>OU015755.1:60624630-60644174 GCA_907169655.1 Acomys percivali | reverse complement strand
TGTGTGTGTGTGTGTGTGTGTGTGTGTGTGTGTGTGTGTGTGTGTGTAGAGAGAGAGAGAGAGAGAGATACATATGATCTGATTCTGTAGTCCAGGCTAGTCTTGAGCTAGGTTTCTCCCTCTTTGGCCCACTGCATGCTGGGATTACAGGTGTGCTGACCACACCTGGCTCACACTTGCTTTTTATTTCGGGTAAGTTACAACCTCCACAAAGTTGATTAACCCTGAACAGGAAATCACAACTGAATAATGAAATCTAAAGAAGGCAGGGCAATTAAGCCCCAGAAAGCTAGACAAAGCCAGGAAGCAAGCAGGAACGGCACTGTGCGAGAAGGCAGAAGGTATCTGTGCGTAAAGGTCAGGCCGATAAGACAGCAAACACGCATAAAACAAAATTACCTCTTTAAAGAACTGCAATGAAGTGTTGAGGGTGGCTTCTGTGCTCCGTGTGGGCACTGAGGAGTCCCCAGTCTGTTGAAGGCAACGGCATGCCAGTGTACACTGGAACGTGGCCTGAACCATCTGGACATGTTGCCCTACACCTATAATCCCAGGACTTGGAACCTGAGGCAGAAGGATTGCCATGAGTTTCAGGCCAGCCTGGGCTACAAAGTGATGTTGCTTCAAAAAGAGCTGTGACCTGTTGCTCTTACAGAGGACTGGGTTCAATTCCCAGCATCCACATGGTGCTTCCAGCCCTCTGTCACTCCAACTCCAGGACTTCTGATGCCCTTTCTGACCTCTGAGGTCACCAGTCATCGTGTGTGTGTGTGTGTGTGTGTGTGTGCGCGCGATATGCAAAACACTTATACATATAAGATAAAAAATAATTAAATACAAAAGAAAATAGGTTAAATAGTAAAGTTTATTTTTAAAAAAAATAATGAATTCACTGGTATGTTTACTACAATAAAAGCATATTTACTGAACTATCACAAAATATAAATGGATCTCAATGACCCCAGAGAGACTGTGGGCCAGGGTCATAGGTTTTGGCGTCCTAGGCAACAGACTGTGCTTTGACACCTGACTAGATCCCTTAGGCATCTAGTGAGCAGGGTGGGAGAGGAGTTGGACAGGTTGAAGAGGCCCAGGTATGCTTCTCAGAGACATATTTTTAGCTAGCCTCAGTCCTGCCGTGGCTCTGTGGCTGCCCCCCAGTCCTCTAGTCCTTGCATTCTAGTCCTTGGCTTATTGAAGATCTAAGCAGAAAGTTCTTAGAGCAGAGATTGGGCCTGAGCCAGGCTTTGGCTAGCTTGTAGCTGCATATGGATTTCTCCACTAGAGGGCAGTAACACCCCCAGAGCATCTTGGCCCCAACTTGCTCTGGGTGATTGTTCTCAGGACAAAGGCCCAATGCTCTGGGAAATCTCCAACTCCCTGCACAAGGTTAAGTTCAGATTCTCTCCCCTACATGAATCCTCCCAGGGTCAGAGGTCGGCATATGGACCCCTCTTGCAGGAGCTGGCCTTTCCTTAAAGGGGGCTACAATTGTTCTTAGCTCACCTGTGGTTTTCGGAGAATGCCAGGGTGCACATCAGTAGCCCTCCCTGCAGAGCAGTCCTTGGAAACATAGCAGAGCCCTTTGATGGGGGCAGTGGCCCAGCAGCCAGGTGTCTATGGAGGACATGCGCCCTTTGTCTTCAACTCTGTAATGGACAGATAGTGCTGTCTCTCCCCTTGACGCACCCACATCTGCTTTCTGTAACCCCAACCTCTCGTTCCTAGGAAGCTGCCTTGGCCAATCAGAGGGAACAGGATGCAGTGGCTGTAACCTGAAGGCTAGTGAGGCCTCCTCACCTGTTCTTGAGGCAACCCGAGTCACCAGTCCTCTGTGCTCTTTTCTGGTTGTGTGCTCCTTTCCTGGGCTCCTTGTGCACTGCCTCCTAAGGCTTTTCCACAGAACAACTCCCTACCCCATGCATCATAGTACTCCATGAAGACTCTCAAGGCTGACCGAACTGGGCCATCATGACCACTACCAGTGTCTAAACCATTTGGCATCTCAGTGTTAGCTGTAGACAGTTACTATGGCAATGCCAGTCTCAGAGTTTCCTGGAGGACTGACAATAGCCCAATGGAGGAAGGAGAGGGTTGTAGGTGTCCTTCATGCATACTCTCAAAAGGCGACCATCTCTCTGCATTTAGTGAGATCATCACAGACAGGGCATGTGCCTATGACACTGCACATCTCATGTGCTTGGGAAAAACATGAGACCCTTGGCTTTGGATCCTTGCTTTCCCTGGGTTTGTGGAAATCACCAAGTGTGACCGCATCTCTAGTTCTTCAGCTCTTGGGTCTTCCTATGCCCTAGCCTGGGGTCTCTATGGAAGAGCATGGCATGGAACACAGGGCTCATTTATTCAGGGACGGTGGGAGAGAAATGCAGTGTCCCTAATGTCCTGGATACATCCTCACATTCTTCCCAAGGTGAAAGCAAAGTCGCACAAGACATAATTGTGGCTGGTGGCACCAAGATGTAAAGGGACAAGCCAAGGGGCACAGACCACAGAGCACAGGTAAGGAAGGAGCACAGACTCAGCCTGGTGCAGGAGGAGAGGCCAGAGGGGAAAAGGGAGGAAGGCTTGAGTCAGCTGAGCCTGAAGGATAGAGGATGGATGGAGGAATTTGTAGTATGGGGTTTCTCCAGGAGCACCCTTGGACTTTTGGGAGCCCAGTAAAATATAACAATATGAGATGTCTTTCTCAGAGCTTAGTCAGAAGGCTAGCACACTGACTTTGGGGATGATCATAGTGTGGGGGTGTGGGTTCCCGGATGTTCCCTTGTTTCCATCTAGGGCCTTTGACATCCCACGTCTCTTCCTCAGAGCCTCTTTGAAGTCTGTCACCTCCCTCTGGCTCCTGAATCCTCAGGACTTATGCTCCTGCTGCTCCTGACCTTCCTTGGCTGTCCTTCCTGGTGTCATCTGCAGGGCCCAGAGGGAACTCCCACCCTCAAGTACAACCCTCATCTCCCATGTCCTGACCTAGGCAAAAGGACCTCCGGTGGCTAAGAACTGTCTCTGAGCCCTCTCCTAATGCCTTCCCTTCAGAGATGCAGGAAAATCAGAGGTGAAGGAGAGGTGGAAGTCCAGAGCATCCATGTCTTTCTGGGTTACGAGGATGTCATCAGAGGTGAGCAGGGCTGTGGTCCCTGGGCTTCCCTGCAGCATGCATTGGTGGTGCCCACCTCCTGTGGCTCATCACTGATCTCAAATGCCAAAATTTACCCAGTGTTCTCTAGGCCTTTTCTGTTCTAGTGTGACCTGAGCTAACCTACTCAGGACTTGCATGCCCAGGCTTGGGAAAGAGTGAAGCCTGGCTGCAGGGAGGCAGGTGGGGAGGGACTTCTGGTTCAGAAAGGCTCACAAAGGCTTGGAGGACACTCTTCCAGATAGTTCTGGTGGCCTTATGGCCTCTTGGTAGTGATTGAAACTGCCCACCTGAGCTGAGAGCTCTGCAGACCCCCGTGGATGCAGTCTCCATCTCTAGCGTCCTCTTCCAATCCACTTCATTCCACCCAAGACAGGCCAGCCAGTTCCTCAGGACAGGCCAGATCTGCACTGTCCTCACCAGTGCCTGCCTCCTGACTCTGTGCTTCTCCTACAGCACCCTAAGGCTCTTGAGCGTGAAGAGAATGTAATCTTGCCTTAGTCTGAGCCCAAGGTGGAAACCGTCTTGGAGTGCCACCCCGCTGAGACTCTGTCTCTACAGACTGATAAACACATGAGATAGACTCAGAGGGGGTAGTATCAGCCCAAGATAAAAGATGGAGACCGGCGACTCAGGCCAGGCTATTGTACTGGAAAACTGCAGGGAGACACACGGGAGATTCCTGTCCTAGGGTGCAGGAGGTTGCAGAATTGGTGATGATGGCACAGCAGTCTCAGGGAATACCTCCATGTTAGGTTCTGGACGGTGCACCTCTTTTTGCAGGACAGATGATCTGATAGACTCCTAAGAATTATGCCAGAGGAATTGCCCCCATGAAACTGATGCCTAGAAGGCTCCATTCTTGGTCTCTTTAATCTCCTTCCCTCCTGCTTAGGGTAGTTAGGTTGTAAGGGAGGTACATGCCTTTAACAAATCCCTAATAAAGTAGAATCATTAAGGAATCAGAGCCAACACTTGGGTGACTATAGGCAAGTTTGGCAAACACAAGCACAGTCCTCCTAGGTTAATCAAACTTCAGATAAACAATGAACACTCTTTAAAGGTGTCTCAGCCTGTTCAATATTTAATGTGTCCATATACTTTAAAAACTGAATATTACGATACCAAGGAGATAATTCACTGAGTAAAAGGTGCTTGCTGTGTAAGGGAGGCCCTAAGTATGGATTCCCAGCACCCACATAAGAGATGGGTGCAGAGGTATGCTCTGAACTCCAGCACTGTGGGAGCAGAGACAGATAGGTCATATGATTTTGAGGGTTAAGTTCTAGGCCAAGGAGAAGGCTCCAGGATCAGTTGTAAGAGTCCAGGCGGCCTGAATTTAGCCACCATAACAGTAACATTGTTAGCTAAGCAGTGTAAGATTCCACGTGGCTTGGACTTAGCCATCATATTAATAGTGTTGTTAGCTGAACAAAGCAAGTTAAGAATTGCAGGCTGATCACAAGGGCTAACAAAGCACCGCTAAACTGAGAAGGACAAGTTAAAAATTCTCCACTAGCCTCCATCTCAACCCTGCCTTTGGAATTTACTGCCCCTATCTCACCCTACTTAGAATTTACTACCTCAGACTCCCATTCACCTAAAAGGTCACCTATTGCTAGCCTATCACTCGTTAACTCACCATTGTAGCTAAGTTCTGCTTCTGTATATGGTATATTAATCCCCAACTCTTGCAGAATGGGGTCTTCCATCTCCTTGGAGCTTGGGGGACCCTGGTGCATCAGCTCAATAAAATTCCTTTGCTTTTGCATCAACTCTGGACTCTGAGTGTTGGGCTTCCAGGAATAGACTCTCAGTTGCTGGAGCACAGGCAGGCAGTACTACACTCAGCCATGGTTATACTTTAAATATAAAATGCTTGGAGACTGGCTAGTAATCCCTGTAGTCCTGTCGTCTCAGGAGGCCAGGGCAAGAGGATCACAGAACATACCAATTGGGCTGCAAAGTCACTTTCCAGGTCAACCTGGACAACATAGTGGAACTCTGTCTCAACATAAAAAGTAAAAAGAGGATCAGACCCTGGCCTGGTGGCTCATGCCCGTCATGGCAGCATGCAGGAGGCTGACTTAGGATGCATCTTAGTGAGCAAGATCAAAACACCTGGGTTAAGAGTAATCTAGGAGGGTTGGAGAGATGGCTCAGAGGTTAAGAACACTGGCTGTTCTTCTAAAGGTCCTGAGTTCAATTCCCAGCAACCACAAGGTGGCTCACAACCATCTATAATGAGATCTGGAGCCCTCTTCTGGCCTGTTGTATCACATGCATGTTGTATGTTTGTATGTATACATGCTGTATAAGTAATAAATAAATAAATCTTAAAAAAAATAGGAGTCTGGGAGAAGGGATTTTTTTTGGTGCTTGGTAGAGGAGATGCTAGGGCTCTCTGATCCCACCTGACACCCCCAGGCTGTCTTGCTGGCCCCAGAGAATTACCTGTCCATTTAGGTCAAAGCCTATCTCTGGTCTACCAGCCTTAGCAGGGGGTTCTCAGTGTGGCCACAGCCTCAATTGGGGCACATAAGGGATGAGGCTCCCAAGGGGAAACTGTGATCTGTACAGATCCTGCAAAGGATTCAAGATCAGGATGGTGCCATGGTGGAGTTGGCCATCCTGGCACAGTTGCCCAGCCTGGGACCAGATATTCTGGGGACCCATGGGGTAGGAGCCATGTGTTCCCGAGATAGGGGTAGACAGAGTTAGTCTGTGGGTCCCAAGGCCACACCAGGGATAAGCCACTTGGAATCTCATTGTCTTTGGCTATAAAACGGCCACTGGATCGATGCCAGCCTCAGAGCTGCCTGGAGGACTAAGGTGTATTGAGAATTCTAGCAGCTCAGTTGATGGGAGCTGTTATGAGCAGTGTTGGACTGGGCAAGGACAAAGCAGGTGTTTTACCTGAAGACTCTGAAGAGGTCTGAGGTGACAAGAAAAAAAGGGAAGGGAGTGGGGACTGTGCCAGCATGTTCTCCAGGTCGGGGGCTGGCTCATTATTCTGTGTAAAGCTGTGGCCAGCTGCATCTTCTCGCCTCTCACAGGTGCTCATGACACTGCACACTTCATTTGCTCGAGACAAACATGTTTCATGGCTTTTGGCATCTGCTTTGCCTGGATTTATGGAAATCATCAAGTGTGGCCACATTTTCTTTTTGAGCTCGGAAAACTTCTGTGTACTGGTGGGATTCAACAGGGTATTCCCTGCATTTGCAGAGGACAGCACAGACTGTTGGGTTCATTTGTTCAACGGCCATGGAGAGGAACACAAACAGTGTCCCAGGATGTCCTGGACACATCCCCGCATTCTTGCAGGAAACTGCCAAGGGTGGGAACATGGAGGTCCCACAGTGGCTATGGCTGAGTGGCATCGTGGTATAAAGGGACAAGAGAAGTTGCTCAAGCCACACAGCACAAGGAAGGAAGGAGCAGACACCCAGCCTGGTGCAGGAGGAGAGGCCAGTGGGGGAAAAGGGGTGGGGTGGGAAGAAAGTCTCGAGCCAGCTAGAGACTGGACCATGGAGGATGGATGGAGGGGATTGGAAATGGGGTTTCTCTAGGAGTACATTTAAACTTTGGGGAGCCCAGTATAACATGACAACATGGGGTGTCTTTCTCAGAGCTTAGTCAGAAGGCTAGCACAGCGACATTGGTGGGTTGCAGTGTGGGCATGTGTGTTAAACCATTCCAGGGCTCTTCTGAAGCCTTTTGAGCCTGTGGAGAAAGAGAGTTCCTGGATGTTCCTTTGTCTCATCTGGGCCATGGGGATCCCTTACACCTGATGTCTTTTCCTTAGAGCCTTGGTGAAAACTTGACATCTCCCTGTGGCTCCCTCTAAGCTCCAGACTTGTGCCCCAAACCCTCAGGAGCCATGGTGCTGTTGATGACATTGGCTGTCCTTGTCATTTCCACCTGCAGAGCCCAGGGTGAGTACCTGAGCCTCCTTTGTGGCCTCCACTTCCCTCTTGTGTCCTGTCCTTGGCATAAGGGGCTCTGAGTGAGGGAGTGGTCCTGAACACTCTCCTACTGCCACCCTTTCCCAGATATCCTGGACTTTTATCCCGGCCATTATTTCTATGTTTGTTGTGAGGATCAGGGAGAACTCAAAGGATTCTGGGTCTTTTTAGGATATCTAGACTATATCAAAGGGTGAGTAGAACTCTCTTTTCTCAGCTTCCTTGCTCATGCCCAAGTGATATCCAAGTCCTCGGCTTATGGACTGGAGCCCTCAGAGGATTCTCTGACTTCATACCTCCAATATTACCCAGCATCCTCTTGGCCTCTCTTACTCTAGCTTGATCTAAGCTAGTCTACTCAGGGCGGGATTGCCCAGGCTTGGGTAAGACATGACAGTCCTCAGGGAGGCAGGTGGAGAGGGACATCTGACTTTCTAGTTCAGGAAGCATCCCTGAGGTTTGCAAGTCCTCCTCCAGGTAGATCTGGAAGTCTTAGTGCCCTTCATAGTGACAGAAACTGCTCACAGGGTCTGAGAGATGTCCCTGTCTTCACAGGACATGAAATGTGCAGTTCACTCTGCCACTCTGGACCTTTGCTCTGCCTCAGAACGGCCTGCAATTTTCTCGGGACAGGTAGATAGTGACTGTCCACACCAGCATCTGCCTCTTGAAACCTGTTGCTCTCCTAGGGTACCACAGAGACCTTGTGTTAACGGTGCCAAGCTTGGCAAAGGCAGGTACAGTCCCCAAGGTGAACAGAATTTCAGATGAACAATGAAAATTATTTTAGTGTGTGTCCTGTGCAATACTGAGGTTATATTTGTTCCTAAACCTTTGATGTTGGGTAACTGGGGAAGAGGCCTGGAGGATAGTGTGTCAGCTGAGTAAGCATGATGTCCTTAGCTTGGGCCCCAGCACGCATGTGAAATCTCAGAGCAGCAGCACAGGTCTCTGTTCCTACAGTTGTAGGAGCAACAACTGCGGGATTCTGCCAGGCGTGAAGCCAGAGTTTTACTCAAAGGGCAAGTTCCAGGTTCACTTGGAGACTCTATCTGAGAAAACGAGGTGGCGTGCCTGGGAAAATGGCAGGGAAAGTAAGAAAGAGCATTATCTGTGCAAACAGGAAGCCCTACTTGAGTCCCTGATGCTATATAAAAGGAAAAATATCTTGGGAGGATGGGAGTGTCTGTTAGTTAAGACTGGAGGCAGCGACAGGTAGAACCCAGGAGCTTGGGCCAGATGGTCTAGCTGCAACCATGAGCTTCCATTCAGTGAGAGACTCTGTCTCCAGGAAGTGAGGCAGACAGTCAGTGCCCTCTACATACTCACACACAGACAGGTTGTTTCCGGTTTCAGAATATTATGAATAAAGCTGCTATGAACATACTTGAGAAAGTGTCCTTGTGGTAAGATGGAGCGCCCTTTGGGTATCACATAATTATCTTATATAATGTCCTTTATAAGTGAGTACATTCCATGTTTGTCTTTCTGGGTCTGGGTTACCTCACTCAAGATGATTTTTACTAGTTCCATCCGTTTGTCTGTAAATTTTATTATGACACTTAAAAAAAAAAACAGCTGAGTAGTACTCCTTTGTAGATGTATCACATATTCTATAACCATTGTTCTGTTAAGGGACATCTAAGTTGTTTCCAGTTTCAGAATATTATGAATAAAGCTGCTATCAACATACTTGGGCAAGTGTCCTTATGGAAGATGGAGCACCCTTTAGGTATATGTATGCTCAGGAGTGGTAGAGCTAAGTTGTGAGGCAGATCGATTCCCAATTTTCTGAGGAACTACCATATTGATTTTGATAATGATGGCAAAGTTGCACTTCTACCATCAGTAGAGGAGTGTTCCCCTTGTTCCACAGCCTCACCAGCATGAGCCCTCACTTGTGTTTTTGATCTTAGCCATTCTGATGGGTGTAATAGAGACTCTCAAAGTAGTTTTGAGTTGTGTTTCCCTGACGGCTAAGGATGATGAGCATTTCTTCATGTGTTTCTCAAGCTTTTGAGATTCCTCTGTTTGAGAACCCTGCAGAAGAGGGAGAGGGAGAATGGTAGGAGCCAGAGGGGTCAAGGTCAAGAACATGGCCCACCCAATCACTGAGCAGTGCCACAGGGGCTCACAGAGGAGACCAGTGGCAATCAGAGGGCCTGCATGGATCTGCGTTAAGTCCTCTACCCACATGTTACAGTTGTGTAAGCTTGGTGTCCCTGTGGGTCTCCTAACAGTGGGAGGAGGTGTGTTTCTGACCCTGTTGCCTATTCTTGAGATCTTTTTTCTCCTCCTGAGCTGCCTTGTGCAGCCTTGATATGAGGGTTCGTACCTAGTCTTATTGTAACTTGCTATGCCCAGTTTGTCTGATAACCCTGGGAAGCCTGCCTCTTTCTTGAAAGGAAACAGGGAGGAGTGGATCTGGGGTAGAGGGTAGATGGTGGGAGAACGAAGGGGGAAGCTGCTGTCGGGATGTCATGTATGAGAGAATAATAAAAAATAAAAACAAAAACCCATTGTCCTGTGCCAAGTCCCTTCTTGCAGCATGGCATATTTAAAACTGCTTTCTTCTCACTAGTCTCATTATACAGAGTAAGGGTCTTATTTCCCACAATCTTGAAATTTTGTGTCCAGGAAGGCTCTGGAGACTCTGGAGATGGGGGAGACACAAGGCCTGCTGGTTTTTTGGGTGGCCAATCTGTGCAGATCCATGGAGAACTCCTTGAGGGAAAGGGGAACTTTTACCAGTGGCGACCACAAAACCTCGTTGGAACCAAAGTATGAGAAATTTGGTAAGGGAACTAAGTGAGCCTTAGTGGTTGGATGTTACCGGAGGTCACTAGAAACTCCCAGTGTTTGGGCATGCATGCTGAGTGACCCCAGGAAAGGTAATTTCTATCTGTGGTTCATCTCTGTCAAAAGAGGGCAGCTGGGGACCAAATACACAAGTCCATGGGTTTACAGGTAACTCAAGGTTGGGGGCCAGAGCAGCTCCAGGAAGGACTGTGTGTGAGAGAGGATATCTCAGGGAGACAACAACAGCAAGAGAGGAGAGAGATCAATATCAATGTGTTACCTAACGTCTGTGCTGTGGCTGTGTCTCTTCTGCGTTACTGAATCTAAGATGTGCATGGAAATGTTTGGACATATTCAGGGCTGTGATTCAACAAAGGAGGGCAAGTTGCATCTGCAAAGGAGAGCGCAGCCAGGGTCTTCTTCATTTGCTTCCTAGGGAAGCCTGCTGTTGAGTTAAGTCACCCCAGTGGGGAGCCTGTGAGTTCCAGGAGGAGGGACCTGGTTTTCTCCTCTTCCTGGGTAAACTCTGGACTTAATGGAACTGTCTCAGGGTTTAACTGATGTGTTAAACTTCAGTCTTCTGTGTTAGTGATAAAAACAACTACCTCTTCAGAGGAGACAAAGTACAGGAAAGGGAAACAAACCCTGTTGGGGGTTGGTCTGGTGCTCTGTACTCTAACGCTGGTTACTGTCCCTCAAGATCTGGTTCCTGCCCTCACGTGCACCAAATGATGTTGTGTAGACATTGCTTGCCAGTTGTCTCTAAATGGTTAATAATGTTGCTGACAACCTATAGCTGGGCAGAAGAGAAGCAAGCAGAGTTTAGTTTCCAGGGCTTGCGCTGAGAGCTGTGATGTAGCCACACCTAAAGATGGCACTGGCTTCCGCTAGTCATCCTCCCGGCAGTGAGTGCTCTCTCTGGTAAACAAGTCCTTATATGGCTAACAAGCTCGGGTGTTTAGCTCCGCCGTCTCTTTGACCTACGAAGAGTTCACACGTGGCGCCTCCTGATTGGCTCTTGCTGGGATATAAGCCTCTGCCCTGCCTAGGGAGGGGGCCATTCTCTGCTTTGCTAAACTGCTGTAAATTCATTCCTGAGTAAACTGCCTTGAGAAGGAACCTAGTTGTCTTGAGTCTTATTCCTGCTGGCCAGGAAGGGCACGGACAAGTGGTGGCCCGTACAGGGAACGGCGACAAGTCTCTGGTACGTGAGGTTCCAGAACTTTTGGCGGTCAGGGCGAGCTCGGTAAAGTGCCCGGTAAGAATTGGGACCTAGAAATAGATAAGGTTCTTGGAGTGAGACGATTGCAACTCTACAGTACAGTAGAGACTAAAGAGAAAGTAAATCATGGGGAGCTCTTCATCTCGTCCGCTTCTGACGGCTTTACAGAGCTTGCTCAGAGCGAAAGGTCTAAAGTTAAAGAAGGACGATCTTGAGACCTTTTTGAGCGAAGTGGATGTTGTGGCTCCATGGTTCGCTGTATCAGGACAGTTGAACACGGCGAGCTGGGACAAACTGGGCAAGGACTTGGATTTTGCCTGGGAACAAGGCAGTCTTAAGGGAGGGGTATGCCCCATCTGGAGACTGGTTCGTAGTTGCTTAAAAGATGAGAGATGTCACCAGGGCGTGGAAAACACAGCTACAGCACTAGAGCAGTTGAGAGAGAGTCGATCTAATGAAGAAATGCATAGTGAGCGGGGCAGTGTGAAAAGTGAGCGAAGTTACAAAAAGGATAGCGAGAAGGGAGGGACAAAGGGCAAATGCCTTTATCCTGATTTAGGGGATTTAAAGAGCTCCAGGTCCTCATCCTTAGATGAGAATTGCGATTCTTTTTCAGAAGACAGCGAAGAGGAATTAGAGGAGGCATTAGAGGAGCTTCTACACAACATGGAGTCTCTAGCATGTAAGAAGAAGCATAAAGGAGGGAGGAAGAAGAAAGCGGAAGTTGACACTCCCGCGCCTCTTCCTCCGCCATTTTGTCCGGAGCCGCGGCCACTGCCCTATGCAGATACTTCCCCTCCAGGGCAACAAAGTACCTTATGCCCTGAGGTGTGGCGGGAGGCATGCATGGCCTTTCCTGTGTTTCAGGATGCGAATCAACAAAGATACCATGAGCCATTAGATTTTAAACAGCTAAAAAATCTCGCTGAATCAGTGAGAGCATATGGCATTAATGCCTCTTTCACACAGGCCCAGCTAGAACGCTTGAACGTACTTGCAATGACTCCAACTGACTGGTATAGTACAGTCAAGGCTTGCCTCTCCATGGGCCAGTATTTGGAATGGAAGGCGATTTACCAGGAGTTCGCACAGCAGCAGGCCATGCAGAATTGGGCACAGGGAAACCCAGCCTGGGATTTTGAAATGCTTATGGGACAAGGAAGATTGGCTGGCAATCAGACAGGATACCCAATGCAGGTTTACCAACAAATCAATGAGGCAGCATGGTCCTCTTAAATGGATTCACCCTAAGATTTCAGTCATATTTTCCCACTGCTGTTGCAAAAATAGCTATGGAGGGAATACAACAATGTATGCAACATTTTGGAGTACAACCGCCCAAGACAATTACTCCCTATAATAGTGGACAAATACAGGCTTTGTGTGCCATTTTGGATGATTGGGCAATTTTAAAATGTGCATTTCAAGGAGAATTTGATAACCATTACCCTCAACACCCCCTGACACCATTTTTTGAGACACATCCTGTGGTGTTTCCAAAAGTTACTAAGAGGGCTCCTTTGATTGGCGCTGCTCTTATATATACTGATGGTTCCAAAACAGGATGCGGCGCCTATAAGGTGAATAAAAACACTCCGGTTACAATTCAGTTCGCGCCAGCCTCCCATCAAATTATTGAATTAAGGATTGTAATTGAAGTTTTTGAGAAATTTAAAGAACCTTTTAATTTGGTGTCAGATTCACTATATGTAGTGAATCTTGTTAAACATTTAGAAGCTACAGGAAAAATTAAATCTTCTAGTCCTATAGCCCCTCTGTTAGTTCAATTACAAAATTTGATTTGGAACCACGTGTATCCCTTTTTTATTCAACATATTCGAGCTCATTCTGGTTTACCAGGCCCCATGAGCCTTGCCAATGCTGAAGTTGATGCTGCTACACGCAATGACTTTATATTTCCCTCCTTGCATCAATCTTCAATAGAATTAGCCTGACAATTTCATTCTATGTTTCATGTTAATTCTAAGACTTTACAAACCAAATTTGGCATTTCTAGGGATGCTGCAAGGCAGATTGTTGTTCATTGCCCAGACTGCAGTATTCATTTGCATCCCGTAGGCCTCGGAGTCAACCCAAAGGGGCTCCTCCCTTTAAAAGTATGGCAGATGGATGTAACACATATTTCTGAATTTGGCAAATTAAAATATGTCCACGTTTCTGTCGACATCTGTTCTGGTCTTATTTTTGCCACTCCACTCTCCGGAGACAAGGCCCGCAATGTTATTGCCCATTGCCTAGAGGCATGGGCAGCTTGGGGTAAACCCTACCTTCTTAAGACTGACAATGGCCCAGGTTACGCTGCGGCCTCCTTTAAAGCCTTCTGTACTCAAATGCAAGTGGAACTGAAACATGGCTTTCCCTACAACCCACAGGGACAAGGCATAGTAGAACGTGCGCACCGTACGCTCAAAGAATGTCTTCTTAAACAAAAAGGGGGAATTCGATCAGGCCGTACCCCTAGAGAGCGTCTCTCTCTTGCCTTATTTACTTTAAATTTTTTGACACTGGATGTTCAAGGTCGATCTGCAGCAGATCGACATACTCATTGGCAACAGACTTTCAAAGGCCAAGTCAAATGGAAAGATATCCTGTCAGGAGATTGACGTGGCCCTGATCCTGTGTTGGCATGGGCCAGAGGATCTATTTGCGTTTTTCCTCAGGATCGCCATGACCCTATCTGGGTTCCAGAACGGCTGGTTCGGAAGTGTAATGATGATGATCCTCCTGCTCCTCCTCCTGATGACAACTCCTGCACTAATGGTGACGAGATGGGAATTCTCTCGGTGTTCCCGAAACTGATGCCGGTGCAGCATGATGCACAGGTGTTTCCTAGATTCTTTTCTAGTAACCAAAGTTTAGACCTTCCCTAACGCGACAGATTCTGGTTATAATTTTACTTATCAAAATCCTAATATGTTCGTCTCACAAAATCCTTTTGATGTTTGGCTACTGTGTGGCATTAATGGTAGTTGTACTGATTTAAGCCCGTTTGCCATGGCTCATGGTGGCATAGTTGGTAATGCCTCCTTTTCTTGGAATACTTTTGACCTTTTTGAGACTTCCACTAAGATTTTTGCCAGTGGCCGCAATGTAAGTTTCAGGCCTACTCCTGTTTGCCTGTGGCCCCCCTTTTTATGGCTGGTTAGTAACGGCTCATTTAATGGGTCCATCTTGACCTGCTCAGCAAATGATTGTTTTTATAGTCTTTGCTGGGAGGCCGATAAATTTCCCATTGCTGTGGTTACCCGCATGCCCCGCTGGGTTCCGGTCCCGGTGGAGGCCCCCTCTTCTCTAATTTTGTTTCGTTCTAGACGTGACTTTGGTATAACAGCAGCTATCGTGGCGGCTGTATCAATTGCCGCAGTGGGTGTGACGGCTGCGGCCATTTCCTTATCAACATCCGTCCAGACAGCTGCAACCGTGAACAATTTATCGGCCAATGTAGCTCATGCTTTGGACATCCAGGCAAATGTGAACGCCCAATTGAAGGGTGGCATCATGTTGGTGAACCAACATCTGGACTTGGTATAAGAACAAGTGGACACTTTGTGGCAATTGGCCCAACTGGGGTGTGAACAAAAATGGCCAGGATTTTGTGTGACTTCTGTATCTTATCATAACTTCACCTTAGCTGCCAATTACTCTCGTCAATTGTCTGCTTATCTTAAGGGCAACTGGTCCAAAAAATTTGAACACCTGATGACAGACCTCCATTTGGCCATTGTGACTGTCAATTCAACACGTGTTGACCTTGCTGTGGTAGAGGGATTCACAAAATGGATGCAACAAGCGATCAATCATCTTAAAGAGTGGGTGGGTATTGGGGCTTTGGCTGGCATCCTGGCACTTGTCTCGGGAGCTTGCCTATGGTGTCTCTGCCGTATGGTCCAGACTCGTAAGAGAGACTTAGCTTTAGTTGCCCAAGCCCTTTATGCCGTCGAGGCTGGACAGTCTCCCCAAGTGTGGCTTGCTAGCCTTACAAAATGAGCTTTCCCTTAACCTTCCCTCGTGTGGCCTTTGCACTTGGCTGGCCTTGTTGCCATTGCACGCCAAAAAGCACACATACCCGTCTGAACTCAATGGCCATTGCACACCGCGGGGATCTGCTCATTGCACGTGGGATGGCGTTGAGCATCTCCCTCTATTAGTCCTCGATCAGATGAGTCCAAAAAATGGTCTTGCCTTGATCGGACTTTTCCCTTTGGCTCATTAAACAAAAAGGGGGAACTGTCGAGAGCTGCGATGTAGCCACACCTAAAGATGGCACTGGCTTCCGCTAGTAACCCTCTCGGCGGTGAGCGCTCTCGCTGGTAAACAAGTCCTTATATGGCTAACAAGCTCGGGTGTTTAGCTCCGCCGTCTCTTTGACCTACGAGGAGTTCACACGTGGCGCCTCCTGATTGGCTCTTGCTGGGATATAAGCCTCTGCCCCGCCTAGGGAGGGGGCCATTCTCTGCTTTGCTAAACTGCTGTAAATTCATTCCTGAGTAAACTGCCTTGAGAAGGAACCTAGTTGTCTTGAGTCTTATTCCTGCTGGCCAGGAAGGGCACGGACAGGCTTGGGCTCTCAGAGGGACCATGCAGCCAGGAGGAAGGGAGAGGAAGACCGTAAAGCCAGTGAGAGGGAAGTCGCCACAGGGCTGCATGGACTATGACCCCATGGCCATGAGAGCTGTCCTAATGGTACAGGAGCAGGTTATAAAGGTCTACCCAGAGTGACAAAAGCTGACCTGACATGTTTGTCCAACTACTTATGTATCATGGATTCAGTCCATAGGGAGACTGACTAGCAAGTTACTGGTCATTTTATAGAGCACCATTATAGAATATTGCAGCTTTTTGTATGGCTTGGTTTATGCAAATAGCTAAAGCTTAAAGTGAGCAAAGACAAAGAAGCACTATCAATATTACTGTGAGCCTGAATAGATCTTAGGAATTAATTTTTTTGTTATAATTTATTCACATTACATTCTGATTGTTATTCCCTGGCTCTTATTTTCCCATTCCCACCTTCTGTCCCTCTTCTGCCTGTTCCTCTCCCTTAGACCTCTTATGGGGTGCCCCTTCTTACCTAATTGTCTGTCCACAGTCTATCAGGTCTCATCAGGATAGCCTGCATCCCCCTCCTCTTTGTGCCTGCTAGGCCGTCCTGCTAATGGGCAGGGACCATTCATGGGCACCAGAGTGCATGTCAGAGGCTCAGCAGCAGTCCTCTCTCCCCCCAGCATGGAGCATCAGCAGTCCATCAGTTGCAACTGAACACGGGGCCTTGGTACTCTGCATGCATTGCCCTTGGTTGGTGCATCAGTTTGTGCAGACCTCCTTATGTCTAGATCTGCAAGGCCTTGATGGTCTCCCGGTGGAGCTCCTGCTCCCTCCTGGACCTTCCATCCCCCCCACTCTTCCCTACAACTCTCATTGCTCCACCCAGAGTCCAGCTTTGAGTCCCAGTAACTGTCCTGATGCCCCACTGGGGGAATCTCTCAGAGGACATTTATTTTGGGCTAATATCCACTTATACGTGAGTAAATGCTGTGTGTATCTTTCTGGGTCTGGGCTACCTCAATTAGGATGATTGCTTCTTATTCATCAAATATATGTTATTTATCAAACATATGTATCTTATCTAAATTTTCTAGCTGCTTGGTGTTGAGCAATTAGCAGACATAAGTACCTAGACATACATTGTAAGTCAGCTTTTGTTACTCTGAGAAGACCTTTACAACCTTACATTTTAATTGTCATATACAGTATATTTGAAACCAGAGTTGAATCAGATATAGAGTATGTTGTAGCAAACAGAACCTTAAACTTTTATCATCATTCAAAATTCCATACCAACCCAAAAGAAATGAGACTTGTAGTTGCTTCCTTAGTCTGAAAAGAGATGCAATGACAAACAGAGGGCTCATAAGGTCTAAGAGGTTCTGCAGCTGTTGTTCTAAGCCATGCGGTCATCAGAAGGTGGTGGTGAAGTCATGTGCCATGTGCTCTTTAACATTAGTAAAGATGGCTGCCAGCCATGTGGCTGCTATATCCTGGGGAGGTATCAGCTAAGATGGAGGAGCTCCACATGGCTCCTTTATTATTTCCTATTATTTTTGCAAATAAATGAGAGTTGAATTCAAGTTATATACACAACCACACACACATATATATCCAAAACTTGAAATATATATATATATATATATATATATATATATATATACCTTTTGTTATAACTTTAAAGCCAATTTTTGTTGCAGATCATAGATTTAAAACCATATTGTTTTGTTGTAGAATATTGCATTACACTGTGAACCCCCAAGGTTGTGTTATTTACTGGAAAAACCTATACTTAGTTGTGATGTAACTCAGCCTTAGCACACACCTTTAATCCAGCAGCTTTCTGCTTGAATATTGCCAACAAGGTTAAATAAAGCGAACCATAGGTCAAAAGGCAGAACAAACAACCAGCTGACAAAGTGAGCAGATTATTAGGAAAATTCCATGAGCGTAAGAGGGAGTCAGGAGGATGAGTAGAGAGGTACACAGGAAGGTTGGGACATGCAGTTTGAAGGAGGTTGTTTGAGGCAGCAGGGTGTTAGAGAGAGAGGCATTCCTTCCGGGATATGAGCTGAGTGGGAGGGTCTGAGTGGGAGGGTCAGGTGGTGCTTTCTCTGCCTCTCTGAGCTAGCAGGCTTTCACCCTAGCATCTGGCCCCTGAGTCTTTACTGGAAAAAAATGAAATAATTGAGGTTTTTGTTTAAAAAAAACCCAACTATACCCAAATGAACTTGCAAATCTTGAGACAGAGTTTACAGCATAGTTTTAAGGGATTTTTTTTTTTATTCTTAGAAAAGTACAGAGAAAACATTGAGATAAAAGATTTTTTATGAGATGGAAGGAAAACCTTAGAGATAAGTGACTTTGGGGTCATTTGTGTGGAGGCAGAAGTTATCATATGTGAGAAGTTGGAGACCAAGTCTGCCAGTTACTTGTCCATTGATCTGTTGTGAGGCCAAGCTGTAGTAATAAAACCTGAGTGCATGGAGGGAGAGAGAGAGAGTCATAAAGCTGAACATCACGGGATGCTCTCATAGGAACCAGGAGGCTGAGAGACTGCAGGCTGGGGTGAGAAACAGCCAGGAGAGTGCAGGGGACAAGGGAGCCAGTCAGAGTCCTTAGGAGAGACCCAGAAGGATGTAGCAGGCCAGAGCTGAGAGAGAAAGTTGCCCACATGGTGGGTCCCCCAAGGGCTTAACATGTTCCAGGAGCCAAAGAGACACTTTTGGCATAGGACAGGGAGATGAAGGCTTAAAGACAAGGCAGGAACCAGGAACTCCTGAGAGAGGGTTCCATCATTATAGAGGCAGGATGATGTGGAGGAGGAGCCTCAGAGTTAGCAGGTAGCTCCTAGGAGGAGGCAGGACAATTGTGAAGTATAGACCCAGGAAGGCACAAAAAGAGATGGGGGAGGTAGCTCTGAGTGGGAGGAGGCAGAGGGAAGAGCCCCAGGCTACCACAGGTGAACTGCGGCTCCTGGGGGAGGCGAGGGAGGGGGGGAGAGCAAGGGAAAAGAGAGATGGCGACGAACGCGCAGCAGGCAGAGGTGCTGCAGGCTGCAATAGGCAGAGAAGCATGTAGGTGCCCATACGGAGGGCACAGCAGGCCACAATGGACGGGCACCAGATTTTATTGCCAAAGGGAAGAAATTGAAGCCCTCCAGGCTGGGTGCCAGGTGGAGAAGCTGGAGATTTTCTATGGACGACTCTGTTCCCGTGGGTGTGGAAGAGATGCCTGAAGTCCAAGGTGTCCCCACGACTCAGAGGGATGCAAGGAAGACACAGGCCAGCCAGTGGATGGTCACCTCACTGCATGGGGATCAAGGACTAAAAGCTTGATGAGGCTTGGCATCTGCTACCAGAGCTTTTGAGGGAAGTCAAAGGCAAAGACTGAGCTAAAACACAAAGGCTGAGCTAAGGGAAGGGCCTGGAGTGTGGGGACCCCTCTGCCTCCAAGAATACCAACGATGTAAGGAAGCATTTACTATGATAGAGAGAGATAAGTTACTATTGTTGGTGGATGGATGAAGGCTAAGTGATGGGTGGGCCAGAAAGAGATGAGGGATAGGGTTCTAGTGCAGCTTGGACCCCTGAGGGGGAGCAGGCAGGCACCAGGATATCCTACTGAGTCTTGGCACCAAAGTTAGAACTTTTTGGCCAAAGAGTGTCCTGGTAGATTGCAGGCAAGGAATGCTGCAAAGATCAAATCACACAACAGACCTCATGCAATAGATTTATTGGGCAGTTGAAAGGCCACCTCTGAGTGAGTGAGAGATTGAGAGAGAGAGAGAGAGGGAGAGGGAGAGGGAGAGGGAGAGGGAGAGGGAGAGGGAGAG
>OU015755.1:60601960-60624530 GCA_907169655.1 Acomys percivali | reverse complement strand
GAGAGAGAGAGAGAGAGAGAGAGAGAGAGAGAGAGAGAGAGAGAGGTGAAGGGGTGAAGGCAGGGACTTTTTAAGGGTGAATGACTGGTGGCAAGTGTGTTGAATTTGGTGATTGGTGATGATGTGCCTTCAGGTGCTGAGTCACTGAAGGCAGGCTGGTGGAGCACCTGGTTCCAAATAAGTAGATGGTTCTTCTAACTGCCTAATTAAGTCTCCTGACAGCCACACTTTGGAGACTTTTCTAAAGCATTTACAATCAGAGTCTTGGAAAATGATTCCAATAAATACTTGTTTTTCTTAGTGTTTTTTCTTTGAGGATTTACTCATTAGTTATCTCTTATCTGTATTTTCCTGGAAAACCTTACAACTGCCATCTGTTTGCATTTTTCAGAAGTATAGATTTTAATAGAACAAGTTAACACACACACAAATATAGAAACACACATACACACATACACACACATTCAAAAAGCCTTAATGTGCCAGGCGTATCAGCACACACCTTTAATCCCAGCACTTAGGAGGAGAGGCAAGCTGAACTCTGTAAGTTTGAAACCAGCCTGGTCTACAAAGTGAGTCCAGAACAGCCAAGGCTTGATATACTAGGGCATCACCCACAGTGTGTGTGTGTGTGTGTGTGTGTGTGTGTCTGTGTGTGAGATGTACATACTTATGTGTCCATTGTGTGTACGCACATGCACATGTGTGCCCGTGCATGTTGAGGCCAGGAGTCACTGTCAAGTGTGCTCCTCTACCACATTTGTTGATCTCCCACTGAATTCAGAGTCTGCCCACTTGGCTACACTGTGTGGCCAGAATGCTCCAGTGTTCCTCCAGTATCCATCTCCAGTGCCAAGTATACAGATGTGTGCCACCAAACCCAGATAGTATATACATGGCTTCTGGGTACAAGCTCTTACTGACACCCATCTTCACAAGCTCTCCACCTCCAAGCTGCTTGAATTGAATGATGAGGCCATTTGTCTTACCCAGTGTGAACAGAGGCAATACAGAGAGAAGCAAAAAGTAAGAGGATGTGAGAAAGGAGAGTCTCTCACCATAGGATCTATTTTGTCTTTCAAGCCAATTGAGAGTCAAGAAACCTTTAACGCAATTGATAAAGCCAAAACAGCCTATGGAGATAATAATGTGTGCTTTCCACACATCTCAAACAAGGATGCTTAAGCAACAAATGAACTGTGCTCATCTAGGGCCAGAATGCTGGTAACATTGACTGTGGCTATATTGACACTGCGGTAGTGTAAGCATAACTGCACAAACTACTCAGACTCCAGTCTCAGTCAGATAGGGATGGTTTATTGAGTGAATGCACACCCCAAGGTGAGGCTGATTGCAATCAGGGCCACAGAAAGGACTCAGAAGCCTAACTGTGATGCCAGCCTGTTTCTAAGGCAGGCCTTTTATAAGAAAAACCATAACCAGATAACAGCCAGGTAACCAGGTGAGAAGCTAGGGGGAGGGCAGCATTATTACATCATTTTGATTAGCTAAACAGAAGAAGAATCTAGTTTGTTCTGAGTACACGGTATTAAGATAGCTAGATTATGCATTTTAAGCTGATTGACTAGGATATAGGCCTGGGTAATTTCCAGCACCCCACTGTTCCGGGAGAAGGAAACATAGTAGGGTATTGTGGTCTTGTTTAAGTAGAACATATATCATTAATTCCAGCAGAATTGTAAGCAAAAAGCTCTTCAGGCTGCCAGGCAGGTACAGCCTGAGAACCTGAACTTAATTTCACCTTAATAATCAAAATGGAGACTGGAAAACAAAATGACTTCTGTTATGCTAAAGATGAGCAAGTGTTAACAGAGGAGCTACAGTTTTGAGCATGTCATAACAAACGCTTCTCTCTTCTAAGATCTCTACAGCCCACTGATTATGTCACCTCACAGTTTCACTTACATAAGGAAGTTCTTAAGAAAAGTAAAGTAGCTCTTACACTTTTACCTTTAAATTTCAAATATTAAACTATACTTAATCTTTGCACTTTGTTGTAAAGTATAGCCTTTGAAATGTACATGTAATCAGGCTTCTGGGAGCAGTGCTGGGCTGAGTTTCCCTTCTGGCACTGTCAGGATCAGACCTCCTGAGACAGCCTCATCCCACTGAGAGACAACTGAAAACCATAATCACAAGGCAGCTAATGAGGGACGTCTTCAGAGAAAGTTATTCAGGGGAAAATGATCTGGAATGAAATGAAAGCATGCCGCTCATCATGGCAAATGCCTACAATCATGGGGCTTAGAAGACTGAAGCAGGAAGATTTGGAGTCTGAGACCTGAGATCCTGCCTTAAGAACAATACTTTAGCTGAGTGTAGTGGTGCATACCTTAAATGCCAGCACTTGGGAGGTAGAGAGGGTGGATCTCTGTGATCTCAAGGTCATCCTGTACTACACAGCAAGATCCAGACCAGGCAGAGCTACATAGCAAGACCCTTTGCTCAGGTCTGCTGCTGTGGTGAACACAATCTCCCTTGGAGACATGGAGAGAAGAGGTTTCTTTCTCATCCTAAGGTTGCTCTCCATCACCAAGAGAAGCCAAGACAGAAACTCTTAAAACAGAGATGAAACTAGAACACATATCTTGGTCTGCAGATGAGATATAGCTGTAATGACCCTCACCATGTTGTGTTTGAGAATTTTAGAAGTGTTTGGAACTTTTGACCTGTTAAAGTCATTGAGTGCTCAGGGTTGAATAGGGCTGTTGGTGGGGGCCTTGGAAGATAAGAATACTGAGAGAAATACAGACAATGGAGGCCTGGCTTATAAGTTTCAGAGAGAAGTTTGAGAGCTCTTTAAACATTCTCCTGAGACCAATGTATCTCAATTTGGAATCTGTGGAAGCAAAACCTTTGCTTCACTCTGACAATTAGTTCAGACTTCCTGAAGACGGGCCAAGCAAGGCCACTGGTAAAGGTGTAACCTGATGTACAGTGCAAACCCTGGATACTGAAGATGACAGGGTCATGGGACATCTGCCGAGCACAGCAACAGGTGTGGAGTGGAGCTGGCCTGGGCAAACAGATAAGCTGTGTCTTCTGTGGATGGCAGAGCTGAAGAAGCAGGAAGGCACAAGCTCTTTGGAGCCCAGCAGACCATGAGTGAGTCCCAGATGTTGGACACCAAGCTACAGAATTTGGATTTATGCTACTGGATTTTGAATTTTCTCTTAGTATGACTGTTCCTATGAAGTGATTCTTCTGTTTTGAAATAAAAAGAATATAGATTTTTACTTTTATTTTCAGACTTATTTAATATGTATGTATATATGAGTGCTTCACCAGCATGTGTGTATGTACACCACATACATTCCTGGTGCTGGACAAACTCAGAGGATGTGTCAGTTGCCTTAGAACTGGAGTTACAGATGGTTATGAGATATCGTGTGAGTTCTGGGAACTAAATCTGTGTCTTCTGCAAGAGCAGCAAGTGTTCTTCACTCCTGAAGCATCTATCCATCAATACTTAAATTGTATTTTTTATTTCTCAGGAGACAACTGTTAAGAGTCTTTGAGCTTTTAAAGAGACATTAAAGTTGTAAAATATTGAAACGTTTTAAGACTGTGGGACTGAAAAACTGGCTTGTGCTAATCTATATTGTGGTAATATCATGAAATCAAGTGAATGAGAAATGAAAGGTTATGGATTAAAGTGATGTGTTGTTGTGTCAAGTGGACAAGGGATGGAATGTTCCTGTTAGTTAGCTTCAGTGGTCAAGTTCACACAGTCCAGAGTCCTGTGAAGGAGCCTCAATTGAGAAGTTGTCTAGAGCAGATTGGTCTATAGGTACAGCTGTGAAGCATTGTCTTGATTATAGATTGATGTGGGAGGGCCCAGCCCACTGTGGGTGGAACTACTCCTCAGGCAGGTAGTCCTGGACGTTATTTTTAAAAGCTATCTATATGTCAGGTGTGGTGGCACCTGCATTAAATCCCAGCAACCTGGAGACAGAGGCAAGTGGACCTCTGGGTTGCAGTCATCCTGGTGTACACAGCAAGTCCCAGGACAGCCAGAGCTCACGGAAGATTCTCCATCTGTAGACCAGGCTGGCCTCAAACTCAGAGACCCACCTGCCTTTGCTTGTCAAGTGCTGGGACTTAAAATATCCACCACATCCTCCAGGAGACAATTCCTGTCTTGAAACAATAAAAAAGCTAGCTAGGAGTAAAGCAGAGAGCAAGCCATAAGGAGAGTTCCTCCTTGGTTCCTTCCCTGGACCCTCAGGTATGAGCTTTTAATCTGAAAATGGAAGGTGATATGATGGCTAACCTTGGCTGTCATTAACTACATATGAAATCAACTAAGACCCTAGTAGCAGGGCACCTCTGTGAGAGGTTCTTGAGGTGGGAGACCCATCCTGAATTGGGCCACACCCTTCCAGTAGCAGCCCACACAATAGGACAAGGAGGAAAGAAACTTTTGCTTTTTGCCTGTTTGCCTTCATTCTTGCTGGAAATTTATCTGTCCTGCAGCTGAGGAATGATTTCACTGGTAGTAGAACTTACTTCTTTGGGATTCCAACATAGACTGAAGACCAGCAGCCTCTATGAACCCTCTGTGACTCCTGCCACAGATTGAGACTGGGAGGCTTTCAGTTTTTTTTTAAAGACATATTTATTTATTAGGTACACTGTGTTCTGCCTGCACATATGCTTACACAACAGAAGAGGGCACCAGATCTTATTATAGATGGGTGTGAACCACCATGTGGTTGCTGGGAATTGAACTCAGGACCTTTGGAAGAACAGCCAGTGCACTTAACCTCTCAGCTATTTCTTCATCCTGAGGCTTTCAATTTTATGGACTGAACAACTTCCAGATTATAGACTTTATTATCAGGAGATAGCCATTATTGTAGGACTACTCAGATCACAACCTGTAACCATCCTAACACACACACACACACACACACAGAGAGAGAGAGAGAGAGAGAGAGAGAGAGAGAGAGAGAGAGAGAGAGAGAGAGAGAGAGAGAGGCTTACACTGTTTCTTTAAAATATCCTGAAAATATAATGAAATAAACAATTTTTATCCCAAGTACCTTCTGGTTACGTCACAGCAACAGGAAAGCAAACTAGACCAGCTAAGGCTATTTGAGATTCTATCTCATGAATGGATAGATAGATAGATAGATAGATAGATAGATAGATAGACAGACAAACAGATAAGTGCCAGTTAAGAATGTGGCTAGTGGTGGAATCCTTGTCTATCATGCATGAGGCCCTAGGTTTAATCTGCAATTGGATGGGTGTGAAGAGAATGTAATCTTTAGTCTGGGCCAGAGGTGAAAGCAATCTTGGAATGCTTGGCCCCATTGAGACTTTGTCTCTACAAACTGATTAACATCTTAGTATAGACTCAGAGGAAGGAAGTATTAGCCCACAACAAAAGACAGGTGCCTACGATTCCCCACCAGGGTATGGTATTGCAAAAATGACCATTGATTTGGAGGAGGAATCAGGGTAGAGAGAGAAGAGGAAGATTGGGGAACCAGAGAGGGAGATCAGAGGTCCCTACCCGTGGTGCCTGGAGTTTCAAGATTGGTGGCAGTGATCTTGGTGGATACCTCCAAGTTTGGTCCAGGGATAGTGCTGCTCCTTCTGTAGGATAGATGATCTGCTAGACTCCCGAGAAATACTCCAGGGGAAGTGCTTCTCGGAACTGATACACAGAACGTTATATTCTTGTTCCCCTTAATCTCCTTTCCCTCCTAATTAGGGTGGTCGGGTTGTAAGTAGGGACATGCCTTTAATGAATCCCTAGTAAAGTGGAATCATTAAGGAATCAGAGCCAACAGATGGGAGAGGCACTCCAGACAGCCCCGCTTTGTAAGGTTGGATAGTGACCAGGACAGGAGAAGGGAGAGGATGAGGACACTGGACAACACAAGGATCTGGAGAGGAACAGGAGGCAGTGACACCTGCTCAAATATAGCTAAACGGGACCACTGCAGAGCCAGTCCCTGCCAGCTTGGTCGCACACACTGAGCTCTCCTTCCAGGCCCATGCTACTTTAAGACAGGAAGTGGCTGGATGCTGCCCTCATGCTGGGGACCTCGGTCCTGATGACTTGACCAGGTTCATTCTGTGTAAACCCTCATTCACAGCACAGGTGTGGGTCCAAAAGTGGGCAGGTAAAGGAGGTTCGTGGGGAATCCCCAACCCATTCCATTTGGTGACAAGGACCACAGAGGCTCACCTAGATGTACATAGTTTATTGGATACAGAGATACAGGCTATTTGGACTGTGCCTCCTCCAGCCCAGGGTCCCCTGGGATATTGGTCCCTCCAGGTGGGTGCTCCTGTCTGGGAGGAGATGCTGCAGTGTGGGGATGCAGCACTGAGATCTGAGCATGCTACTCTTCTTACTAATTTTCTTCCTTGGCAATATTGTCATCATCATTTCTGCCTTTATCTTTCACGCTGTCTTTGCCTTCTTCTGACACATCATCCTCATTTTTGTAAAAATTAAGGGCTCTCCATGTCTCTGGGGGATTTTTCCATATGAAGCCCATCGCTTTGATGCAAAAGCCTGGCGAGTTAAAACCATGGAGAGTTGCTAGATACTGGTTTTCATCTCCTGTATCGCTAAAGGTGGGACTGCCCTTTCTACGACCATATGAAACACTACGCCCCTTGTCAGTGATGAAGGTCAGGGTAGTCAGGCAGACACCTGTGCCGCCATCCACCTGTATCACATGCTCTCCGTCTTCCAGAAGAAACTCTTCATTCTTTAGTGACCGGGTTCCATAGACATCACTCCACGTGGTGCCGAACAGCAGCTGGATGCTGGAGAGAAATCAAGTCAGTACAACCTCAGGAATGCCAGTTCTTTCTGACATCTGCACCGTGCCCCAGTGTCCTGGTCACAGTTCAGCCTCCAGAAGTGCCCTGCCTGGAGTCTTTCCTCTTTCTGCCTCTTCCAGACCCTTCCCTCCTCATAGGACCTCAGAGAGGCTGGCGCAGGTCAGGCATCTGCACCTGGTCAGCTAGCCCCTGGGTTCTCCCTGTCCCACAAATTTAGGGTACAGACCTGTGCTGATGCTCTCAGATTTCACATGGGTGCTGGGGTCCAAACTGAGGGCCTCACACTTGCACAGCTGACACTCTATCCTCCAGGCTTCCCCAGTCACCCAACATAGAATTTTTAGGGACTAAGATAACATCCGTATTGCACAGGACACACACTAAAGCAATATTCATTGTTCATCTGTAATTCTGTTAATCTTGGGAACTGTGCCTGTGTTTACCAAGCTGGTGTATATGGCACTCTAAGAGAGCAACAGATCTCAAGGGGCAGATGCTAGTGAGGACAGTGAAGACCTGCCTGTCCCCAGGGAATAGTTGGCCTTTCTGGGGCAGAGCAAAGATCCTGAGCATTCTAGGCCTGAGGAGACTAGCTCAGGTTAGGGCTCTAGATAAGCTACAGGGAGTGGGCACAATGGGGAGAGGTGCAGGGAACCCTGGGATTCAATGTCCTACTCACCCCTTGATATCATATATTACTGACAAGTAGACCCGGATGCCCTTGAGTTCTCCCTGATCTTCACCATTAATGTAGAAATAGAAGCCAGGAGAGTTGCCATGTATTTCTGGGAAAGGAGGGAAGTAGGAGAGTGTTCAGGACCACTCCCTCGCTCTGGGGCCCTTATGCCAAGGATAGGACACTGGAGGGAAGCGGAGGCCACAAAGGAGGCTCAAGTACTCACCCTGGGCTCTGCAGGTTGAAATGGCTAGGACAGCCAGTGTCATCAACAGCAGCATGGCTCCTGAGGGTTTGGGCCACAAGTCTGGAGCTTAGAGGTAGCCACGGGAGATGTCAAGGCTTCAAGGGGGCTCTGAGGAAAGAACACCAGGTGTAAGGGATCCACATGGCCCAGATGAGACAAGAGAACATCTGGGAAGCCTTCTTTCTCCACAAGCTCAAAAGGCTTTAGAAGAGCCCTGGCATGGTTTCACCCACACTCCCACTGTGCGATCCCTAATGTCACTGTGCTAGCCTTCTGAGTAAGTTCTGACCAAGACACCCCTACATTCTCATATTACACGGGGCTCCCCAAAGCCTAAAAGTGCTCCTGGAGAAAGCCCATATTCCAATGCCCTCCATCCATCCTCAGTGTTCAGTCTCTATCAGGGTCAAACCCAGATTTGGACATTATACAAAAAAAAAGAGCTTTTGTCCTGCAGAGATTACCAGCATGCAGGGGTTACCACCTTCACAAAATAGCACCACTGAAGTGAGCACACTGGCTCAATTTATAGATAGAGTATCTTGTGATGACTATTAAACTGATTGATTAGAAGTCAGTAAGAGTCTACAGAGGAACTCAGGATTGGTTACTTGTTTGGCAACTTTTCCTAGTTACTGGGGATTATGTTGAGTCATTGAAGTTTGGCTCCTACTCAGGAGATGACCTTTAATTTGATTGGTTAGGGTGGCATTTAAACTGATCAATTAGAAGTGAGGCAGAGTCTGTGAGGGGATTCAGGATTGGCTACTTGCTTGAGGACTCTTCCTAGTGACTTGGGATTTTGTTGAGTCATTGAGGTTTGGCTTCTACTCAGGAGGTGACCTTTAATTTGATTGGTTAGAGCCATCTGTGTTCTCTCCTTGAGACAGCAAGACCATAAAGTAAGATAAACATAGTTTCTGGTCATCTCACCCGTGAGCTGATTGGCTGCCCTTCAACTGTGGCTACTTCAGGAAGTGGTTTCCTGAGTTTTGAGAAACAAACTCAGGCATAGTGGAGAACTGAAGCCTGCCATGGATTCAGGTTGGCCAATGAAAATTTGTGCTCCTCACCAGGAGCTGGCATGTCTCTCAGCACAAAGAGTTTTTTTTTTTAAAAAAAATTAATCATTTAATGCCGTCTTCAGCAGCTTTCTGAGGAGATTGAGGACCATAATCTATTAAGTATATATAAACTAAACAAGCTTTGCTTGTTTTCTAGTCTCTTGGTTTAGGCTTAACTGTGAAAACATATACAGGAGGCTAAGTAAAGCTACCCCTGTAATTAATTACATCAGTACTTAGCATGATTATGAGTGTAGTTCTGATCACATTAAAGAACTGGTCATTTATAAAGTGACTATTCGCTTACATGTCTTGTTTTTTTTTTTGTGGTGTTGTTGTTTTGTATTGTTTTTCCAGAGAGGGTTTCTTTGTTACAAAGAGCCCTGACTGCCCTGTCTTCTCTTTGCAGAGGAGGCTCGACTAGAACTCAGGAGATTAGCCTGCCTCTGCCTCCTGAGTGTTGGGATTAAAGGTGTGCACTGCCACGCTTGGCTTTAAAAATTATCAATAAGTTAGTAGCTTTTATAAAATTAGGATTTTATACTTTGGTATTTATTTTTATAGGAGCCCAAGCTTAAGAGATTTTGAGCTTTTTAAAGAGACATTGATCCTGTTAAATATTGAAAAATTTGAAAGTTGGTTGTACTTTAAAACCTGGGTTGTGCTAATCTTTATTGTGGTAGTAACATAAAACCAAGTGAATGAGAAATAGATGGTTATGGCTTAAAGTGACATGTTTGTGTATCAAGTGGACTAGGAATGGAATGTCCCTCTTAGTTAGCTTCAGCTGCAAACTTCACACAGTCCAGAGTCCTGTGAAGGAGCCTCAATTGAGAAGTTGTCTAGAGCAGATTGGTCTATAGGCACAGCTGTGAAGCATTGTCTTGATTATAGATTGATGTGGGAGGGCCCAGCCCACTGTGGGTGGAACTACTCCTCAGGCAGGTAGTCCTGGATGTTATTTTTAAAATCTATCTATATGTCGGGTGTGGTGGCACCTGCATTAAATCCCAGCAACCTGGAGACAGAGGCAAGTGGACCTCTGGGTTGCAGTCATCCTGGTGTACACAGCAAGTCCCAGGACAGCCATAGCTCACAGAAGATTCTCCATCTGTAGACCAGGCTGGCCTCAAACTCAGAGATCCACCTGACTCTGCCTGCCAAGTGCTGTGATTAAATATGTGCACCACATCCTCCAGGAGACAATTCCTGTCTTGAAACAATAAAAAAAGCTAGTTAGGAGTAAAGCAGAGAGCAAGCCATAAGGAGAGTTCCTCCTTGGTTCCTTCCCTGGACCCTCAGGTATGAGCTTTTAATCTGAAAATGGAAGGTGATATGATGGCTAACCTTGGCTGTCATTGACTACATATGGAATCAACTAAGACCCTAGCAGCAGGGCACCTCTGTGAGAGGTTCTTGGTTATGTAACTTGAGGTAGGAGACCCAGCCTGAATCTGGGCCACACCCTTCCGGTAGCAACCCACACAACAGGACATAGAAGAAGGAAGCTTTTGCTTTTTGCCTGTTCGCCTTCACTCTTGCCACACAGAATTGCATAATTCCAAAAGATTGGTGGGATTTGATGACAGCTATACTAGAACCGGGTTCCCAATTACAATGGCTGCATGGTAGAAAGATGAGGCCTCAATTATGCAGCAACAAAATGGGACTAGAGGCATTGATATTATAAAGGACCAGTTACTAGGTAAAGGTCCATATTCCACATTAATAGGACAGATTAGGCTTGATGACGCTGGGTCAATAGCTTTGAATGTTTGGCACAAAGATTACCAAGAGTTTGTCAAACTGAATCCTTTACAAAAGTAACCCAAGGTTCAAATGGGTCTTTTACTAAGTTTTTACAGAGACCAACTAATGCTCTAAATAGAGGTATAGCAGATACAAATGCTAGAGAAATTCTACTTCTGTTTCTAGCTTTGGAAAATGCTAATGCTGAACACAAAGGGGATACTAGACCCTTGAGGGCACAATCTACATCTCTTCATCAATGGATTAAAATTCCTGAAGACATAGAAATAAGTGCTCATGATTCAGTTGTAGTTGGACAAACACCTACAGGAGACATCAAAACACAAAATGCTCACTGCTGTGTCTATGAGAATTCATGTCATTCCCTAAAGGATGGTGAACAAACTGTTTCTAAAGATAAATTCTTCTACAATGATAGTAATTCAGGGAAAAGATTTCCTATGAAATGCAGAAGATGTGGAAGGAATAGTCATGTGGCCTATGAATATAGGTCATCCAACCATATCCAAGGCAATTCCTTAATTTCAGAAAACTGACAAAGGGGTTACGCTCAAGGCCCGGGAAAAAGCATGAGCCATTAATTTCCTGTTCACCAGAAAAGGATTATTCTAAAGGACAAGAAGACAATTCAAAGTCTGATAAGACAAACAGGGCTACTGAAGACTTAGAAAACCTATTCAATAAAGATGCTCCAAATATTTTGACAAACTACTATAAATGATTAGAGGCCGAAGTAAAATTACAGTTAGATGACATTGAGATCGAGGAATTACTGGAGACTAGGGCCGATGTTACGAAAGTTTTCCAAGATTCCTGGCATCCAGTGTGGCCACTTCAAAAGGGATCTACACAGTTCCTAGGGAATGGAACATTGAGTCAAATAAATCAAAGTATCAGAAAGCTTAAGTATACAGGACCAGAAAGTCAAGTAGGAAAATTAAGGCCATTTGTGGCTGATACAGCCATAAAGTTATGGGGAAGAGATCTGTTACAACAATGGAATACCCAATGAAATCCCTCCAATTTCAGAGACAAGCCAGAAACATGTGATACTCCTGATAAAAAATTAATATTATGAAAAAGGGTTACCAAAGACAGTTACAATCTGTCCACCCTGTCCATAAACAAGATAGAGCAGGAGTCGACTCCTTTACTTTATGTTTGGGAACCATGGCTGAAAAAACACCTACAGCATTGCAGCTAAAGTGGTTGACTGACCAACATTTTTGGACTGACATTGGTCTATGACTAAAGAAAAATTACAGGCACTAGAACAGCTAGTCTAAGAACAGCTGGAGGCTCAACATGTAGAGGAATCTGACAGCCCTTGGAATTTCCTGTATTTGTCATCAAAAAGAAATCTGGCAAATGGAGGATGTTAACAGTTCTTAGAGCAATTAATATAATTATTCATCCAAAGGGAATTTTACAGTCTGGAATCCCATTGCCTTCCATGTTACCAAAGGAATGACCTAATGTAGTGACTGATCTAAAGGACTGATTTTTCACAATTCTTTTACATGAGGTTTGCCTTCTCAGTACGTACTTTTAATACTGCCCAATACAGAGATAACACACGAAAGTTTTATCACAAGGCATATTAAACAGTTTTGCCTTGCTGTTTCCATGTAGCCCATTCTGGAGTAATGAAAGATTCCATGGCCAAGGTGCGGGGGAGGGACTAGTGAAATGGAAAACAGAATGTGAGGCTTCCCAAGGTTGGTTCGAATCCTGGTATAACAGTTCACCTTGGCTGACTACACTGATTTCTACCCTGCTGGGCCCCCTTCTCATTATTCTAATTGCTGTCACCTTCGGGCCTTATATTTTAAATCAGTTACTTGCTTTTCTCAAAGAACGCAGAAATACAGAACAGGTCATGATCTTAAGAGAACAATATTTCAAATAATGAGGCTCATCGGCGAGAAAATGAGCTATAACTTCTATTTCAGGATTGAAATAATTAGAATAGAAAATGGGGGAAATGGAGGGTCTGGGAATCAATATCAATATTGAATCAAGGTACAAATATCAAATCACTGATCACTGTGTGCCTGGGACATGGGGGAAAGTTACTTGGTCCCCTTGTGGAGTCCATCTTGTCCCAAGGACAGCTAGCTTATGTTTAAAGATAATAAAAAATCCAACTTGAGTCAAGGTCTCAGTCTGTGGCCAGGGTCCAACTTGACTCAAGGTCTCAGTCTGTGCTCAGGGTCCAGCTTGACTCAAGGACAACCAGCTGTGTCTAAAAATATTCCACTACCCTTGAAAGGTACTAACCCCTCCCTGCTAGCCTGATAAATTCTGCTTTTCCAAAAGGTATAAAAGAGCACTTGCTCCTGCTTTTTGAGGTCTGCAGCTTGAAAGAGCTAGACCTTGACGCATGAGCTCAATAAAATTCCTGTGTGTATTACATCGACATTGGATTTCGTTTCTTTCTGGGGACTCCAGGTGTAGACTAGAGATCTCTTTGAAGGTCTAAGTAGTATAATTCCAAATGTAAGATATGGAACAGATTTGTCTGATGTTGTGGTGTGTGGTATTTTTCTGCTGGAAATAGTTGTGAGAGATCAGGTGATGTTTTTCTACTAAAATGGGAACTGACGTATGCAGGGGCATGGTCTTTGCCAACTGATAAACATCCTAGTCCTGACTCTAAGAGGATATACATGCACCCCAAAGCAAGAGGCTTCTGTTTTTTTGTTTTTTTGTTTTTGTTTTTTTGTTCTTTGGTTTTGCCATTGCCTCTTATTGTTTGGCTATTCATTGCTCCACTTTGAGAGGCTCCTAGAGAGAACAGCTCTACAGAATGCATCAAGGTTCCTGCTGCTGCTCTGGGTTTCACCTGTTGCTCCAGATTCCGGGTGCTGAGGTTGCAGACAATTTGTTGAATTGTTGGTTTGCTATATGGGGTCTGTAAAATCCTGACTACAAAGAGTTGAAATGCTCCAAGGATTTAAAAAGGTCTATGTGTCCTGGTCCCATTCACCTCTTTTCTTTCTTATCTAGATTAGATGAGTTGGAAGGAAGGTTTAAACATTAAATAACCCCAAAGAAAGTACTACTCAGCTATTAAAAACAAGGAATTCCTGAAATTTGTGGACAAATGGATTGAACTAGAAGTGCTCATAATGAGTGAGTTAATCCAGAAGCAGAAAGAGACAAATGGTATATACTTACTTATATCTGGACACTAGGCCAAGGGATATGTCTCATGAAAGTCTTCATTTACCAGGAAAGTGGGACAGAGGGGAGGACATCCTATTGGGACTCTAGGTGAGAGAAGCATGGGAGAATGGGGAAATAGAAGGATCCAGAGGGTCCTAGAAACCTACAAGAAGAACATTATGATGGACAGATCTGGGCCCAGGAGTTCTGCTCAAACTATGGCACCAACCAAGGACAATAAATGCAGGAAACTTCAACCCCCTACCCAGATCTAGCCAATGGACAGGCTATTCTCCACAATTGAGTGGAGAGTGGGGTCTGACTTTCACATGAACTCTGGTGCCCCATATTTGACCATGTCCCCTGGATGGGGAGGCCTGGTGGCACTCAGAGGAAGGATAGCAGACTACCAAGACGAGACTTGATACCCTATGAGCATGTACAGGGGGAGGAAGTCCCCCTCAGTCACAGTCATAGGGGAGGGGAGTAAGGGGAAAGTGGGAGGGAGGAGGAAGAGGAGGATACAGGGATGGGATAACAATTGAGATGTAATATGAATAAATTAATAAAACATATATTAAAAAAGAAAGTAGGTTTAACAAATTAAAGCCTATGGTAGCTTTAGAGTTTAAAAACAAAACAAAACAAAACAAAACATAACATGTAAAGAACCAGGGTTTAAAGAAGGAATTTTCTATCACCTGGCAACAAGTCAAGGAAATTGTGGGGAAAAATCCAACTATCCTTTTTTTAACAAACTCCATTACCTGCAGATGAGGGGGACAAAATTTTATAAGACGTGCTGACTTGATGGCAGGCTTCAGTTTTCCACTTTTCTGACTTGGCCTCAGTTTCTATTTCTCAGAATTCAGGAAGACAACCTGTGAAAAAGCCATAGCTCATTGAGCAGCCAATCAACTCACATGTCAGGTTGACAAAAGACTATGTTTATTTACTTTAGGGCCTTGCTGTCCCCAGGAGAAAACACAGATGGCCCTAACCAATCAATTTAAAGGTCAAATCTGAGTAGAAGCCAAACCTCAATGACTCACCAAAATCTCCAGTCACTAGGAAGAGTCCTCAACAAGGAGCCAATCCTGAATCCCCTCGTAGACTCTGACTCACTTCTAACCAACCAGTTTAAAAGTCATCACAAGACCCTCAGACTGTCGATTAATTGAATCTGCATGCTCACTTCAGGATCGCCGTTTTGAAAAACGGTAACAATCCTTGTATGCTAAAATCTCTGCAGAATAACCTCTCTTTGATTTTGCATGCTGCCTGAGTCTGGGATCTTTCTTCAGCAGCTCACCCAGACCTTAACACAGGAAGTAACCATAAAGGTTACCAAGGATATGAAATTTGGCAAATGGGTGTGTTTCATTTTACAGAGTTTGGTAAACTGTAATATGTGCGCCATACTATAGACACATATTTATGATTACAATGGGCAATAGCCTTAATTTCTGAAAAAGCTGATTCTGTTATTAAGCATTTATTAGAAGTTATGACAATTATGAGCATACCTATACAAATGAAGACTGGTAGTGCTCCATCATAAGTGCTAATAAAATAAAACAGTTTTTACATATTATAACATAAAACATATTACAGGTATACCACATAATCCTACAGGACAAGCAGTCATTGAAAGATCCAATCATACTTTAAAAGAAATGTTTATCAAACAGAGAGGGGTATCAAAGACACCCAGAGATAGATTACATAAGGCCTCACTGACTTTGACTTTCTTGAATGCTAATGAACAAAAACAACATCTGCTGAGAAACACTGGTTTATAGAAATAGCGTCTGTGTATTTCAATAATATCCTAAGCTCAGAATGGAGCTCAGGAAATGCGCTAAGCTGGGGGAGAGGCTTTGTGTATGTTCTTGCAGGAAAAGAGAACTGATGGGTTCCATCAAAACTGATAAAACTCAGATATGACAGAGGAAAAACCCCTGAAGATCTTGTACACACACACACAAGAAGAGAGAAATCAAGAAGACCACACAACTTTTTTCAGTAGAGAATGGTAAGTTGACAGCAGCTGAAGATCAAGCTCTCCCACTACAAGATGCTTGTCAGCTCTTTCTGGAAAGGGCCCACCCATACAACTTAGTAATGAGTAAACTCCAAGGAATGATGGGCAAGGCTTCACTTGCTGGAATCTAAATTGGAACAATGGACCAAAAGATTAGAATTTTCTTGTCTCCTTGCTTGATTTTTGCTTGAAAGCTTTTTAATGTTGCCAACAGTGGGAAATAAATAGAACACTTTTGTTGTTTGATATTGCTAAAACATGACATTTTTGAAGATTATGACTGGAATTGAGATGAAATATTTGAGCAGGAGGCTGGTGGCGTATATCTTTAATACCAACACAATGGACACAGAGACTGGCTGATCTCTGTAAATTCTAGACCAGCTTAGTCTATACAGTAAGTCAGGGTGTGACCCCCTGTTGATAAGACAAACTACTTACAAAGACAGTCTAGGATTCAAAGTGACAAAATTTTCCTTAAAATTACTATGTAAGTTCCTTTTTCTTAATAATGGGTGATATGTCCTTACTGATCTCAAGGATGGATGCCCATCAATCTTAGGCTTATGTAAAGAGAAATGATGTCATGCTGCTCTAAAAAGGCCAGCCAATCTCCCTGAAAGTGGGCTTCAACAGGAGAACTGTGCCAAAGGGCAATTTTGCTTAAGAGATACATTCTGTTGGTCAATGCAAGGACACAAAGTAGGTGTGGAGACAACCATGCAAGCTGCATGTCTCTCACATCAAAAAGCCTTTGTATGCTGCCTGAGCTGAGGTGTCCCTGCACTGACAGCTGGCTTATCCCTCTGAACACAAGACATTTTCATGGGGGAAAGACGGCATTCATGTCTGACGCAAAGAGACACAGGGGACTGACAGGTGACAAAGTACATGCCAGTCTAGTTAGATCCCAGAAACTCAAAGGCTACAATTCATATGTTTTAAAGACAAGAGCATCCATCCCATATGGAGGGAAAAGGTGAGACAAAAATTGCTGCAACAAATGTAAAAACATAGGTACAAGATTCCTAGGGTATGCTTAAACTCCAAAAGTAAATGGGAGTTTGAATAAATATTTTATTTTAAAAAAATGTAATGCCTTTTCAATTGCTCAGGGCAACTGGCCTTTCTCTAAAACGGGACTCCTTCTCTTCAGAGATAGGTAGCATCCTGGCCTACACAACAGTGCCATAGAGCCTAGAGAAGGAAACTTAGATTTATACAATTTGTTTTGATTTCAATTAGATAATGATGTATGTTCTTTGGTAATGGTAATAGTATACATCCTCTTTGAGAAGGGTCAAAATAAAACAGATCCATATGAAAAGGTTGCTCTGTTCTCACAAAGAGCAGAAATCATCTTTAATTGATCTGTGCATCCTGCACCTTTCATATACTTATAATTTAAGGACTGTGCAATGCTTGTGAGAAAGTATATATTCATAGAACAAAATTACCTGACACTGGTGACACTAGATCAGAACTGACAGAGTTCATCTCCAGCATGCTGAGTGCTGACACAGCTGTTCCAGCATCCTGCATGTTCCAGCCTCACTGCTGCTCATCAAAGCCTGGTCCAAGGAGAGCTTTGAAGAAAGCTGGGCAGAAGGACAGGAAGGGGAAGACGGGACTTCCTAGTGGAGAGGGAGGTGCATTCAGGGACTCTAAGAGGATGGCAGGACACATGGCTGGAAAAACAGACTGATGGAGTCGAAGCTGCCCTGAGAGTCATCAGATTGGCAAGTGGTTGGCTTTTAAAATTTATTTTTTATTTTTAAATTTTATTTTATTAATTTATTCATATTACATCTCAATTGTTATCCCATCCCTTGTATCCTCCTATTCCTCCCTCACTCCTGCTTCGCCCCTACTCCCCTCCCCTATGTCTGTGACTGAGGGGGACCTCCTCCCCCTATATATGCTCTTACGGTATTGAGTCTCTTCTTGGTAACCTGCTATTCTTCCTCTGAGTGCCACCAGGCCTCCCCATCCAGGGGACGTGGTCAGAAATGGGGCACTAGAGTTCTTGTGAAAGTCAGATCTAACTCTCCACTCAACGGTGGAGAATGTCCTATCCATTGGCTAGATCTGGGTAGGGGTTCAAAGTTTACTGCCTATATTTTCCTTGGCTGGTGCCATAGTTTGAGCAGGACCCCAGGACCCAGATCCACCTGTCATAATGTTCTTTTTGTAGGTTTCTAGGACCCTCTGGATCCTTCTATTTGCCCATTCTCCCATACTTCTGTCACCTAAAGTCTCAATAGGATGCCCTCCCCTCTGACCCACTGCCCTGGTAAGTAAAATTTTTCATGGGGCATGTCCCTTGGAATAGTGTCTCTATATAAGTGAGTATATACCATTTGTCTCTTTTTGCTTCTAGGTGAACTCACTCATTATGATAATTTCTAGTTCAATCCATTTGTCCACAAATTTTGGGAATTCCTTGTTTTTAAAACATTTCTATTTCAGTATCTGATTTCCACTCAGAGTGTTTACAATGTAAAGTTGATCTTGCTAGGCATAGCCAACAAAACTATCCCAATCTTGTTCAACCAACTGTTTAAGCACATTTCCTATAGCTCCCAGTATTGATACTAAAAAATACTATTCCCACAGTCATCTTTGACCACCCTTGACCAGTATGAAGACTTAAGTAGCTGTTTATGTTGTGTCTCTAGTGTGGTTTCTGCCTATCTATAAATGCCTCAAAAGATAACTACACCATTGCAAAATTCCAACCTCACAAAATCTCGACTGTAACAAACAGCAAAAAGTGGTTGGCTTTTGAGTGGGTTTTAAAGGTGCTAGGATTAGAGTAGCTCAGATTCTGCCCAGCATAGTGCTTACAGCTTACAAATAAATCATAGTCTGTCTGTGTTTGTCACTGGGGAACTAGCTGGTTAAAGAACTACTGCCTTAACATTTTACTGTGTCTTTTAATAAAGAAAGAATAATTTTTCATTCAACACAGGAACCTTACGTTTACTTCCAATAGTAAGTAGAGCCAAGCAGTAATGGAGAAACATCCCTCCCTCTCTTCCTTCCTTCCTTCCTTCCTTCCTTCCTTCCTTCCTCCCTCCCTCCCTCTCCCTCCCTATGTCTGTCCCTCTCTCTGTCTCTCTCTCCGCCATCTCTTTGTCTCATGTTAAAAAACATTGAAATTTGAAGCTGACAGATACATATGCAAGCAACACTCACATGCCCATAAAAATAAAAATAAAATATTGTTTAACTGCCCAAAATAAAAACTTTTTCAAAATAATATTTAAGGCATGGCCTCACTATGTTGTTTATCCAAGTTATGAACTCTTAATCTACCTTCCTCAGTCTCCCAAGTACCTTGGATTACAGGCCTGTGCCATGTAGCCCAGTTTATTTAACTCTAAATGCTGATTGAAGGTTTCAGTACTCTGCACTCTGGGCAAAACTCAGGGAATACACTTAATAGTGATGGAGAAAAACATTCTCTCATTGGCATCACCCTGTTCTGCAAGCTTCCCTTTATAGTAGCATCATAGTACACATCTCAGAGTAGTTGCCACATCTGTCATAAGATGCACGGGCATCTTGAAGCATACATTCATTGACTCAAAATATATGGTTGCCATCAACATGCCATGAGAGATAATACAATCAAAATGGAAGGATCTATGAGTCTAAAATTTTGGAGTGGGTACTTGCTGCTGTGCAGGGAGAAAGGAAGTCATGAGAATTGGCTGGAGACTCTCCTGCCCATTGCAGTCCACTGAGCTGGTGACTAGCTCTGTTTTTGATCATTGTTAGAGCCTGGCTAGATGGAACTTATTTTCTATGCTAAGCAGGCTTGACATTCTTCCTTGAAGACCACCAATGGCCATGTGAGACTCTGGCTCATGAATAAGTAGATAGATAGATGGATAGATAGATTGACAGACAGAAGATAAATGGATGATAGGCATACAAATAGATGATAGGTAGATTGAAGATAGATGACAGATAAATAAATAGATTGAAAGATAGTTAGACAGACAGACAGACAGACAGACAGATACCTGCCAGCTAAGAATGGGGCTCAGTGCTGGAGTACTTGTCTAGTATGCATTGTGCCCTAGGTTTAATCCACAATTGGATGGGAGAGGCCTTTAAGGCAGCCCCACTTTGTAAGAGAAGATGGTGACCAGGACAGGAGAAGGGAGAGGATGAGGATGCTGCATAATATAAGGATCTGGAGAGGAACAGGAGGCAGTGACACCTGCTCAAATATAGCTAAATGGGACCACTGCAAAGCCAGTTCCTGCCAGCTTGGTCAGCACACACTGAGCTCTCCTTCCAGGCCCATGATGCTTTGAGACAGGAAGTGGCTGGATGCTGTCCTCATCCTAGGGACCTCAGTCCTGATGACATGACCAGGTTCCTTCTGTGCAAACCTTAACTCACAGCACAGGTGTGGGCCCCAAGTTGTGCAAGTAAAGGAGGTTCTTGGGGAATCTCAAGCTCTTTCCATTTGGTAAGAAGGACCACACAGGCTCACATAGATGCACATAGTTTATTGGATACAGAGATACAGGCTATTTGGGTTTTGCCTCCCCGAGCCCAGGGTCACCTGGGATATTGATCCCTGCAGGTGGGTATCTCGGCTTAGAGGAGATGCTGCAGTGTGGGAATGCACGACTGAGCCCTGAGCATGCTACTCCTCTTATTCATTTTCTTACTTGGCATCATCATCATCATCATCGTCATCATCATCGTCGTCGTCGTCATCATCATCATCATCATCATCATCATCATCATCATCTTTGTCTTTATCTTTATCAGTGTCTCTGCCTCCTTCTGACTCATCATCCTTCTCTTTGGGATTGTCAGAGCTCTCCATGGGCTTTGGGACAGGTCCCCATTTGAAGCCCATCCCTTTGATGCAGAGGCCTGGTGAGTGCACACCATTAACAGTCACTAGGGACTTGTTTGAACCTCCAGTGTCACTAAAGGTAAGGCCCTTTCTAATACCAAAGGAAGCCACACGCCCCTTGTCAGTAGTGAAGTTCAGGGAAGTCAGGCAGAGCTTTACGCTGCCATTCACCTGTATCACATGCTCTCCATTCTCCAGAAGAAACTCTTTATTCTTTACTGACCGGGTTCCATAGACATCACTCGATGTGTTGCCAAATATCAGCTGGATGCTGGAGAGAAATCAAGTCAGTACAACCTCAGGAACGCCAGTTATTTTTCACATCTGCACTATGCACAAGTGTCCTGGTCACAGTCTAGTCTCCAGAAGTGCCCTGCCCAGAGTCCTTCCTCTTTCTGCCTCTTCCAGACCCTTCCCTCCTCTTAGGACCTCAGAGAGGCTGGCACAGGTCAGGCATCTGTAGCCAGTCAGCTAGATCTGTCACTGCCATCCATTCCTGAGCCTGAATCTTTTGCAGGGTCTACCCAACTCATAGCTTCCCCTCTGGAGCCTCCTCCCCTATCAGCCCCAAATGAGGGAACACAATTGGGAACACAAGGGTCCTGGAAGCTGTTCTACTGAGGAAAGAAGCGAGATGACCAATCCAAGTCTTCTAGACTATTCCTATAGCCAACTTCTTTTTTTGCTTGCTAGGTAAAATGTGTAGTACCAAATCAGACCCCATAGAAAATGCAGGAAGGATGTCCAGTATAGTTAGAATCTCAGATCATCATGAGTAATTTTCAGTACAAGTATGTGTCCCATGTTACATGGTTTATTGGCTTGTTTATGAGAGTGATTCATTCTTTACTGTGTGCACATGTGTGCATTTATATATTTGTGTGTGTCTATTCATACAGGCCCCCATGTGCCAAGGCCTTAGTTAGTGGAAGTATGAGGAGACATTAGATTTCCTTCTCTCCTTCCACTAGTGGGTCCATGAATCAAACGCAGGTGGTCAGTTTGGCCAGCAAGCCACTTTCCTGCCAGAGCCATCTTGACCAACCTTACAGCTTTAGTGGTGCTGAAAGTGAACCTATGTTCCTGCATGTTCTAGGCAAGCCACTAGGCTACATCATCATCATCATCATCATCATCATCATCATCATCATCATCATCATCATCTCTCTTTCTTTCTCTCTATGTCCTTTTGTCTTTCTTTTTACTTTGTTTGACACATGGTCTCACTCTGTAGTCAGGATTTCTTTGAACTCTTGATGGTGGGCATCCTCCTGCCTCAGCATCCTGGGTTCTGCTATATTGGCATAGGCCACCATGCTGGGCTTGACCCTCTCTTTGCTTTCTATTCTGAGACAGGGCTTTGCTAAGTTGTCAAGGTTGACCTTGAAGTGACTCAGTAGCACAAACTGGCCTCAAATTTGCTATTCTCTGGCATCAGCCATCTGGGTGGCTGAGATCACAGGACGGGGACACCAGACAACTCTCCAATATGGAAAGTGAAGCTATGCTCTCTCAAGGAGTTCTTAGGATGAGGTAGGAAGATTCCAAGCCTAAGGGCAGCCTGGGGTGCATAATGAGATCCTGTCACACAAAACTGAAGGCTGAAGGTTATAGACAAAACACAGTGGTATGCCTTCTCTTAAACCCTAAGCACCCTAAAATGGAAAAACCAGCATATCTACACTGTAAATATTGAATTGTGTGTGTAGGTGATGTGTGCATGTGTGCTTGCCATTGTGTGTGTCTTCCTCAATCACACTCCAACTGACTATATAGAGATGGGATGTGTGTGTGTGTGTGTGTGTGTGTGTGTGTGTGTGTGTGTGTGTGCTATACAGGTTTCTATCCACCTGTCTGTGCATGAGTATGTAGAGGCTGGAGCTGG
>OU015755.1:60569043-60581960 GCA_907169655.1 Acomys percivali | reverse complement strand
TTATCATGGTGGTGAACTGAGGCCATAAGAATAGAACAAGAAAACAGGACACAGGGAAATAAATATTAATAGAGATCAATTGCTTGGTGAAGGACAATATGCTAACTTATGAGAAAAAATTCAATTTGAAGATAGAGTGATTGAACAAGGTCATAAGGTCATATTGCATCCTTGAGACCTTGGGAGCTGGTAGAAGAGCCTGGTAAAACAGTCATTCCATTTACTAAGTATTTCAAGGACCTGGGGAAGCCTTCACAGAATTTTTGCAGAGACTAGGATCTGCTATGGATAGAGTGTTACCAGATTCTGAGCTCAGACAGGTATTAGAACTTATGCTTATGAGGATGCAAATACTGAATGTAAGATGGTACTTAGGCCATTAAGGAAAGGGGAGCTCCATTAGATGACTGAGTAAAGGAGACAGTTAATATTAAGTCTCCGGAGTATCAAAACAATATTGTAGGACAAGCTCTAAGCAGAGGGCTTAGCATAATACCCAGGGCTTTAATTGTGGTAAAATTGGTCATGTGCAAAGAAACTGTAGAGATAAAAATCCCAGACCTCAGAATAACCAGCAGAATAACCCAATAGAAAACATAACTCGTGGGAGAGAGCAAGGAGGTTCTGGACACCATGGTAATGAGATGCCAAGACTTCCAGGATACTGTAGTCACAGTGGGAAAGGAAAAGATTGATCTAGGGATTGTCAATCTAAAAGAGATGTGCAAGGCAATATCTTGTCGACAGGAAACTGCAGATGGGGCTCAATGGCTTGGGCCCTGCCAACAATGCCAGCTGGATTCCCTTGGCCATTCCAGAAGTGACAGACCTGCAGGAAAACAGAAAGTATTAGTGATCTAATGCATGCTACTGAAGGCAGTGTAGCCTTGGATCTGGCTTAAAATACGTCTCTTACCCTATCTACACAGGTTGAATGTTACAAATTAAATACCGGGGTTTTTGGTCCTTTGCCTTCAGGCACAGTAGCAATAGTTCTGGGAGGAAGTGTGCTGATTTCTCATGGTGTTATGGTGCACCCCAGTGTTATAGTTGGAGATTGTAAGGAGGAAGCAAAAATCATAGCGCGTGTAAAGAAGATGAAAATTAATGCCAGCGATAGAATTGCTCAACTGTTACCCATAAATCTATGGGGAATAGATTTCTTACAACAGTGGGGTATTCAGATTAATATTCCTGCTATTAACAAGATAAACAATGTAGAAACTAGGGGTGAAATGGTACACGCTTCTGGGGAAGATATTAATGTAAGTAATCATGAGTGACCACAAGCTATGCCCATTGTCCAACCTGAGACCTTCTCAGGTTTAGAGTATCCAAATTTATAAGTGGGGCCACTGCTGAGATACCAACAGCCCTGTCCCTAAAATGGATTTTAAACAGACCTGTATGGCAGGAGCAGTGGCCCTTAACAAAAGAAAAATTACAGGTGCTTCACTGCTTAGTGAAAGAGCAGCTGGAGGCTCAACACATAGAAGAATCTTCCAGCCCCTGGCACTCCCCTGTGTGTGTGGTAAGAAAGAAATCAGGCAGCTGGAGGATGATAATGGATTTGAGGGCAGTAAAACAAAATAATTCAACCAATGGGTCTGCTTCAGCCTGGAATTCCTTTGCCTTCCTTGTTACCTAAGTCTTGGCATATAATTGCAATTGATTTAAAAGATTGTTTTCTCAGACCTCTGCATGAGAAGGACAGGGAGAGGTTTGTTTTCTCAGGACCTACTCTGAACAGTAATGCTCCAATGGACAGGTACCATTGGAAGGTTCTTCCACAGGGAATGATGAATAGCCCACCCTTATGCCGATATTTTGTGCCACAACCATTGGAAATAATTAGTAGGCAGGTTCCTTAAGCTATCATTTACCATTACATGGATGATATTCTGTTAGCCAATTCTAATCCTAATGTTTTAGGAAAAAAGATGTTTAAGGAAACACAAAGAATTCTGCCACGCCGGGGATTACAGCTTGCTGTAGAAAAAGCACAAAGAGGAGATTCAATTACTTATTTAGACTATAAAATAACTGAACAAAAAATTCGACCTCAAAAGGTACAGATGCATAGCGATCAATTGCAGACTCTTAATGACTTTCAAAAATTAATGGGAGATATTAACTGGTTAAGGCCTACAATTGGGCTAGCTACCTATGAGTTAAATAACTTGTTTCAAACATTACGAGGGGATTCAGATGTAAACAGTCCAAGGTGTCTAAGAGCTGATGCAGAAAAAGTGTTAATTCTGGTAGATCAAAAACTGCAAAAAGTATATGTGGATAGAACTGATCCTAAACTTGGTTGCATTCTGGTTATTATGCCTTCAAAACATTCTCCTACGGGGCTTCTCATGGAAAGGGAAGAAAGAATCATAGAATGGATATTCCTGGCAAATAAACAGAGCAAAAAATTGAAAACGTACATAGCAAAAATTTCTGAATTGATTACAAAGGGAAGAATAAGATTGCACCAACTATCAGGTATAGACCTGGAAGAAATCTTCATGCCTCTCACTAATTCTGACATTATGCCATTATGGGTAATTAATGAAGATTGGCAAAGAGCTTGTAGTAACTATTTGGGAGACATTAATAATAAGTACCTCAAAAGGAAACATATACAGTTTATAAAAAGAACTAATTGTATCCTTCCAAATATTGTAAAGAGGCCACTGATTCCAGGGGCACCCACCTTCTACTCTGATGCCAATAAGTTGGGTATGACTGGTTATAAGTCTGATACAACGACTAAGGTGATTAAAAGCCATTTGCCTGAGTTCAAACATCAGAATTATATTCAATCATTATGATAGTGTTAGATTTTCCTGAATCTCTTAATAAAGTTACATATGCTGAAAGAGTTGTTTTGCATATAGAAACTGCTGAATTTACTCCTGATGACTCAGAGTTAACTACATTATTTGTAGAACTGCAACAGGTCATCAGAAGTAGAAACTATCCCTTTTATAGTACTCATATTCAATCCCATACAGGTCTACCAGGTCCATTGGCACAAGGACATGAAGAAATCAACAAATTATTAGTAGAAAATGTATTTGAAGCCTCAAATTTTCATGAGAAACATCATGTTAATGGTAAAGGAGTGAAGAAAAGATTCCCTATCACTTGGCAACAAGCCAGAGAAATAATAAGTGTCTTACATGTTCATTGTATAATCAAATGCCATGACCTGCTGGAATTAACCCTAGAGGTACCAAAAGGAATGAAATCTTGCAGATGGATGTGTTTCACTTTGCAGAATTTGCAAAGATGAGGTACGTGCATCATACCATCAATACGTCTTCAGGTTCTTGATAGGCAACTGCCTTAAGTTCTGAAAGTGCCTTAGGCACTACTCCTGAGGAAAGAAATAGAAGTCTGCAAGACCCCTTCTCGCCAGGGTCCAGCCCGAGCCAGCTCTGCCAGGGACCTGTTTCAGATGCAGCCAAAAGGAGACACTGGTCTCACAGCTGCTACACCCAAAGTGGAATACTGGTCCCACAGCCCAGCCTGGTGGAAAATTTGGCCTATGGATGTCAGAATGCTCAAACACAGGCTTGTTCCCTGTGGCAAGACACTGGAGGTTCAAGCACCACAAGAGCTTTAGACATTTCCAGCCTTCCAATTCCTTGACCTTGTGGAGAACAGATGGCTCTTAAGATTAAGCAGCCTCGCCAAATCCAGGGTAATGCTACAGGTCTGTTTTAAACTCATAGTCGGGTTACATAGTCATTGTCAGCTTCCACCATGGGAGTCTTCAGGTACCTTCCCAGCCCTCTTCATATGTAGAAGACAAACATTTAAAAAATATTTAATTAATTTATTCAGATTACATCTAAGTTGTTTCCCCCTCACTCGTATCCACCTGTTCCTCCCGCTTTCACCCTATTCCCCTCCCCTAGGTCTGTGACTGAGGGGCACTTCCACTCCCACTTATATGGTCATAGGCTATCTATCAAATCTCATCTTGGAAGCCTTCTTATCCTTTCTGCGAGCGCCACCAGGCCACCCCACCACAGGGAAGTGGTCAAGTATGGGGCTCCAGAGTTCACGTCAGAGTGAGTCTCTACTCTCCTCAAAACTGTGGAGAATGTCCTGTCCATTGGCTAGATCTGAGAAGGGGTTCAATGTTTACTGCATGCATTGTTCTTGGTTGGTCCAGTACTTTGAGCAGACCACCCAGGCTACAGATCTGCCCATCATGATGATCTTCTTGTAGGTGTCTAGGACCCTCTGGATCCTTCTATTTCCCCATTCTCTCATACTTCTCCCACCCAGAGCCCCAATAAGATGTCCTCACATCTCTCCCAATCTCCTGGTAAGAGAAGACTTTCCTGCGATATCCTTTTTGGTCTAGTGTCCAATTATAATTGAGGATATACCATGTGAGTCTTTCTGCTCCTGGGTTAACTCACTCAGTATGATCATTTCTAGTTCGGTCCATTTGTCCACAAATTTCAGGATTTACTTGTTTTCACACAGCTGAGTAGTATTCCATAGTGTAAATGTACCAGAGTTTCTTTATCCATTCTTTGAGGGGCATTTAGGTTGTTTCCAGGTTCTGGCTATTATGAATAAGGCTGCTATGAACATGGTGTAGCATATGTCTCTGTTGTGTGGTGGAGCATCTTCTGGGTATATTCCAAGGAGTAGAACAGCTGTGTCTTGAGGTAGCCCTATTCCCAGTTTTCTGAGAAAGCACCAGATAGATTTTCAAAGTGGTTGTACAAGTTTGCATTCCCACCAACAATGAAGAAGTGTTCCCTTTTCTCCACATCCTTGCCAGCTTGTGCTGTTCCTTGAGTTTTTTATCTTAGGCATTCTGATGGGTGTAAGATAGAATCTCAGAGTTGTTTTGGTTTGCATTTTTCTGATGACTAAAGACCTTGAGCATTTCTTTAAGTCTCAACCATTTGATATTTCTCTGTTTAGTTCTGAGCCCCATTTCTCAATTGGGTTATTTGGTTTGGTGGTGTTTAATTTCTTGAGTTCTTTATATATTTTGGATATTAGGTCTTTGTCAGATGGAGGGTTGGTAAAGATCTTTTCCCAGTCTGTAGGCTGTCGCTTTGTTCTGTTGACAGTGTCTCCTGCCTTATAGAAGCTTCTCAGCCTCATGAAGTCCCATTTATTAAATAGTTGACCTTAAGGCCTGGGCTGTTGGTGTTCTGTTCAGGAAGTTGTCTCCTGTGACAGTGTGTTCCAGGCCCTTCCCCAGTTTTTCTTCTAACAGATTTAGTGTCTCTGGTTTTATGTTGAGGACTTTAATCCACTTGGACTTGAGTTTTGTGCATGGTGATAAATATGGGTCTACTTGCATTTTTCTACATGTAGGCATCCAGTTAGACCAGCACCATTTGCTGAAGATGCTATCTTTTTTCCATCGAAAATATTTGGCTTCTTTGTCAAAAATCAAGTGACCATATGTATGTGGATTCATTTCAGTGTCTTCGATTCAATTCCATTGCTCAACCAGCCTATTGCTGTGATAGTACCATACTGTTTTAATTACTGTTGCTCTATAGTACAACTTGAGATCAGGTATGGAGATTCCTCCGGAGGATCTTTTATTGTATAGGATTGTTTTAGCTATTCTGGGTTTCTTGTTTTTCCATATGAAGTTGAGAATTGATCTTTCAATGTCTTTTAAAAATGTATAAGTATTTTGATGGGGATTGCATTGAATCTTTAAGTTCCTTTTGGTAAGATGGCCTTTTTACTATGTTAATTCTCCTGATCCATTAACAAGGGAGACCATTCCATCTTCTGATGCCATCTTCAATCTCCTTCTTCAGAGATTTGAAGTTTTTTTTCAAATAAGTCCTTGTCTTGCTTGGTTAGAATAATTCCTAGATATTTTATATTGTTTGTGGCTACGTGAAGCATGTAGTTTTCCTAATTTCTTCCTCTGCATGATTGTCATTTGTATATAGGAAGGCTACTGACTTTTAAACTTTTTAATTAATTTATTCATATTACACCTCAATTGTTATCCCATTCCTTGTATCCTCCCATAACTCCCTTCTTCCCACTTTCACCCTATTCCCCTCCCCTAGGTCTGTGACTGAGGGGGACCTCCTCCTCCTCTATAAGATCATAGGGTATCAAGTATTTTCTTGATAGCCTGGTATCCTTCCTCTGAGTGCCACCAGGCCTCCCCATCAAGGGGACGTGGTCAAATATGGGGTACCAGAGTTCGTGTGAAAGTCAGTCTCTGTTCTCCACTCAACTGTGGAGAATGTCCTGTCCATTGGCTAGATCTGGGTAGGGGTTTGGTGTTTACTGTACATATTATCTCTGTTTGGTGCCATAGTTTGAGCAGAACCCCTGGGCCCAGATCTAACCTGGCCAGCAGGTCAGTCAACAGGAGTACCTGGAAGGGGGAGTGGGAATGGATGGGACAAGAGACGCAAGAAATGGAGACAAGACGGTAGTCCAATTAAATCTCCGTTTATTGTGTGTCAGAGCAACAGCATATATAGTCAGCAGAAGGAGGGGCGGGAGGCAGGGGGAGGAGTGAGGGAAGCAGGTGTTCAGGTTCTGCAGAAACATTGGGTATATCTAAACAGTATATAGGAAAAAACACCAAATGTAACCAGTGGAAAGGTACGCTCAGTACAAACTCTGAGTGCCTTTAAGCAATCTTAAGAAAATCAACATGCCAAGCAGGGCTCCCTACAGGTTCTTCCTTTTTTATTTTCTTCCAAAAAATGGGCAAATCTCCAAGGAACGGCATCTGTTTTAGGTTGGAATAAATCCCTTGCCCCTATTACCCATCTTTGGATCTCACAGGAGCAGGCCCATAGGCCTGTCTTAGGTTTGATGGGGCTGGCAATGAAGGGATTCCTGATTCTCTTACCCGTCACTGATTGCTCGTTCAGCTTCAGGGAGATGACTCTGGGTAGAAAGAGTCATTGTCAGCTGCATCTAGTTTGGGGTAGTGAACCTGTAGGGGTTTCATTTGTATAGCTTTGATCTGTTGCTTTAAGTAGGCAGTAACTCTTAAAGGAATAACACTGGTCCTAAGGACAGCAAAAGGAGAAGACCCAGGGGTGGGCCAAGGATGGACGGCAGGAGGGTGGGAAGCCAAGGGGATGTACTAAACCATGGTTTAACCATCCTTGTCCTTGTTCTCTTGTTTCTTGCGTTTTTCCAACCCTTCTCGGACTTCTGCATGGAATCCTTAACAACTCCTGAGTGGTCCACGTAAAAACAGCATCCTTCTTTAAGGGCAGCACAAAGTCCACCCTGCTGTAGGAGCAAGAAGTCAAGTCCTCACCTGTTCTGTAATACTACCCTAGCAAGGGAAGATAGGGATGGTTGTAAATGAGATACAGCAGTCTCAAGCCTGTCTATATCTAAGTCAATAGAAGATCTCAACCGGCCATAATCGTGATCCTGGAGAATGAGGGACAAGACCCCGGTGCTAGCCCCCGCCAATCCAAGGCCAAGCAAGACTGCCACTGTAATAGTGGAGACTGGTTCTCTTTTTGGCCAGAGGAGTCTTTGATCATCCACAGGGTCCTAAAAACTAGAAGATTGTTCATCAGTATAGTAGGTAAGCCTAGGGATCAAGTGTACTAAAATACAGAAGTCTTTGGATAGGGCATGATTATTAGTGCAAGGGGGAAGGCCATCAGAACAACCCACCAGGCATCATCGGGGGGGGGGGAGGGGAATAAGGTAAGTGGTTGGGCTACTATTTTCTACTGAAACAGAGATATTACAGAGGTCTTTGTAAGCGTCAGGGAGATTTCCCACACAAGTTCCTGATCCACTAATGGATTGCAGAGACAGCTTGTGAGGACCCTGTTTCCATCTACAGCTTGCATGATCCATAGTACTGTTAACGTCATGGATGACTGCAATGCCCTCATAGAAGGAGGGCTGGGGTGTAACATAGCCAGCAAGACTGAGTCAGATCCAGTCTGGAACTATTAAGGGTGATGAAGGTATGCACAAGCAGCTCCAACAAGGTCTCCTCTGTGGTCTTTTGAGGGGGAACAGCAGCATCTCCCTGACCAGGGAGGGGAGTGCCTGGGGAAGGGACAACCTGAGCTTCTTGTTCCCTACCTGCTGGGACAAGAATCTTATTTGGTCCGAGTCTGACATTGGTTTGGACAGGACTTGCCCTCAGGATGATACTGAAGATGGATATTGGGTCATATTCAATGGGATGATATAGTCTAATGCCCCACAATCTCAGAGTAATTGTCCAATCCTCACTTTTAGCATAATTTGTAAAAGAAATCTGTATTTGCGGGTATCTGGGGTAGCGCCTCTTGCATGTGTACCATGTGTTCCAAGGCACATCTGAGGGCTGATTAATGATGTGAACCTTAACCCAATGGGTAGTGATGGGAGGGTTCCACCAGATATGACCAGTGGATTCACATCCCCATTTAGCACAAAATCCTGCTTCTGTATAACCACAACCTCCCACTGAATTGCCATGATTAGGACAGATGTAGAAATTAATAGATTTTTCCCCATTGTCTACAATTGAACCAATATTTACCACTGAAAGTTAAATTGGGGAACCAGCTGCCAATGGGACCTATCTTTGAGAGACTGACTGTGGTGGAGCCCTTACTGTCAGCAATCTGCCAAGTCAGGTTGTAGGGCAGATGTTGGTTCACAGGCTTCAGCTGGAGGGCGATAGTCATTTTCAGCGTCAGAGTCAGGATCAGGCAGGTTCTCATGATGATCTGTAAGAGAGAGAGGGTTTTTCTCAGGGGGAAATTTCTCCCTGGAGCTCTGGTTATCTATTTGCTTAACCAGTCTCTCTGGCAGCCATGTAACAGCGTCTGCTTCTCCAGAGTAGATGCAAACTGATCCTCTGCCCCATCTGAGTACGGGATCTGGCCCATTCCAGGACCCCGTCAATGGATCTTTCCAGAGGACCGTGGCAAAATCTCTACGAGTCTCTGGATGCCAGAAGCAGTTGGCTGATGGTTTTCCATCTTTATCCAATTTTAGAAAAATTAAAATAAATAATGAATGATGAAGAATATTCTTGGGAGACCCCTTAGTAGGGTACCATTCTCCCTTTTTTTATTTTTTCAAATGTTAGTTTTAGAGTGAGGTGTGCTCTTTCCACCATGCCCTGTCCTTGCGGGTTGTATGGTATGCCAGTTTATGAAGAATATTCAGCGTCTCACAGAAACGTTGAGAGCTAGTACTGGTATATCCGGGGCCATTATCTGTCTTAATGTGTCTAGGGACTCCTAGGGTGGAAATGACTGCAAGCACGTGGGCGATAATGTGCTCTTGTGGCTCTTCCTGTTTGCAGGGTAGCGAACATAAGGCCACTGAAGGTGTCGATGCATGCATGTACATATTTTAAGTTGCCAAATTCACTGTAATGCATCACATCCATTTGCCATATAGCATTTGCAGTGAGCCCTTTTGGGTTAACTCCTAAATGTGGGACAGTCACATAAGATGCACATGCCTGACATTGCTAGACAATCAGACGTGCTTGCTCTCGAGCAGTCTTAAACATTACCCTTAAGGTGTAAGAATTAAGATGATGTAACCTGTGAGCTTGTGTAGCTTGGCCGATACCAGCGGCAGGTTCAGCGGACAAGATCAGTGCCTGGAGTGTAGCCAGATCCGTTTTTTCATTCCCTTCAGATAAGGGGCCAGGAAGGCCTGAATGTGCCCTCAAATGGCTAACAAAAAATTTTTTCTGTGCGTTTGTGAATAAGCTGCTGGCAAGTAAGAAGTAAATGAGCTGGTTCAGAGGAATGTTTAATTATAGCAACTGTCCCCAAAAGGGGAACAGAATGTGCCAAATAAGCACTATCAGTAAAAATGTTAAGGGGCTGCGTAGGAAAAGCTTGAAGAACGGCAATACTAGCATGGAGCTCTACCAGTCAGGCCGAAAGAGAGGAGGTCTCAAAGGACGCGGTCTGAAATTGAAAAGTATATGCGGCCTGTCCTGTCGAGGACCCATCCGTGAAGACTAGTAATAGTAATCCCTCAGGGATAGGTACCATGGAAACTCTAGTGGGGAAAACAAAAGCATGCAATCTGCAAAACTGTATGAGTTTATTAGGAGGATAATGATTATCTATTTGTCCTGAAAAGGGGGCACAGGCGATAGGCCAGGTTTCTGTGTTCTATAGTAACCAGTTAACCTGCACAGCAGTATAAGGTTGAATCAAGGTATCAGGATCTTTTCCAAAGTAAGTCTGACTTGTATTTTGGCCTAAAATGATCAAGTCAGCTACGGCATCAAAATAAGGCAATAAAACCTTTTTTTGGGAGAGGAGGGCAGATGAACCCACAGCAGAGGTGCTGTTTGCTAGAATACAGCAGTGGGTGTCAGTGTGATACGAAATACAATGAAGAGAAGTGGCTTAGCATAATCAATCTGAGTGACAAACTGAGAAGCAATCGCATCATCTACACATTTTAATGCCAATCTTCCTTCATCAGTAAGCACTCGAGGGGAGTTAGGGCTTGTGTGCCCTTTCAGGATATCAAATAAAGGCTTTAAATCACCAGTGGTGAGTTTTATATATGGTCTTAGCCAATTAATGTCTCTGAGCAATTTTTGAAAGTCATTAAGTGTCCTGAGCACATCCATCCTAAAGGTGGCCTTGCTATTAGTAATTTTTGGACCATTAATTTGGAATCCTAAATACCTATAATGATCTTTTACTTGCACCTTTTTGGGGGCAATAATTAATCCACCCCCTTCCAGGGCAGTTTTTAGGCAATCAAAGCATTGAAGAACCTCCTGGACAATCTCTCCTGCAAGGAGGATATCATTCATATAATGTATCATATAAATCTGACGCCAGGTCTGTCTCACACCTGCTATTGCCTTGGCTACAAATTTTTGGCACAGAGTGGGACTATTAGCCATACCTTGAGGCAAGACCGTCCATTGATAGCGCTGCATGGGCTCTTTAAAGTTAACAGCAGGTAAACTAAAGGCAGAAAGCTTCCTATCATTGAGGTATAAAGGAATAGTGAAAAAGCAATCTTTTAAATCAACTATAATTTTATAATATTTTAAAGGAACCGTGACAGGAGTGGGGAGGCCCGGTTGCAGGGCTCCACCGATACCATGGTGGCCTTCACAGCTCTTAAATCCTGCAGCAACCTCCATTTTCCTGATTTTTTTTAAAATGACAGATATAGGAGTGTTCCAGGGATAGGTACTCTCCTCCAAGTGCCCTGATTGTAATTGCTCCTGCACTAGCCTCTGGGCAGCTTGTAACTTTTCTGTTGTTAATGGCCATTGGTTCACCCATACTGGTGTGTCATCCTTCCGTGTGATCGGATCGGCACAAGGTAACTGGGGTGCAGCAGAGTCTATGGCCTCTACTGAAAATATCCCAAACCTTCCCTTTGCCAGGGAAAAATCCAGCATTTAACATTTGTACAGTGACAACATCATTTGGACTGCACATAATGAGTCCCATTTGAGATAAAATATCCCTTCCCCAAAGATTAACGGGGAGACCAGGCATGATAAAAGGCTTGACCTGTCCAGTGTTGCCTCTTTGTCCCTCCAGGTGAGCACCTTTGGACTCTGACTAGGGTTTTGATTTTGTCCTATGCCTCTTAAACTGGTCAAGGTGGGGGTGACAGGCCAATGACTAGGCCAGTCAATGGAGCGGATGATCGTCACATCAGCTCCTGTGTCCACTAATCCTTGGAAAGGCTTCTCATTCAACCGCAGGGCTAGCATGAGCTTTTGTTTGGACACAGGTTGTACCCAGTATGCATCAGAGGATCCAAACCCTTGAGCTGCCCTCTTCTCACTCTTAAAGGAATGATCGGTAGACAGTAATGGAAGAATTATTAATTGGGCGATCCTTTTCCCAGCTGCTATAGTGACTGTACTTTTTTATTTCCTGGGCCATGATCTTGGTTTCTCTCTATAATCATTGTCAATGACTCAGGAAATACCTGCAAGCCTTGCACAGTACTACTACTTTTACCTAGCAAAAGGCCAAAAGTGTTGGGGCTTAAAGGCCAAAGATCCCTGTAGGGAGGGCTTGAGGTCCCGTCTCTGGAGTTAATACTGTGTGAGTGGTGGAACTGAGGTCCAATCCTGCGCTTCCTGAGGTTGCTCTCCAGAGGTTAGAAAAGGATTGCTGCTGCTGGCTGGAACAAAGCTCGTTGCCCCATAGGCTCGTTTGTGAGTCGGGACCTGGGGCTGCCCGTTTCCCGTTTCCCTGGCAGGGAGGAAGCAGATTGCCCTGGGCATCCTTCTTGGCTTTACACTCCTTTGCCCACTGCCTTCCTCTTTTACATCTGAGATGTAAACCTGGGGGCTGAGGTCTAGGTGTCCGGGAAAATGCCTGGCACTCCCTAGAGAAATGTCCAAGTCTTCCACATTAAAAGCATCCTCCATTGTCCTTTTGATTAGAGGCTAAGAAGTCCTTCACTGTCTTTCTATGAGATGCAACAGCCATAGCTAAGCCTTGCTGGTAAGAAGGGCTGATATCTGAGCATAGATGGATATAACCAGAGAGATCCGTTTTCTTACGATAGGGTCGGATCGCTGCCTGGCAGGCAGCATTAGCATTTTCATAGGCCAGCGGTCTTACATAGTCTATTCCTGCCTCTGGATTGCCAAATATCCGGCCTGCAGTGGTCATGAGCCGATGTACAAAATCAGAGAAGGGCTCGTCAGGACCCTGCTTCACTGTCGTAAGGGAGGCTCCAGGGTCCTCCGTGACGGGAAATTTGCGCCAGGCCTTGGCAGCTGCAGTCTGGATTTGAGCATAAATCCCAGGTTTATATTGCATTTGTTTGTCAGGATCGCTATAAGAGCTTTCTCCTGCCAGAACCTTCAAAGTCCAGCCGTTGTTAGCTTGGGCATTTCGTCAAGCTGTCTCCTTACAAGCCTCATAGAATTCAGACTTCCAAACTAGGAAATC
>OU015755.1:60500893-60540769 GCA_907169655.1 Acomys percivali | reverse complement strand
TAGTCTGCTTATCCCTTCTCTGAGTAATACCAGGTCTCCCCACCAAGAGGAAGTGGTCAAATATGGGACACTAGAGTCAGTCCTTGCTCTCCACACAATTGTAAAGAATGTGCTGTCCGTTGGCTAGATCTGAGCAGGAGTTCAATGTTTACTGCACGTATTGTCCTTGGTTGGTGCAGGAACCTGAGCAGACCCGCCCTGGGTCCAGATCCACCCATCATGATGTTCTTCTTGTAGGTTTCTAGGACCCCTGGATCCTTATATTTCACCTGCCAATACTTCTCTCACCTAGAGTCCTGGTAGGAAGCCCTCACATCTATCCCAATCTCCTGGTAAGTGAAGACTTTCATGAGACATCCTGTTTCGCCTAGAGTCCAATTATAAGTGAGTATATACCATGTGGGTCTTTCTTCGTCCTGGTTAACTCACTCAGGATGATCATTTCTATTTCCACCCATGTGCCCATAATTTTCAGGATTTCCTTGTTTTTAATAGCTGAGTAGTATTCCATAGTGTAAATGTACCACAGTTTCTTTATCCATTCGTTGACTGAGGGACATTTAGATTGTTTCCAGGTTCTGGCTATTAAGAATAAAGCTGCTATGAACATGGCGGTGCATATGACCTTGTTGTGTGGTGGAGATCTTCGGGGTATATTCCAAGGAGAGGAAAATAGCTGGGTCTTGAGGAAGCCCTACTCCCAGTTTTCTGAGAAAGCATCATATAGATTTCCAAGGTGGTTGTACAAGTTTGCATTCTCACCAACAATGAAGGAATGTTCCCCTTTCTCTACATGCTCGCCAGCATGTGCTGTCTCTTGAGTTTTTTATCTTAGCCATTTTGATGGATGTAACATGGAATCTCAGAGTTGTTTTGATTTGCATTTCTCTGATGACTAAGGACGTTGAGCATTTCTTTAAGTGTTTCTTAGCCATTGGATATTCCTCTGTTGAGAAGTCTCTGATTAGTTTTGAGCCCCATTTATTAATTGGGTTATTTGGTTTGGTGGTGTTTAATTTCTTGAGTTCTTTATATATTTTGGATATTAACACTTTGTCAGATGTAGGGTTGGTGAAGATCTTTTCCCAGTCTGTACACTGTCACTTTGTTCTATTGACAGTGTCTTCTGCCTTACTGAAGCTTCTCAGCCTCATGAGGTCCCATTTGTTAATTGTTGACCTTAAGGCCTGGGCTGTTGGTGTTCTATTCAGGAAGTTGTCTCCTGTGACAGTGTATTCCAGGCTCTTCCCCAGTTTTTCTTCTAACAGATTTAGTGTCTCTGGTTTTATGTTGAGGACTTTAATCCAACTGGACTTGAGTTTTGTGCATGGTGATAAATATGGATCTACTTGCATTTTTCCACATGTAGACATCCAGTTGGACCAGCATCATTTGTTGAAGATGCTATCCTTTTTCCATTGAATAGATTTGGCTTCTTTGTCAAAAATCAAGTGTCCATATGTGTGTGGATTCATTTCTGGGTCTTCAATTTGATTCTGTTGATCATCCAGCCTATTGCTGTGATAGTACCATGCTGCTTTAATTACTGTTACTCTATAGGACAGCTTGAAATCAGGTCTGGAGATTCCTCTGGGGGATCTTTTATTGTTCAGGATTGGTTTAGCTATTCTGGGTTTCTTGTTTTTCCATATGATGTTGAGAATTGATCGTTCAATGTCTATAAAATTGTGTAGGTATTTTGATAGAGATTGCATTGAATCTGTAAATTGCTTTTTGTATGATGGCCATTTTTACTATGTTAATTCTCCCAATCCACAAACAGGGGAGACCTTTCCATCTTTTGATATCATTTTAAATCTCCTTCTTCAGAGATTTAAAGTGTTTTTCCAAACAAGTCCTTCAATTACTTCATCAGAGTCACTCCTAGATATTTTATATTGCCTGTGTTTATCATGAATGATGTAGTTTCCCTAATTTCTTCCTCTGCAAAACAGTCATTTGTATATAGGAAGGATACTGACTTTTTTAGTTAATTTTGTGTCCAACCATTTTTCTGAAGGTGTTTATCAGCTGTAGGAGTTCTCTGGTGGGATTTTGGGTGTCACTTATTTACACTATCATATCCTCTGCAAATAGGGATTATATGACTTCCCCCATTCCCATTTGGATCCTCTTGATCTCCTTTTGTTGTCTTATTGTTCTGGCTAGAACTTCAAGAACTATTTTAAAGAGATATGGAAAAAGTGCCTTGCCTGGTCCCTCATTTTAGAGAAATTTTCTTGAGTATCTCTCCATTTAAGTTGATGTTGGCTATTGGCTTGCTGTATATAGCCTTTATTATGTTTAGGTATGTGCCCTGTATCCCTGATCTCTCCAAAACTTTAAACATGAATGGGTGTTGGATTTTGTCAAATGTATTTTCTGCATCTAAGGAGAAGATCATGTGTATTTTTCTTTCAGTTTGTTTATATGATGGATTACATTGATGGATTTCCGTTTATGCATCCATTCAGTTAGTCTGTGCCTTTTTATTGGACCTGTGATTATAAGAACTATTAATGACCAGGGACTGTTAAGTCCTGTGATTTGATGTTGGTTGCAGTACAGTGTTTGTGTGGTTATATATTTGTGACAGTATAGTTATTTTCCCATGTAATTTTGGTTGTAGCTTGTCACTTTGGATTGGAGGTTTGCTTCTAGTAACTTCTGTAAGGCCAGATTTGTGGATAGGTAGGGTTTGAATTTGGTTTTGTCATGGAATATCTTGTGTTCTCCATAAATGGTTATTGTTGGTTCACTGGGTGTAGTATTCTAGCTTGGCATCTGTGGTCTCTTTGTGTTTGCTGTACTTCTTTCCACCCCTTCTGGCTTCTACAGTCTCTACTGAGAAGTCAGGCATAATTCTGATATATTACTTGGCCTTTTTCCCTTGCCACTTTTATTATTTCTTCTTCGTTCTGTATATTTTGTGTTTTGATTATTATGTGGAGGGAAGATTTTTCCTTTCAGGTCTATTCTATTTGGTGTTCTTTAGGCCTCTTGTATGTTTATATGCACCTCCTTCTTTAAATTAGGGGCGTTTTCTCCTACAATTTTGTTGAAGATATTTTCTGGGCCTTAGAATAGGACATATTCTCTTTCCTCAATGCCTATTATGCTCATGTTTCCTCTTTTCAAGGTGTCACTGATTTCTTGGATGTTTTTTGTCAGGAATTTTTCAGAGTTAGCCTTTTCTTTGATGCTTGCTTCAAGATCTACAATTGTATCTTCTGGGCCTGAGATTCGTTCCTCTATCTCTTGGATTCTGTTAGAGAAGCTCAACTCTGTGTTGCTTGTCTTCCTCTCTAGGCTCTCTCACTCCCATTTTTCTTCTGTCTGTGCCTTCATCATTGTTTCCATTTTCATCTTCAGATCTTAAACTGTTTATTGATTTGCTTCATATGATTGTTTGTATTTTCCTGAATTTCTTCCAGTGCCTCTCTATAGGCCTCTTTTATGTCTTCAACCTGTGTGGCTGCATCTTTCTGCATTTGTTTACAGATTTTATTCATTCTTCCATTATCATCTTTGTTACTAGGGATTTGAGGTCATTTTCTTATATTTCGATTGTGTTTGAGTTCTCAAGGTTGCTTTCTATGGGATAGCTGGGATGTGGAGATACCATAGTATTTTCTTTTGTTGTTTGTGTTCTTATGCTAGCCTTTAGTCATCTTGCTGTGACTGATGTTGAGAGTTAGCTTCTGGTGTCCTTCACTGGTCACTGAGAGTGGATCGTTAGTGAGTAATTATAGATTGAAGGCTCTTGCCTGTGGGGGTCAGAGAATTATTCCCTGGATCAGGCAGTTGATCTGGTTTCTTCTCCAGGAGACTTTGTTCCATACCTTAGGTTACTCACTGGGTCAGCCTATGTAGGCTTCTGCCCGGTCCCATTCTCATCTCACAACTGAGGCAGTTCCGTCCCACCGTGTTTGAGGTCACTGTTTAGTTTTCTGTGCTGACTCCTCAGGGCTGTCAAGCCTCTCCCAAGGGCATGGGAGACCCTTCTCAGCTGTGGAGCCTGGTTAGGCCAGGTTCTGTGTGCCCAGTTGTGCACGCATGGACTGCCATGGCCCATATTTAGGTTCCTGCCTAGACCTGTTTAGACAGCACAACTCTGGTGATTCAGTCCAGCTGTGTTAGAGTCACTGTTTAGGTTTCTGTCCTGACTCCTCAGGGCTGTCTAGCCACTCCTAAGAGTGCGGGAGACCATGGCAGGCTGTGAAGCCTGGCTAGGATGGTGTCTATCTGCCCAATTATGCAGGCATGAACCACTGTGACCAGTAGTTAAGTTCCTTCCTGGACCTGTTCATATAGCACAACTGTGGCAATTCAGTCCAGCTGGGTTGGAGTCGCTGTTTAGTGTTCTGCCCTGACCCCTCAGGGCTGTCCAGCCTCTCCCAAGAGCATGGGAGATTCTGCTGGGCTTGAAACCTGGCTAGGCTGGGTTCTTTGTGCCCAAATGTGCAGGCTCAGTCTGCTGTGGCTGGTAGCTAGATTCCTATCTGGTTAAGTTCAGACTCTGCCGCTGTGGCTGGGTAATGTGTTCACAGCCACCTGGGCTTTCATGTGATCCCTAGAGATTTCTGTGGACTGTCACAAGGGGGGACACGGAAGGCTTCTGAGGACAGATCCACCCATTTCCCTGAGATACCCCCAGGCCACGAGCTCACTGCATGGAATTCAGTCCCATTTACCAAGTTCCGGTTATAGAGCCTGGTTGGTGTTTAGAGGCGCATTCCAGTACAGAGTGTAAGGACTGGGCTCCCATCCTTCGTGGGCCAATTTGTTGACCTGGGGCAAGGCACACCTGTGGTCTGCACTGTGTGGGTCCCCACTCACCTAGGGTTAGCCAGTTCTTGTGGTCTGTGGCTCCCAGTCAGGTCCCTTTTTCCTGGAAGAAGAGAGGATGCCATACTGTACATGTATTGAGGGTAACTGGGACAATAGAAGCACATGTGTGTGTTAAAGTTATGTTGTAAAAGTCATTCCCAAGAATTCATGAGGCTCACCAGACCAAGGAAAGGGTACAACTCTCTCACAGAACGAGATGGGCATCTCACACTAATGGTGGTGTCCCCATGAACCTGCTATTTTACTACCTGAATTGTGGCCCCCAAGATGGAAGCAGAGAACTGACTAACCCAGGGCTTGCTGCTGCTGCTGTGCCCACTCAGCCCCCATCTGCTCCTTTGTCTCTATGCACTGCTGTCAGTTGTTCATGTGGATCGTGTCCTGCCCCTTACTCCTAGAGCCTCTGTGATCTCAGCCTCACCTCTGCAGCTGGTCTCACCTCTGCAGATGATCTCACCTCTGCAGCTGGTCTCATCTCTTTAATGCTGCTCACATCTGTGAACTGCAGCAGCCTGACTCCACATATAAGGGGATTTTTTTTTATAAAACTATGACTGCTTCCTCTAAGTTTTTTTCTTAACATGGTTATCACATAAATAACTGAGAAACTTATATTTGTTTATAAGGATTTACAACACAATCTTTAACATTTAAATCTGTTCGTAACCCTCTATGCTGGGTTGGTATCCTGACTCCATCTTTGCCAAAATCCCCAATAACTTTCTTTTTAGTTATCTCTTTGCTCCATCTGAATCTTCTTCATCTCTCCTGCACCTCTGTTTGTGGCAGAGTTCCCTACTTCCTCCTCTAACTCCTCCTCCCCTGGATGGCAGGAAATCCAGCCATATTATGTCCTCTTTCTCAGTAATTGGTTATAAGCTGCTTTATTGACATATCAGGGGGATAATTGGGGAGCAGCATTTATACAACATTTAGACAGGAAATTCTCAGAACAAGGCTTGCAACCAGATATTGGGGGCACAGAAATCAACATCTGAATTACACAATAACCTCATGCCAGCACTCCACAGTAGCACCTTTGCAGCTAGAAGACCCTTGGGTCATTATCTTACTTCTACAGCAACTTACTTTGCATCTCTTAACAGTTCATCTGTCAGTCAGACCTCTGAAACATCGAGAATTCTCTTCTAACCTTTTAGTCCTTAGAAGCAATTTGGTAATCTATCTATCTATCTACCTATCTATCTATCTATCGATCTGGATTTTATATTATATATGGATGAATATATATATTCTATATAGATTTAACATGTGGTACATATTAATGCATATTCTAAGAGGTAATATTAGTCATTTTAGTAATTAAAATTGGTAAAAAAAAAAAAAAAAAAAAAAAAAAGAACCTGTATTGAGCCAGGTGGTGGTACATACCTTTAGTCCCAGCCCTCAGGAGGCAGAGATAGGTGCATCTCTGTGAGTTTGAGGTCAACCTGGTCTACAGAGTGAGTTCCAATATAGGGCTAAACAGAGAAAGTCTGTCATAAAACAAACAAACAAACAAAACCAAAACACCACTGTTTCAGGATATTTGATTCCCATTGTGAACCCTGAGACTGTGAACTGCAAAAATCTGTTACTTGTTTGCTGTGGTTTGCTCCTACAGTGAAAGTTTTTTGTTTCTTTGAAGACTCGGTTGTGTCATGTGAATGTGTTTTGTTTTGGTCACAGATGTGGGGTGTTGTGTTTTTCCACTGATGAAAACAGACTGGCTAAAGGGCATGTGACATTTTGCTGGAATATGTCTCCTGCAGCTGGAAAAACATCCTTGTGTGGACTCTGAGAGGGATAAATAGTAGGCCACAGGCAGGGAAGGCTCTTTTGCATTGCTGTGCTTTGCAATGGTTCACATCGCTTTGCTGGTCTTTGCTTTTCTACTTTTCACTTTGCAGAGAAAAATGCTCCAAAGAACTTCTTGTGGCACTCTGGCTCTGTTTTATAGCTCCTGCTACTTTGATAGCACACACCATCTGAATGGTGCTGATTTGGAAGAGTCTTGTTTCTACTGAGTGGTGCTGCCATGGCTGCTGTTTGTTGTGTGCTGGGCTGCTGGTATCCTGAGGACAAAGACTGGAATCCTCCAAGGAGGTACATCTAAAGAGGTCCACAACCCACATTTTCTACTTTCTTCCTCCCCTACTTCTGGCTGGTAGGTAGGAAGAGAGGTAGAAGCATTTAAGAACACTAAATAAATTAGGTTTCTGAAAAATTAAGCCTATACAGCCCTACCACACACCTTTAATCTAAGAACTTTCTGTACACAGGATTTAATAAAATTAACACCAGATCAAAGGCAGAGCAAGAAGCCAGGTGTCAGGGATTAAGTAGAAAGGAAGGACATTGATAGAAGAGTATTTAAGACAGCATGGAGAAGAAAGAAATTTTTGGCTCTTTGATTTTTGCCTTTTTCCTCCTGGCCTGTTGGGTGAGCTAGCAAGCTTTAGGCCCTGAGCTTTTGGCTTTTTGGCTTTTTCCCTCTGGGACTTGACTGAGTAGGAAGGTCAACTGGGTGCTTTCTCTGTATCTCTGAGCTAGCAAGTTTTCACCCCAGCATCTGGCTCCTGGGTTTTTATTAGTAAAGTCGAATGATTTGGGAATTTCTGTTTATAAAACAAACTAAACTAAACAAAAAACTGTACTGAGCTGGTTGGTGATGACACACACCTTTAACCCCAGCACTTGGGACACAGAAGCAGGAGTATTTTTGAGTTTCAGACCAGCATAGGCTACAGAGTGAGTTCCAAGACAGCCAAAGCTATACATAGAGAAACTCTGTCTCAAAAACCCAAAACAAACAGACAGACAATGCCTCTATTGACATGCACCAAATTATCAGGATAGGACTACCTGGCAAATTGCTGACAATGAGGCCACTGTACATTGTGAATTTTTTATTACTCAATAAATTCTGACAATGGGGAAACACAAACATTAATGTTTATGACCTAGCATACTTGTGATAACAGTCACCCCAATTCCATTTTCAGAGTACTGAGAAGAGTTTGAGGTTTAAATAGAGAAGAAATTGGGAACTGGTCAATGCTTCAAAGTGCTTGTTATGCAGCCATGAGGACATGAGTTCAGATCCTGGCACCCATACAACTTGCTGAACATGGTCTCACAGGTGTTGGTGAACCCTGGGGTTGCTGGGACCGGATACAGGGGGATCACTGAAGCTTTGGGGCTGTCAGCCTAGCTGGAAAAATGGGAGCTCCAGGTCTGGAGACAGACTCTGCCTCAAAGGACTAAGAAGGAGAGTGATAGAGGAGGACACTTTGTCTGCCCTCCGCAGGCACACACACATGTACATAGAACACACACACACACACACACACACACACACACACACACACACACGGATTGAGGTACGCATAAGTAAGCCATCCTGGTCTAGCCATAGTCTTGCCTGTCATTAACTCCTCTGTGTCCTGCAAGGTGCTGGGAAGAAGTTCTTATTGCTTGAAGGAACAAGATGGTTCTCAGGGGGAAATTATGCTACAGGGTACATGCTCACACTCATGGACCATTGCACTTATCCAAAAGTGATCTATCCTGTGATGTTTTGCTCTTACTGGTAGCCAAGGAGATTACAAATTTATGACAATGACTAGTGCACTTGAGGTGCTCTGCAGGGAATGGGGCACTGTCAAAACTGAGGAAGGCCCAATATTCTTGTGCCTGCATCCACAGGAAAGCTAGGTGCCATTGGCTTCTAGATAGAAACTCACTGGGTGGTTCCTGTGGGGACGTGCAGAAGCAAAGGTGGCAGAGATGCCAGATTTTCATCTTGCTTTTAGTCACTTTGTGGACAGAAGTGAAGAGGCAAGGCTTTTGAGTAAACATGGCTTTTGAGTGCCTGTTCACACAGGATGGGTGTGCAGACATCTGGCTACCACAGCCATTGCATGCAAAGCCACACATGTCTCCCAGATGCAGAATCACCCTGATTACTAACCGGTCCACTCTCACTCCAGCACAAGAGAGCCTTTCTTGTCTGCCACAGTCAGCCTGGGGCTTACGGGCTTTATGAGCACCACTTTCCATCTTCTCCATTCTCTTCAAATAACATTGGTGTGGTGATGGATGGAGAAAAAGAAGAGATACATGAGGCCATATTCATGCACAGTCAGCACCATGCTGGAAAATTTCTGGAGCATACTTAGCTATGTCAGGCTTTTCCTGTAATCTCTCTGGTGGCAGAGGAAGGAGGTGAGTGAATAATTGACTGCTGGAGGGTAAAGCTGAATGTTTTGCCTTCTGCTGGGGAAATAGTGATGAACCCAAGGAATTCATGTAAAAGAAACCCACAAGCCAAGCAGTGGTGGTGCAAGCCTTTAATTCCAAAATTCTGGAGGCAGAGGCAGCTGGATATTTGTGGGTTCGAAGACATCCTGGTATACAGAGAGTTCCAGGACAGCCAGGATTATTGCACATGAGAAGTAGTCTCTTTCATACACTACTCATTGTATCTGGATGGTCAGAATGGAAATGGCAAGAAAAAAACAGGTTGTTTACATCTTTATTATATCTTACCAATGCCATCCAGATAAAACTGTGCATGTGGGAAGCCATACTGGGTAAGCCTGTTCTGTGGCTGTATGAGATACACTTGAAAGTGAGCGCTATAAACTCTGTCTTTAATTAATAAGTCTGAAGCTTGGATTTCTGTCTGTGATAAGACATGTGACCCTAGCAAGCCAAAGATTCTGAATTTTGCTTTAGAAGAAAATCACACACACACATACATTTCTTAGTCTATGATATGACAGAAAAAAAGCCAATACCTTGTTAATGAGTTTGAAGGAAAGGATGCTTAGTGGATGGATTTATTAGGAACATTAAGTACTAGTCTTTTCCATCAAATACTATAAAATTTTATTTACCACAATGAATTTATATTATCCAAACTCCTATATGTTATAAAATGTTTGTGTTAATCTTCTAATGAACTCCACATTGTAAAATATTAACTAAAACTGTTAACCTTCACAATTTAGAAAGATGTATGGAAAACTAAAAAAATATTTTGAGCTTTATTTTATTCTATATGTATGAGTGGTTTGCTGAATTTATGTATGTGTACCACACCTGTGACTGGTCCCCACAGAAATTAGAAGTAGGCACTAGAGATAAAGGAATAGGAGTTACAGATGGTTGAGTCATCATGTGGGCCTGGGGACTGAACCCTGGTCCTCTCTGAAAGTAACACTTGCTGTTCACCTTTCTGCAGCTCTCCAGCCTTTATGCAAAACCTAGGAAGGTTGCTATATTCCCAGAACTTGAGCAGCCCAACCTTTCCTGCTTTCCTTCATTTCTATGCACAGGAATCTTTTAAAACTAACCAACCAAAAAACCAAATGAATGAAACAGTGAGGCTTTTCCCCCAGCTAATAAAAGACAGCAGTGGAATAACAACCTACTGAACTTCCTGCTTGGTCAGCTTTTGTCAGTGGCACCTGCTTTGGACTGGAAGGAAGGTTTTGCCATGCTTAGGAGCTTCTGAAAGCCTGAACTTATTTTTAACACAGTCATTTAAAGTGAGAGAAACCAGACCTCATCTGGCCACTTCCTGATCAGCAGAAGGCCACCTTCACTACTTATTGAACAGCATATTGATGAAGGGGGTGAGAAAAATGTGCAATTTCTGTCTTAAGAATATTTTACCAGACTTATATTTTCACAAGGGAAGAAATTTCTTTACTGTTCACTACTCACCCCGTACAGAATTAAAAAACAAGCAAATAAACAATCAAGCAAGCAAAAAGCCCAGCTAACGGATGTTACCACTCTGGATCTGCATGTTGCTTCCAACATCTGTGATAGGCATTGTTGTCTACAAGGCTGTCTTCAATTTGCTACTCTCTGCAAATGAAGTCAGCACTACAGGCAAACACATATACATCACTCTGGGTCAGGGGATGAAAGGGTCCTGAGGAAGAAAGAGGGAACAAAGTTCAAGATGAAAAATACTTGTTCAGTTTAGCTTGTAAAACCTGATTACATGGAAGTCCAAGGAATAGTAAGGCTGGATCCATTGTTCTCTTAAAGGCAAGATAAATTCAAATAAGATGAGTACACAGTAGGGAAACAGGTTGAGTACATAGTTTTAAATTGCCTCAATGAAGATGTACGCATTGCTTGCAAGGTTAGGCAAAAGTTCAGATTCTGAAGATCAGCTGACTAGGCATTTCCAGAAGTCATGTCCACACTGGCTATGGCTGAGTGGAACCAGGGTATAAAGAAACTAAGGAAGGAGCTCAGGCCACACAGCACAGGTAAGGATGGAGCACAGACCTAGCCTGGTGCAGGAGGAAAGGCCAAAGGGGAAAAGGAGAAAGGCTAGAGCCAGCAACCGTCTGACCATGAGGCATGGATGGAGGGGATTGGAATATGGGGTTTCTCCAGGAGCACCTTTAGACATTGGGAAGCCCAGTATAATATGACAACATGGGGTGTCGTGCTCAGCACTTTGTCAGAAGGCTAGCACAGTGACTTTGGGGGGGGGTCATAGTGTGGGCATGTATGTTAAACCATCCCAGGGCTCTTCTGAAGCCTCTTGAGCTGTGAAGAAAGAGAGTTCCTGGATGTTTCCTTGTCTCATCTGCCCATGTGGATCCCTTGCACCTGATGTCTTCTCCTCAGAGCCTTGTTGAAGCCTTGACATCTCCCTGTGGCTCCCTCTAAGCTTCAGACTTGTGCCCCAAACCCTCAGGAGCCATGCTGCTGTTGATGACATTGACTTTCCTTGCCAGTTCCACCTGCAGAGCCCAGGGTGAGTACCTGAGCCTCCTTTCTGACCTCCATCTCCCTCCCATGTTCCGTCTTTGGCATAGGGGCTCTGAGTGAGAGAGTGGTCCTAAACACTCTCCTACTGCCTCCCTTACCCAGATATTCAGGGAAAATGTGTTGGCACCTATTTCTACATTCATGGTGAGGATCAGGGCGACCTCAAAAGCATCTGGGTCTACTTGTCACTAATAAACAGCATCAATGGGTGAGTAGGACACTGAATCCCAGGCTCCCCTGCACTGCTCCCCATTGTGTCCACTCCCTGTAGCTTGTCTATAGCCCTAACCTGAGGTAGCCTCCTCAGGCATGGAATGCCTAGGCTTAGGGAAGACTGGGAAGCAGGTGGGAGAAGGACATCTGACTTCAGAAACCATTACTGGGGCTTGATGGCCCCTCCTCCAGGTAGTTCTGGAAGGCTTAGTACCTCTTGGAAGTAACAGAAACTGCTCACATAGTCTGAGAGATGTCCCTGTCTTCACAGGACATGAAATGTGCAGTTCACTCTGCCACTCTGGACCTTTGCTCTGCCCCAGAAAGGCCAGCCATTCCCTGGGGAGAGGCAGGTCTTGGCTGTCCTCACCAATGTCTGCCTCTTGAGATCTGTTGCTCTTCTAGAGTGCCTCAAAGACCTTGTGTTGCTGTTTCCAAGCTTGGCAAAGGCAGGCACAGTCCCCAAGTTTAAGAGAATTTCAGAATAGCAGTGAATATTGTTTTCTGTGTGTCCTGTGTAATACTGAAGTTGTCTCAGTCCTTAAATTTCAATGTTGTGGACATTCCAAGATGGAGGCACCCAGCAAGCACTGCATCTGAGCTACTTCACAGAGACCAGGGACTTGAATGGAGCCACAGACTGCTAAATCTAGAGAACTTTAGGTGAGTGGCATGTGGTACAAGGCAGACCACCAGCGGGCCTGGACCTGGGTCAAACAACAGACCACGGAGGTCCTGAACCCACTCTCTAGACACTCAAACAGAACCCACTTGTGGGCTATAGCTGGCAGATAAAGCCCGAATTCAGTGTGTGGGTCGGTGCTGGAGTTTCTGGCCTGTGGAAGTCACAGGCAAACAAGGGAAGCTGCCGTTGGCCTCATTCACCCACCTCACCCAAATTTGCTGAGGACCCCAGGCTGCGTGAAAACAAGAGCAACTGGGTCCATCTAGCTCAGAGTGAGCAGCACACAGCCCATGGGGCAGACGGGCCCACATCGGAACCTGGCACAGGGGACAGAGCCTGCAGACCCGAGCAGTTAGAACCCAGCTTGGACACTTCACACAGCCTTTGCAGGAATTCCCATGTGGCGGGGTCCACCTAGCTCAATGAGAGCGCACACAGTCTGTGGGGTGGAACAGGCCAAATTGGGGCTGGAATCAGGGTACTAAGCCTGCATATCTGAGCAGTTAGGACACAGCTTGGACACTTTACACAGCCCCAGCAGCATCTCCCACACTCTTGAGAGAGGCTGGACACCCCTGAGGTGTCTATATGCAGGTCTAAAAGGTGCCCATAGCTCAGTGGGTCTGAACCAGGTGAGGTCTTGACTATGGGACCACAGGAAGTGCAGGTAACTGGGAGCAATTTGCCCAGCCAGAGCTTGCCAGCCTCGATCTGAGACCCTATAACAGCTGGTCTGAATTGCAGCAATAACGTGAAAGGGGCCAGTCAGAAGCCTATCTTTGCTGACCCAGCCTAGAGCCTAAGGTGTAGAGCAAAGTCTCTAGGAGTGGAAACTAGGTCACCTGCCTGTTCCAGGGAAAAACTCCCTGATTCCCACAGACAAGAGCATGCAACCTATAATCATTCACCAATTATCCACTCTCAACAACCAGTGAAGGACACCAGAAGCCACATTCCATCCACAGAAAAGGCAAAATGACTAAAGGACAGAGTAAGAACGCAAACAACAAAAACCAAAACAGCTCAGCATCTCCAGATCCCAGCTATCCCAAAGAAAACAACCCTGAGAACCCAAACACAATCAAAATACAAGAAAATGACCTCAAGTCCTTAGTAAGGAAGATGATAATGGAAGAAACGAATGAAAACTATAAACAACTGCAGGAGGATGCAACCAAACTGGTTGAAGACATAAAAGAGTCATACAGAGAGGCACTGGAAGAATTTCAGGAAAATACAAACAAACATATGAATGAAATCAATAAAACACTTCAAGGTCTGAAGATGAAAATTGAGTCTATGATAAAGGAACACACAGAAGAAAAACGTGACCAAGAGGCTTTAGAGAAGAAAGGAACCAACAAACAGATGACCTTCTCTAACAGAATCCAAGAAATGGAGGAACAAATTTCGGGACTTGAAGATACAATCACAGAACTCGAAACAACCATCAAAGAAAATGCTAAATCTGAAAAGTTCCTGGCACAGAACATCCAAGAAATCAAAGACACCATGAAAAGATGAAACCGGAGAATAATAGGCATTGAGGAAAGAGAAGACACCCGACTCCATGGCCCAGAAAATATCTTCAACAAAATCATAGAAGAAAATTTCCCAATCAGAAGGAGATGCATATGAACATACAAGAAACTTACAGAACACCAAATAGAATAGACCATAAAAGAAAATCTTCCCTCCACATAATAATAAAACCACAAAATATACAGAACAAAGAAAAATATTAAAAGCGGCAAGAGAAAAAAGGAAAGTAACATATGATGGCAAACCCGACTTTTCAGCAGAGACCATGAAAGCCAGAAGGGCCTGGACAGAGGTCCTGCAAACCATAAGAGTCCCCAGATGCCAGACAAGACTACTATATACAGTGAAACTATCAATGACCATTGATGAAGAAAACAAAATAGTCCATGACAGAAACAAATTCAAACAGTACCTATCCACAAATCCAGCTTTACAGAAGTTACTAGAAGGAAAACTCCACCCCCACAGGGATGAGTTACAACCAAAACTACATAGGAAATTGATAACTACACCATCTCAAAATCACAGCCTCACAAACTCTCAACTGTAACAAACATAAAAATGAAGAGACTTAACAGTCACTGGTCAACATCAGATTACATGGAGAGATACTCAAGGAAATTCCTCTAAAACCGGGGACCAGACAAGGCTGCCTACTATCTCCATATATCTTCAATATAGTTCTTGAAGTTCCAGCCAGAGCAATAAGACAACACAAGGAGATCAAGGGGATCCAAATGGGAAAGGAAGAAGTCAAATTATCTCTGTTTGCAGATGATATGATAGTGTACATAACTCCCTAAAATTCCACCAGAGAACTCCTATAGCTGATAAACAACTTCAGCAAACTGGCTGGACATAAAATTAACTTTTAAAAAATCAGTAGGTTTCCTATATACAAATGACAATCATGCAGAGGAAGAAATTAGGAAATCTACACCCTTCACATTAGCCACAAGCAATATAAAATATCTAGGAATTATTCTAACCAAGCAAGTGAAGGACTTGTTTGAAAAAACTTTAAGTCCCTGAAGAAAGAGATGGACGATGACATGAGAAGATGGAGGGATCTTCCTTGTTCATGGATCAGAAAAATTAACATAGTAAAAATGGCCATCTTATCAAAAGCAATTTACATATTCAATGCACTCTCTATCAAAATACCTACACAATTTTTAAAGACATTGAAAGGTCAATTCTCAACTTCATATGGAAAGACATAAAAATCAGAATAGCTAAAACATTCTTATACAATAAAAGATCCTCAGGAGGAATCTCCATACCCAATCTCAAGCTGTACTGTAAAACAATCATAATTAAAACAGCATGGTACTGGCACAGCAATAGGCTGGCTGATCAATGGAATTGAATTGAAGATGCAGAAATGAATCCACACACATATAGTCACTAGATTTTTGACAAAGAAGCCAAATCTATTCAATGGAAAAAGAATAGCATATTCAACAAATGGTGCTTGTCTAACTGGATGTCTACATGTAGAAAAATGCAATTGGACTCATATTTGTCACCATACATAGAACTCAAGTCCAAATGGATTAAAGACCTCAACTTAAAACCAGAGACAATAAATTGGTTAGTAGAAAAGTGGGGAAGAACCTGGAGCACATTGGCACAGGAGACAACTTCCTGAACAGAACACCAACAGCCCAGGCCTTAAGGTCAACAATTAATAAATGGGACCTCATGAGGCTGAGAAGCTTCAGTAAGGCAGGAGACACTGTCAACAGAACAAAGCGACAGCCTAAAAGTAGATAAGACTTGAAGATTGTCTTACCATTCAGCCCCAATAGCTACACTGTAGTTCCTGTACAAGAAGGATCTCTTTCTGCTGCCCTCACTGAGTATTACTGTAGATCTGAAGGCTGTAATGAATCTGATCTCAGTTCTTCCTGTCACACTTTTGTCTGCGTTTAAGGTTTCTTGACATTTCTGTGGCCCTCTCTTGTCTATATACAGTTAGGATCATCTTGAGGTTCTGCCTTTATCACTCTGAGTTAGAGATATTACAGGCATGGGTAAACTTAGAGCACAGCAAAATTTATGTTGTGCGTAGTAGGGGAGAGGGGTAGTTGTGGGGCAGAATGTGATGTAGCAATAGCTTGGTTTTTGTGTCCATTCCACTAGGGTCTCTCCCACTGGCCGCATCTGTTATTCTAGTTGTTTGTTCACCTTTTCCAGGCAAAGTTACATCATCATATCTTGTCCCACTGGAATCTTACCATGTCCTCACGAGGCCTGATGTTAAAAAAGTATTTTTGAAAGAAGAATATTTAAGAATGATTACTATTTTATCTATGGTCCTGGTTTGGCCCATATGTCCAGTGATGTTTAGACTGAATTTGAAAATCACCACATGTTCACTTAAACTAGCAACCCACTCCTCTCTCCCTCTCTTTGGAACCATGAATGTTTATTTTGGTCTTATTAACTAGCTTATAATGGAAGGTCTTTCTAAGTCCCAAGATTCTTGGAAAATGACAAATGGCTCTTGGATTATTTCATTTTTGTTTTCACTGGCTGCCTTTAATAACATCAATTTCATTAAATTGGACAAATGAAAGTGGGTTACATATGTGATCATCCTTAGGACATGTATATGAAAACTTATGTAAATATGACTCTCAGTCTTAAAAAAAAAAAAAAAAACAAAAACAAAGCGACAGCCTAAGACTGGGAAAAGATCTTCACCAACCCTTCATCTGACAAAGGGTTAATATCCAAAATATATAAAGAACTCAAGAAATTAAACACCACCAAACCAAATAACCCGATTGAGAAATGGGGCTCAGAACTAAACAGAATTCTCAACACAGGAATATCGAGTGGCTGAGAAACACTTAAAGAAATGCTCAATGTCTTTAGTAATCAGAGGAATGCAAATCAAAACGACTCTGAGATTCCATCTTGCATCAATCAGAATGGTTAAGATAAAAAAATTCAAGCAACACCACATGCTGGTGAGGATATGGAGAAAGAGGAACACTCCTTCATTGCTAGTGGGAATGCAAACTAGTACAGCCACTTTGGAAATCTATCTGGCTCTATGTCAGAAAACTGAGAATAAGGCTTCCTCAAGACCCAGCTATTTTCCACTCCTTGGAATATACCAAGAAAATGCTCCAGCACACAACAAGGACATATGCTCAACCATGTCCATAGTGGCCTTATTCATAATAGCCAGAACATGGAAACAGACTAAGTGTCCCTCAGTAGAAGATTGGATAAAGAAACTGTGGTACATTTATACTATGGAATACTACTCAGCTATTAAAAACAAGGATTGAACTAGAAATGATCATAATGAGTGAGTTAATCCAGAAGCAGAAAGACTCACATTGTATATACTCACTTATATCTGGACACTAGTCCAAGTGGCATGTCCCATGAAAATCTTTACTTATCAGGAAAGTGTGATAGAGGTGAGGACATCCTATAGGGACTCTAGGTGAGAGAAGTATGGGAGAATGGGGGAAACAGAAGGATCCAGAGGGTCCTAGAAACCTACAAGAAGAACATTATGATGGGTGATCTGGGACAAGGTGTTCTGGTCAAACGGTGACACCAGCTTGTAGTTTTTGGGGAGCACTCTGTAATACCCAACAAGGAATTTCAGCAAAAATCTCTTCTAATATTTGCTCATATCTGAATCAGCCAATAAGATATCATTCCTATAATGGTAATTTACAGATTGAGGAAATTTCTTATGAATTATCTCCAATGGATGCTGCATTAAATATCGACACAAAATAAGCTGTTTAACATTCTTTTTGTAAAACTTTCCCATGTAATCTCTATACTGGGCAGCTTCTATTAAAAGTAAGTACCAAGAAGGCAAATCTCTCTCTGTCAAGTTCATGTAAAGGATTGTGAAAAAGCAATCGTTTAGATGAATCACTATAACAGGCCATTCTTTAGGTAACAAGGAAGACAATGAGATTCCAGACTGTAAAATTCCATTGGCTGAATAATTTTATTATTTGCTCTCAGATCTGTCAATATCCTCCATTTGCCAGATTTCTTTTTGATAACAAATACAGGAGAATTCCAAGGGCTGTCAGATTCATCCATATGTTGAGCCTCCATCTGTTCTTGGACTAGCTGTCATAGTGCCTGTAATTTTTCTTTAGTCATAGACCAGTGTCAATCCAAAAAGGTTAGTGAGTCAACCACTTTAGCTGCAAGGCTATAGGTGTTTTATCAGCAGTGGTTTCCCAACATAAAGTAAAAGAGTCAACTCCTGCTGTATCTTGTTTATGGACGGCGTGGACAGACTGTAACTGTCTTTGATAACCCTTTCTCATAATCTTAATTTTTTTTATCAGGAGTATCACCTTTTTTCTGGCTTGTCTCTGAAACTGGAGGGATGTTAATCTGGGTTTTCCATTGTTGTAACAGATCTCTTCCTCATAAGATTATGGCTATATCAGCCACAAATGGCCTTAATTTTTCTATTTGACCTGATGGCTCTATATATTTAAGCCATCTGCTACTTTAATTTATTTGACACAATGTTCCAATCTCTAGACACTTTGTAGATACCTTTTGAAGTGGCCAACCTGGATGCCAGGAATCTTGGGAAACTATTGTAACTTCTGCCTCAGTCTCTAGTAACCCCTCAATCTCTGTAATTTTACTTTTGCCTCTTATCATTTATAGTAGTTTGGGTTTTTATTTTCTTTTATTTTTATCCCTAGGAGCATCTTTATCTCCATTAAATAGGTGTTCTAAGTCTTCAATAGCCCTGTTTGTCTTATCACACTTTGAATTTTCTTCTTGTCCTTTAGAATAATCCTTTTCTGGTGAATAGGAAATGAATGGCTCATGCTTTTTCCTGGGCCTTGAGCATAGCCCCTTTGTCAGTTTTCTGAAATTAAGGAATTACCTTGGATATGGTTGGATGACCTACATTCATAAGCCACATGACTATTCCTTCCAAACCTTTTGCATTTCATAGGAAATATTTTCTCTGAATTATTATCATTGTAGAATAATTTATCTTTAGGAACATTTTGTTCACCATACTTTAGGGAAGGACATGAATTTTCATAGACACAGAAGTGAGCATTTTGTGTTTTGATGTCTCCTGTAGTTGTCTGTCCAACTACAACTGAATCATGAGCATTTATTTCTGTCTTCAGGAGTTTTAATCCATTCATGAAGAGATGCAGATTGTGCCCCCAAGGGTCTAACAGCCCTTTTGCATTCACCATTAGCATTTTCAAAAGTTAGAGATGAAAGTAGAATTTCTCCAGCATTTAGATCTGCTATAGAGCTTCCGTCTCTGTAAAAATTTAGTAAAAGATTCATTTGAACCTGGGTTATTTTTATAAAAGATTCAGTTTGTCAAACTCTTGGTCAACTTTGTCCTAAACATTCAAGGCTGTTGTTCAGCATTCTTCTAACACAGCAATCAAGCCTAATCTGTCCTATTAATTCAGAATATGGGCCTTCACCTAGTAACTGATACTCGACAATACCAACACCACTAGTCTCATTTCATTGCTGCATAAGTAAGGCCTCATCTTTCCACCATGCCAGCCATTGTAATAGGGAACCTGGCTCTAGTATGGCTGTCATCAAATCTTTCTAATCTTTTGGAATTATGCAATTCTGTGTAGTTTAGTTATCAAGTATCTATTGGGCATATGGTAAGTGTAAGTCATAACTCTTTTTCCCTTCCTTAAACTCTTTTAAATCTTGTTCTTCTATTGGTTGCCAATCATAAACCTGATATTTTTGTGGATTATCATATTTTCCTCATCTCCTGATAGTTCCCTTATCAAGACTGGGAAAATAATTTTAGTTTTGTAAACAAATATAGACTACCCTGGAGTCTTGTTACAAAGTGGTGTTGTGTGTTCTGGCTCTTTTTTTCCTTGTTCTATCTTAGTATCATTATTCCTAGTTATAAGCCTTTCTAATTTTCCTTCTAAAGTTTGTTTCCAAATTTCATAATTTTCATTTTGCTTTGTCTGATACCCTAGCACTTTCCACATTCCAATCTATAAATTTTGTATTTTTTTTCTCTAAAGCAATTCCTCTGAAGAAGTACAGAAAGCAAAAATTATTATTAAAGTAAAAACAGTTCTCACAATTTGCAATATTATCTCTTTCCTATTTGTATCTTGGGATCATTTAAAACAGCATTTAACAAACTCCAAGATCCCTGCCTTATTTTGTCTTTCATTTTTATATGCTTATTTCCTTCTAATATTAAATTTTTTGTCTCTATGAAATTTTAAATCCAATTCTCTCATCTTATAACATAAAAACAGAAATTTTTACCTCTTCTGGGGATTCATCATCAGAGTCCCTCCATGAGAGTTGAGCCTCATCTGTGGAGGCATGTGTGCCAGGCTAGCAGTATGCCTTTGGAACCATGCAAGGTTATAGGAAAGAACCACCATTCCTAAGAAATTGTTCCTCCTCTCCATCTTGCCAATAGGTAGAGTTTGGGAAATGGCTTGTCTCCTGGGCGTGTGACGTGATCAGTTAGAGGCATCAGCTCTGCTTTCCTAAGTCCACTCATTTCCCATCTTCCTCTAGTAGGTTCTAAGCTTGAGCTATCTCACTGGGAGCTTATTCTCCCCATCAAACTAGGATAAATTGTGATTTTTAAGGTTGTGGATACATTAAATTCATTGGGTGCTAATATGATGAATTAAAATTATTTTTTCCATATTAATTAACACAGTAAATTATTAAGGCATTAGTTTTCTTTTTTATTTAATGAATTTATTCAGATTACATGTCAATTGTTATCCCATCCCTTGTATCCTCCTGTTCCTCCCTCCCATTTTCACCGTATTCCTCTTCCCTATGTCTGTGACTGAGGGGGACCTCCTCTCCCACTATATGGTCATATGCTATCAAGTCTCATCCTGGTAGCCTGCTTATTCTTTCTCTGAGTGCCATCAGGCCTCCCCACCATGGGGAAGTGGTCAAATATGGGGCACCAGAGTTCACGTCCAAGTCAGTCCCTACTCTCTACTCAACTGTGGAAAATATCTTATCCATTGGCTAGATTGGTAGTAGTTTTCTTTAATTAGCTAGTTCCCCAAGGACAGACACAGAGAGACTATGATTTATTTTTAAGCTGTAAGCACTACACTAGGCAGAATCTGAGCATCTCTAGTCCTAGTACCTTTAAAACTCACACAAAAATCAATAACTTGCCAATCTGATGACTCCTGGGGCACCTTCTACTCCATTACTCTGTTTGTTCTGCCATGTTCTCCAACATTCTCTTACTGTCCTGAACACTCCTCCCTCTCCACCAGGAAGTCTTACCTTCCAATACCTGTCCATCTGCTCAGCTGTTTATTGACAACTGCTACACCCATCCAAGACATTCCTCTACATTTTTCTTTGTTTGTTTTTTGTTAAATCTGGTTTTATTGGGGCTGGAGAGATGGCTCAGCAATTAAGGGCACTGTATGCTCTTCCAGAGGTCTTGAGTTCAAATCCCAGCAACCACATGGTGGTACACAACCATCTATTCCTGCTAATGCTCTCTTCTGACACGTAGGTGTACATCCAGATAGAGCATTCATATACATGAAATAAATAAAAATCCTTTTAAATATATAGGGGTTTATTATATATCCTTGGCTGGTCCAGGAACTAACTTTATAGACCAGGCTGTCCTTGAACTCATAGAGATCAGCCTATCTCACATGCCCTATTGCAGGGGTTAAAGGTGAGAGCTACCATGCGCAGCACTAATTTGCTTTTGTGTGCCTGTGATGAATAACATGACCAGAAGCTACTTGAGATAGAAAGAGTTTATTTCATCTATATTTTCCAGAATTTTTAATAGGAACAGTGTGTGTGTGTGTGTGTGTGTGTGTGTGTGTGTGTGTGTGTGTCTGCATGCATGCATGTGCATGTGTGTGTATTAAGATGATTACAGATTGTGGTCTGGGTTGTCCAATAATAACAGCTGTCTCCTGTTAAAAAGGCCAATAATCTGGAAGTTGTTCAGTCCATAAAACTGAAAGCCTCACAGTCTCAATCTGGAGCAGGAGTCCCAGAGGAGTCCTAGAGGCTGCTGGTCTCCAGTCTATGTTGAAAGCCCAAAGAAGTAAGTTCTACTACCAGTGAAGTCATGCCTCAGCTGCAGGACAGATGAACTTATCAGCAAGAGTGAAGGCAAACAGGCAAAAAGCAAAAATTTCCTTCCTCATTGTCCTATTGTGTGGGCTGCTACCGGAAGGGTGTAACCTAAATTCAGGCTGGGTCTCCCACCTCAAGTTATATAATCAAGAACCACTCACAGAAGTGCTCTGCTGCTAGGGTCTTAGTTGATTCCATATGTAGTCAATGACAGTCAAGGTTAGCCATCATATTATATTGACTCTGATTCCTTAAAGAATCTACTTTATAAGGGATTTATAAAAGGCATGTACCTCCCTTACAGCCCAACAACCCTAAATAGGATGCATTCCATACCTGATGGCAGATTCCTTTAAATGTTTTAAATCCAACATATCTGTTGGACGCCATGTCATTTCATCATACTCCTCAGCACCATTAGGAGTAGGCATGTGTCTCATAGTAACTGGAAAAGCTGGTGGAGTCTTGTGACTTTGGAGGGTTCCTCTATTGGGACATTTTTCTTCAAAAGACCTTTCTGTTCCTCTGCTTTCCTGATCCCCTAGTTTTTGTCTTTCTTCACCTTCTTTTACCAAAGGTGCTTTTTGCTTTCCCAGCCCTTCACCTTCTTTCCACACTTTCTTCAGTTGTTCAGTCAAGTCTGCAATTGTTTCTAAAAAGATGGAATATACTGACACTTCCAGTTTTCCTATCTTATCAGCCTTTCTTACAATCCTTCTAAAAATGAAATACAATAAAAAGACAAAGAAAAAACAGAAATTTTGCTCTAAAGTATAATGCAGGAAAGAGTTTTGCACTAGCAGTTGTGATTTTGCTGATACCCTGAAACAGCATTTCTATATTCTCAAAATTTGAATCTTCTCTCATAGCTTTAGAAATTACAGACTCATCAGGCCCCATGTCCATCACCACTTGGTGGCTCCAATTCCTTAATGACTTTACTTTATTAGGGATTTATTAAAGGCATGTGCCTCCCTTACAACCCAACTAGCCTATATAGGAGGGAAAGGAGATTAAGGAGACCAAGAATGGAACCTTCTGGGTGTCAGTTTGGGGGGGGGGGCAATTCCCCTGATGTAATTCCTAGGAGTCTAGCAGATCATCTATCGGACAGAAGAAGTTACACCGTCCATGGACCAAACCTGGAGGGTTCCACCAAGCTCACCCTTGCTGCCAAATCTTCCAACTCCCCACTGTCCCCCTTCACTGTGGGATAGAAATTCCAGTTTCTATCTCAGGTTCCCCAGTGTCCTTCTCTCCCCCCCCCTTGCTTCCTCTTCCTAATTGATGATCTTTTGGCAATACAATATCCCAGTCTGAATCTCAGGCCCCTGTCTTTTGTCCTGGGTTGATCCTTCCTCCCTCTCAGTCTATACTAAGATGTTTATCAGTTTGTAGAGACCAAGTCTTAATGGGGTCAAGCATCCCAAGATTGTGATCACCTTGGGCCCAGACTAAGGCAAGATTACACTCTCATCACAATATTACCTACCACTTCAAGAGGAGTTTACAGAGTGAGTTCCAGGACAGCCAGGGCTATACAGAGAAACTCTGTATCAAAAATACAAAACAAAACACAAGAAACTAACAAGCGTAAAGAACAGAAAATAAAAGAAAGGAAAAATACAATTAAGACATGCAAACTTAAGCCAAGAATGATGATGCACTCCTTTAATCCCAGCACTCAGAAGGCAGAGGCAGTCTGATCTCTATGAGTTCAAGACTAGCCTCCTCTACAAAGAGAGGCCAGGACAGTCAGGCCTCTGTGTAACAAAGAAACCCTCTCTGAAAAAAAAAACAAAATAAAATAAAAACAACACACACACACACACACACACACACACACACACAAAACAAGACATGTAAGCTAATAGTCACTTTATAAATGATCCAATTCTTTAATGTGATCAGAACTACACTTGTCGTCATGCTAAGTACTGATGTAATTAATTACAGGGGTAGCTTTACTTAGCCTCCTGTATATGTCTTCACAGTTAAGCCTAAACCAAGCAACTAGAAACAAGCAAAGCTTGTCTAGTTTATACACATTTAACAGATAATGGTCCTCAATCTCCTCAGAGAGCTATTATATATGGCATTAAATGCTTAATTTTTAAAAGTCTTTTTGTGATGAGAGACATGCCAGCTCCTTGAGAGGAGCACAAATTTTCATCGGCCAACCAGAGTCCATCACAGGCTCTGTTCTGCACTGTGTCTGACTAGGCCTGAGTTTCTGTTTCTCAAAATTCAAAAAGCCACTTCCTGGACTAGCAACAGCTCAAGGGCAGACGATGAGCTCCTGAGTGAGGTTGACCAGAAGCTATGTTTATCTCACTTTATGGTCTTGCTGTCCCAAGGAGAGAACACAGATGGCCCTAACCACACAAATTAAAGATCACCTCCTGAGTAGAAGCCAAACCTCAATGACAACAAAATCCCCAGTAACTATAAAGAGTCTCCAAACAAGTAGCCAATCCTAAATCCCCTTGTAGACTCTGAATCACTTCTAACCAATCACTTTAAAAGTCACCCTAACCAATCAAATTAAAGGTCAGCTCCCGAGTAGAAGCCAAATCTCAATGACTCAACAAAATCTCCAGTAACTAGGAAGAGTCCCCAACAAGGAGCCAATCCTGAATCTCCTCGTAGACTCTGACTCACTTCTAACCAATCAGTTTAAAAGTCATCACAAGACCCTCCGACTATCTATAAATGAAGCCAGTGTCCTCACTTTGGTGTTGCCATTTTGTGAAGGTGGTAACCCCTGCATGCAGGAAATCTCTGCAGAATAAATGCTTGGTTTTTGTATATTGAATGAATCTGGGATTGACCCTGACAGAGAGAGACTTAAACACCAAGGATGGATGGAGGGGATTGATATATGGGGTTTCCCCAGAAGCACCTTTAGACTTTGAGGAGCCCACTGTAATATGAGAACATAGGGAGTGTCTTGCTCTGAGCTTAGTCAGAAAGCTAGCACAGTGATATTGGGGGGGTCACAGTGTGGGCGTGTGTGTTAAACCATCCCAGGGCTCTTCTGAAGCCTTTTGAGCCTGTGAAGAAAGAGAGATCCTAAAAGTTCTGTGTCTCATCTGGCCATGGGGATCCCTTACACCTGATGTCTTTTCCTCAGAGACTTGTTGAAGCCTTGACATCTCCCCGTGGCTCCCTCTGAGCTCCAGACTTGTGGCCCAAACCCTCAGGAGCCATGCTGCTGTTGATGACATTGGTTGTCCTTGCCAGTTCCACCTGCAGATCCCAGGGTGAGTACCGGAGCCTCATTTGTGGCCTCCACCTCCCACCAGGGTGAGTGAGAGAATGGTCCTGAACACTCTCCTACTGCCTAGATTTACCAGAAATACATGGCAAACGTGTCGGCGACTATTTCTACATTACGAATGAAGATAAGGAAGAACTCAAGGGCATCCGAGTCTCCACATCAATACTAAATGAAATCACTGGGTGAGTAAGACATTGAATCCCAGGCTCCCCTGCACCACTCTCCATTGTGCCCACTCCCTGTAGTTTGTGTAGAGCCTTAACCTGAGCTAGCCTCCTCAGGCCTAGAATGGCAGGACTTGGGTAAGACTGGGAGGCAGGTGGAGAGGGACCTCTGACTTTCTAGTTCAAGAGACATCACTGAAGCTTTGAAGGTCCTCCTCTAGGTAGATCTGGAGACTTTAGCTCCTCTTGGAAGTAACAGAAACTGCTCACATAGTCTGAGATATCCCTGTCTTCACAGGACATGAAATGTGCAGTTCACTCTGCCACTCTGGACCTTTGCTCTGCCCCAGAAGTGCAGGCATTCCCTCTAGACAGGCAGGTCTTCACTGTCCTCACCAATGTCTGCCTCTTGAGATCTGTTGCTGTCCTAGAGTGCCACAGACACCTTGTGCTGCCAAGCTTTATAACAGCAGGCACAGTCTCCAAGGTTAACTGAATTTCAGATGAACAATGAATATTGTTTTAGTGTTTGTACTGTGCGATACTGAGGTTATCTTAGTCCTTAAATTTTTTGATGCTGGGTGACTAGGGAGGAAGCCTGGAGGATAGAGTGTCAGCTGTGCAAGTGCGAGGCCCTCAGTTTGGACCCCAGCACCCCTGTGAAATCTCAGAGCAGCAGCAGAGGTCTGTACCCTAAATTTGTGGGACAGGGAGACCCAGGGGCTAGCTGACCAGGTGCAGATGCCTGACCTGCACTCTCTGAGGTCCTATGATGAGGGAAAGGTCTGAAAGTGGCATAAAGAAGAACTCTGGGCAGGGCACTTCTGGAGATTGAGCTGTGACCAGGACACTGGGGTACGGTGCAGATGTCAGAAAGAACCAATATTCCTGAGGTTGTACTGACTTGATTTCTCCCCAGCATCCAGCTGCGGTTTGGCAACAAGGAGCTAAGTTTTTATGGAAACTGGTCACTACATAATGAAGAGATTCTTCTGGAAGATGGAGAGCACGTGATACAGGTGGATGGCAGCACTGGTGACTGCCTGGCTACCCTGACCTTCATCACTGACAAGGGGCGTAGTGTTTCATGTGGTCTTAAAAAAGGAAAGGACGTCTTTAGTGACAATGGAGGTAAAAACAAGTATCTAGAAACTGTCTATGGTGTGAATTCACCAGGCCACTGCATTAAAGGGATAGGCTTCATATGGAAACCTGTTACAGAGCCCATGGAGAGCTCTTAATTTTTACAAAGAGAAGGAAGACCTGTCAGAAGAAGGCAAAGACAGTGAGGAAAACAACAGCAGAGATGATGATGACAATGACAAGGTTGCCAAAGAAGAAAATGAGTAAGAGGAGTAGCATGCTCAGGGCTCAGTCCTGCATCCCCACACTGCAGCATCTCCTCTCTGCCAAGAGCACACACCTGCAGGGACCAATATCCCAGGGGACCCTGGGCTGGAGGACACAAAGCACAAATGGCCTGTATCTCTGTGTCCAATAAACTATGTGCATCTATGTGAACCTGTGTGGTCCTTGTCACCAAATGGAATGGGCTGGGGGTTCCCCCAAGAACCTTCTTTACCTGCCCACTTTTGGACCCACACCTGTGCTGTGAGTTAGGGTTTGTACAGAAGGAACCTGGTCAAGTCATCAGGACCGAGGTCCCCAGCATGAGGGCAGCATCCAGCCACTTCCTGTCTCAAAGCAGTATGGGCCTGGAAGGAGAGCTCAGTGTGTGCTGACCAAGCTGGCAGGGACTGGCTTTGCAGTGGTCCTGTTTAGCTATATTTGAGCTATATTTGAGCAGGTGTCACTGCCTCCTGTTCCTCTCCAGATCCTTGTGTTGTCCAGTGTCCTCATCCTCTCCCTTCTCCTGTCCTGGTCACTACCCAACCTTACAAAGTGGGGCTGTCTGGAGTGCCTTTCCCATTTGTTGGCTTTGATTCCTTAATGATTCCACTTTACTAGGGATTCATTAAAGGCATGTACCTACTTACAACCTGACCACCCTAATTAGGAGGGAAAGGAGATTAAAGGGAACAAGAATATAACGTTCTGATTATCAGTTCTGTGAGGCACTTCCCCTGGAGTATTTCTCAGGAGTCTAGCAGATCATCTATCCGACAGAAGGAGCAGCGCTGTCCTTGGACTGAACTTGAAATCGGGATACCATGGGTAGGGACCTCTGATCTCCCTCTCTGGTTCCCCAATCTTCCTCTTCTCTCTCTCCCCTGATTCCTCCTCCAAATCAATGGTCATTTTTGCAATACCATACCCTGGTGGGGAATCGTAGGCCTCTGTCTTTTGTTTTGGGCTAATACTTCCTTCCTCTGAGTCTATACTAAGATGTTAATCAGTTTGTAGAGACAAAGTCTCAATGGGGTCAAGTATTCCAAGATTGCTTTCACCTTGGGCCCAGACTAGGGAAGATTACATTCCCTTCACACTCATCCAATTGCAGATTAAGCCTAGGGCCTCATGCATGATAGACAAGGATTCCACCCCTAGCCACATTCTTAGTTGGCACTTATCTGTCTGTCTGTCTGTCTATCTATCTATCTATCCATCTATTCATGAGATAGAGTCTCACATAGCCTTAGCTGGTCTAGTTTGCTTTCCTGTTGCTGTGATGAATAACATAACCAGAAGATACTTGGGATAGAAACGGTTTATTTCATCTTTATTTTCATGATGTTTTAAAGAAATAGTATAAGCGTGTGTGTGTGTGTGTGTGTGTGTGTGTGTGTGTGTGTGTGTGTTAGGATGGTTACAGGCTGTGGTCTGAGTTGTCCTAGAGTAATAGCTGTCTCCTGATTTTAAAAAAAAAAAAAGGTCAATAAACTGGAAGTTGTTCCATCCATAAAACTGAAAGCCAGGTGCTGCAGAGATAGCTTGGAGGTTATGAGCACTGGGTGCTCTTCCAAAGGTCCTGAGTTCAATTCCCAGCAACCACATGGCGGCTGTCAACCACCTATAATGAGATCTGGTGCCCTCTTCTGTGTGCAAGCATATATGTAGGCAGAACACTGTGTACATAATAAATAAATACATCTTTTTTAAAAACTGAAAGCTTCACAGTCTCAATCTGGGGCAGGAGTCACAAAGGATTCTTAGAGGCTGCTGTTCTTCAGTTTATGTTGGAATCAAAAAGAAGTAACTTCTACTACCAGTAAAGTCATGACTCAGCTACAGGACAGATGAACTAGCCAGCAAGAGTGAAGGCAAACAGGCAAAAAGCAAAAGCTTCCTTCTTCTAAGTCCTATTGTGTGGGCTGCTACCAGAAAGGTGTGGCCCAATTCAGGCTGGGTCTTTCACCTCAAATTATATAATCAAGAACCTCTCACAGAGGTGCCCTGCTGCTAGGGTCTTAGTTGATTCCATATGTAGTCAATGACAGCCAAGGTTAGCCATCATATCAGCTTCCATTTCCAGATTAAAAGCTCATACCTGAGGGACCAAGGCAGGAACCATGGAGGAACTCTGCTTATGGATTGCTCTCTGCTTTACTCCTTGTAGCTTTTTTATAGTTTTGAGTCAGGAATTATCTCCTGGAGGATGTGGTGAACATATTTAATCACAGCACTTGGCAGGCAGAGTCAGGTGGATCTCTGAGTTTGAGGCCAGCCTGGTCTACAGATGGAGAATCTTCCGTGAGCTATGGCTGTCCTTGGACTTGCTGTGTACACCAGGATGACTGCAACCCAGAGGTCCACTTGCCTCTGTCTCCAGGTTGCTGGGATTTAATGCAGGTGCCACCACACCTGACATATAGATAGCTTTTAAAATTAACGTCCAGGACTACCTGCCTGAGGAGTAGTTCCACCCACAGTGGGCTGGGCCCTCCCACATCAATCTATTATCAAGACAATGCTTCACAGCTGTGCCTATAGACCAATCTGCTCTAGACAACTTGAGGCTCCTTCACATGACTCTGGACCATGTGAAGTTGACAGTTAAAGCTAACTAACAAGGACATTCCATCCCTAGTCCACTTGAAATACAAACACATCACTTTAAGCCATATCCTTTTATTTCTCATTCACTTTATTTCATATTATTATCACAATATAGATTAACACAATCCACATTCTAATACCACTCTCTTTCAAGTTTTTCAGTATTTTATGATGGTAATATCTCTTTAAAAGGTCAAAGACTCTTAACAGTTGTCTCCTGAGAGATTAAAAAAAACCAGTTTATGTATTGTTGGATAGATGCTTCAGGAGTGAAGAACACTTGCTGCTCTTGCAGAAGACACAGATTTAGTTCCCAGAACTCACACGATATCTCATAACCATCTGTAACTCCAGTTCTAGGGCAACTGACACATCCTCTGAGTTTGTCCAGCACCAGGAATGCACGTGGTGTACATACATACATACTGGTGAAGCACTCATATATACATACATATTAAATAAGTCTAAAAATAAAAGTAAAAATCTATGTACTTTTTATTCCACAAAGGAAGAACCACTTTATAGGAGCAATCATATTAAAAGAAAATTCAAAATCCAGTAGTGTAAATCCAAATTCTGTAGCTTGGTGTCCAACATCTGGGACTCACTCATGATATGCTGGGCTCCAAAGAGCTTGTGCCTTCCTGCTTCTTCAGCTCTGCCATCCACAGAAGACACAGCTTATTTGTTTGCCCAGGCCAGCTCCACTCCACACCTGTTGCTGTGCTCGGCAGATGTCCCATGACCCTGTCATCTTCAGTATCCAGGGTTTGCACTGTACATCAGGTTGCATCTTCACCAGTGGCCTCGCTTGGCCTGTCTTCAGGAAGTCTGAACTAATTGTCAGAGTGAAGCAAAGGTTTTGCTTCCACCGATTCCAAATTGAGATACATTGGTCTCAGGAGAGTGTTTAAGTAGCTCTCAAACTTCTCTCTGAAACTTATAAGCCAGGCCTCCATTGTCTGTATTTCTCTCAGTATTCTTATCTTCCAAGGCCCCCACTAACAGCCCTATTCAACCCTGAGCACTCAATGACTTTAACAGGTCAAAAGTTCCAAACACTTCTAAAATTCTCAAACCCTACTATGTTCCCTTCTCCTGGAACAGTGGGGTGCTGGGAATTACCCAGGCCTATATCCTAGTCAATCAGCTTAAAATGCATGGTCTAGCTATCTTAATACCATGTACTCAAGCAAACTAGATTCTTCTTCTGTTTAGCTAATTAAAATGATGTAATAATGCTGCCCTCTCCCTAGCTTCTCACCTGGTTACCTGGCTGTTACCTGGTTATGGTTTTTCTTATAAAAGGCCTGCCTTAGAAACAGGCTGGCATCACAGTTAGGCTTCCGAGTCCTTTCTATGGCCCTGATTGCAATCAGCCTCACCTTGGGGTATGCGTTCACTCAATAAACCATCCCTATCTGACTGAGACTGGAGTCTGAGTGGTTTGTGCGGTTATGCTTACACTACCGCAGTGTCGATATGGCCACAGTCAACGTTACCAGCATTCTGGCCCTAGATGAGCACAGTTCATTTATTGCTTAAGCATCCTTGTTTGAGATGTGTGGAAAGCATACATTATTATCTCCATAGGCCATTTTGGCTTTATCAATTGCGTTAAAGGTTTCTTGACTCTCAAACAGCTGGAAAGGCAAAATAGATCCTACGGTGAGAGACTTTCCTTTCTCACATCCTCTTACTTTTTGCTTCTCTCTGTATTGCCTCTGTTCACACTGGGTAAGACAATTGGCCTCATCATTCAATTCAAGCAGCTTGGAGGTGGAGAGCTTGTGAAGATGGGTGTCAGTAAGAGCTTGTACCCAGAAGCCATGTATATACTATCTGGGTTTGGTGGCACACACCTGTATACTTGGCACTGGAGATGGATACTGGAGGAACACTGGAGCATTCTGGCCACACAATGTAGCCAAGTGGGCAGACTCTGAATTCAGTGGGAGATCAACAAATGTGGTAGAGGAAGACACTTGACAGTGACTCCTGGCCTCAACATGCACAGGCACACATGTGCATGTGCGTACACACAATGGACACATAAGTATGTACATCTCACACACAGACACGCGTGCGCGCGCTCGCGCACACACACACACACACACACACACACTGTGGGTGATGCCCTAGTATATCAAGCCTTGGCTGTTCTGGACTCACTTTGTAGACCAGGTTGGTTTCAAACTTATAGAGTTCAGCTTGCCTCTCCCTCCTAAGTGCTGGGATTAAAGGTGTGTGCTGATACGCCTGGCACATTAAGGCTTTTTGAATGTGTGTGTGTGTGTGTTTCTATATTTGTGTGTGTTAACTTGTTCTATTAAAATCTATACTTCTGAAAAATGCAAACAGATGGCAGTTGTAAGGTTTTCCAGGGAAATATAGATAAGAGATAACTAATGAGTAAATCCTCAAAGAAAAAACACTAGGAAAATAAGTATTTCTTGGAGTCATTTTCCAAGAGTGTGATTGTAAATGCTTTAGATAAGTCTCCAAACTGTGGCTGTCAAGAGACTTATAATTAGGCAGTTAGAAGAACCATCTGCTTGTTTGGAACCAGGTGCTCCCCCAGCCTGCCTTCAGTGACTCAGAGCCACTAGCCACATCATCACCAATCACCAAATTCAACACATTTGCCACTAGTCACTTACCGTTAAAAAGTCCCTGCCACCTCTCTCTCTCTCTCTCTCTCTTTCTCTCCCAGGTAGCCTTTCAACTCCTGCCCAATAAATCTATTGCATGAGGTCTGTTGTGTGATTTGATCTTTGCAGCATTCCTTAGATGTGATCTGCCAGGACACTTTTTGGCAAAAAAAAAATCCTAACTTTGGTGCCAAGACTCAGTAGGATATCCTGGTGCCTGCCTGCTCCCCCTCAGGGGTCCAAGCTGCACTAGAACCCCATCCCCCATCTCTTTCTGGCCCACCCATCACTTGGCCTTCATCCATCACTAACAATAGTAACTTATCTCTCTCTATCATAGTAAATGCTTCCTTACATCGTTGGTATTCTTGGAGGCAGAGGTCCTCACACTCCAGGACCTTTTCCTTAGCTAAGCCTTTGTGTTTTAGCTTGGTCTTTGCCTTTTGACTTCCCTCAAAAGCTCTGGTAGCAGGTGCCAAGTCTCATCAAGCTTTTAGTCCTTGATCCCCATGCAGTGAGGTGACCATCCACTGGCTGGCCTGTGTCTTCCTTGTTCCATCCCTCTGAGTCGTGGGGACACCTTGGACATCAGGCATCTCTTCCACACCCATGGGACCAGAGTCATCCATTGAAAACCTCCAGCCTCTCCGCCTGGCACCCAGCCTGGAGGGCTTCTATTTATTCACCTTTGAAATAAAATCTGGGGCCCCCGTATCCCTTAGATAATTAATTCAGGTGTGGCTGACTAGCAGCACCTAGATCCTAGTATTATCTAGGAGCCATACAAATCCTGTGAGCAATTGAGGGAAATGGAAAAGGAATTCCCCATTCCCTATTTCTTCTCTCTCTGCCTCAAGCCCTGTTTGTTTTTGTCTGGCCTCCTCCACAGATGGAGTCAATGTCTTGTCATTAAATGACAGTTGATAGATCTGTAAGTTTGTTGCAAAGTGTGAGCTGCAGCTGGACCTAGCAGGAGCTGGAAAAGGCAAAGGAGAAAGCCAGCTGCAGCGTGCACACACCTGGACACACCTGTTCTCCCAGGCAGTGTCCTTTGTGAGCCAAGCTGCTGCTGCTGCTGACCTGGCTCTCCTAAGCTCTGTGTGCATCCTTTGTTCCTGGTGGCATCCAGAGCCTGCTCTTCAGCTGCAGAGGTCTAGGGAAGGGAAGTAGGCAGAAGAGGGAGGGTTGGTGGGAATGGGAAGATAAGAGCGGGGTGATAACAATTGGGATGTAATGTGAATAAATTATAATAAAAAATTAATTCCTAAGATCTACTCAGGTTCACAGTAATTCTGGTCTAGCTTCTTTGTCTTTGTTCACTTTAAGCTTTAGCTATTTTTATAAACCAAGCCATACAAAAAGCTGCAGTATTCTATAATAGTGCTGTTGGAGGAATGTCTTGAGTGGATGTAACAACTGTCAATAAAGTACTGTTTTGCCAATCAGCTGGGCAGAAGGACAGGAAGTGGAAGGCAGGAATTCCTGGAGAAAGGGAAAAACCAGAGTTGACAGTTAAAGGTTGAGAGTTGACATAGAGTTGGAGGAAAGAAGCTGCCAGAGAAGGATCAGATTGGCAAATGCTTAGGATATATGTAGGTTATGAGGATTAGGGTAGTTTGTTTTGGTTTATTGTTAGATTAGTAGCAGTTTAGATTCTGCCCTGCATAGTGCTTGCAGCTTTGAATTACGTTTCAGTCTCTGTATCAGTTATTGGCTTCCTAGGCTGAACAGATACAATTTATTGTAATAAATTGGCCCCCAATGAATTTAGTGTATCCACATCTATGAAAAGGCATACTTTGTTATAGTTTGGTGGGGGGAATAGCTCACTAAGAGATAACCCAAATTAAAAAAAAAAAAAAGAGACTGTTATGGATCCTTTTTGGCTTTTTTCTTTCTTTCTTTCTTTCTTTCTTTCTTTCTTTCTTTTTCTTTCTTTCTTTCTTTCTTTTGGCTTTTGTTGTTCAGGGAGAAAGGCAGAAAGCTGAGAGATGCCAGGCTAAGTTAACAACATTGAGAAGGAAAGAAGGTACCCAACTTTTTTCCATAGGGTTGATAGTGGCTGAAATTCAGAACTTATTAGCTGAAAGGTGTTTGTCAGCTCTCTCTAGAAAGGGTCCACCTACGTGAATTAGCAATAACTAACTTCAAAAGAATGATGTCAGAGTTTTGCTTACTGTAGCCTAAATTGGCTCAACTAACCCAGGACTTAGAATTTCTTGGTTAACTCTTGAATATTACTTGAGATTTCTGTAGATTTTGACTGGAATTGAGATGAAATATTTGTTCAAGGTTGTAGAAGCACATAACTTTAATGTTAACACAATAGAGAAAGAGACAGGTGGATCTCCGTGAATTCTAGACCAGCCTGGTCTCCACGGCGGGGGGGGGGGGGGGGGGGGGGGCAGAGACAGCCTGCTGATGAGTTACTTGCAAAAACAGCCTAGGATTTAAACCAACAATTTTTTTTTCCTTAACAAACATGCAAACTGCATGCTTCCCATGTTGAAAAGCCCTTGTACGTTCAGTCGAGGTGTCACTGCTCTGGCAGCTGGCTTATCCCTCTAAACATGAGCTACTTACATGGGGAACAGGTGGCGGTCACACCAGATGCAAAAAGACACAGAGGACTTACAGGTAACAAACTACATGTCAGCTTAATTAGGTCCCAAAAATCAAAGACTACAATTCATATACTTAAAAGGGAAGCTTAATGCCTTTTCTTGTGCTCAGGGCTCTCATTTTCTTGGGAGAGAGGTAGCAGCCTTGCCTATACATCAGGCACCATAGAGCCTAGAGAAGGACATTTAGTTTAAAAGGTGGACTGTCCACCCCCTATAGAGAGAAGGGGTGAGACAAAACACTTTCAGCAAAGGTAAAAACCCAAGTACAAGATGCCTGGGGTATGCATAAACCCTAAAATGAGAGTTTATATAAAGTTTAAAAGGTGGAAGCGTCCATTCCCAACGGAGAGAAAGGGTGAGACAAGAACACCTTCAATAACTGTAAAAACCCGGGAACAAGATGCCTAGGGTATGCATAAGTTTATTTAAAGCTTAATGCCTTTTCTTTTGCTCAGGGAAACTGGCTTGTCTGTAAAATGGGATACATTTTCTTGGGAGACAGGTAGTGGCCTGGCCTACACATCAGGCGCCATAGAGCCTAGAGAAGGGCATTTAGAACTATACCATCTTGTTTTGATTTCAATTAAATAATGACTGTATGTTCTTTAGTAACGGTATATTATACTTCCTCCTTGAAAGAGGTCAAAATAAAACAGACCTGGATGAAAGGGAGACTGCTAACTTAAGTCAGTCTATACATATATGAATTCAAAATACAGAACCAGCTTCAATTGTTCTGTGCATCCTGCACATCTTATGCATTTATAGTTTTGGAACTATATAATGCTTGTGAGAAATTATATATTTTCAGAGCAAAACAACCAGACACTGATAATGGATCAGACCCAAAAGGATTCATCCGAGATGCTGGCATCCTGCATTCTTCATGTTTTGGCCACAAATGCCTCAGTTGCTCTTCATCATCAGACTAGAACTGCTCCCAGTAGAGCTTCAATGAAAGCTCATGATTCCAATTGGTCCAGCATTTCAGACTGTCCCACGCAGGACTTTTATTAAGCCTAGAGTTTCTCAACATTTTGAGACTGGACCACAAATGCTTACTTTAACTTGTTTAACCATTTTCCCATTTTTACTTGGGCTCCTACATAGGTATTATTCATCCCAAATCAACTGGAAGAAGTCTTAAAAAGAAAAAGATATCCTATTTCCCTTAAGGGGGGTTCGGTAAGGTTTTGTGCTATGAATGTTTATTTTCATTGGGAAGTGATTGTGTTATTATTAATCTTATTCAAAGAGAGAACAATGTTGGACTCAGGGATTTTTCTCCGAGAATATATAAATATATAGGGATGATAGGACAAAAGGTAGATTATTGAATCTCCTCTTCAACTTAAGGCCTTATTTGTTACTCACAAAGTTATTTTTAATTCATTGGTATAGAATTTGTATATTGATGTAAATAAGTTTAATTTTAATTCATTGTACTACTCAATTTTATCACAAGAGTATACATCCTAGGTTCAATAGATAGATAAGGTAAAATATTTAGATAGGTCATTAAAAACCTCAGAGACCTACAGAATATGGCATTTAAAGACTTTTTTTGTTTTGTTTTGTTTTGTTTTGTTTTGTTTTGAGGATTCTTTGAAAATGAGATAGGTTGACTCCTGGCAACACCCAGCCTGCCTCAAAGAAGGCAATGAGCATTGAGGAACCTCCTTATGGGTGGCTTCAGATGTGGCAAACCAGCCACTGGGGGGAAAAAAAACCTTATTTTCTGCCAGACAGAATTCTGCCAGAAATGGGCAATCTTGGATACAAGTGGAGTTGACGGCCAAACTCCTCCAAGTAGGCAAATCCTCAATAGTCCCTGCTTCACAAATATGTCTGTCAGATATACTGGACCAGAAGGCTGAAGATGAAGGTCCAACGTGTTAGAGACTTTTGAGTGACTGTTTGGGCAGCAAAGTGTCCCTGTCATTTTTTCATTTTGGAAGATGTTAACTTGTACTTCCTGTTTACTTGGGTAATTAATTTTATTTCTTCTCAAGTCTCTGATGGGGTTGAAGACAGCAAAACATTATGAGTATAACATGAATATAATGATTGTTTTGTGGTTCTTGTGTGTGTATATTGTATATTGTTGTAATAATATAAATATATAGGTAAAAAGTTTTTTTTATTAGACTAAAAAGGGGAATTGTGGAAGAATGTCTTGAGTGGATGCAACAATGGTCAATACAGCGCTGTTTAGCCAGTCAGCTGGGCAGAAGGACAGGAAGTGGAAGTGGTACTTCCTGAAGAGGGGGGAGAAGTCAGAGGTGAGAATTGACAGAGAGTTGGAAAAGAGAAGCCGCCAGAGAAGGATCAGATTGGCAACTTCTTGGAATATATGTAGTTTATAAGGATTAGTTTACTTTGGTTTATTGTTAGATTGTAGCAGTTTAGATTCTGCCCAGCATAGTGTTTGCAGCTTTGAATTATGTTTCAGTCTCTCTGTGTCAGTTATTGACTTCCTAGGTTGAACAGACACAATTTATTGAAACAAGTGCACTATAAAGGGAAAGTAAACTTGCTAGTCTCCCTATGGATTGTATCTATGGTACATAAGTTATACAAACATGTTAAGTCAGCTTTCATCACTCTGGGTAGATCTTTATAAACTGCTCCTGTACCGTTAGGACAGCTCTCATGGCTATGAGGTCATGGTCCATGCGGCCCCATGGTGACTTACTTCCTTCTCGCTGGCTTCCTAGTCTTCCTCTCCCTTCCTCCTGGCTGCATGGTCCTCTAAGACCCCAAGCCCTGGAACTTAAGCTGTCCCTCCTTTTCTTCTGCCCAGCTATAGGCTGTCAGCAACTTTATTAACCAGTCAGAGATAACGGGAGAGCAAAGTCTACACAACATCATTTGGTGCACTTGAGGGCAGGAACCAGATCTGCGGGGAGGGAGAGTAACTAGCATTAATAACACCAGACCAACCCCTAACAGGATTCGTTTCCCTTTGGTGTATTTTGTCTCCTCTGAAGAGGCAGCTATTTTTATCACTAGCACAGAAGACTGAAGTTTAACACATCAATTAAACTCCGAGAGGGTTCCTTTAAGTCCAGACTTTGCCCACAAAAGAGAAGAAAGCCAAGTCCCTCCTCCTGGAACTCACAGGCTCCCCACTAGGGTGACTTAACTCAACAGCAGGCTTCCCTAGGAAGCAAATGAAGAAGACCTTGGCTGCGCTCTCCTTTGCAGATGCAGCTTGTCCTCCTTTCTTGAATAACAACCCTGAACATGTTCAAACATTTCCATGCACATCTTAGATTCAGTAACACAGAAGAGACACAGCCACAGCACAGACGTTAGGTGACACATTGACATTGATCTCTCCTCTCTTGCTGTTGTTGTCTCCCTGAGATATCCTCTCTCACACACAGTCCTTCCTGGAGCTGCTCTGGCCCCCAACCTGGAGTTACCTGTAAACCCATGGACTCGTGTATTTGGTCCCCAGCTGCCCTCTTTTGACAGAGATGAACCACAGATAGAAACTACCTTCCCTGGGGTCACTCAGCATGCATGCCCCAACACTGGGAGTTTCTAGTGACCTCCAATAACCTCCAACCACCAAGGCTCACTCGGTTTTCTTATCAAACTTCTCATACTTAGGTTCCAACAAGGTTTCATGGTTGCCATGGGTAAAAGTTCCCCTTTCCCCCAAGGAGTTCTCTGTGAATCTGTACAGATTGGCCACCCAAAGAACCAGCAGGCCTTGTGTCTTCCCCTCTCCAGAGTTTCCAGCGCCTTCTCAGACACAAAGTTTCAATATTGTGGGAAATAAGACCCTTACTCTGTATAATGAATTCAAGAGACTAGTGAGAAGAAAGCAGTTTTAAATATGCCATTCTGCAAAAAGGGACTTGGCACAGGATGATGGTTTTTTAATCTTTTCTCATACATTACATCCTGATGGTAGTTTCCCCTCCTTCATTCCCCCAGCCTCCCCCACCCCATCATCATCTTTGTTGTTGTCACTGTGACCAGCTTCCTCACTGCCTTTATCTTCATCTTCATCATTGCCTGCATCTTTTTCATCTTTGTCTTCCTCTTTGGAATTGTTCAAACAGACCATCTGCTCTTCTGGCTTCCCCGAGATCAAATCCTATGGGTCAGGTCCCCACTTGAATCTCATCCCAGTGAGGCAGGCATCAGATAAGTAGTTGGCTTTCAGAGTCAGCAACTTGTCCCAGACTCCCATGAAATCTGCAGGGATTGCCTCTCTTAAATCCCAAAGTGACCTCACGCCAATTACTGGTCAGCAGTCCTGGTACCATATACAAATATTATCATTAACCTCCACTGCGATCACATGCTCACCGTTGTTCAGCAGGAATGTCTGCTGACATCGTGTCCGAGCTCCATAGATGCGACTCCACTGTTCACCAAACAGCAGCTGAATGCTGGGGAGAGACCCAGTCAGTGCTCTGCATCCTTAGGAGCACCAGCCCATTCCCAAAGTTGTGCCCTGTCCTGGTTCGCAGCTTACACTTCACTCCCCAGAAGATGCGTTACATTGTATTCTGACTTGCCACCCCAGACTGAAACCCTTGGTTCCTTCCTACCTGTGCCTCTTAGGACACATCTCTCGACAGAACTCATCAGAAAGACTGGCTTCAGGTCAGGCCTCAGTGCAGCCAGCTCTACCTGCTCATCCTGAGCCTGCATCCAATGGAGTCTGCCCAACTCAGTTTTCCCTCTGCACCTTACCCCATGTCTGTGGTAAATGAGGTGGCACAAAACTGAAGGCTATAGACAAAACACAGTGGTATGTCTTGGGTTAAACCACAGACCCTAAAAGGAAAAACCAGTATATCTGTGTTGTAAATATTGATTGTGTATGTAGGTGATGTGTGCATGTGTGCTTGCCCTTGTGTGTGTCTTCTTCCATCACACTCCACTTGGCTAGGGGCATGGTGTGTGTGTGTGTGTGTGTGTGTGTGTGTGTGTGTGTGTGTGTGTG
>OU015755.1:60484423-60500883 GCA_907169655.1 Acomys percivali | reverse complement strand
GTGTGTGTGTGTGTGTGTGTGTGTGTGTGTGTGTGTGTGTGTGTGTGTGTAGAGGGTAGAGCTGGGCACTGAGTGTCTTCCTCTATGACTATCTGCCTTATTTCCTGGAGACAGTCTCTCACTAAATGGAAGCTCAGGGTTGCACCTAGACCATCTAGCCGAAGGAGCTCCTGGGTTCTACCTGTCGCTGCCTCCAGTCTTAAGTAACAGATGCTCCTATTCTCCCAGGCTATTTTTCCTTTTATATGGCTTCTGGGAATCTGAACTCAGGACTTCATGTTTGCACAGATAATGCTCTTTCTTACTTTCCCTGCCATTTTCCCAGGCAGTCCACCTCATTTTCTCAGATAGAGTCTCCAAGTGAACCTGGAACTTGCCCTTTGGGTAAAACTCTGGTCATCCCATGTACTCTTGATGAGGAGGCCTGGTGGCACTCAGAGGAAGGATAGCAGGCTACCAAGAAGAGACTTGATACCCTATGAGCATATACAGGGGGAGGAGGTCGCCCTCAGGAACAGTTATAGGGGAGGGGAGTAGGGGGAAAGCGGGAGGGAGGGAAGAATGGGAGGATACAAGGGATGGGATAGCTATTGAGATGTAATATGAATGAATTTTAAAAACAAAACAAAAAACTCTGGTCAGCAAACCCGGCAGGCTTTCCTGTCCATACTCCCACAGCTGTAGGGTCAGAGACCTGTGCTGCTACTCTCAGATTTCACACGGGTGCTGGGACCCAAACTGAGGAAAGCACACTTGCACAGCTGACACACTGTCTACCAGGCCTCCTCCTCAGTTACCCAACATCAAATTCTTAAGAACTAAGATAACCTCAGTATTGCACAGGACACACACTAAAACAATATTCATTGTTCACCTGAAATTCTGTTAACCTTGGGGACTTTACCTGCCTTTGCCAAACTTGACAGCAACAACACAAGGTCTCTGTGGCACTCCGGGAGAGCAACAGATCTCAAGAGGCTGATGCTAGTGAGGACAGTGAAGACCTTGTCCTGAGGTAATGGTGGCCTTTCTGGAACAGAGCAAAGGTGGCCTGAGTGGCAGAGTGAACTGCACATTTCATGTCCTGTGAAGACAGGGACATCTCTCAGACCATGTGAACAGTTTCTGTTACTTCCAAGGAGACTAAGGCTTCCAGATCTACCTGGAGGAGTGGCCATCAAGCCCCAATGATGCTTCCTGAAGTAGAAAGTCAGAAGTCCCTCTCCACCTGCCTCCCTGAGGACTGTCCTGTCTTACCCAAGCCTGGGAAATCTAGCCCTGAGTAGACTAGCTTAGATTAAGGTGGAGTAGGAGAGGCCAAGGGGATGCTGGGTAACATTGGAGGTGTGAAGTCAGCAAATCTTCTCAGGGCTCCAGGCAATAAGCTATTGGAGGAGGGTACCACTTGGGCATGACAAGGAAGTTCAGGAAACACAGTTTTACTCACCCTTTGATAACGTCTAGATGATTTAAAAAGACCCGGATGCCCTTGAGTTCCCCCCTGATCCTCACCATGAATGTAATTGGTGCCAACATGGTTGCGCTGTAGATCTGGGAAAGGGAGGCAGAAGGAGAGTGTTCAGGACCACTCCCTCACTCTGAGTCCTTAACGCCAGGACAGGACATGGGAGGGAGGTGGAGGCCACAAAGGAGGCTCAGGTACTCATCCTGGGCTCTGCAGGTGGAACTGGCAAGGACAGCCAATGTCATCAACAGCAGCATGGCTCCTGAGAGTTTGGGCCACAAGTCTGGAGCTTAGAGGAAGCCACAGAGTGATGTCAAGGCTTCAACAAGGCTCTGAGGAAAGGACATCAGGTGTAAGGGATCCCCATGGCCCAGATGAGACAAGGGAACATCCAAGAACTCTCTTTTTTCCCAGGCTCAAAAGGCTTCAGAAGAGCCCTGGGATGGTTTAACACACCCACCCACGCTGTGACACCCCTATGTCACTATGCTAGCCTTCTGACTAAGCACTGAGCAAGACACCCCCTGGGCTCCCCAAAGTCTAAAGGTTTCCATATTCCAATCCTCTCCATCTTTCCTCTGCAGTTCGCTCTCTATCAGGGTCAAGCCCAGATTCAGACAAAAAAAAAAAAAAAAAAAAAAAAAGAGCGTTTACCCTGTCAAGATTTCCAGCATGTAGCGGTTACCACCTTCACAAAATGGCACCACCAAAGTGAGCACACAGGCTTAATTTATAGACAGTCGGAGGGTCTTGTGATGACTTTTAAACTGGTTGGTTAGAAGTGAGTCAGAGTCTATGAGGGCATTCATGATTGGCTCCTTGTTGGGGACTCTTCCTAGTTACTGGGGATTTTATTGAGTCATTGAGGTTTGGCTTCTACTCGGGAGTTGGCCTTTAATTTGATTGCGCAGGGCCATCTGTGTTCTCTCCTGGGAAGAACAAGGCCATAAAGTAAGATAAACATAGTTTCTGTTCAACCTCACCTGTGAGCTCATTGGCTGCCCTTGAACTGTGGCTACTCGAGAAAGTGATTTCCTTAATTCCGAGAGAGACTCAGGCCTCGTCAGGAAAAGTGGAAAACTGAAATCTGCCATGGAGTCAGTCAGGCTTATGAGAATTTGTGCTCCTCACCAGGAGCCGGCATCTCAGCACGAAGAGGGTTTTTTTTAAATTAAACATTTAATGCCATATTCAGGAGCTCTCTAAGGAGATTGAGGACCATTGTCTATTAAGTATATATAAACTAGACAAGCTTTGCTTGTTTCTAGGTGCTTGGTTTAGGATTTTCTGTGAAAACTTATACAAAAGGCTAAGTAAAGCTACCCCTGTAATTAATTACATCAGTACTTAGCATGACTATGAGTGTAGTTCTGATCACATAAAGAACTGGATCATTTATAAAGTGACTATTAGCTTATGTGTCTTGTTTTGTTTTGTTTTTTGTGTTGTTGTTCTTTTGTTTTGTCTTTCCAGACAGGGTTTCTCTGTTACATAGAGCTCTGGCTGTCCTGGGCTCTCATTGTAGACCAGGCCAGCCTAGAACTCACCACACATGCCTTTAATCCCAGCATTTGGGAAGCAGAGGTAGGAAGATCTCTGTGAGTTCAAGGCCAGCCTGGTCTGCAAAGCGAGTCCAGGACAGCTAAGGCTACACAGAGAAACCCTGTCTCAAAAAACCAAAAAAAAAAAAGTGATGTATTTGTGTGCCAAGTGGACAAGGGATGGAATGTCCTTGTTAGTTAGCTTCAGCTGTCAAGTTGACACAGTCCAGAGTCATGTGACGGAGCCTCAATTGAGACGTTGTCTAGAGGAGATTGTTCTACAGGCACACCTGTGAAATAAACTGTTTCTATGCCATGTAGCTTCTGGTCATGTTATTCATCACAGCCACAGAAAAGCAAACTAGGGCTGGGCATGGTAGCTCTTGCCATTAACCCCTGCACTAGAGAGTAAGAGACAGGCAGATCTCTATGAGCTCAAGGACAGCCTGGTCTATAAAGACAGTTCCTGGCCCAGCAAAGCATATATATGTATTATATATACTATATTTCTATATATATATATGGAGAAACTATATTTCTTTAAAAGGATTTTTTATTTTATATATATGAGTGCTCTGAATGTACACCTATATGCCAGAAGAGGGCATTAGAGGGTATAGATGGTTGTGTGCCACCATGTGTTTGCTGGAAATTGAACTCAGGACCTCTGGAAGAGCAGACAGTGATTTTAACAGTTGAGCCATCTCTACAGCCCCAATAAAAACCGTATTTAACAAAAACAAACAAAGAACAACCTGAAGGAATGTCTTGGATGGGTGTAGCAGTTGTCAATACAGAGCTGAGCAGATGGACAGGAATTGGAAGGTGAGACTTCCTGGTGGAGAGGGAGGAATGATCTGGACACCAAGAGAATGGCTAGAGAAACAGAGGAATGGAGTTGAAGGTCCCAGGAATGATCAGTTTGGCAAGTTATTGATTGTGTGTGTGTGTGTGGGTGGGTTTTAAAGGTACTAGGACTAGAGTTGCTCAGATTCTGCCCAGCATGGTATTTACAGCTTAAAAATAAATCATACTCTCCCTGTGTCTATCATCGGAGAACTAGCTGGTTAAAGAAAACTACTGCCTTAATAATTTACTGTATTAATTAAATTAGAAATAATAATTTCTAATTCATCATATTGGAGCCCAATGAATTTAATGTATCCACAGCCTTAAAAGTCATAATTTATCCTATTTTGATGCAGAGAATAAGCTCCCAAAGAGACAGTCCAGCTTAGAACCTACTGCTGGCACATGGGAGATGAGTGGACTTAGGAAATCAGGGCTGGCTGCCTCTAACTGATCCTGTGACCCACCCAGGAGACAAGCCATTTCCCAATCTTCACCTATTGAAAACACAGAGTGGAGGAACAATTTCTTAGCAACGGTGGTTCTTTCCTCAAACCCTGCAAAGTTTGAAAGGCACACTGCTAGCTTTGTAGGTATGCCTCCACAGCTGAGGCTCAGCTATCACAGAGAAGAAGTGACAACGGAGTCCTGGAAAAGGTAAATTTTCAATTTTTATGTTATAAGGTGAGAAAATTGGATTTAAGTTTTCATAGACAGAGGAAATGAATTTAAGATTGGTAGGTTGGAAGGAAATAGGCATGTAAATATGAAAGACGCAATAATGCGGAATTTTTGGAGTTTGTTGTGTGCTCTCTTAAATTATGCCAAGTTACAAATAGGAGAGAGATAATGTTGCTGATTGTGAGAACTGTTTTTACTTTAATAATCATTTTTGCTTTCTGTACTTCTTCAAAGGAAAATGCTTTAGAGAAAAAAAATTGCAAAATTTATAGATAAGAATACAAAAATGATAGAATATCAGAGACAAAGCAAAATGAAAAATATGAAATTTGGAAACAAACTTTAGAAGACAAATTAGAAAGGCTTATAACTAGGAATAATGATACTAAGATAGAACAAGAAGAAAAAGAGCCAGAACATGCAACCATGCTTTGTAACAAGACTACAGAACAGTCTATATCTGTTAAGAAAACTAAAATGATTGCCCCAGCCCTGATAAGGGAACTACCAGGAGATGAGGAAAATATGATAATCCACAAGATTGTTGTGTTTTTGATTAACAATCTATAAATACACAAAATTTAAAAGGGTTTAAGGAGGTGAAAACAGTTATGACTTATACTCACCATATGTCCAACAGATACTTAACTAAGCCACACAGAATTGCATAATTCCAAAAGATTAGAAAGATTTGATGACAGCCATACTAGAGCCAGGTTCCCTATTACAATGGCTGGCATGGTGGAAAGATGAGGCCTCACTTATGCAGCAATGAAATGGGACTAGAGGCGTTGATATTGTCAAGGACCAGTTACTAGGTGAAGGTCCATATTCCAAATTAATGGTACAGATTAGGCTTGATGATGCTGTGTTAGAAGAATGCTAAACAACAGCCTTGAATGTTTGGGACAAAGTTGACCAAGAGTTTGACAAACTGAATCCTTTACAAAAATAACCCAGGTTCAAATGAATCTTTTACTAAGTTATTCAGAGACTAACTAAAGCTCTAAATAGAGCTACAGCAGATCCAAATGCTTGAGAAATTCTACTTTCATCTCTAACTTTTGAAAATGCTAATGGTGACTGCAAAGGGGCTATTAGACCCTTGAGGGCACAATCTGCATCTCTTCATGAATGGATTAAAACTCCTGAAGACATAGAAATAAGTGCTCGTGATTCAGTTGTAGTTGGACAGACAACTACAGGAGACATCAAAACACAAAATGCTCACTGCTGTGGCTGGGAAAATTCAAATCCTTCCCTAAAGTATGGTGAACAAAATGTTCCTAAAGATAAATTCTTCTACAAGAGGCTTGGCTTTTGGGGGTTTTTTTGGTTTTGCCATTGCTTCTCATTATTTGGCTATTCATCGCTCCACTTCGAGATGCTCCTAGAGAGAACCACTCCAGAGAATGGTTCAAGGTTCCAGCTGCTGCTCCAGGTTCTGTGTGCTGTGGTTGCAGTCAGTCATTTTTGTTGCGTTGCTGGTTTGCTATATGGGGGTCTGTCAAAATCCTAACTACAAAGGGGTCGAATCACTCCAAGGAAGTGAATCTAAAAAGGTCTTCTGCTCCTGCTCCCATTAACCTCTATTCTCGCCTATCTAGGGTAGGTAGGTTGGAAGGGAAGTATAAACATTAAAGAACTCCAAATAAAGTAGCTTTTAAAAGTTCAAAGCCACAAAATAAAAAATAAAAATACATTTTAAAAAGTTCAAAGCCTATGGAAGCTTCAGAGTTTAAAAACAAAACAAAACAAAAAAACACCATGTTAAGAGCAAAGGTTAAAAGAAGGAATTTTCTATCATCTGTGAAAAAGCCAAGGAAATCATGTGAAAATGTCCTACGTGTCCTTTATATAACAAACTCCATTACCTGCAGATGAGGAGGACAAAATTTTATATGCCAGCCTGACTCCATGACAGACTTCAGTTTTCCATTTTTCCTGACTAGGCCTGAGTTTCTGTTTCTCAGAATCCAGGAAAACACTCTGTGGGAAAGCCATAGCTCACAAGCAGCCAATCAGCTCACAGGTCAAGCTGACCAAAAACTATGTTTATTCTACTTTATGGCCTTGCTGTCCCCAGGAGAGAACACAGATGGCCCTACGCCATCAAATTAATGGCCAACTCCTGAGTAGAATGACTCAACAAAATGACTCAACAAAAATCTCCAGTCACTAGGAAGAGTCCCCAACAAGGAGCCAATCCTGAATCCCCTCGTAGACTCTGACTCACTTCTAACCAATCAGTTTAAAAGTCATCACAAGACCCTCTGTCTATAAATTAAGCCTGTATGTTCACTTCAGGATGGCTATTTTGAAAAAGGTATCCATCCTTACATGCTAAAATCTCTGCAGAATAAACCCTCTTTGATTCCGAATGCTGGGCTGAGCCTGGGATCTTTAATCAGCAGCTCACCCAGACCGTAACACAGGTTTGTAATCCTAAAGGTAGTCACAGAAATGAAAATTGGCAAATGGATGTATTTCATTTTACAGAGTTTGGTAAACTGTAATATGTGCACTGTACTATAGATACATATTCACGATTTCAATGGGCAACAGCCTTAAGTTCTGAAAGGGCTGATTTTGTTATTAAGGCATTTATTAGAAATTATGGCAATTACAGGTATACCTATATGAATTAAGACTGGCAGTGTTGGGCTGGAGAGATGGCTCAGAGGTTAAGAGCACTGACTGCTCATCCAGAGGTCCTGAGTTCAATTCCCAGCAACCACATGGTGGCTCACAACCATCTATAATGTGATCTAATGCCCTTTTCTGTCATGCAGGCAAGCACTGTATACATAATAAATAAATAAATCTTGAAAAATATTTTTTAAAAAAGACTGGCAGTGTTGCATCATATGTTTCTAATAAAGTGAAACAATTTTCACATATTATAAGATAAAACATGTTCACAGCTTTACCACATAATCCTACAGGACAGGCTGTCATTGAAAGATCCAATCATACTTTAAAAGAAATGCTTATCAAACAGAGAGGGGTATCGGAGTCCCCCAGAGACAGACTACATAATTCTTTATTGACTTTAAAAGTCTTGAATGCTAATGAACAAAAACAATGTCCGCTAAGAGACACTGGATTATAGAAAAAGATACTGAACTACATCAGCCTGTCTATCTGAAGGATATCCTTACTCAAAATGGAGATCCGGAAATGTGCTAAGCTGGGGTAGAGGCTTTGTGTATGTTCTTGCAGGAAATGAGAACTGATGGGTTCCATCAAAACTGTTAAAAATCAGATATGACAGAGGAAAACCCCCTGAAGATCTTTTTTTTTTCTTTTTTTTTTTTTTTTTTACATTCATCCAAGAACTTGCAAATCTGTTTTCTTGAGTAGAGTTCAGGACAGGAGACAAAAGCTTTGTCGGCCACTGGCACCCTAGTTCATCATGGAAATGCCAGGGGATGGGGAGCTGAGTGTTGCATCTGGTTTTTATCTCTCACCACCCAGCAGCTCTCCAGGTGCCCTGTTCCTCATAGGTACACAGCAGGGAAAGTTATCTCTTAAATACTGTTTTCCTTGGTCTGATTATTTTGCCTAAATGCAAACAACATTCTTTACAAGGGGAAAACAACTGCAGTTGCTTAACTCCGAAGAGCTCATCTAAAATAAAATAAAATAAAATAAAGTGGGAAAACTGCTCTGAACAAGTAGGCAGAACAGAAGAGCCATTCTCAGAGTCTTGGAGAGTAGTACCTCACACATTAGTTGCTCAGCCACAGTATCCAGTTAAACAACCTTCCCGACCCAACCCGCCTTGGCTGCACACCCTTACCACCCCCCTTCAGCTCTGCCTTTTTGTGCATTGCTGGCCCCAGGTACGGGGACAAAACAAGTCCTTCTGGAAGCTTCCAACAGCTCAGTACTTCACTCCTGGAATAAACTCCTTGGCATCTGGATTCAGGTTACTTTTGCTCAGAATGTCTTCAGATTCCTGGCTGTCGCTGACTGATAGTCCATTTAACTGTTGCTGTAAGTGTCCCACACCCTGAGGCAGGTCTCGTGATGGTATGAACCAGTCCTGGTCCTCTTCATCCAGCATCTCCTGAAAGCAGCTGTCCAAGAAGTCTTGCTCCTGCAGTTCTTCCTCTACCTGTCTGTTAAAATCCTCTTCATTCTCCATCCACATGTATTCTGCAAATGGGTTTCCTTTTCCTCATGTCCATTTAACCCTTGGTCCTCTTTGCATTTTACACTGGGTGATGTACTTGCCACACTGGATCCATTCATTATGGGGATTCTTGCCAAGCCTGTGTTCAGCTTCGTCATCTGCCTCTCTCGCCTTCACCCTCCCAGGTGCCTGGCCGCGCGGACAACGACGCCCCGAGATCCCGACCACAGCACAGCACCTCCCCCTCAGAGTGAGCTGAAGATCTTGTACACACACAAGAAGAGAGAAATCAAGAAGACCACACAACTCTTCCCAATAGAGAATGGTAAGTTGACAGCAGCTGGACCTCAAGGCTCTCTCACTGCAAAATGCTTGTCAGTTCTAGAAAGGGCCCACCCATACAACTTAGTAATGAATAAACTCCAAGGGATGATGGGCACTGCTTTGCTTGTTGAAACTTAAATTGGTACAAAGGACCCAAGACTTAGACTTTTCTTGTCTCCTTGCTTGATTTTTGCTTGAAAGCTTTTGATTTTGTCTATACTTGGAAATAAATAGAATATGTTTGTTGTTTAACATAGGCTAAAACATGATATTTTTGGAGGTTTTGACTGGAATTGAGATGAAATATTTGAACAGGATAGTGGTGGCATACGTCCTTAATCCCAACACAATGGACACAGAGACTGGCTGATCTTTGTAAATTCTAGACCAGCTTAGTCTACACAGTAAGTCAGGGTGTGACCCCTGTTGATAAGATAAACTACTTACAAAGACAGTCTAGGATTCAAAGTGGCAAAATTGTCTTCAAAGTTACTATGTAAGTTCCTTTTTCTTAATTACGGATTATGTGTCCTTATTGATCTAAAAGATGGATACCTATCAATCTTAGGTTTATGCTAGGAGAAATGATGTCACAGTTTTCTCAAAAGGCAAGCTGATCTCCATGAAAGTGGAGCTAAACAGGAGAACTGGTGCCAAAGGGCAATTTGGCCTAGAGATCCATTCTGTTGGTCAATGCAAAGACACAAAGTGGATATGGAGACAACCTTGCAAGCTGCATGTCTCTCATCTCAAAAAGCCTTTGTATGCTGACTGAGTTGAGGTGTCACAGCTCTGACAGCTCGCTTATCCCTCTAAACATGAGACATTTTCATGGCAGAGAGGTGGCAGTCACACCTGATACAAAGAGACACAGGGGACTTACAGTGACAAAGTATGTACTTTGTCTAGTTAGATCCCAGAAACTCAAAGGCTACAATTTATATGTATATAAGGGGAAATTGTCCATCCCATGTGGAGGGAAATGGTGAGACAAAAATTGCTGCAACAAATGTAAAAACATAGGTACAAGATTCCTAGGCTATGCTTAAACTCTAAAATTAAATGGGAGTTTGAATAAAGATTTTATTTTTTTAAATGTAATGCCTTTTCAATTGCTCAAGGCAACTGGCCATTCTCTAAAACGGGAAGCCTTCTCTCCAGAAATAGGTAGCAGCCTGGCCTACACAACAGTGCCATAGAGCCTAGAGAAGGAGTTTTAGATCTATACAATTTGTTTTGATTTCAATTAGATAATGATGTATGTTCTTTGGTAATGGTAATAGTATACATCCTCTTTGAGAAGAGTCAAAATAAAACAGACCCATATGAAAAGGTTGCTCTGTTCTCACAAAGAGCAGAAACCATCTTTAATTGATCTGTGCATCCTGCACCGCTCATATACTTATAATTTAAGGACTGTGCAATGCTTGTGAGAAATTATATATTCACAGAACAAAATTACCTGACACTGGTGACACTGGGTCTGATCTGACAGAGTTCATCTCCAGCATGCTGAGTGCTGACACAGCTGCTCCAGCATCCTGCATGTTCCAGTCTCACTGCTGCTCATCAAAGCCTGGTCACTGGAGAGCTTTGAAGAAAGCTGGGCAGAAGGACAGGAAGAGGAAGGCAGGACTTCCTGGTGGAGGGGGACTCTAAGATGGCAGGACACATGGCTGGAGAAACAGACCGATGGAGTCGAAGCTGCCCTGGGAGTAGTCAGATTGGCAAGTGGTTGGCTTTTAAGTGGGTTTTAAAGGTGCTAGGATTAGAGTAGCTCAGATTCTGCCTAGCATAGTGCTTACAGCTTACAAATAAATCATAGTCTGTCTGTGTTTGTCACTGGGGAACTAGCTGGTTAAAAAAATACTGCCTTAACATTTTACTCTGTCTTTTAATAAAGAAAGAATAATTTTTCATTCAACACAGGAACCTTACGTTTACTTCCAATAGTAAGTAGAGGCAAGCAGTAATGGAGAAACATCCCTGGAGCATGGTGGCTAACCTGACCCTAACTGTAGGTCTTCTCACCTCTTCCTCCCGTTACCAGTTTTTATGGTGAAAGCCTATGCTCTCTCAGCTCCAACAGCTGCCTTGGCTGTCTGTCCCCAGTGGCCAAGTAAAGAGACAACTAATGGGGAAAAGCACGTCAGTCGTCAGTCAAGTGCACAGACGCCAGGTTAGACAAAAGGAGGAGCGAAGGGCTGTCAGAAAGGCTCCCTGGAGGATGGGACATTTGAGCTCGTCTTCAAGGATGAGGGAGCATCAGCTTAATCAGCAGGATAAACCCAGCAAGGGCAGAGCTGGAGAGATGTGGAGACTGGCTTCCACATCGCACCTGCTCACTGTCCCCCACCAGCCCTGCTTGCGAGACATCCCACAAGAAGAAGCTGCTTTAGAGCCACCTTGGATAAAACTTCCATTTTGAATGGTGTTAAATGAAGTTTAAGTTCCCAAGACCTTCCTGGGACACTGACATCCTGCTTGGCAGAAAGAGACATGGATGTGGGTACCTGACATCCTGCTTGGCAAGTTGAGACACGAATGCTAGTCAAGCCACCTTGCCTCAGTTGAACACCCCAACCACTGGGAACAGGAAAAGTGCACAAGACAGGTTCCTAAGGAAAGTCCCCTCAGGCTGAAGAGATGGCTCAGAGGTTAAGAGCACTGTCTGCTCTTCCAAAGGTCCTGAGTTCAATTCCCAGGAACCACATGATGGATCACTACCATCTACAATGAGATCTGGGTCCTCTTCTGACAGGCAGGCTGACATGCAGGCAGAACACTGTATACATAATAAACAAATATTTTTTTTTACAAAAAAGAAAGAAAGAAAATAAAAGAAAGTCTCTCTCCCTAAATCCTGATTAATGGGAAGCTTGCCACAGCTCTTTGTGGATTATAGACTTACAATCTCTGTAGCATTCTGGCTCAGGGTCCAAGTTCAGCTCCCGAGTCTGTTCTTTGGCCTGAGTACAGTAAATTGTTGTCATCTGCTTAAGTACCCAGGTGACATGGCAGTCAGCTCCTACGCTTGTGCTGTTGTCCCTGACTGGTCAGTTTTTGCTGCACAATTCAGTAAAGATCTTGCTCTGCTGGACTCTTGTGACTGATTGAGTTGTTTTGGTTTTTCGGACCCCAACAATTCACGCGAACATCTTTCTCTTAGTTTCCTTGTTTCTCTTATAATTTTTAGATTTGAAGAGATGTCTTAGATGTTAAGAGCACTCACATTCACTTCTAATCAGTTCCAGGTGATCTGATGCCCTCCTGCCTCTAAGGACCCCATCCCCAATCAGTGCACAGACCCATCAGACACACATATAAATATATACATCATTTTATAACCTAATAATTGTTATAAAAATCATTCTCAGTACCGAGTAGTGAAGCCAGGGCCTTGTGAAGCTCTGTGTCATACCTTTGTTGTGTTTGTGTTGAGACAGGGTCTCCTGTAACCTATACTTATCTTCACACTTGCTGGCTGAGGTTAAATGTGGTGACTATTCTTGGTTGTCAGTTTGACTACATTTAGAATGATCTACAATCCAGAAATGGAGGATACACCTGTGAGAGGATTTCTTTTTCTTATTTTTCCACCTTGGCTTTATTTGAAGTAGATGGATCCAATTCTAGTCCGAATCTTTGAGGTAGAAAGACACACGCCTTTGATCTAGATCTCTGATGCTGGAAAGCACATGCCTTGGATCCAGATCTTTAGGCAGGAAGACACACATTTGGTCTGGACCACACTTTCTCTGGAAGCCTACCTATGGACATGGAGAGAGGAAGGTTTTGCTCTGAGGCTGCTTGCCTTCACCTTGCCCAAGCCCATTCCTTCACTGGCATTACAACACACTTCTTTGGGATTCCAGTGTCTACTGAAAATTAGCGGAGACATCCAGCCCTCATGGTCTCAGCAATTTCCGTCCCTAACCACTGTTGAATTAGCTCGACCATATCCTCTATGTCATCCTAATAAATACCCTTTCATTATTTATAGAAAGAGAGATTGATTCTAAAAGTTCTGCTATCCTGGAGATCCCTGATGTATACAATAAACTTGAACTCCTGACAGTCTTAACCTCTACCAAATTCTTGCATCACAAGCGTGGAATAACATGCCCAGCTGTATAAGCCTCTTTTCTTTATGTTTTAAATTGTGTATGAGCAGTTGTCTGCATGCGTATATGTATATGTATAACTTGTTCATGCTTGGTGCCTGAAGAGGGATTAGATCCCCTGGAGCTGGAGTTACAGAAGGTTGTGAGCTGCCCCATGTGGTGCTGGCAACCAAGGCAGTTCTTCTGCAAGAGCAGTCAGAGCTCTCTTAACCAGTGCCAATCATCCAGGGCCTGCCTGCCTGCTTTCCTTCCTTTCTCCCTTCCTTCCTTCCTTCCTTCCTTCCTTCCTTCCTTCCTTCCTTTCTTCCTTCCTTTCTCTCTCTCTCTCTCTCTCTCTCTCTCTCTCTCTCTCTCTCTCTTTCTGTCTCGCTTTCCCTCGCCTCCTCTGTTTCTCTCTCTGACATTAAAAAAAACTTAAAAATTGAAGCCAAAAGACACATACCAAGGCAACACTCATTTGCCCATAATAAATGAAAATTAATAATATTTAAACTGTCCAAAATAAAAATGTTTTCAAAATAATTTTTGAGGCAAGGCCTCACTAAGTTGCTTAGCCAGGTTATGAACTCTGAATCCTCCTTCCTCAGTCTCCCAAGTACCTTGGATTACAGGCCTGTGCCATGTAGCCCAGTTAATTTAACTTTAAATGTTGATTGGAGGTTTCAGTACCCTGGAGTCTGGAGTCTGAACAAAACTCAGGGAATACACTTAACTGGGATGGAGAAAAACATCCCCTCATTTGCATCACCCTGTTCTGCAAGCTTCCCTTGACAGTAGGATCATAGTACACATCTCACAAATGTTGCCACATCTGTCATAAGCTGCATGGGCATCTTGAAGCGTACATTCATTGACTTGCATCAACGTGCCATGAGAGATAATATAATCAAAATGGAACGATCTATGAGTCTAAAATTCTGCAGTGGGTACTTGCTGCTATGAAGGGAGAAAGGAAGCCATGAGAATTGGCTGGAGACTCTCCTGCCCATTGCAGTCCACTGAGGTGCTGACTAGCTCTGTTTTTTGATCATTGCTTGAGCCTGGTGAGATGAAACTTATTTTCTATGCTAAGCAGGCTTGGCATTCTTGTAGACCACCAATGGCCATGTGAGACTCTATCTCATGAATAGATAGATAGATAGATAGATAGATAGATAGATAGATAGATAGAAAGTAGATGGTAGATAAATACAGATTTGTGGATAGATAAACAGAGGGGTATGTCATACAATCTAAATGGGGCTCACTGATGGAGTACTTGTCTACCATACATGGGGCCCTAGGTTTAATCTACAGTTGGATGGGAGAGGCCTTGCTGACAGCCCCGCTTAGTAAGGTTGGGTAGTGACCAGGACAGGAGAAGGGAGAGGATGAGGACACTGGACAGCACAAGGATCTGGAGAGGAACAGGAGGCAGTGACACCTGCTCAAATATAGCTAAACGGGACCACTGCAGAGCCAGTCCCTGCCAGCTTGGTCAGCACACACTGAGCTCTCCTTCCAGGCCTATGCTACTTTAAGACAGGAAGTGGCTGGATGCTGCCTTCCTGCTGGGGACCTCGGCCCTAATGACTTGACCAGGTTCCTTCTGTGTAAACCCTGACTCACAGCACAGGTGTGTGTCCAAAAGTGAGCAAGTAAAGGAGGTTCTTGGGGGAATCCCACGCCCGTTCCATTTGGTGACAAGGACCACACAGGCTCACATAGATGCACATAGTTTATTGGACACAGAGCTGCAGGCTACTTGGTTTGCTGCAGGCTACTTGGTTTGCTTCCTCCAGCCCAGGGTCACCTTGGGATACTGGTCCCTCCAGGTGAGAGGAGATGCTACATTGTGGGGATGCAGGACTGAGCCCTGAGCATGCTATTTCACTTACTCATTTTCTTCCTTAGCATCTTTGTTGTCATCATCATTATCTTTGGCACTATCGTCTTCATCTTTGTCATTTTCTTTTTCTTTTTCTTGATCATTTTCATCATCATCATCATCATCATCATCTGCATCTTTATCTTTCTCATTGTCTTTGCCTTCTTCTGATACATCTTTCTCTTTGGAATCATCAGAGCTCCCCATGGGCTCTGGGACAGGTCCCCATTTGAAGCCCATCCCTTTGATGCAGAGACCTGGTGAGTGCACACCATAGACAGTCACTAGATACTTTTTTGAACCTCCAGTGTCACCAAAGGTACGGCCCTTTCTAATACCAAAGGAAGCCACACGCCCCTTGTCAGTAATGAAGTTCAGGGAAGTCAGGCAGAGCCCTTCGCTGCCATCCACCTGTATCACATGCTCTCCATCTTTCAGAAGAAACTCTTTATTCTTTAGTGACCAAGTTCCATAGACATCACTCCACCTGTTACCAAACAGCAGCTGGATGCTGGAGAGACATCAAGTCAGTACAACCTCAGGAATGCCAGTTATTTCTCACATCTGCACCGTGCATAAGTGTCCTGCTCACAGTTCAGTCTCTAGAAGTGCCCTGCCTGAAGTCCTTCCTCTTTCTGCCTCTTCCAGACCCTTCCCTCCTCATAGGACCTCAGAGAGGCTGGCACAGGTCAGACCTCTGCACCCGGTCAGCTAGATCTGCCACTGCCATCCATTCCTGAGCCTGAATCTTTTGCAGGGTCTACCCAACTCATAGTTCCCCCTCTGGAGCCTCCTCCCCTATCAGCCCCAAATGAGGCAGCAGCCACACTGCTAAGGTCAGGAGACCTCATGGGCTGAGACCAGAGATACAAGGTCTGTTCTCATTGTGTTTTCAGTTGGGACCACAAGAGCCCTAGAAGGTGCTCTACTGAGAAAAGAAGTGAGATGATCAGCCCAAGTCTTCTAGACTATTCCTATAGCCAACTTCTTTCTTTGCTTCTGAGGTAAAATGTGTAGTACCAAATCAGACCCCATATAAAATACAGGAAGAATATCCAATATAATTAGAATCTCAGATCATCATGAGTAATTTTCAGTACAAGTATGTTCCATGTTATGTGGTTATTGTCTCATTTTTGACAGTGATTCACTATTTATTGTGTGCACATGTGTGCATGTATGTATTTGTATGTTTCTATCCATATAGGTCCACATGTGCCAAAGCCTTAGTGGAGGTGTGAGGACAAACATTAGATTTTCTTCGCTTATTCCACTAAATGGGTCCATGGATCAAACACAGGTGGTCATTTTGGCCAGCAAGCCACTTTTCCTGCCACAGCCATCTTGCCAGGCCTTACTGCTTTATGAACCTAGGGTCCTGTATGTTCTAGATAAGTCACTAGGCTACATCCCCTCTCTCTCTCTCTCTCTCTCTCTCTCTCTCTCTCTCTCTCTCTCTCTCTCTCTCTCT
>OU015755.1:60465683-60484413 GCA_907169655.1 Acomys percivali | reverse complement strand
CTCTCTCTCTCTCTCTCTCTCTCTCTCTCTCTCTCTCTCTCTCTCTTCTTTCCTTTAATTTGTTTGAGACAGGACCTCACTCTGAAGCCAGGACTTCCTTGAACTCTTGATGGTGAACATTGTTCTGTCTCAGCCTCCTGGGTTCCGACATATAGGCCACCATGCTGGGCTCAACCCTTTCTTTGCTTTCTATTCTGAGACAGGACTTTGTTAAATTTTCCAGGTTGACTTTAAAGTGACTTAGTAGCACAAACTGGCCTCAAATTTACTATTCTCTGGCATCAGCCATCTGGGTGGCTGAGATCACAGGGCTGGGTCACCAGGCTAGGTTCCAATGTGGAAAGTCCAGCTATGCTCGCTCCAGGAGTTCTGAGGATGAAGTGGGAATATTCCAGCCTAATGCCAGCCTGCAGTGCATAATGAGATCCTGTCCCACAAAATGGAAGACTGAAGACTATACAGAAATCACAGTAGTATGCCTTCAGTTAAACCCTGATCACCTTAAAAAGGAAAAACAGCTTATCTGTGTTGTCAGTATTGAATTGTGTGTGTGAGTGATGTGTGCATGTGTGCTTGCCATTGTGTGTGTCTTCCTCAATCACACTCCAACTGGCTATATGCAAATGGATGTGTTTGTGTGTGTGTGTGTGTGTTTGTGTGTGTGTGTTGCAATTTTCTGTATGCCTGTCTGTGCATGAGTATATAGAGGAGAGAGCTGGCCACTGACTGTCCCTTCTATGGCTATCTAACTTACTGCCATGTGGAAGCTCAGTGCTGTAACTAGTCTAGCTGGACTAAGGAGTTCCTTGGTTCTCCATGACCCACAGCTGTAGGGTCACAGGCCTGTGCTGATGCTCTCAGATCTCACATGGGTGCTGGGGTCCAAACTGAGGGCCTCACACTTGCACAGCTGACACTCTACCCTCCAGGCCTTCTCTCCAGCAACACAACATAGAATTTTTAAGGACTAAGATAACCTCAGTATTGCACAGGACACACACTAAAACCGTATTCATTGTTCATCTGAAATTCTGTTAACCTTGGGGACTTTGCCTGCCTTTGCCAAGCTTGGCAACAGCAACATAAGGTCTCTGTGACACTCTAGGACAGCAACAGGTCTCCAGAGGCAGACACTGGTGAGGACAGTCATGACCTGCCTGTCCTGAGGGAATGGCTGGCTTTATGGGGCAGAGCAAAGGTCCAGAGTGGCAGAGTGAACTGCACATTTCCTGTCCTGTGAAGACAGGGACACCTCTCAGACCATGTGAGCAGTTTCTGTTACTTCCAAGAGGCACTAAAGCTTCCAGATCTACCTGGAGGAAGACCTGCAAGCCTCAGTGATGCTTCCTGAACTAGAAAGTCAGGGCCCCTCTCTACCAGTCTGATAATATTGCTCAAGCCCAAGCATTCTAGGTCTGAGGAGGCTAGCTCAGCTTAGGGCTCTACACAAGACACAGGCAGTGGGCACAACAGGGTGCAGTGCAGGGGAGCCTGGGAGTCAGTGTCCTACTCACCCTTTGATGCTGTTTATTAGTGTCAGGTAGACCCGGACGCCCTTGAGTTCTCCCTGATCCTCATCACTAACGTAGAAATAGGTGCCAACACGGTTGCCATGTATTTCTGGGAAAGGGAGGCAGAAAGAGAGTGATCAGGACCACTCCCTCACTCTGAGGCCCTTATGCCAAGGACAGGACACCAGAGGGAGGTGGAGGCCACAAAGGAGGCTCAGGTACTCACCCTGGGCTCTGCAGGTGGAAATGGCAAGGACAGCCAATGTCATCAACAGCAGCATGGCTCCTGGGGGGTTGGGCCACAAGTCTGGAGCTTAGAGGGAGCCACAGGGAGATGTCAAGGCTTCAACAAGGCTCCTAGGAAAAGACATCAGGTGTAAGGGATCCCCATGGCCCAGATGAGACAAGGGAACATCCGGGAACTCTCTTTCTCCACAGGCTCAAAAGGCATCAGAAGAGCCCTCGGATGGTTTAACACACCCACCCACACTGTGACACCCCTATGTCACTGTGCTAGCCTTCTGACTAAGTGCTGAGCAAGACACCCCATGTTGTCATATTATATTAGGCGCTCCAAAGTCTAAGGGTGCTCCTGGAGAAACCCATATTCCAATCCCCTCCATCCATCCTCTGTGGTCAGACGGTTGCTGGCTCTAGCCTTTCTCCCTTTCCCCCTCTGACCTCTCCTCCTGCACCAGGCTGGGTCTGTGTTCTGTCCTTACCTGTGCTGTGTGGCCTGAGCCCCTTCTGTTGTTTCTTTATACCCTGGTGCCACTCAGCCATAGCCAGTGTGGGCTGGCCTTCTGGAAATGCCTAGCCAGCTGACCTTCAGAATCTGAACTTTTGCCCAACCTTGCAAGCAATGTGTACATCCACTTTCAGACCATTCAAAACTATGTACTCAACCTGTTTCCCTACTGTGTACTCATCTTGTTTGAGTTTATCTTGCCTTTAAGAGAACAATGGATCCAGCCTTACTATTCCTTGGACTTCCATGTCATCAGGTTTTACTGATGGAAAACTGAGGGAAAACTGAACAAGTAGTTTTCATCTTGAACTTTGTTCCCTCTTTCTCCCTCAGGACCCTTTTCATCCCCTGACCCAGTATGATGTATATGTGTTTGCCTGTAGTGCTGACTTCATTTGCTGAGCGTAGCAGATTGAAGACAGCCTTGAAGATAACAGTGCCTATCACAGATGTTGGAAGCAACATCCAGATCCAGGATGATAGCATCTGTTCGCTGGGTTTTTTCTTTCTGCTTTTCTATTTGTTTGTTTGCTTGTTTGTTTGCTTGCTTGCTTTGTAATGCTGTACTGGGTCAGTAGGGAACAGTAAAGAAATTTCTTCCCTTGTGAAAATGAAAGTCTGCTAAAATATTCTTAAGACAGAAATTGCACATTTTTTCACCCCCTTGATCAATATTCTGTTCAATAAGCAGTGAAGGTGACCTTGTGTTGATCAGGAAGTGGCCAGATGAGATCTGGTTTGCTCTCACTTTAAATGACTGTGTTAAAAATAAGCTCAGTGTTTCAAAAGCTCCTAAGCATGGCGAAACCTTCCTTCCGGCCCAAAGCAGGTGCCACTGACAACAGCAGATCAAGCAGGAAGTTCAATAGGTTGTTATTCCACTGCTGTCTTTTATTAGCTGGGGGGAAAGACCTCGCTGTTTCACTCATTTGGTTTTTTTGGTTGGTTAGTTTTAAAAGAGTCCTGTGCATAGAAATGAAGAAAAGCAGGAAGGGTTGGGCTGCTCAAGTTCTGGGAATATAGCAACCTTCCTAGGTTTTGCATAAAGGCTGGAGAGGTGCAGAAAGGTGAACAGTTACTCTCAGAGAAGACCAGGGTTCAGTCCCCAGGCTCACGTGATGACTCAACCATCTGTAACTCCCGTTCCCTTATCTCCACTGCCTGCTTCTGGTCTCTGTGGGGACCAGCCACAGGTGTGGCACACATACATACATTCAGGCAAAACATTCATACATATAAAATAAAATAAAGCTCAAAATATTTTCTTTTAGTTTTCCATACATCTTTCTAAATTGTGAAGGTTAATAGTTTTAGTAAATATCTTACAATGTGGAGTTCTTTAAAAGATTTACATTTAAAAAAAACAAAAGGCGGAGCTGGAGAGATGGCTCAGTGGTTAAGAGCACTGCCTGCTCTTCCAGAGGTCATGAGTTCAATTCCCAGCAACCATATGGTGGCTCACAACCATATATAATGAGATCTGATGTCCTCATCTGCCTGCAGATGTACATTCAGGCAGAGCACTGTATACATAATAATAAATAAATAAATCTTTAAAAGAAAAAAGGCCGGATGTGGTGGCACACACCTTTAATCCCAGCACTCGGGAGGCAGAGTCATGCAGATCACTGTGAGTTCAAGGCTAGCCTGGGCTATAAAGCGAGTCCTGAATAGCCAAGGCTACACAGACGAACCCTGTCTCGAAAAACCAAAAAAAATTTAAAAATTAAAAAATAAAAGATTTACATAAACATTTTACAACATATAGGAGATTGGATGATATAAATTCATTGTAGTAAATAAAAGTTTTATAGAATTTGATAGAAAAGACTAATATTTACTGTTCCTTATAAATCCATCCTCTTAGCATCCTTTCCTTCAAACTCATTAACAAGGCAGTGGCTATGTTTTTCTGTCTTATCATAGAATAAGAAGTGTGTGTGTGTGTGTGTGTGTGTGTGTGTGTGTGTGTGTGTGTGATTTACTTCTAAAGCAAAATTTAGAGTCTTTGGCTTGCTAGGGTACATGTCTTAACACAGACAGAAATCCCAGCTGCAGACCTCTTATCAGTTGAAGACAGAGCTTGTAGCGCTCACTTTCAAGTGTATCTCATACAATAACACAATTCTTATTTAGTCATGACATATAGCCACAGAACAGGCTTAGCCAGTATGGCTTCCCACATGCATGGTTTTATCTAGATGGTGTTGGTTACAGATAATACAGATGCAAAATAACCTGATTTTTTTTTTTTTGCCATTTCCATGTTGACCATCCAGAAACAATGAGTATCGTATGAAAGAGATTACTTCTCATGTGCAATAATCCTGGCTGTCCTGCAGACCAGGCTGGCCTTGAACTCACAGAGATCCAGCAGCCTCTGCCTCTGCCTCCTGAGTGCTGGTATTAAAGGAGTGCACCACCACTCCCAGCTAAGATTTCTATGCCTTTAAGTTAAAAGTGTTATACAGCATTTATATAAAGTTTAGGCATATAGCTATATACATTTTAATTTTGTTTATTTATCCTGTGAGGGTGCACATGTGCCACTATACATGTGTGCATGTCAGAGAACAATTGACAGGAGTCAGTTCTCCAGCATCTCCTTCCTCTACATGAGTCCCAGGGACTGAACGCAGGGCATCAGGCTTAGCAGAAGTCACCTTTACTTGCCGAGCCATCCTGTTGGCCCTACACACATTTTAAAGCTATTTATATTTTATTATTATTTTATTAAATGTGTGCATGCATTTTTAATCACAGCTATACTGGGTGTTAAATGTTCTTGGATCACTTTGAATTTATAATTATTTATAAGTGGTCCTTTAAAAGATTTCAACATAAATAGCAAATACTTAAATGAACCTTTTCTGAGTACCCATACAAAAATATCAGAAAACAGAAGCAACTATCTTTTTTAATATTTATTTTATTTTTAATTATGTGGGAATATGTGGTGGGAGCAGGGGCCACCAGAGTCCTAGAAGGCTGTCATATCCCTTGAAGCTGTAACCATAGCAGTGTGAGCTTCCAGGCATAGGTGCTGAGAACTAAATCCGGTTCCTCTGAAAGAGCAGGAAGCTCCCTTAACCATTGAGTGCTTTCTCCAGCTCTATAAGCAGTTATCTTAGCAAAACATACAGTCTTGATAATTTTGCAATGTCGTGCATGCCACATTAGATCTTAAAATATCCAATCACATAGCAGTACTTACCACTGTGGCTCCTTAAATGAGAAAGTCCTCCATTGGCTTGTGCATTAGTTTCTGTTTAGGGAAGTTTAGGAGCTAGAGCCTTGATGGGAGAAGTTGATCACTTGTGTGGGCTCTGAGAGTTTAAAGATCAAAACATTTCTAGTTATGTCAGCTCTGAGCTTGCTGCTGCAGGGGCCAGACTTGCCACCAGCTACCACACTGTCCACACCATCATGGCTGCTAACCCAAATAAACCCTTTCTCCTCTAAGCTGCCTTGGTCATGGTGCTTTATCATAGGACTCGGACAGCCCAAAAATGCTTTATCTGTGAGTAGACACCACCAACACCACAATGAAGCCCTTAGCCATCCACTGTGGGGCAGAAGGAGCGTATGTCTATCCTGCTGATACTAATGGTACAGCCGCTTAATTTTCTGCCTCCATCAGCCAATTATCATATATTAAAACACAAATGACACACATTAAATTGCACACTCACACCATAAAAAGACAGTTCAGTGCCTGAGGATGTTGCTTAGCTGGTAGAGCACAGGCCTATCATGTACAAGGCACTTGGTGGGTCCCCAGCATCACGCAGACTGGACATGGTCGCTCAACCTGCATCCTAGCACTTGAGAGATGGAAGTAGTTCATTTTGGGCTGGATAGTAAGTCTGAGGCCATTCTACACTACACAAGTTCATGTGTCAATTAAAAAAATGAAGACTATTCAACGAGAAATGCTCTAGGGGTACATGAACATGTGCATTTGGGAGGCCGAGAGAGAGCGCTCCAGCCCAACCGTTAGCTTGTTGAATCAGCTAGGCTAGGTGGCTAATAAGTGAGGAGAATCGAGGTAGCCCAAGCATGGCAAACATGGCCCTGAGAGGCCTTGCCCTTCCCCTCCACTCCCTCTGCCTTGCTAAAAAACCATTAGATTACATTCCTAAAGCCAGCCACCAAGGCCTAGTGTCTTATTTGGCCACTTCCTCCTACTTCTCAATCTGACTACCCAGGTCCAGCTATCAAAGTATTGAAGTCCAGCTATCAAAAGCCCCCTTTGGCCTGGCTAACTAACATTCCCAATTAAAATTAAACACCTCATCCTAACACAGGGTTTCCCATTTTACCTTTATAAACTGCCATTTGCCTATGGGCGACATCCGTCCCATCTCTATCGGGCGTCAGTCCTTTGTCCTCCAGGACAAACACCCGTCCCTGCTCTCCCTTGTTCCCCTTCCCTTCTCCTTCATCCCCTGTCTGCTGTGTCTCTTATTTCCTGCCCTCTGTCCCTCTGGGGCAAATAAAATCTCCTTTGCTTAGGGGTTCTGTGCAGATACAGATCCCTTCAATGATGCCATAACTTGGATAATGACCCCATCCCCACCCCCTTTAGCCTGGTTCTCACACATTCGGATCCCCAGGCACCTGCCTTCTCCATCCAACAGAGGCTCACAGGAGAGTCCCCTTAACCCCCTGCCCTCCTGCACTTCTGACAAGCACACTCCTTTCTGTTCCCTGTGCTTGGTAGGGCTTTTTCTTCACTTTTGGTGGCTGCACTGCCAAGATCCAGTGTCTGCTCTTGACTTCCCAGAAAACCTGCCAGACAGGTCCTGGATTTCTGGAACTCACTGGGGTTCTTCTCTTGGTGACAGAGTCTGGGTGATGACCCCCCCCCGTCCCAGAGACCTCCATTCTTAGCTTTTGGAGAGAGATGGGGACCCCTGCTCTCCACCTTGGCTCACTGTCCTCCACTACTGATGGAATTGCTTCCTCAACCTGAACACTGATGTCAATGCTGCACTTTAGCACCAACAGTTACTTTGGTGCCTGAAAGTGTCTCTGCTTTCTCTTCTGTCTGCTCCAAGCTGTCTGTGTGACTCTTACACCCTCTGAACCTTTCTACATGCCTTGCAGCCTCTGTGCCATGTCATGCCTATTTAACCCTGGGCAAGCTGCAGGAATACTGACAGCCAGGTACTCTGTGCTCACATAAGCCCTCACATTTTAACTGATACCAAAACTATTTAAATCATAAACCCTACTCGCATTTACCAACCTCTGATAACATTGATGGCTACCTGTAGCTTTAACAATAGCAAACACTCAGCTGCCTGATCAGGCCATTTCATGGGACAAGCTTGCTTTGCTGACAGCCTTCATGCTAAGAAAGATCTGGAGTTTCTAAAGGTTATGAGAAACAGACAAGTAAGTTATGTAGGTCAAGAAAAAAAAATACAAGTGATACAGGTCTGAAAAAGTTATTTAAAATACAAATAGATCTGAAGTTATGACAATTCAAGAAAATGTGTTAAGGTCTGAAGATATAAATGTTTATGTAAATTGTAAAAGTTTGGGAAAGTCATTTAAGGTATATGACAAGTTGTCTCAGATTTCTTTCCTCTCCCCTCCCCTCCCCTCCCCCTCCCCTGCAGTCAGGACACACACTCAGCCCTCCAGTCCCCTCCCTTAACTAGCTCCTTTCAGGATTCCTCTCCTCATTCCCTCATGTCCTCATCCCTTACCAGGGAAGGATATTTTCTCCAGAACTGACTTAAACTTTGCAGAAAGAAATCAAGAGAGAAAAGAGTAGCCATGAGGCAAGATGGACAATGAGTCCTGAGGACAGACTGATGGAGCAGAAGCTGCTCCACAGCCATCAGATTGGCAAGTGAATGGCTTTTATGTGGGTTTTATGGGTAGTAGGATTAGAGTAGCTCAGAATCTGCCCAGCATAGTGCCTACAGCTTAATAATAAATCACAGCTTCTGTGTCAATCATTGGGGAACTAACTGGCTTTAAAAAAATTGTTGTGGGGGATTCCAAGATGGCAGTGCAGAACACACACTGTAACTGATCTACAGGAAGGAGACTAAGGACCCTACTGGGATCCACAGACCACAAGACCTGGAGAACACTAGGTAAGAAGGGTCCTGACAGTGCAGACCACAAATCGGTCGGCCTCTGGTCATCCAATGGCCCACTGAGGATGGGAGCCCAGTCCCCAGAATCTGGACTGGAACCCACCTATGAGCTGGGACCTAACTCGGTATATGGAACTGAACCTGGGCAGTAAAGCACCAGAGCTCCTGGCCTGGGTAAATCTCAGGGAAATGGTCGAATCTGTCCTCAGACCCACCCCTGCACCTGCACCACACCAGTCCACAGAAAGCCCCAGGTGCATACAGGGTCCCAGGCAGCTTTGGACACATTATCCAGCCGCAGCTGCATGGTAGGAACCTAGCTACTTCCCCAGCTGACTGTCCCTGCACAATTGGGCAAAACTGATCCAGCCTAGCCAGGCTCCACAGCCTAGCAGGGCCTCCCACACTCTTGGGAGAGGCTGGGCAGGACTAAGGGGATAAAGCAGAAAAGTAACCAGCCGCCCTAACTTAGTGGGACTGAGCCACCTCAGTTGTGTACTCTGAACAGGACCGAGCAGGAACCTAGCAACCTACCCCAGTGGACTTCCTGCACAATCGGGCAGAAATGACCCAGCCTAGCCAGGCTCCACAGCCTAGCAGTGCCTCCCATGCTCTCAGGAGAGGCTGGGAAGGCCAGAGGGCATAGAGCAGAAATGTAGCCAACCAACAACAATCAGAAGGCAATAGATGCTCTCTTCCTGATGGGCAGAACCTAGGCCCCACTGCCTGGATGTGTGAGGCAGAAACCTAAACTACTAGAAGCCAGCAGGGGTTCAGGCACTCTGGGGTGATCTGAGCCTACGACCCAAAGTCCCAAGGCCCGAGGGCAGGGTATTCAAAGTCCAGCCAAAGACAGGATAACCAGCTCAACAAACACTACCTCAAACTGATCTTGAAGTGGCAGAGCACCAGCACCTACCTCTGCTGACCCAGTGGGGAGCCCAGGGTGTGGAGCAAAGTCTCCTAGAGCCAAAACCAGGTCACCTGCCTGTTCCAGGGAAGAGTTCCCTGATCCCCACAGGCAAGGGCCCTTGACCTATAATCACTCACCGACTATCCACTCTCAACAACCAGTGAAGGACACCAGAGCTACCTCCCAACATCAGAGATAGCAAGACGACTAAAGACCAGCATAAAAACAAAAAACAAAACAAAACAAAAATATGGCATCTCAATCCCAGATACCCCAAAGAAAGCAACCCTGAGAACTCAAACACAATTGAAATACAAGAAAATGACCTCAAATCCTTAGTAATGAAGGTGACAATGAAGGAAACAGATAAAATCCATAAACAAATGCAGGAAGATGAAGCCAAACAGGTTGAAGACATAAAAGAGGCCTATAGAGAGGCACTGGAAGAAATTCAGGAAAATACAAGTAATCATATGAAGGAAATCAATAAAACAGTTCAAGATCTGAAGATGAGACTGCAAAGAATGATAAAGACACAGACAGAAGAAAGACAGGAACAAGAGACCTTAGAGAAGAAAGCAAGCAACACAGAGGTGAGCTGCTCTAACAGAATCCAAGAGATAGAGAAACGAATCTCAGGACTAGAAGATACAATCATAGAACTTGAAGCATCCATCAAAGAAAATGCTAAATCTGAAAAATTCCTGATACAAAACATCCAAGAAATCAAGGACACCATGAAAAGGTGAAACCTGAGGATAATAGGCATTGAGAAAAGAGAAGACACCGGACTCCAAGGCCCAGAAAATATCTTCAACAAAATTATAGAAGAAAATTTCCCCAATTTAAAGAAAGAGATGCATATAAACAGACAAGAGGCCTACAGAACACGAAATACAATAGACCAGAAAAGAAAATCTTCCCACCACATAATAATCAAAACATAAAATATACAGAAAAAAGAAAAACTGTTAAAAGCAGCAAGGGGAAAAGGCCAAGTAACATATAATGGCAAATCTATCAGAATCATACCTGACTTCTCAGCAGAGACCATAAAAGCCTGAAGGGCCTGGACAGAGGTCCTGCAAACCCTAAGAGACCACAGATGCCAGACCAGACTACTATACCCAGTAAAACTATCAATAACCATTGATGGAGAAAACAAGATGTTCCATGACAAAAACAAAGCCTTATTGCAACTTGATATGCCACGGTTGGTGGTGTTTCTGGGAGGAGAGAGACAGGTTGGTGGGTCCTAGGAAATTGGAGAGATAGTGTGGGTGGGGTAAGATCAAAATACATTGTATAGAAGCGTATAATTCTTTAAAAAATATAAACTTCTCTTACAGAGTCTCTCTGGGTAAGGAACAGCCTGGGGAAAAAAAACATTGTTTCGGCCAGGCATGGTGGCACATGCCTTTAATCCCAGCACTCGGGTGGCAGAGGCAGGTGGATTTCTGTGAATTCGAGGCCAGCCTGGTCTACAAAAAGAGTTCCAGGACAGCCAGAGCTGTTACACAGAGAAACCTTCTCTGGAAAAGTCAAAAACAAAACAAAACAAAAACATTGTTTCACTCACTATGGGGTAACAGAGCAGGACATACCCTGACCTCACATTGAACCTTGTTACCTGCTGTTCTTCCCACTGTAGCAACAAGGACTGAACCCCTTTTCTCTGCTTTCACTCTTACTTGTCTCTTTGTCATACTGTGGGGGATGGGTGGCCCTTTGTCAGAAAAAAAAAAAAAAAAACAATATCACAGAGGCAACCCTGCTGGCTAAAGGTCTTAAAGAGCTGAATGTAGTAACACACATTTTTCATCCCCGCTCTTAATAAGCTAAGGCAACAACCCCAAGTTCAAGGCCATCAGCAGGCCCCAGGAACAAACATAGTACATAGACATATCTGCAGGTGAAACACCCATACATGTGAGATAAAATAATAATTTAAAATAATACTTGTGGTAAAAAAAATTCAAGGCCAGTCTTGGCTACATAGCAAGTGCCAGACCAGCCTAATGTCAGCAAAATTGTTTCTTAGAGAAACAAGCAAAATATGAGGAACACTGATGATCAGGGGCATACTATTTTTAAAAAAACATACACACTAGATAAATGCAATAGATTCATTACTTTTGAAAGGGAGAGAATTTAGTGACTCTGAGACATGACAAAAAGATAAATAAAATTAAGGGGGCATATGAGAGAGAAGCCTCTTGCCCTGGGATCCACGTGCCTTTTGTGGGGACACTGTCAAAAGAATGATGCATGGTCAACAGTGCCTCAGGGAACTGTGACAGAGGCTCCAGGGGAAAAGGCCTTGTACCTCCGGTGCATTTTGTTCTCTGGATTGTTCTTGGACGTGATTTCGTGCCTCCTGTGACAAACACTGACGTTCAGTTTATAGACGTGTTTATCCTAGTTGGATGTAAGAAAATAGCTATGGAACCCAATCCGGTCAGTGTACCCTGAACCTGGATATGGCCTTCTGCCTTGCTTTTGTGCTTTCCCAGACATAAATTATAGGGCGTGCCAGGCAGTTGTGTTTAAGTTGGTCTGTCCTGAGGAAGTTCTAGGAAAGGGCTGCTTTGTTAATATTTAGTGTGTACTTACTGGCATTTACTTAGATGTTTTTCTAAACTCAAACAACCTTCCCCGGATCAGTGCTCTCTTTGCTACTTTCCTGTATAAAAGTACAGTAAAACTGGACTAAGGCTGTCTACAGCATCAGGTCTTTAGATCCCAGCTCCAGCAGACAAGATCGGCACAGGTCGGCAAAAGTTGACAAGTGGTACCCAGATCAGGGACCTGAATGAAAAGTTATAAGAGGACGCAAGGACCCCGGAGAACGAGGTACACAGGGGCTAATACAGGGCTAAAAGTAGGAAAACATACACCCTGTATAGGCTTGATATATCACTTCTTAAAAAAAAAGAGTGGTGCTGCCCTGTCTAAAGTCCAGCTGCAAAAATATTGGGAGGACACTCTAGACCCCAGAGTGTAGGATCAAGTTAAAGAAAATATAGTCAAAGCCCATAGACAAGGGATGCGATTCTGAGTGACTCCGGCATTGGTCTCTAACGTGATGCAAACAGTACATGGTGATGAGCCAAAGGATGTAGAAAAGGCTACGGCACAAGTGTGGGCTAGATAATGAGACACTAGGAAAAAAAATCTTACAAATGAAAAAGGAGGTTTTCCCAGTGCAAGGTCAGAAGGGATTGAGTAGACCAAAGTCAAAAGTGAAGGTGTCAGCTCCAGCACCTGTGGCCACCCGCTCTCCTGCCTGAGATACTCTTTCCTCCTCTCCCTGAGGACTATAGCAATGACTGGAACAAATGGAGAGAGGGGAAAGATGATATGCCGTGATTCCTGAGAGGAACGCCTTTGTTTTCTGGGAGAAAAGACACACGGCCTTGAGTTACCAGATTCTTGGGGGTGGGGGGGAGGAAGACAGAGGAACTTTCTAAAATTAGACAAGAATCTGGTAAGTCATATCGAGATTTTGTTTCTCATGTCTTCTTACAAGTGGTCAATTATCTTGTAGTTGATGGAGAGGCAGAAATCCTTCTTACCAGCATATTAGAATGCTAATGCAGGGCTGGAGAGATGGCTCATTGGTTGGGAGCAATGTCTGCTCTTCCAGAGGACCCAGGTTCAATTCCCAGCCACCCACATGGCAGCTCACAACTGTCTGTAACTCCAAAATCTGATACTCACAGACATACAATGCACATAAAATAAAAATAAATAAATTATTTTTTAAAAGAATGCTAATGTAGCATGCCAGACTGCTACCATCCCTTTCAAAAGAAAGTCGATATTAGTAATTACATCTACCTCTGGACTGATGTTGGACCTTTGCATGCTCAAGGGTTAACTCCTGCTATGGCCCTCTAAGGACAGACCTTTATTTACATGCTTTAATTTACTAGTTTAAATGATTAGTTAACCGCCCCCTCCCCTTTGGAATTTAAAAGCTTGTAAAGAGAGCCTGCCAGCTCACCTACAGTCACCGTTGTATCTAAGTGGTAAACCCTGCATGCTAATGATTACCTAACCACACACAACCCCTTGGAATGCCCCAAGGTGTCTTTTTTAAAGGCCTGCAAGTTCACCTCGGGGTCACCATGATGCCTAAGCAGTGACCCCAGCACACTGGATTTCTGCAGAATAAACGCTCTTTGTTGCTGTATACTATTTGAGTCTGGGGTCTTTTCTTCAGCACATTCAGGACCCTAACAACATGCACCTCTGAGGTGATATTGGGCCGTTGCATACCCAAGAGTTAACTTTGGCTATGGCCCTCCGAGGACAGACAATGCCTCAACTGTTGGCAGTCATTCAACAAGGAATAATTGACAAACAGTAGCCCAACTTTATGTCAAAAGTTTGTTCCTTCTATGGCTCAGGGTTAAGAGCACTCACTGCCTGCTCTTCCAGGGGATCCAGGTTCAATTCTTAGCACCCACATGGCAGCTCACACTGTCTGTAACTCCAGTTACCCTCACACAGATAAATATGCAAGCAAAACATGAGTGTATATAAAATAAAAATAAATTAAATTAAATTAAAAGAATACGGTTCTTTGGCTGGGTGGTGGTTGTACACGCCTTTAACCTCAACATTTGGTAGACAGAGGCAGGTACAATTGTAAGTTTCTGGTAAGCCTGGTCTACAATCCAAGTTTCAGGATTATATAGAGCAACTCTGTCTTAAAAAACATAAATAAATAAATAAATAAATAAATAAATAAATAAATAAATAAAATAAAATAAAGTTCTTCAAACTAGGCCCCCGTGATGCTTAGGTTCCCTTTAAGCCCAATGTTTTTGCTTTTCTATTTTTTTTTTCATTTTAAGCATTAAACTTGTAATGATTTCCTTTGAGAAATCCAAGTAAAGTTAAATACTATGAAAGTAAGTATTCACTCAAGCATCCTTTGTTGTTGTTGAGGAGACAGTGTCTCTCACTGTGTACTGCTAGCTGTCCTGGAACTCACTAGCCCAGGCTAGCCTCAAACTCACACAGATCTGCGTGCCTTTGCCTCCCTAAAGGCATGAGCCATCATGCCCAGCTATCCTATACACTTTAAGGATAGTCTAAGCCCCTATAAACAAATAATTGTACTTTAGTATAAGTGTAGCTGGCAGGATGTGTGTGAAGAGAGATTGACCTACTTGATTTTAAGAAAGTGGTTAAAGGTAAAAGCTAATAGGCTACAAAGGGAAGAATTGCTGTTCTCGTGTGAAGGCTATAGGAACTCTTTTCTCATAGGCCTGCAATTAATAGCTTCAGGTGTATCCATATTTATAGAGAGTAATTGGTTTTACTCAGGGTATGCTGATTTAAGAGAAAATCCTATCTGAAATACCTCCACAGTCACATCTACATTAGTGTTTGGCCAAATATTTGCACATGATGGCTTACATAGCCAAGCTGACATAAAATTAACTACCACAGGGAGTATAATAGAAATCATGTCTTTTAGAGAAAGGCAAACGACCACACCAAGTGACTGATAGTATAAGAGAGCAATGGACATCTAGGTTGGACTTACTTTGTATGAAAATCTGTCTGATTTTAAAGCCCAAAACCTACTTTCATAATCACATCTATACTAGTTTCATATATTAAAGCTCTTTGCTTTAAGACATAGTAGCGCACACCTTTGATCCCAGAACTCAGGAAGCAGAGGCAGTTGTATCTTCGAAAGTTTGAGGCCAGCCTGGTCTACAAAGTGAGTCCAGGTAGCTAAGGCTATTACACAGAGAAAACTCTGTCTCAGAAAAAAAAAAATTGTTCCTTCTTCTTTAAAAAGAGCTAACTTAACCAGATGTGGTGGCTCATGTCTTTAATCCCAGCACTTAGGAGGCAGAGGCAGAGGCAGGTGGATCCCTGTGAGCTTGAGGTCAGCCTGATCTACCAAGTGAGCCCAGGACAGAGAGAAACCCTGTCTCGAAAAATGAAAAAATAAATAAATAAATAAATAAATAAAAAATTTAAAAGCTAATTTTTTTCTTCCTGCTTTTTTTATTCATTATATGATTGAGGGCTGGAGAAATGGCTCGTCCATTAAAGGTTGGGCTCACAACCAAAACATTATATGGGTGATATTCTGTTCTCTACAAAAAAAAGTCATAATAATAAAATGCTGAAAGATTTGTTTACAAAAGTAAAAATTGGATTAACTGTTTTCATTTGTATTTCTCATGAAAAAAAATTTTTAATTTTTTAAATTAAATAACTTGGATGACTTAGCACTGGCTTTTGCTATTTTATACCCCTGTAAAATACTTAAAAACTTGTAGTGCTCTTGTATACATTGCCACATCTTTTTTAAGGAATTTTGCCAACAGTTTGATACAACCCAATTCAAAGGCACGCTATATGACACTCACGGTCAGTCTTTTGTGAAAGACCTAATGGACAGCTTCCACACTGTTTAAAAATAAAAGAGGGGGAGTAGGGCAATATGATTGACTACTCCTCAAAGTATGTTATATTCTATTTGATAGTCTTAAAACTTTTTAAGGCTGGGCGTGGTGGCACATGCCTTTAATCCCAGCACTCAGGAGGCAGAGGCAGGTGGATCGCTGTGAGTTCGAGGCCAGCCTGGTCTACAAAGCAAGTCTTGGACAGCCAGGGCTACACAGAGAAACCTTATCTCAAAAAAACAAAACGAAACAAACTTTTAAAAACTTGGGCAAGGATGGCCTTACTGATGCAGAACATTCTTGGGTCCTTCCAAAAATATTCAGGGTCCTCAGAGAGATGTTGTGTCTGGCCAATGGGGCTCCCATAATTCACTAGTGCCTCAGCTGGCTTTGTGTTTTTTTCCTGGGGTGCTGACCGACCCTACCTGTGGAACACAGACAAAGAGGCTTAAAGCATCTACAGAGGCTACATCTGAGGGAGAGAGAGAAAGAGAATGGAGCGACGGATCTGTCTAGTCAAGTGAATAAAGTCTTCCTACCAATGATGACTCAGGTGAGGAAACTGGTGTCGGAGGGAAAAGAGCTGATGAGTTCTCAGGGGAAGGGCCTGGCTGCAGAGTGGATGTCTGTGCTGTGTCTTCCCATTGACCTCATCCGTTGCTGCTGAGACACGTGTACCTGGGCTCATGTACATTGCTGGGCTTACATTCCTGATGCTCTCATGCCTCACCTGGTTAACTGGGAAGTGTTCCTGTTTACACCAATAGCTCTGAGACCCAGGTGTCCGCACTGCTCATCGTATTGTTTCCCAAGAAAAGATGGTCACCTGACAACTTAAGCATTGATGGTGAAGCCTTACATGATAAGACATTAACTACTCAACATTCAAAGTTTGGTAAATTGCCCTCCTCCAAAGCTCCTGTTTCCACCTCATTACAGACATTTGGTGTTATGCGTAATCCCACAGCACTTTCACTAGCAACGTTTTTTAAAAATCTGTTATAAATGATAAATTCAATATATCATTGGAATTACTTACAAACCAAAGGGTCAAGTGTTTGTAAAACATACACATTCAACCCTTAAAGTGCAACTTTTAAAAATTAAAAAGGGAGAACCACGCTCCATGATATTCTTATTATTACCTTATTTATTTAAATTTTTTCTAATTTGCCTCAAGAGAAACCTATTACTTAAATGTCCTAGTATTTTCAGGATGCTCAGCACCATAGGCAGCCATTGTCCTGCCCCATATGAACTCTTTATATATATTGCGTATTAGCTCTTTGTCAGATGTAGGGTTGATAAAAATCTTTTCCAAGTCTGTAGGCTGTCATTTTGTTCTGTTGACAGTGTCCTTTGCCTTACAGAAGCTTTTCAGTTTCATGAGGTCTCATTTATTAATTGTTGATCTTAGAGCCTGAGCTGTTGGTGTTCTGTTCAGGAAGTTGTCTGCTGTGCCAATGAGCTCAAGGCTCATCCCTACTTTTTTCTTCTAATAGATTTAATGTGTTGGTGGGAGCGCAAACTGGTACAACCACTTTGGAAATCAATCTGGTGCTTTCTCAGGAAATTGGGAATAATTCTACCTCAAGACCCAGCCATACCACTCCTGAGCATATACCCGAAAGATGCTCCACCATACAACAAAGACATTTCCTCAACTATGTTCATAGCAGCTTTATTCATAATAGCCAGAATCTGGAAACAACCTAGACGTCCCTCAACCGAAGAGTGGATAAAGAAACTGTGGTATGTTTACATAATGGAATACTACTCAGCTATTAAAAACAAGGAAATTGCCAGGTGGTTGTGGGGCATGCCTTTAATCCCAGCATTCCAAAGGCAGAGGCAGGTGGATCTCTGTGAATTTGAGGCCAGCCTGGTGTACAAAGGGAGTCCAAAACTGCCAAGGCTACACAGAGAAACCCTGTCTTGAAAAAACAAAATAAATAAATAAAACAAAAACCAATGGATGGAACCAGAAAAGATAATCCTAAGTGAGGTAACCCAGACCCAGAAAGACACACATGGTATATACTCACTCATAAATGGATATTAGCCACATAATACAGGATAACCACACTACAGTACCAACCAAGGCCCATGTATGATGTGGACCTGGACCCTCTGCTCACATGTAGTACATAGACAGTACAGTCTCCTTGTGGATTCCACAATATGGGGAGTGGGGACTACTTCTGACATGGACTCTGGCCCACTAACATTGATCACTTCCCCCTGGCAGGGCGGCCTTGCCAGGCCACAGAGGAAGTGGACACAGGTAGTACAGATGAGACTTTTTTTTTGAGACAGGGTTTCTCTGTGTAGCCTTGGCCATCCTGGGCTTGCTCTGTAGACCAGGCTGGCCTTGAACTCACAGCGATCCACCTGCCTCTGCCTCCCAAGTGCTGGGATTACAGGCATGCCCCACCACACCCGGCTCCATCTTCTCATTTTGGAAGCTGCTAACCTGCACTTCCTGTCTACTCAGATAAATAATTTTATTCCATCTCAAGTCTCTGATGGGGTTGAAGACCAGATAGCTTGGTTTTATAATTAAACTTAGTTGTTTTGGAATTAAGATGATTTTAGGTCTATATAGATGTTTTAAGTTGATAGAGATGAGATATGATAGATATTGATTTACATTCAGAATTTTAGATGCCCCAAGATAGGAAAGATGTTTTCTTCAAGGTTGCCAAATACAAATAGCTGGAACACTATGAATGTAACATTTGTATAATTCCTGATTGTTTCATGGTTCTTTTTGCTGTAGGTAATTTATTTTATATATGTGTAATAATATGTGGTAGTGACATACATCTTTAACCTCAACACTTGGGAGGCAGATCTCTGAGTTCAAGGCCAGCCTAGCCTACAAAGTGAGTCCAGAACAGCCAAGGCTATACTGAGGAGCCTTGTCTTGAAAAACTAGAGAGAGAGAGAGAGAGAGAGAGAGAGAGAGAGAGAGAGAGAGAGAGAGAGAGAGAGAGAGAGAGAGA
>OU015755.1:60441730-60458660 GCA_907169655.1 Acomys percivali | reverse complement strand
CCCAGTGCAGAGCCAGCAGGTGACAGCTGCCCAGTGCAGAGCCAGCAGGTGACAGCTGGGTGTGCACCTGGTACCGAGCACCCACTGTGCAATGGTAGTCTCTGAGCTGACACCTCGGGGTTTATAGCTTAGGGTGTTTGTAGGCAGGCCTCAAATCCTTGGCAGATCTACTTTTACCCGCCCTTCATTTCGGCTCACAGAGCCCTCTCAGACCCAAGGACTGCACTTGGACACACAGTTCATGCAGATGTTGTATTTATTAATGGGTTCAGTTTAGAAGTACCCGACACAGGCCACTTAAGCTTGAGCGGCCATGCTCCTTACCCTGTACATGTGCCATTTACAGTCCCAAACACAGGAAGTATGGCCTTTAAGCCACCTACATCAAAATAGGCACAAAAACCCTTAAACACATGGTCTCTTTTTTCAGGGTATTCAAGGAACTCGTTCAGACCTGCAAATGACCCAAACATTAACTGGCGTTGCTGATTAGTTGTAAAGATCACTTGAAAAACATGTCCATTGTAGGTGCCGGAGACCACAAGGATGTGTTCATCAGCTTTCAGGATGAGTGTCATAATTTTCCTTCCAGGAGAGCCGTATATTTTACCCCATTTGTAATCATATTGCATCCGAATGCTAGGAAAGAGGAAAGGCAGTGAATACTCCCCCAGACGCTGCCTGGTCCGCCTTCCTGAATCCTCGGTGCCCCCTCCCCACTCTCCTTTGGCTTCTTGTGATGTGCTAGTCTCAGACCATGGCAAAGCTGCTCTCACATACTGTGACCATATTGTCATGACTCAGCCTGTTGGAGACTCGGTAAGACATCACAAAGCAGGCCAGAACTTGGAAACATGCTCAATCAGACCTTCAAAAGGAGAAGCTCCTGACACAGGGAAACTGACCCTGGCCTAGCTGGGACTCTAGCCTAGGTCACTTATAAGACAGCAAATAACAGAAGACCAGGCACCATCCATATCCCTAGGGGACTTTACCAGCCCCACCCATGGAGTTCATTTGCAGCAGCATCCTTGGTGGTGTTCCAGAGCTTTCTCGGGCCTATTCACACACTATCTTCAACCTTTCTGGCTTTCCCCTCTCCATTTCTTATGTATCTGGTGTCCTCTAAGTACAACCTAGAGATTCACTCCAGGCCTCAGGCAGGATTGTTTTCTACTTCCAACATAGCTTACCACTACTATCCACTCCAACCCTCGCCTCTAAGACTCTAATCTGACAGCTTAGATTTTCTATCAAGTGTGGGGAATGCGGGCCTTTTGTGATCAACTTGAGTAGGGGGAAGCATCGCCAATGTTCTGTGTCAACCCAAGAGGTAGCAGTAGGATTTTACAAATGGATTCAGTAAGAATATGCCTGTGTGTACAGAAGAAGTGCTGGGGACAACGACAAGCCAAAGGTTTGGCCGGTGGCTCTGTGACTCTGAAAATCAAATGGCCTTAACAAGCCATTGGAAGCCAGGTCCCACCAGGTTCTGTAGGGTCCTGAAAGCACATGAAGAGCTGGGGCACAGTGGTAGGCGCCAGGACCCGAGTCCTACTTACCTGCTAATCGCTCTACCTCGAAAAGTCATCTCTACTCCCGTTAAGACTTGTCCTTCAGGGATCTGAGTGCAGAAATGGCGGCCGGTTTCCTCACCATGGTAACCTGTGTGGACGAAAACCCAGGAGGGAGAAAATGCTTTCAGCCATGTGAATGGCCTGTCTTCCCACCCTTGAAGCCAGGAAGGACAGTCAGGTGGCAAAGGCTGCCAAGAGTCTCCATGTCTCCTGGGTTGAAAGAGATGAGGTGGCCACCAGGGAAAGGGACAGACTCCAGGCTTGACTTACTTGATTCCGAAAAGGTGGGGGTCCCCAGGATGGCGAAGATCAGCAGTGACAACATGGCTTCTAGCGGAAGCATCGGAAGCTCTGAGGGAAAGAGCAAAGTGTCTAACTCCTAGTTCCTGGCCTAGGAGGACTTCACTGTGCCCACCCGTGGGAGCCCACGCACCTTACCTGGCTGGGAGAATTCACCCTGGGTGTCACACGCCTGGACCTCCTTCTCGTGCCTTTATATGCTCCTGGAGTCTCTTGGGCCCTTGTCCAGAAGGAAGCAGGCACAGGCCACCAGAGGGACAGGAAGGAGCTGTTGGGGGGCTCTTCCTGGGGGAGTTCTCAAAGCCGTCTGGGAGGCTCCCGGACACACTGTGTTTGCCGACTTGGCACTGCAGCCTACATCAACAGGGCTGGTGACAGTGGCAGGGCATTTATTTCCATTGTCACCTCTGGGTTGTCTCTCATGAGCACCTGATCAGAACTTGACTTTAGAAGTGTGTGCATGAGTGCGTGCGTGCGTGCGTGCGTGCGTGCGTGCGTGTGTGTGTCAGGGTTGCTGAGAGCTCTTCCCCGGCTCAGCCTGGCAGGTTTCAACCAGCTATGGGTGACAGAACTACTGATGTCAGAAACTCTGCAGAGCAGGCCCAAGGCCTCAGTAAGCCTAGGCGGCCCCCTGGGCTGGCACATTCCCCAGAGCCCGTACAAGCTCCTTGCCAACATCAGAGCCGGAGGCGACAGTCTTTCTCCTTCTACCCTGCTTAAGGAACAAACAAGAGGCATTTAGACAACAGTTGTTTGGCCTGTCATTCAGGTGTCTGCGGTGGCCTCTCTCCTATGCTGGATTTAGAACAGGTGGTAAGGGCTTCAGAGGTCTTGGGATAGAGCAACATAGCAGGTGCCATGATAAAAGGCACAGAGTAAAACCTCTCACCTAACCCACCTGGCAGCACCCGGGATCAGGCTAAGGTAGGCACTTGCATGTGTGCGCGGGCGCGTGTGCGTGTGTGTGTGTGTGTTTCTAAAAACTGAGGACCACCAATACATGCAGCAAGTGCTCTATCAAACACTCTGTAGAGCCTCTGAGGTCCATAGGTCCAGCTGCTAGAAGTTAGACAGCTCTACTGAACTCTCTAAGGGCCTGTTCCTCTCTGTTATTGTGTATGTACATGTAGAGTCGGGGGGTACATGAATGTGTGTGCACGTGTTGGTGGACATCAGGTAGCTTCTTTTTCTATCTCTCTTCCTCCCCCTTCCTTGATAGGGTCTCCCTGTATGACCCTGGCTGGCCAGGAACTCACTACACAGACTAGATTTACCTTGAATTCACAAAGATCAGACTCAGCCTCCCAAGTGATGAGATTAAAAGCTGGTTTTCCACACCTGGAATTTCCCTCTTTTTTTTTTTTAATTTTTAAATTTTAAAAATTATGTAAATGGATGTTTTTGCCTGCATGTATGTCTGTGCACCACTTTTTTTGAGGTTTTTAGGTTTGGATTTGGATTTGGTTTTGGTTTTTCAAGACAGGGTCTCTCTTTGTAGCCTTTGCTGTCCTGAAATTGCTTTGTAGACCAGGCTGGCCTAGAACTCACAGAGATCCGCCTGCCTCTGCCTCCCCAAGTGCTGGGGTTACAGGTGTGCACCCTGTGCACCACTCCCTTGGAGGCCAGAAGAAAGCATCAGATCCCCTGGAACTGGAGTTACAGACGGTTGTGTTAGAGCTGCAAATCCAACCCAAGTCTTCTGGAAGAGCAGCCAGTGTTGGCAGCTGCTGAGCCACCTCTCCAGCCCTTTATTCCTGGAGCTCACTGACTCGGTTAGACTCAGGCTCCAAGGATCCTCCTGTCTCCCCCACTTTTCCTGCACTCTTATTATAGGTTTGCATTGCTGCACCCAACGTTTCTAATGTGGGTGCTAGGACTCAAACTCAGACCCTTATGCTTGATGTCAAATGCTTTACCTACTGAGCCATCTCCCTGTCACCTCCTCAAGCCCCAAGAGCCCCCTTCTGTGGCGCTAGTCCTCTCCAGGGCTTAGACCCTGAGTAGCTTGCTATACCTTCCTCTGCCTATCCTCCATTTGCCCCTGCTCAGCCCTCCTCGCCCCCTTTTTTTGAGTTTATTTTTTGGGGGGAAGACAGGGTTTTTCTGTGCAGCCCTGGCCTGGCTCTCCTGGAACTCACTCTGTAGACCAGGCTGGCCTGGAACTCACAGCGATCTGCCTGCCTCTGCCTCCCAAGCGCTGGGATTAAAAGTGTGCACCACCACTGTCCAGCAGTTAGCCCCTTCTTAAAGGAAGACTCATGAAAGGAACACACAGACCCCTGTTTGTTTTCTACTGTCGTTCCCAGACTTTGCCTCTGAGACTGAAGAGCATCCCGTTGGAATGGTCTGAGGAAGATGCAAGGGAGTAGGATAATGATGGAGGAGATGCAGGACCTGGGGCAGAGAGCAACTTTAGTAAGGGATGCCCTCAAGGTCTCCAGAAATAGTATAAGATCATGATTGTTGATAGCGTGTGAAAGCCAGATTTGATACGAAGCCTAGCTTCCTACTCATTGGGAAGGGTGGGCTTTGCTTTCTGCTGTGCTTCAAGCCTTTCATCTGCTATATGTGGAAAATCACAGAATCTACCCCTCAGTGTCTCTGTGAGGAGCCACAAAGATTGTCTGCCTAAGTCCCAGATGCCTATGCTATGCAAGTCAGGGTCATTCTCTGGAAGAGAAGGGCAAAGGCCTAGAAATAGCAGATCCATGTCTCCAGGGTGACCGAGGGCCAATACCATGGGCAGCTCTGGAGCACTGAAGAATCCTGAGGAGCACGAATCCTCCCTGGGCTGCCTGCCTCGCCTTGGTGAATGGGTTGAGAGCAAATCAATGCGTCGTGATGCCCTCCTGTGCTTACAAACGGTTGCAAAGAACAGCCTTGTTTGTACATGGACTGGCTCTTGCCTGGATCTAGAACACTGGCCTCATGGAGATGGCGTTGAGGGATAGTTTGTAGACCCAGGAAGGACCTTTTTTATCTGAGCCAGGAGCTGTTGATACCTACACAGGGGGTGGGAACATTGCAGGCCCAAAGGCCAAACTAGCCTGTCATGTGTTTCTGAGATAAGGATGCTTCAAAAGTTAAAAAGCACAAAAACATTTTGAGACTCATGAAAATTTTAAGGGTTAGAGTGATGTTTCAATGGTTAAGACTGTGGACTTAGCCGGGTGGTGGTGGCACTCACCTTTAATCCCAGCACTCGGGAGGCAGAGGCAGGCGGATCCCTGTAAGTTCGAGGCCAGCCTGGTCTACAAAATGAGTCAAGGACAGCCAAGGCTACACAGAGAAAGCCTATCTCAAAAAGCCAAAAAAGAAAAAGAAAAAGAGTGTGGACTTTCAGAGGACCCTAATTTAGATCCCAGCACCCACATCAGGGGGTTCACGCCACTTATAATTCTAGCTCCAGCAGATGAAATGCCTTCCTCTGGCCTCCAAGGGCACTTATACTCACATGAACATACCTCCTGCATGGACACACACACACACACAAACACATAATTAAAGATAAATCTTTTCTTTTCTGAAGACAGGCTCTTATTATGAAACCATGGCTAGTCTAGAACTCACTAAGTAGACCAGGCTGGCCTCCTAATCATAGAGATCTGGGGCTGCCTCTGAGTCTCCTGGGCTGGGATTTTTTTTTTTAAGCTGACTAGCATACCTACCAAAAGAAAAAGAAAAAAGAAAAAGAAAAAGAAAAGGGATTTCTGTAATCTTTATGTCTTCCTTGTCCCCAAGGTCGAAAGTCAGTGTGCTTGTCGGCTGTCTGCAGCTGCTTAGAGCTCACCAAGCACACAGCCGTGTTGTCTGGTCCTTCACACAGTCTGCTGACTCTGTACATACCCACTCTTTGCCCTAGAGCAATTACAGCCTTGTCCCTGGTTGTCTGGACAAAGTAGAGTGTAAGGGGCTCTCTTCAATAGCAACCTTTAACAGGGGCTAGGAAGAGCCTCTCTTATCACAATATCTGTCGTTGGTTCTGAGTACTGCACAGCCTCGCTAGGAAGGCTCATAGAGGTTCAAGCTCTGTCACTGATGGATGCTACAGAGGTGAGCACCTACCATCCTCATCCTCCCAGCCCTCCTTACCCTCCTCTCTACAGACACAGTGGAGGCTTGGTTGGGGACAGAGCAGCAGATTCCCTCCTGACACCCTAGGAGGATGCTTGGGAGGTGGAGACGGAAGGACCTAAGCTCTTGGCAGACACACTCTTGGAGCCAAAGGCCTGGAAGGAAACACAAAGGGGGCTTGTGTTCTGTCCAAACCCAGCCCAAGGGCACTTATGTGAATTTGCTGTCACTTTAAGTGCCAAAAGGAGGGTCTGGCTGGCCAAGAGTCAGGGAAGTACCCCTTGAGAGGACAGTAGGGTGGAAGGAACAGACAGTGGCTAGCCTGACCAGAGGGAATTGTGGGATTTGCCCAGTTGCATAAGTAAGGAACATTTCCATAGCGTTGGCATGTAGCAATGGCTGCCACACATTCACACACCTACACATGAAAATAACACCCTCACCGTCTACACCCACACTGAGCAAGTACAGTCCTCACATACACAGGTCAGGGGTCCAGTCTCCAAAGGGTCTTTCTATGTAACCCCTCAGAGCTGGCCCTGAGCCTACAGTAAGAAGTGCTCGACACAGGCCTTTTGTCCCTCAGGATCAGGACTGCTCTCAAAGGGAGATTTACTGGGCATTTATCAACCACCCTGGGCACAACCCAGGCTGCACCGTGCCAGACTGGAATAATGAGGCCTTCTCCTTCCACAGAGGCAGGCCTTGGGCTGCTGACAAGTGGCTCTGCTGTCCCCCGTCTCCTGATATAGAGCTAGCAAAGACCCCTCTGAACACTCAGGGTGACTGGGTCTCCCCATCTGCAGCCCACTCGGGGCCACAGCCACAGCCCCGTGCCAGTCAACTACAGGAAGCTTCTGTCCTCACTTGGAGGCTAGATCCTGGGTCCTTGGCTCTGGCCTTGGGACATTCTGGCCAGGGTGCGATTTCTGGGGCCAAGGAGGAAGTTGGCTCCTCCACATATCCCCAGCTGATCCCTGGGACCACAGGAACCAGAGGAGACTGATGGGAGGGGAAGACAAAGGATCAGAAGCCAAATGGCATATCTGTACAAGAACGGGACAGAGGCCATCCTTGTACGTAGACTTGGGTGGGTGCTGCCAGGAAAAGACATTAAGAAGCAGCCAGCACGGGGAAGACAAGTTATTTCTATATAACTGAAACAGCCAGCAACCTTTGCCAAAATCCTCCAGAGTGCTTCTCTCTGTGCCGGGCCTTCTTGCTACACTCTGACCCAGAAAACTCAACACCAACAGAAAGCCAACAAGGTACCAGTCACATGCATTACTCATCCTTAGCATAATTGCAATTCCATCTGCAGGTCAGTGAGATGGCTCAGTGGGTATCAACCCTTGCCACCAAGCCTGCCAACCTGAGTTTTATCCCTGGGACCCATAGGATGAAAGGAAATCATTGATTCCTGCAGGTTTTCCTCTGGCCACTTCAAGATATGAAATGGAGGAGTCCGTTTGAACCAGAGCTGGGTTATAAGTGGTGGGATGAGCCTGCCTCCACCCTTGAGTATGGGAGAATGTGCTCCTGTCTCTGGGTACTTGGTATTGGACACTCAGTTGAAGACAAGACAGGAGGAGTTAGGAGGATGCTGCCTCAGCAGCTTGGCAGGAGGTGATGGACAGCTGTGAACGTGATTTTGCATTCCGACATTTTTCTTCTAATCAGTTTTCCCCTGGACCCAGTCATACAACCCACTGGGTCTCCAATCCTCAGGACAAGTTCCTAGTCTCACCTCCTTTCTCCTGGCACCTGGAGGGGCCCAGGATCATGCACAGGCAACTGGGAGACAAAGAGACACATTCAAACGTCTAGCTCAAAGCTCATTAAACTGTGGGGTTGCATAACTGAATGTAAGTATGTGGGGTGGTAACAGTAAAAGATTTCTGAAAGTGTTATGACTAAAAAAAAACTAATAAAATTCATAATGAATCTGAGGTGTTTCTCGTGGGACTTGGCCATGCCCCATCCTGAGACTGCTGCAGCCTTGGTTCTAAACACACAATGTACAGTATGCCCTGTCTATGCCACCGTACCACAGAAGAGGCCAGCAAAAGCTGCCTGGAGTGCTTGGGCTCAGATTCAAGACTCTATGCCATTAACTGCAATGGATTTTACTGTGCTTTCCAAGCGTTCTGCTCTAATAGACACATAATAGCTTAATTACAGGAAACAAAGACTTAATTTTTTTCCCATGTCACTCTTCAGCGTGTTAAGTATACAGTTGTTGCACCTTTGGGCTATAGACAAGTGAGCATCTCACTAGCACACAAATTTGCATTCGTTAAAAAATGGTGAAAGGGCCAGGTGGTGGTGGCACACTCCTTTAATCCCAGCACTTGGGAAGCAGAGGCAGGTGGATCTCTGTGAGTTCAAGGCCAGCCTAGTGTACAAAGAGAGTCCAGGACAGCCAGGGCCACAGGAAAAAAAAATGGTGAAAGGGCTGGGGCTGAGTTCAATTCCCAGCCAACCACATGGTGGCTCACAACCATCTGTAATGTAATCTGATACCCTCTTCTGGCCTGCACGCATACATGCAACCACATGGTGGCTCACAACCATCTGTAATGTAATCTGATACCCTCTTCTGGCCTGCACGCATACATGCAAACAGAGCCCTCATATACAATAAAATACATAATACATAATACATAAATAAATAGATTTTAAATGGTGAGAGGGATTTAGAGAAACAGCTCCATGATTCAGAGTTCTGTCTCTGGCACCCACATCAGTGGCTCACAACTGCCTGTGACTCCAGCTGCAGAGGATTTGATACCCCCTTCCTGAGTCTCCCCAGAAACCCTCACAGACACACACATATATATACTCATGACTAAATTTTTTTAATTATTTTATTTTATTCATATTACATCTCAATTGTTATCCCATCCCTTGTATCCTCCCATTCCTCCCTCCCTCCCATTTTCCCCTTTCTCCCCTCTCCTATGACTGTTCCTGAGGGGGACCTCCTCCCCTGTATATGCTCATAGGGTATCAAGTCTCTTCTTGGTAGCCTGCTATCCTTCCTCTGAGTACCACCAGGCCTCCCCATCCAGGGGACACGGTCAAATATGGGGCACCAGAGTTTGTGTGAAAGTCAGTCCCCACTCTCCATTCAACTGTGGAGAATTTCCTGTCCATTGGCTAGATCTGTGTAGGGGTTCGAAGTTTACTGCACATATTGTCCTTGGCTGGTGCCATAGTTGAGCAGGACCCCTGGGCCCAGATCTGCCCCGGCCTAAGTGTCCCTCAGTAGAAGAATGGATAAAGAAACTGGTACATTTACACTATGGAATACTACTCAGCTATTAAAAACAAGGAATTCCAAAATGTTTGTAGACAAATGGATTAAACTAGAAATGATCATAATGAGTGAGTTAACGCAGAAGCAGAAAGAGTCAAACGGTATATACTCACTTATATCTGGACACTAGCCCAAGGGATATGTCCCATGAAAGTCTTCACTTACCAGGAAAGTGGGACAGAGGGGAGGACCTCCTCTTGGGACTCTAGGTGAGAGAAGCATGGGAGAATGGGGAAATAGAAGGATCTAGAGGGTCCTAGAAACCTACAAGACTAAATATTTTTAAATGGTAAAACTTGTATATACTAAAGATTTGTTTTAAAGTAAGGTTCTTTGAGATCTATTATCAATAAGTTTATATACCTATTTTATAAACTTATATGCTAGGGTCCCATAAAAATTTCTCCAGTGGGGGACTGGAGAGAAAGCCCAGTAATTAAGAGCACTGTTATTCTGACAAAGTTCAGTTCCCAGCACCCACATCAGAGGGTAGTACCTTAAAACTGCCTGTGACTTCAGGCCCTCTTCCGGCCCTCTTCAGGCCCTCTTCCGGCCTGTGCATGCAGTTGTCCTCCTATATACCCAGCCCCACACAGAGACACATGCATATGCATAATTAAAAATTAAAGAATAAGCCGGGCGTGGTGCTGCACATTTTTAATCCCAGCACTCTGGAGGCAGAGGCAGGTGGATCGCTGTGAGTTCGAGGCCAGCCTGGTCTACAAAGTAAGTCCAGGACAGCCAAGGCTATGCAGAGAAATCCCCTCTCCGAAAACAAAAAACAAAAAAAAAGAAAAAAAGAAAAATTAAAGAATAAATAGATCTCTTCTAAAACTAAAACAAAACCCTCCAGTGAAAAAGAGTCAAAAGTGCAGAAAGTTATGAAGTCCTGCTCTAGTTAGTGTATGTAATTAGCCCACTCCCAGCTCCTCCCCAATGCTCACGTACGCTGAGGCTCCCTGAGACACCTGCCTGCGTCCAGACCACCGTTCTCTCTGTCATGGGGCCCACACTCTCAATCCCATCCCTAGCCTCCAGCTCTCTCCTTCCCATTGACTTCTCTAGTTAGGAAAACCGCTTCTCGCGCTGGGGCAGTGGTGGCGCACTCCTTTAATCCCAGCACTTAGGAGGCAGAGGCAGGCGGATCACTGTGAATTCGAGGCCAGGCTGGTCTACAAAAGCGAGTCCAGGATAGTCAAGGCTACACAGAGAAAGCCTGTCTCGAAAAACAAAAAAAAAAACAGGAAAGAAAGAAGGAAAAGAAAAACTCCTTCCCAGTATTCCAGCAGCATGCGTCCTTGGTCCCTGCTGTGAACTGCCTTTTGTCTTTGCTACTTTCCACTTAAACAGCCCCTGTGCCCACAGTCGTCACCGGATAAGATTTCAGGTTCAGTGGTGCCTTTGGGATTCTGGAAAGCCGGCAAGCCCCTCAGAGATAATGCTCCCTTGAAAGCTCTTAGCCCAGAGACTAGGTGGAAGATAGCCAACAGAACAAAGATGCATGAGGAACTAAAAATACCACAGGAGCCAGGCTGTCCTGCACCAGGTCAACGTTGGCAAGGCCTCCCTCTGACTGCCTCTCAGCCAAAGAGCCAGGCCCATGGCTGCCCCCTGGTGAGCAGTGATGGACACGCAGACGCCTACTCCCGTTGCACAGCAGGGACTTTGTCTTTTCCTGTGACCTGGGGCGGGGCGGGGGGGGGGGGGGGGGGGGGAGGAGGCTGTAAATGGTTGGTGGGCACCTCCTAGAATGTCCTGCAGATTTCAATTTGTGTCCACCTTGCTCCCTTCCTTTCATCTCCTGGGGTCCTACGACACTGCAATACAGGAAAGGTAGAATCCTTTGGCTTTACCCCTAGGAGGCTTGACCACATCCTTTACCCCAGGGTCTCAGTCTCGGTGCTGTGAAGTAAGGAGCCTGAGGGTGCGTCCTGTAGTTGGCGCAGTGCCAGGCATGCCATGCACGGGTCCCACACCAATGAATGATGAGGTTTGTGGGTGCGGTGATTCTTGGACCAGGAGGGGGAGGGAACCTGAGAACCTCAGAATATGTCTCAAAAAGAAAACAAAGACTCCTTGGGAGGCAGAGGTAAGTGGATCACTGTGAGTTCGAGGCCAGCCTGGTGTACGAAGTGAGTCCAGAACAGTCAAGGCTACACAGAGAGACCCTGTCTCAAAAAAAAAACAAAAAAAACCGAAACAAAACAAAACACCAACCAACCAAACAAGAAAACAAAGACTCAGGCTGGGCGGTGGTGGCGCACATCTTTTAATCCCAGCATTCCGGAGGCAGAGGCAGGCGGATCGCTGCAAGTTCAGGGGCAGCCTGGTCTACAAAATGAGTCTAGGACAGCCAAGGCTACACAAAGAGACCCTGTGCTGGGGGTGGGGGCTTGGAAGAAGAAAGAAAACGCAGACTCAGGAAGAAGGAGCGCTCCCACTGGGTGGGTGTATTGAGGGAACCCATCCTGTGCTGTTGGGAGAATGGACCACGGGCATGCTGGACTCACTGTCCTGGGTGCTAATCTTTGCCGACCATGATCCTCCAGCCTCAGTCTCCCATGTCCTGGAGTAACAGGTGCGCGCCACCACACTCCACACTCAGCCACAACTTGTGGCTTCTGTAATTGCACACAAAATGAAGAGGACCCTACTGTTTGCAACCAAAGCCTGGGTGATGCCAAGTGGGCCGAGCAAGATTGCGGTCGGGGTTAGACACAGATCTTGGGCTGAGAGAAAAAGTGGTGCCTAAGCAGGAAGCCATCCAAGTTCAAGGAAAAATATGAAAACATCCTCATGTTTTATTAGCAGACGAGATACAAAAGAAATACATCCTGACCGCACAGGTAACCTTCTCATTCCCAGGCGGCCTCAGGCAGGCCTCAGCAGAGAGAGAGCCCATGGCAGAATAAGAACCAGCGGCAGCGGGGCTGGGCCAGGCCTCAGCACCCCATTGTGGATCATGGTCGACCGGATCCAGTTGTAGTGGTGACTAATGTTGGTATAGACTCCAGGCCGATTGGGCCGACCACAGCCTATGCCCCAGCTCACAACTCCAACCTGGTACCACACCGAGTCCTTGTCGCAGACCAAGGGTCCTCCTGAGTCACCCTGAGGAACAGCACAGGTTAGCCTGGCCTGGAGGGTGGCAAGCGGGACTAAGAGAGAGGGTCTAGGGGATAAAGGGGGTTGCAGTGGAGCTGGAACACTGGGTGAGCATCCTCCTCCTTGCCCTGACAGCAGTGGGGCCTCAGCTTCTTCATCCAGCACAGCGGGGCCACAGTCTATTTCCTGGGCTTGGCCTGAGATGGACCGAGGTACCATGTGAAACCTCAGTTGGGTGGAAGTTGGAACTAGGAATGGTAAAGCACTGGACCCAGGGGACCATGGCGAGGTGAGGAGACACTTACAAAGCAGGCGTCCTTGCCACCTGCAGGATTCCCAGCGCAAACCATGTCTCCCCAGATGTTCACGCGGAAGTCTGACTGTTGGTACATGTGGTTGCACATGCTGTTATTGATGATAGCTACTTGTACTTCCTGAAGATTGTAGGGAGCTGGCAGACCTGTGCAGGGGGGATGGAAGACAGAGAGACAGACCCCTGGATCCTCTGCTCCCAGAAGGAATGGCATAGAATGGAGGGACAGGGTGTCCTGGGCACCTACTGTGCTTGGGACAGCACTATCAATGGCTCCCAGCTGCAGCCCCACACTAATGTCATGGGTGATCAACCGAGGAAGGGGCCAGAGTGGATGCAGCAGGTCAAGTCCTGCAGAGGCATCCAGGGACCAGGGCTAGCAGCGCTATGATGCTCTTTCATCCTTGGCTTTACTTAGGCCCTGAAACAGCTCTATACTGTAACAATATCAGGATACGTTAATTTAAAAAGCAGTTCTGGAGAAGAGGCCATTACTAAAATGCACTAGGGAACTGTCAAGTGAGAACTCACATCTGTGACCCCTGAGTTCCAGGCACTGTCAAGTCTGCAGACAGTGACAAGAGCTACAGAGACTGTTTCCTGTTTGCTCTAGGATGCCAGGGCTACCATTATTCTGTTTGTCAGAAGGGGAGACTGAGGCATGGTTCAGTCAGGTGTCTTGTGGCCCCCAGCCAGCACACAGCAAAGTAAAAGTCCCTCCTGTTCCAGAGTGAACAGAGGTATATTCTCATCTGAGGTACCTACAACTTGCCTCGTGTGCACTTGAGTGAAGGCCAGAGCTCAAGGAGACAAGCCAGCACCACCAAGCCCATCTATCTGTTCTGCATAGGGAAAGAGGCCTGCAAAGTGGGCCTGGACTGGATCCCTGGGCTCACAAGCACCCCTGTAGGAGAAGGAAATGGTCTCCTACCTAACAGGCAGAGTGAGCACTGAATTCTCTATTCTTGCAGCCAATTCCAGCTGTATTGGCCTTGGGGAAATCCCCAAGGGGTGGATGGAGCAGATATGGAGGAGCACACTTACTGACACTCCCTGGTGGCTGGTGGCTGCAGAAGTGGGAAGGTTATAAATACAATGTTGTAGAAACTCTCCTATAGGCCCCATGAGATTCCCCACCTCTACAGGCCGCCTTTGGCACCTCTGACTTCCAACCCGCACCCTGTCTGGAAGAAAAAGACTGTCTCCTGTCCTCCTTTCAAACAGAAGTAAGAAAAATAGACGAAGCTGGGTATGGTGGCAAACACCTTTAAGCCCAGCACTCGGGAGGCAGAGACACGCCTGCCTCTGTGAGTTCGAGGCCAGCCTGGTCTACCAAGTAAATCCAGGCCAGCCAAGGCTCTGATACACAGAGAAGCCCTGTCTCAAAAAAATCAAATTAAGCTAGACGTGGTGGGGCACACCTTTAATCCCAGCAATTGGGAGGCAGAGGCAGGTGGATCGCTTTGAGTTCAAGGCCAGCCTGATCTACAAAGGGAGCCCAGGACAGCCAAGGCTACACAGAGAAACTCTGTCTCCAAAAACCAAAACAAACAAACAAACAAAAATCAAATTAAAAAGAAAGAAAGGAGCCAGGTGGTGGTGGTGCGCACCTTTAATCCCAGCACTTGGGAGGCAGGGGCAGGCAGATCTATGTGAGTTCCAGGCCAGCCTGGTCTACAGAGTGAGTTCCAGGACAGTTAGAGCTATTACACAGATAAATTCTGTCTTCTCCCCGCCCCCGAGAGAGAGAAAGAGAAAGAGAGAGAGAGAGAGAGAGAGAGAGAGAGAGAGAGAGAGAGAGAGAAGAAGAGAGAGGGAGAGAGAGAGAGAGAGAAGAAATTGTTGAGTGAGAGGAGGGGCTTTGGCGTTCAGGGAGGGAGTGCTAGTGCTGGTGTGCCCCTCTCCCCAGCCCAATGGTACCCAGGCTCACTCTCATCCTCTCCAATGTCCCCCCAGCCGGTCACCCAGCAGTCAGATCGGTTCTCAAACTTGAATGTGGAGTTGAGAAGGCAGACTGGTTGGATGTAGTTGTTGTAGCTGACGGGAGTCGACAGCTTCAGCAAGGCTATGTCGTGGGGATAGGACTCAGTGTACTTGGGGCTCAGAAAGATGTCTTCTATTTGGTAACGGTTGGAGTAGGCCTGCAGGTTCCACAGAGACGGCCTGGAAGTCAGTTCACCAAACTGGACGGTCCAATCAAAGGGGTCGTTGTTCCTGCCAGAGAAGGAGAGGTCACCGGAGCTCAACTAGGCCTCTCTCTGAGGGGACACTGTAGGGTTGCTACCACTTCCTCATCTTTAGCAGTTACCCAGTCCTTCCTTCTTACAGGAAAAAAAACAAAACAAACAAAACAAAACTCAGACAGGCTGGAAGCCATCTTTGGTCCTGGGCACTGTTGAGCGGAGGAGCAAGAAAGTGATCATCCCAGCAGTTTTGTCCTAAAGACAGAAGGTGAGCCTTGGGAAACCCCCTCCCCCAAAGAGGCTTGAGCAAATGTGGAAACCAGTGTGGGACTATTTGGGAAGGGAAGGAGAAAGAGCAGTCAATACTCTCAAAGGGAATGAGAATGTCCTGAAAGAACATTCTAGAAGAACTGGGAGAGAGCTCCCTCCAGCGACATTAATGTAAAAACCCGCCACAGCTTCTCCTGAGGCTACACTAAAATGCTTACCCAGGTGCTAAATTCAGGACCAAAGTTACTGACCTTCCTACCCCATCCCCCACAACTGCCCCGGCCTGACTTCAGACTCACTTTTGGAAGCAATGGGCAGCTGTGAGCACCCAGCGGCGGTTGAGCAAGGTCGCGCCACATAAGTGGATACCCCATACTCGCAGGCTCCCCTGCCACGGCCAGCGGCCAAGCTCAGCATCATCACCACCCACTACACGTGAAGGGATGGTCCTATGACCACAGGGCCCTGTGAGGAGGGTCAGTCTGAGCAGAGATTTCCATCCCCATGCCCATCCCTTTCCCCACACTGACACTTCGTTGTAGCCTTAGGGCACGGGGAAGGACAGACTTCCTGAGGATCTGCTGGGGACACTTCCCCCGCCCCAAACCCCCCACCCACCCTTAGGGTGGCGGGGCAGGTGGCGTTACTATCAAACACAGTTGAGTTCTTGATCCTGGGGCAAAGTAGAGGAACAATTGAAGTGCACCCCGCAGCAGGGCCACCACGAAGGAAGGACATTCTGAGCGCCTTACCTGACAATAGGTCCACTTCCTGCAATTCTGGGGGAAAGTGAGAGACTTGAGTAACACACCCCCTTGAGTTCCCCATCTACATGCCGCCGCCCCCAGTCCCACAACAGTACCCCCAGAGCAGCTCACCGGGTCTCTCAGGTTCCACCTCCAAATGGGTTGACAGTGTGGCTGCCACCACCACCGCCACCACACCCAGCAGTGGCACCAACGTCTTGCCCCGCGCGCCCATGGCCATCTCCCTAGCCTCCTGGCACCCCCTCTTACTTCCTGCCGCACCAGGCCCGCGCCCACTGGAGAAAAGGCAGATCCCTAGGCCCAAGGGATGTTTGGGAGCCATGGTGCCCTAACACTGTCTTCCAGGACATCCATTAAAGCTGTTGACATGGCGCAGCTCCCAGTGAACCAGAGCAGTCCTTGTGTCTACCATCTGAGCTCAGGGGTGCCGGTTACCTCCCCTGTTGCCCTCTGTCCTCCGCTCACGACTTCTTCCAGGACCAAACTTAGCCAATGTCCCCCAGGAAGGTCCATGAGCACTCCTGAGGCCTACCCCTTTGGGGATCAAGCAAGAACGTGTTCCTTCCCAGGACTTTCTTGGCAAAAGCGAAGTGCCCGGCTTTCTCCCTTTGCGGAAAATCGGCTGAGCCCCGCCGGTTTAGGCTGCCCCCTGGCGGCAAGCTCATCTTTAATAGCCTTCCTCCTTGCTGAATCTTTTTTTAAATGTATTTAAGTGTTTTTTGTTTCTTGGTTTTTTGTGTTGTTGTTGTTTTTTTTTTTTTTTTTCCTTCTTCTCTATTTTCTTTGTTTTTGTCGTTGTTTTTGTTTGTTTGCTTGTTTTTGACAGTGATTCATTTTGTATCCACTCTGGACTCAAGTTTATGATCCTCAGGTCAAATCTTCCCCAGTACTGGGTTTACGGACATGTGCCTCTTAGACTTTCTGTACACACACACCCACACACACACACACACACACACACACACACACACACACAGAGAGAGAGAGAGAGAGAGAGAGAGAGAGAGAGAGAGAGAGAGAGA
>OU015755.1:60378021-60434721 GCA_907169655.1 Acomys percivali | reverse complement strand
GTGTGTGTGTGTGTGTGTGTGTGTGTGTGTGTGTGTGTGTGTGTGTGCTGTTTTTAAGACACCCAGCCCTCCTCAAAGGTTCTCGATGTGATCAGGAGTGGAACACCCTGCACCCTGGGGTCACTGGTGAGGTGGCGCTGTCTGGGTATGGCTCACTCACGTTACATGCATCCTTCTTGCCTTCCTCGAAGCCAGCGCACAGCATGTCTTCAAAGATGATGGGTCCCACACTGGAAATGGAGTTCTCCTCATAGTAGGCATTGCAGGTCTGGGCATCAATAAGCGGTACCTGCAACTCCTTCAGGGTGAAGGGTGGTGGGAGTACTGGCGTTGAGAGAAAGCAGAGTTAGGGGAAGGGGACCGTCCGTGTCCTCCCTGATCCACGTGGTTAACTTAACTCTGTGGCCAGGGTCATTTCTCCTCCTTCTTTAAGCAGGGCTTTGTTTCCCCACATCAAACCCTGAAAGCCTTTCAAAGGTGGTATCCAAGTGTGAGGACATAGATTTGGAGGATGTACACTGTTCCTCCCCCAGCTGGGCACACACAGATGTCTGATGGCTCTGTAGGTCTCAGCCTCTCTCAGTCAAGACAGTAGAATGGGATGGACACAGGGTGGGTAGGCACAGGACAAAAGCCAGGAGCCTATACCCTGGCCTGCTGGACCCTGGCCAGTGGTCAAGTCGCATCCATCGCATGACCCTACTATTTCCAGCATTCCAAACAGCAAGTCAAAGGTGATTTAAGGGCCGAGTGGGTTAAATAATGTGGCCCCAGATCCGTGTCTACCCAAAACTTCAGAATGTAACCTTATCAGTGAACAGGAGACCTGCAGATGTGATTGGCTAAGAAGGGTGGATCAGGATGAGGGGCTCTTAACAGACACAGTAGGAGACCTGGGGAGACACATGGCAGCAGAGGTCTGTGTGAACCCCAAGGCCAAGGCTGGAATGATGCACCTTAAGAAGCAAGGATCCCCCGGCCCTCCCTGGAGCCCTGAAAGGTTTGAAGTCCTTCCGGTCTTCTGAATTGAGAGTGAGCACCTATCTGATTTAACCACCAGCCTCAGGACACTAAAGCGAGATGAGATCACAAGTACAATGACAGTTATGAGGACCATGTTGATGACGGTGGAAAATGGAAATGCCTCAAAAAGCGTCGTGCCATGTACCTCTGTCCTGAACCTCACCAGGTCAGCACTCCAGAGAGCTCACCGACCAGAGGAAGAACCCGGGACCCATTAGATAGTGAAGGCTGCCCAGTCAAAAGTGATCCCTTGGCAAACTGGGCATGGGGGTGCACACCCTTAATCCCAACACTCTGGAGGCAGAGGCAGGTAGATTGATGTGATTTCAAGGCCAGCCTGGTCTACAAAGTGAGTCCAGGGCAGCCAAGGCTACACAGAGAAACCCTGTCTCAAAAAAAAAGCAAAACCAAAATAAAACAAACAAAGTGAGTCCAGGACAACCAAGGCTACACAGAGAAACCCTGTCTGGGGGAAGGGGGCAGGGAATCCCTTGGCAAACACTGTCCACAAGGGCCTTGGTAGTGAAGATTGCCAGAAGTTTGTAATACAGGCTGGGTTGACAATTCTTTAGCACGTTGTTGTATGTAACACTATCTTTCTGGTTATTGGATACCAGGAGGACAAGCTAGTGTGGCAATGTTTTAACGCACCCTCTGTGGTGGACACTCTTTGCATAGACTTTATATGGGTCCTGTCTGAGCATTGGGGCTGGCCCTAGGGAAGACCAGCCCTTCCACTCTCCCACTACCCTACCACCAGCTCCAAACATCCTTACGTTGATTTGTGCCAATATTCCCCCAGCCAGTGACCCAGCACAAGGTGTCAGGATCCAGGGAATCTCCAGGTTTCGGGAGGCAGACCGGAAGGATGTAGTTGTTGAAGGAGATGGACGAAGCCAACTGCACCAGGGCAATATCTCCACTAGTATGCTCGTCTGCTGAATAGCTCGGGTGCTTGATACACTGGGCCACAGCTCTCAGCTCCTTTGGCTCGTTGATCCCAGGGTAGGAGGAGATGGTACCCAACAGTACTGTGTAGGCAGACAGGGGCTGGTCCCTGGAAAGGATGGGAAGGTCAGTGGGTGAAAATGAAAGACAACCTTTATGGAGAGGTCTAATATTGCTCCTGGGCTTTTCTGGGAGCTAAGCACGCAGAGGCACCCCTTTTAATGGCCACCATTAATGATCATTGTAACCCATAAGGCTACCATCATTTCCTCTGTTTTCCAGGACAACTAGGAAAGTCAAGTCACTCATCCAAAGGCCACCTGGCTGGTGAGCACTGTAGTCAAGACCCTGGATCTGGGGAAATGGGTCAGTGTGTGAGAACACTTGCAATACAAGCAATGAAGGCCAACCAACCCGGTATACACAACAGAAGACACTCAAAAAGCAAGGTGAAAAGTAAAGACTGGTGTCTAAAGTTGTCCTCTGACCCTCACACACTCACTGTGGCATGTCTGTGCCCACATTCATACACAGTCATGAACACATACTTCATATATGCACACATACTTACACAAATACCTTGGATGTTCAAGGGCTGTTTTGGGAACTCTGTGTGTGTGTGTGTGTCTGTGTGTGTCTGTGTGCATATCTGTGTGTCTGTGTATGTCTGTGTCTGTGTGTGTATGTCTGTGTGTCTGTATCTGTGTGTGTGTGTGTCTGTGTGTCTGTGTCTATGTGTGTGCCTGTGTCCGTGTCTGTGTGTCTGTGTGTGTGTCAGTGTCTCTGTGTGTATGTCTCTGTGTCTGTGTCTGTGTGTGTGTGTCTGTGTGTCTGTGTATGTATGTCTGTGTGTATGTGTGTGGCTGTGTTTGTGTCTGTGTCTGTGTGTGTGTGTGGCTGTGGCTGTGTGTGTGTCAGTGTCTGTGTGTGTATGTCTGTGTGTCTGTGTCTGTATGTGTGTCTGTGTCTGTGTCTATGTGTCTATGTGTGTGTGTGGCTGTGGCTGTGTTTGTGTCTGTGTCTGTGTGTTTGTGTCTGTGTCTGTGTGTGTGTGGCTGTGGCTGTGTGTGTGTCAGTGTTTGTGTGTGTATGTCTGCGTGTCTGTGTCTGTGTCTGTGTCTATGTGTCTATATGTGTGTCTGTGTGTGTCTGTGTCTGTGTGTGTATGTGTGTGTGTGGCTGTGTCTGCCATGCTCCTATGCCTGTACAGAAAATATAGGATAATATCAGATGTCCTGCTCTATTTCGCTTGGCCTTGAGACAGGGTTTCTCACAGAAGCTAGAGCTATACTAGAGGTCAGCAGCCTCCAGCCATCTTCCTATTTCCACACACACTCCCAGCACTGGCCACACCTAGCTTTTTACACGAACTTAGGCAGAGGGTTTGAACCCAGGTCCCCACGCTTGTATAACAAGCCCTCTGACCTTCTGAACCATCCCCACCACCCAAGACTTGATTCTTGGGAATAAGAAGACTGGGTGATTGACCCACCAGGGACAGGGAGACAACCTGCATGGGTTAACTGGGAGATATAAAAAGACATAGCCTTGCGGCATCTCCTGCCATAGTAGGCAGAGGCTGTGGTTCAAATGGAGAAATAAGGGCTTCTGGAAAGAATGTAGGGATGTCAGTACAGCTGTCCCCAGCCCACATGACCTTTGGGGAGACACTCACTGGCTGAAGCAGTGGGCAGCGGTCAGCACCCAGTCCTCGGCAATCAGGGAGCCCCCACACACGTGCTCCTGATGTTCCCTTACGCTGACCTGCCAAGGCCACTGGCCCAGGTGGGCATCCTGCCCTGACACGATGCGGCCCGATGGCCTGGGACGTCCACATACTGCAAGGAATCGGGAGAACTGGGTGACACGTGGCTACTCCGCCCTCCCCTAAACCCTCAAACTGGGCTCATTTGTCACAAGCCCCTGAGAATTTGACCAGTGTGAGCCAGAGGATGTTCCCCCAGCGCCTGACTCCTAACAGCACCTGCCTGATATAAGGCCAGAAGGTACCAGGATCAGACAGTTCTCTGGCTCTGCCTCCTGTAACCTCAGCCCTTGAAGACTGAGGCAGGAGGATCAGGAGTTCAAAATCAGCTTTGACTGTGCAATAAAGTGGAGGCCAGTCTGGGGCTACAGTGAGACCCAGGCTCAAAGCTAAAAGAAACAGAATAAAACTAAAATGAAACAAAACCAAAACCAGCAACAGTATCAAAACCTACATTCCATGTCTCTTCTGAAGCTCCTATTCCCTATCCCCGACCCCTTACCTAAATCCAGGTTAATTCTACTCCTGTCTGTCCTAGGAGATGGGCTGTAGGAGTCAGCTGTGGTGTTCTCACTCCCCAAAAGGGCTCCAGGAAAGAGGATAAACAGGATGGCGGGCAAGGCCAGCTCCATGATACACCTGCTGGGGTCCAGACACTCCAGGAAGGAGGAAGGTGACTGCAGGCAGCTCTGGCGTGGCTGCTGGACTTGCCCTGGGGTGGGGCTCAGCCTCCACACCTGCCCTGCAGCCTTGGGAGAGGCCCACCACAGCCACAGTTCCTGGACGCAGAGGCCCTGGCTTCCCTATATGTTGCATGCTCTGGAGTCCCTTGGTCCTCCTCCTCCAGATCCAAGAGCCACCGCACCTTCAACCCTCATGTTTTATCGATGCAGGACCATTGATTGTATAGTGTGCCTGGCAATGTACCAATGACATGTGGCACCCTCGCTGTCCACCAGAGGGCAGTGTGGGCCTGGCTCTTTGGCGCCATGGAGCTTCGAAGAGCTTGTGCAGTCAGAAGAGCTTGCCAGCGTTGGCCTGGCGCAGGCAGGAGGTATGCAGGCCTCCTTTCAGACTCCTGTGGTATTTGTCTTCTCCAGAAGCTCCTGTTCTGTTCTCTACCCTCCACTCTGTCTCTAGGCAACTGCTTCCAAGAAGGCGTTGTCCCTGGAAAGGCTCACCGGCCAACCGAACACCCCAAGGACCCCACTGAAATAGAAATCATGTGCAGCGATTAGTACGTCACCAGCTGTAGTGTGACTCTAGTCGGTGTAAAATAGTCCTGGTGCTTCAGAACACTAGTCTTGGCTCCTGTCCTGTCAGATTTTAAAATCGCAACATACATTTTTTTTTTTATCCCGTGTGCAATGTGCTCACCAATATATTTATAATTTAAAAGAAAAACTAAAACAAAGGTAGAGTGTGCCTGCTTAGCGTGTGTGACGCTCGGCACTGGGGCACCCCGTAGAGCAGATGCAGACAGCATAGGACATCCCTACAGTTCCAGTGCAGGAGGGAGAGACAAGAGAATCAAAAGTTCAGAGTCGGGAGAGGGGGGAGGGGAGAGTTGGGGAGGGAGCGCACGCCTTTAATCCCAGCACTCAGGAGACAGAGGCAGGCAGATCTCTGAGTTCGAGGCCAGCCTGGTCTACAGAGTGAGTCCAGAACAGCCAGGGCTGTTACACAGAGAAACCTTGTCTTGGAAAACAAACAAACAAACAAACAAAAGTTTAGAGTCATCCTAGGCCACAACAGTGAGTTTGAGGCTGTGGTGGTTTGAAGGAGAAGGGTCCCCACAGGCTCTTATATCTGAATGCTTGGTCTCCTGTTGGTGGAACTATTTAAGAAGAATAAAGAGTTGTGGCCATGTTAGAGGAGGTATGTCACTGGGGGGGGGGGGGGGCGTGTTAGGTTTGGGGGGTTTTTTTTTTTTAGATTTTATTTATTTATTTGTTCATTTGTTTATTTATTATGTATCCAGTGTTCTACCTGCATATAATGCCTGCAGGCCAGAAGGGGGCACCAGATCTCATTATGGATGGTTGTAAGCCACCATGTGGTTGCCGGGAATTGAACTCAGAACCTCTGGAAGAGCAGCCAGTGAGTGCTCTTAACCTCTGAGCCATCTCTCCAGCCCTGGGTATCGAGGTTTCAATAGTCTACGCTAGACCAGTGTTCTCTTGGCCTGCTGTCTGTGGATCAGGATGTAAAGCTGTCACCTACTGCCCACCACCATGCCTGCCCACTGTCACCAGGATGACCATATACTGATCCTCTGAAACTGGAAGGCAGGCCCCCGGCTAAACGCTTTCTGTGCTGGCTAGCCAGCATGACAGCACACACCTGTAATCTTAGTGTTGGGGAGGCAGCGACAGATCACTCACTGGAGCTTGCTGTCCAGCTGCTGTCAGCAGAAGCCAGGCTCCATGGAGAGGTTCTGTCTCAACACAAACAAGCCAGGGTAGAGAGATGGAGAGCCAGCTCAGCAGTTAAGCAGCTTGGCGTGGTGCCATTGCAGACGACCAATCTCGGATTTCTCATCTGTAACCTTAGTTCCAGGGGATCCAGAAGAGGTTCTGGCTTCTGTGGGCGCTGCCTGTATGTGCTAAACATACCTGTGTAGGCAAAACACTCAAGCATATAAAATAAAAATAAATAAATTTTTTTCTTTTTCTTTTCTTTTCCTGAGACAGGGTTTCTCTGTGTAGCCTTGGCTGTCCTGGAACTCGCTCTGTAGACCAGGCTGGCCTCGAACTCACAGCGATCCACTTGCCTCTGCCTCCCGAGTGCTAGGATTAAAGGCGTGTGCCACCACCGCCCACCTAATAAATCTGGAATGAAGGAAGGAAATAAACAAGGTAAGACAGCTCCTGATAAATGACACCTGAAGTTGACTTCTAACCTCTACATGCACCTGTGCGCGCGTGCACACACACACACACACACATACACACCTGGTAGGGAGCCCTTCCCTTGGGTTATACAAGCAGTTAGAAATTGCCACGAGGAGGAAGTACATAGCTGGCAGAGCTGCCTGTGAGTTGAGTCATCCACATCGACTGTGTCCCGCTGGTGACGCAGCTGCATCTGAGTGACCTGTGTTCTGAGTGACCCCGGTGAATTCACTATGTCACTGAGCCACACTGGGGCTGAATCTTTTCTCTGGCCTGTCATTGGCATCCTGTCTGGATGCAGAGAGATATCTGTTATTTACTTTCCCAGGAAAAGTCACACAATACTCCCCAAGAAACGGAAAGGAGGAGGAAGGGAGGGCAGGGGGAGGGGGCAGGAGGGGAGGGAAGGGAAGAACTGGGAGTAGGAAAAAGCAGTTGTGTTGGGGAATTCCTCCAATACCAGAGGCAATGCCTGCACTGTCCATCTTGGTCCTTAGCCCACACACCAGGCCACACACCACTGTGTTTCCAGGTACCTGGTTCCCCGCTGGATGTGGTACTGGTAAATATCGCTGGCCCTGTGGAGGATTTGACCAGGGCGTGGAGGAACCGTCAGATCCCTCCTCTCCAGACATGTCCATATGTTCCTTATTTCAGCAAATGCTGCTAGTTCATCCAGCAAAAGGCTGGCCATCGGGACTAACAACACGTAACACACTGCTAGGTTCCAAGCCAGTGTACCCTCAGGCCTGTCCATGAGCTTTCCTAGGGGTGCTGGCTCAGGGCTGGTGCCTTGCTCCTAGAGAAAGCTGTCAGTACACAAGAGGAGGGGGCATCTAGCACCTGGGCCCTGACAATAAAAGGATGATTGTTAATACACCACATAAAAGAGCGTGCGCTATGAGACCCCGTCAGAAGTCAAGCTGGGACAATGTGGCAGCGCAAGGTTCCCACTCTGCCGCTTCTCCCCTAGGGGGCGCCACCGAGCCTGTAGCGCCAGCTGGCGAAGCAGGAAGGCAGGCTGCGGAGAGGCCGCCATGGCCGTGGGTGTACACATCCCGATGCTGCTCCTGGTGTGGCTGCTGGTGTTGGTGGTGCTGGGGGAGCCTGGTGAGCTAAAGAGATTCATTCACTGGCCTAGGGGTGATGGGGGAGTGCGGGGACCTCGGAGGTCCGCCAACGCTCACCTTCTCACCTCCACCCAGGGTCGCATGAAGAAAGCCGGACGTCAGGTGAGGAGCCGTGGTCCCTGTGAGCAGTAACACCTACAGAGGCCGGGCATAAAGAGGTTGCCTCAACTTTTCTGCTCCTCCTCCACAGGTCTTAACACCACGAGCATCAGACTCCTCTCAAGTGACTGACGGGCTCTGTGGAGGGCTGGGTGTCTGCGAACCGCGTGGGAAGGGTTCTTGCCTTCAACAAGGCCTCAGGATACCGGAGGAAGCGGGTGGATGGGTACATGGTTCTCCCCAGCCTCTCCCACACACTTGTACCCTAGGGATGCTACGGGCCTGCCTCAGCTGCTCAGCCAGGTGTCTTCTTTGTCTGTCCCAGTGCCCTGTGGCCACCGGAATGAAATTCAGTCACTCATAGTAGGCGGGACAGAATCCGTGCGAGGGCGCTGGCCGTGGCAGGCCAGCCTGCGCTTGAGGAAGTCCCACCACTGCGGAGGAAGCCTTCTCAGCCACCGATGGGTGCTCACGGCTGCACACTGCTTTGGAAAGTGAGTCTGGGATGGCAGCAGTCTGGTAGAGCGGTGATCTTAAACTGAACCTCCTGATACCCTGCTGAGCGGCAGCTGGCCCCACTCCAATAAGCTTCCCCGTTGCCCCCCACCCCACCCCCAGTAGGGAACACTGTGCTGATTCTCCCAGGGTGTTTTATTGGAACAAGCCCCATGAGGTTTGGGGGATATTCATTTGTGCCCGGCTTCCCCCAACCAACCGGGTGGAATCAGGAAGGCAGAGGAAGAGGAGGTGGCAGATGTGAGGCCCATACCAAGGTTGGTTGGTTTTGAGGTGGTAGAGCCCAAGTTGGCCTTGGACTTTATACTTAGCTAAGGATGACCTTGAACAACTTCTGAACCTCTTGCCTCTACCTCCTGGCAGGCTGGGATTACAGGCATGCACCGCCATGACTGGTCTATACAATGCTGGAGACCAAAATCAGGGATTCACTCATGCTAAACAAGCACTCCATCAACTGATTTACTTACACACACACACACACACACACACACACACACACACACTGCCAATGACAAGATGTTTATTCTGTTCTTTCAGGGCCCACAGTAGCCTCTTCGGTGTCTGAGTCCTCTTTGGGTTGCACAGGCATTTCCTCAGTGTCCTTAGGAAGTGGGCCAGGGGTCTTCCTGTTTCTCTCCTCAGAGTGCCACAAGCAGGGAATCTGGTTATGGCCTGTCTAGGCTTTGTTCCTACAAGGGAGTCCTTTGACCCAAGAGAAAGATTCAGTTGCTGGGCGGTGGTGGCGCACGCCTTTAATCCCAGCACTCGGGAGGCAGAGGCAGGCAGATCTCTGTGAGTTCGAGGCCAGCCTGGTCTACACAGCGAGTCCAGGACAGCCAAGGCTACACAGAGAAACCCTGACTTGAAAAACTTTAAAAAATAATAATAATAATAATAATATAAAAAAAGAAAGATTCAGTAATGACTGAGGCTCAGCAAATGAGAAGTATTGTCCCCATGGTGTCACCTCACAGGGATCCAGCCACCTGACACATCCTGCCCTCCTCCCGAGGGTCCTGACAACTCTCTCCATCCTTGCCAGGTTCCTTGATCCAGCAAAGTGGACAGTCCAGCTTGGGCAGCTTACTTCCAAGCCATCTCTCTGGGACAGGAAGGCCTACTCTGACCGGTACAGGGTAAAAGACATCATCATAAACTCCGAAAACACGAAGAAGTTCCACGACCTCGCCCTGCTGAGGCTGGCCTCCTCGGTCACCTACAACAAGCACATCCAGCCCATCTGTGTGCGGTCCTCCACCTCCACGTTCCAGCAGCAGCCCAGCTGCTGGGTGACCGGCTGGGGCGTCCTTCAGGAGGACTTGAGTGAGATTAGGGCCAGAAGGGGTGGGCGTGAGGGTGGGCTATCTTCGTTGCCTGGTTTAGCCACAGCTAGCTCCCCAAAGCCCTTCTCCGGCCTCCTCACCATCCCCCCACACTGCTTCTCTCCTTGTTCCCACCTGCAAGGGACTCCCCAATCTTCTGGACAAGGTGTGCATTCAGTGGCCAGGCACGCAAGAGAGGGACGCTTAGCCAGGCTTGCATTCCCCAGCTAACCGGGACGGGTGCTCAAGGTCTTCTGACCAATGTAGTCACAAAGCTGTGAAACTGTCACCATTGTCGCTCGTCTAAGTCCTTAACTAGGTGACACTTTAGCTCCCCAGATCAGGCATGTTCAGAGGGCTGAGGCCACGGGCTGTCAGCACTGTCGAATTACAACATTTTCACCGTTTCAAAAAGAAAGCCTGTCAACCTGGTCTACAAAGCTAGCTTCAGGCCAGCCAAGGCTACACAAAGAAGCCCTGTTTGGGGCTGGAGCGATGGCTCAGTGGTTAAGAGCACTGCCTGTTCTTCCAAAGGACCCGGGTTCGGTTCCCAGCGCCCACATGGCAGCTCACAACTGTCTGTAATTGTAGGATCTGACATCCTCACACCAATGCACATAAATTAAAATTAAATAAAATATTAAAAAAAAAAAAAAGAAGCCCTGTCTGGAAAAACAAGCCAAACCCTCAGTAGACATGGTGGTATAATCCCAGCACTTGGGAAGCGAAGGCAGCAAAGTCAGGAGTTCAAGACAGTTCTAGAACTTCATATCCTGGACTCCATCGCAAGTTTGAGATCAGCCTGGACTACATGTGGCCTTGTCACCAAAAAAAGAAAAAAAGAAAAAAGGAAGAGCTCACCCCACTCTGTCATTTCTTTAAGTCTCCTCATTCTTCTCGACTCTGTCTCCGTTGCCGCCCAGACCTGCTTTGCTTTCTGTCTCTTCCCTAGCTCTGGTTATTCTACACAAATACAACCAGAGAAAATGGCCTTTTCTGTTGGGATTCTTTCTTGAAAAGTGGTGTCTTCAATGTTGCCCCCCTGTGGCAGTTTCGGGTACTGCTTCTCTCTCCTTTTAAATTCTAATTTACACACCATTGAGGAACCACCTAAAGAATATACTTTTAATCTCTTACTCGGGAGGCAGAGACAAGTAGATCTCTGTGAGTTCAAGGCCAGCCTGGTTTACTAAGAGAGTCTAGGACAGTCAAGGCTCCACAGAGAAACCCTATCTCAGAAAAAAAAACAAAAAACATGCATGGAGATTCTGCCCATAAATGGAATACAGCTTGTGGTCCTGTGGCTTTTTTTACATACTGTCCCCTCTTTAAGGTTCATCCTTTTTTTCTTTCAATCTAAAATGCCTTTATTTCTTTCTTTTAAAAAATTTATGTTCATTTACTCTGTGTGCAGAGACCTGCCTCTGCCTCCCGAGTGCTAGGATTAAAGTATGCCTAACCAGCCAGGTGTGTGTGTGTGTGTGTGTGTGTGTGTGTGTGTTATTGTGTGGTGTGTGTGTATGTGTGTGCATGTTGTATCATGTATTGTGTGTACTGTTTGTGTGTTTGTGTATGTAGGTTGTATGTGGTATGAGGGTATATGTAGTGTTTGTGTGTAGTGTGTGTGTGTGTGTATGTATGTGTTGTATGTGCTACATATGTGTGTGTTGTAGAGGAATGTTAATTCAGAACATGCCTGTTCTAGAAAGAGATCACATCCAAAGATCTTCTAGGTCTGTGTGATATGGACGGAATACAGACACGCCTTTAATCCAGGAGACAGCGGTAAACAGATTTGAGTTCAAGGCCAGCCTGGTATAGAGCAAGTATCAGGTAAAGAAAAGCTTAGGTCCAGGCATGGTGGTTCGAGCCTTTAATCCCAAACGGAGGTAAAGTCAGTTTGTAGAAGGAAGCACTCATGTTTGAAAGTGATGTCCAATTGAGTGGCAGAAAAGGTGACGAATCAGAGAAGATTTCACAGAATAGGATACGCCCAACTCTCATGAGAAGAGAGTGGAAAGGGAAGCTACTTAAGAGGCAGTTTTACATAGAGAGGGGGGCAGTTTTACCAGGACAGTAATAGAGAGATGGGTATGTGTATGTACCTGTGTTTGTGTGTGTGTGTGTGTGTGTGTGTGTGTGTATGTGCCTGAGTATGGATATATGTGTACCCGAGAGAGAGAATGCATCATATGCATGCATGACCTCTGCCCACAGAGGTCAGAAGAGACAGCAGATCCCCTGGAAATAGTTACAGGCAACTGTGGGTCTCTATGTGGATCCTGGGAACTAAACCTTGGTCCTCTGCAAAACCACTAAGCGCTCTTAAAACAGCTTTCCAGCCCCAAGAACAGTTTAAAGACAATGTTTTGCTTTGTAGCCTAGGCTGGCCTCAAACTCACAATCCTGTCACCTCGGTGCTGAGGTCCTGGGCATGCACCACCAAGTCTTGTGAATTTGGGAATTCCCATCTTGGGTCCTGTGTTGCCAAACTGTCTCAGCATCCCTAGCCTGTCTCCACCTGTGCTGCTGGCACACTCAGGGGCCAGCCCTTCCAGGGCAGAGATAGAGGAATGAGGCAGGGGAGTGGCCTCAGGGGAGCTTCAGCATTTATCTACCCATTGTCCTACTGTCCTACTGTCCTACTGTCCTACTGTCCTACTGTCCTACTGTCCTTCTGTCCTTCTGTCATACTGGATTGTCCATGGTGTGGGGTGAGAGTAGAGGTGACCATAATGCTGTGCCCTGTCTCTGTCCTACCCCCAGAACCTCTGCCACCACCCTACCACCTCCGAGAAGTGCAGGTCACCATCGTGAACAACAGCAGGTGCTATGAACTGTTCAGGAGGGTTTTTTTCCACCTCTTCATCAGCAGTGACGTGTTCTGCGCCGGCGCTGAGGATGGGAGTGCGGACACCTGCAGGGTGAGTATGCCTGCCCCTCTGAGGAAGCCTGCTCTCCCTCACCGCAGGCCTGAGAGCTCCCTTCACGACTGCCACCAGCCTGTCCTCAGGGTTCACTCATGAGAAGTCACATGCAGCCTTTAGTTTCCCAGCCTGTAAACACACCTCTCATCTTCCATTTGTGATATTTTCCCATCATCCCTGATGGCCCCGCCTCTCCCAGAGGTAGGAACCGTGGCCCTGCTTTTTTGATGAAGAAGCAAGGCTGAGGCTGTGCTGTTGCCAGGAGGAGAAGTAGGATCCTGCTTCTCCCCGACAGTGCTTCCTGCCCTCCCCACCCCCTTCTCCTGCCCCACCTACCGAACCCTCAGGCTTACCCATGCTGCCCCTCAGGGCGACTCAGGAGGTCCTCTGGTCTGCAACATGGATGGTCTCTGGTATCAGATTGGGGTCGTGAGCTGGGGAGTAGGCTGTGGGCGGCCCAGCCTGCCTGGCGTCTACACCAATGTGACTCGGCACTACAACTGGATCGAGAGCACCATGACCCTCAGTGGCGCTGTCAGGCGTGAGCTGGCCCCGCCCCTGCTGTTCCTCACTCTGCACTGGGCTCCCTGGCTTTTGAGGCCCACCTGAACCTATGAAGCTGAAGCTTTGGGCCCAAAGCATCACTGCACCTCCCCGGGCCCAGGGTATTCAGTATAGGGTAGCAGCTGTTGTCCATCTCCTTCGCCAATAAACTCTTGCGCATATCTGAGTCGGCACTTCTCAGGACATTATGGGGACCTTGTGCCTTCCTGGACACTTCCCTGTGTTCACCTTGAGTGGTCCAGGCCAGAACCCACGATAGCTTGTCTAGGCTTTGGCTGCAGACAGCAGATCTGTCAGTGACTGTAGAGTGGAGCCCCAGCCCACCCCCTCCCCACCCCCACAGCACCCTGAAAAGCTCCCACCCCCCATCCAGAGCTCTGCTCATGTGAAGCTGAGATTCCCGACTATAAGCAGTGTAGAATCTCAGAAGAAACCAGAGCTTCTGTGGCTGTGATAAAACACCAGGGCCGGGGGCTGGAGAGATGGCTCAACAATTGAGAGCACTGGCGGCTCTTCCGGAGGTCCTGAGTTCAATTCCCAGCAACCACATGGTGGCTCACAGCTATCTATCATGAGATCTGACACTCTCTTCTGGCCTGCAGGTGTACATACAGGCAGAACATTCATATACATAAATAAATAATTAAAAAAAAAAAAAACACCAGGGCCAAGCCAAGCAAGGGTCAAAACCACCCTTTTCCCACCATCACCACCCAAAAAAACCACTACAACCAAAATCAACTTGGGGAGGAAAGGATTTATTTCAGTTTACAACTCTCAGGTCACACTCCGTCACCGAGGGAAGTCAGGGTAGGAACATGGAGGCAGAAAGTGAAGCAAAGACCATGAAGGAAGCTTGTTCCTTCTGGTTTGCTCAGCCTGCTTTCTTATAAAATCCAGATCAAAAATAAATAAATAAATAAATAATAAAAATAAAAAATTTAAAAAGCCAGATCACCCACCCAGGGATGGCACTGCCAACAGTGAGCTGTACCCTCCACATCAATCATTAATCAACACAATACCTCCAGACATATGTACAAGCAAGTTGTTGTTGTTGTTGTTGTTGTTGTTGTTGTTGTTGTTGTTGAAGACAAGGTGCCCTGGCTGTCCTGGAACTCCCTTCATAGACCAGCCCCCATCTCAGAGATCTGCCTGCCTCTACCTCCTAAGTGCTGGGATTAAAGTATGCCTAACCAGCCAAGCTTGGTGGCACACACCATTAATCCCAGCACTCAGGAAGCAGAGGCAGGTGCATCTATATGAGTTCAAGGCCAGCCTGGTCTACAGAGTGGGTTCCAGGACAGCCAAGACTACACAGAGGAACCCTGCCTTAAAAAAAAAAAAAAAAAAAAAAAGGTTAAAGTACAGGGCTAGAGAGATGGCTCAGAGGTTAAGAGCACTGACTGCTCCTCCAGAGGTCCTGAGTTCAATTGCCAGCAACTACATGGTGGATCACAACCATCTACAATGTGATGTGGTCTGATGCCCTCTTCTGGCTTTCAGGTGTATGTATAGGCAGAGCACTGTATGCATAGTAATAAATATATCTCTAAAAAAAAAAAGAATAAAGTATACCTAGTCAAATCTTAATTTTCCTTCTTACTACATATGTTCAGGTTTGTGTCACCTTGACAAAAGCCACCAGCCCACTGAGCAGAAAGCAGAATGGGAGTTTGTTTGTTTGCTTGTTTGTTTGTTTGTTTGTTTGTTTTTGGAGGTGGGGTATGGCTGGTTGGTTTGGGGTTTTTTGTTGTTTTTGGTTTTTCGAGACAGGGTTTCTCTGGATAGCCCTGGCTGTCCTCGACTCACTTTGTAGACCAGGCTGGCCTTGAACTCACAGTGATCTGCCTGCTTCTGCCTCCCGAGTGCTGGGATTAAAGGTGTGCGCCCCCAAGCCTGACAACCTTCCTTTCAAAAGCTAAAAATAAATAAAGAGTGAAAGAGATGACTCAGCAGTTAAGAACACCAACTGCATTTCCAGAGTACTTGGATTCAATTCCTAGCACCCACATGCCGGCTCACAGCTGTCTGAAACTACAGGCCTTAAGCATTTCTCCTTCTATTTTATCAGTCTTATTTTAAATATCTTTATATAAAAGGATTATTGGCCAAAAGTGATGGCTCAAGACCTTTAACCTTGGCACTCCAGAGCCAGAAGCAGGTATATCTTATGAGTTCAATGCCAGCCTGATCTCCATAGTGAGTTGGGCCAGCCAGGATTACACAATGAGACCTGGTCAAAAGGCAAAAACAAAAAAAAAACAATGTTGTCTCTAACTAGACATCCTTAGCACAGACTTTGTTAGTTGGTGGCATTCTTTTGTTGTTTTGTTCTTGTTCCTAGTGACAGGATTTCTCTGTGTAACCATGGCTGGAACTCACTCTGTAGACTAGACTGGCCTCAAACTCAAGAGATCCCCCTGCCTCTGCCTCCCTAGTGTGGGGACTAAAAGGCATGTGCCGCCACCACCCAGCTAATCGGTGGCATTCTTGACCTTTGGCAGACCAGAGATGTGAACCAGGCTTCAGGGGCAGGACCACCGTGTGCTTCCCTTGTCCCTTTAATTTTCTCCGTTTCTCTGCCCTGCCGCAGACCCTCTCTCCTGTTAGTGCAACACGAAAGATAACATAGACTCATGACTGCTCGAAAACTGCCGAGCCTGGGGCCGGGGAGTGACGGGAAGACCTCCTAACCATAGCCCACGCCTGAGTGTTCGCCGTCACACCAGCACCGCGTGCTCCTGGTCTCACCGTGGCCCACGTGCCTCACCGTAGGATCAGGCCTTAGCTGCGTGTAGCTTGTTGAGGACACGTGGTGTTGTTTCTTAGCGCGGCGGTAACCAGAAGACTGAGTCGGACAGCAAGACGGGCTCAGACAGCGACACCGTCTGCGCCTCCGCTTGGGCCAGGTTTGAGGGTATGCGTTTCCTTCTCCAAGGTTCAGCCGTCCAACATTCAAACAGCTGAAGGCTTTTCCCTCAACTGAACCAAATTCTCAGAGAGAGAACCCATCTCCTTGCTCCGTGAACCAAATTCTCAGAGAGAGAGAACTCATCTCCTTGCTCCGTGCATCTTGCTTCTCCGTGTCCTCCAGTTTCGCCCCGTCACTCCAGGTTGCAGCTTTCAGGCCCTGTGCCAGATGGCACGCCCACCTAACTTGCAAAGTTTGGTCCATGACCCCAGAGGTTACCGTATGCTCTCAGGTTGCCCCCAACCCTACTAGTCCTTATTAACCTTTTTAAGAGCCACCGACAGCACTTCACCGTCTAGGGGCAGCCAGACCTGGAGCCACAGAAGATCCCAGAGGTTGGAGGAGGATGGGCACACTCGTCTTCCGCTCCTCCTGCACTTTTATAGGATTTGTTTGCCACATGCCTGGCCCTGCTCCAGGCTCTGCACGGTTCAACCAGCTAATCTTCATAACAGCCAAGTGGTTGGCTTTATAGATGAGAAAAGCGGGGTGTGCAGGAAGTTGAGTAACTCCACCGAGGGCTCAGCATTGGAGGGAGGATATGCCAAGGCCAAACTCCGGAGAGGTGAGCCAGTGGATCGGTTGATACCACCATCACCACCCCACTCTCTGCTCCCTCCCTCCCTCCCTCCCTTCTTCTCTTCTCCTCTTCTCTTCTCTCTCTCTCTCTCTCTCTCTCTCTCCCCCTCCCCCCCACCCACCCCCCCCCCCCCCGTGCTGGGGGTCAAGTCTAGGGCCTCAAATAAGAGAGCGCTCTACCTCTGAGTTATCCACCCCCAGCAAATATGGAGGTTTTGTTTTTTGGAGACAAGGTCTCATGTATCCCAGGCTGACGTCAGACCTGCTATGTGGCCAAGGATTATCTTGATCTTGTGATCCTCCTGACTCCATCGCTGAAAGTGCTGGACTATGGGTGTGTGCCACTACACTCAGTTCACGTCACCCTGGGTTAAAATGCACGGTCTTGTGCATGTGTGGAGGGAAGCGGTCTGTCATCTTAGTCATGTTCTCAAGCCTCAAGTGTGGGTTTTATTTGTTTTGGGGTTTTTTTTGGTTGGTTGCTTTTGTTGTTGTTGTTGTTGTTGTTTTGTCTTGTTTTGTTTGTTTGTTTGTTTTCTCAAGACAGGGTCTCTCTGTGTAGCCTTGGCTGTCCTGGACTCACTCTGTAGACCAGGCTGGCCTCGAACTCACAGCGATCCACCTGCCTCTGCCTCCCGAGTGCTGGGATTAAAGGCGTGCGCCACCACGCCCGGCTCTCAAGTGTGGGTTCTAAATTTGGCCTTTGAGCAGAAGCCAGGGCTGAACACTCACTGGCACTGAGCTGCAACAGTGCCCTCTTCTCTGTATCCCTGCCTTGCCTTCAGCCTGTGGTCTTGCTCAGCCTTTTCCTCTCACTCCCAGTTCTTCAGTGCCAGCTCTGTATTAAGCACAGTTCTACTCAATGGAAACTGTCTTAGAATGAAAGTACTCCCTCCTTTATTGGCTTTTCGTGACTATAACAAAATACCAGAAGCAGGTTAACTTTATAAATAAGAGAGATTTCCTACATCATAGTTTTACCGATCCAAAGGCAAGGCATAGGCATCAGCTCAGTACTGGGTTCTTTGCTCTACCCTGGCTACCCCCAAACCAAAGAGCATACTGTTCCCCAGTGTAGTGCAGAGTGCTGCTGTGGCCAAAGGGTTGTAGCAGCTTGAAACTGGCTATTCTCTACTCCAAGCTCATACAGACTGGGATTTAGAAGGGACTGGCCAGGTTGGGCTCTGTGTGCTGTCGGCTGCAGGCCTGAGGTCTGGAGTGTGGGTCCAGGGTCTGAGCCTCCTTGTGGGGCCAGTTAGCCTGGTTGAGCTGGAATTACTGATCAGAACAATAAAGCTAGGAAGCTCCAGCGAGCAGATTTCACAAGGCAACAGGATCGGGTTCAGAGATGAGCTGCCAGGCATCTTCTGGAGCTTCCTGGCCTAACCGCAGCTCCCCCAAGGCCCGCCCCATGCCCCTTCTCAGCACCTGGTATCCTTTTCCTGCACCTCTTAAGTTCTGCTCAAAGCATCTTTGTTTGAGCCCGTTCTGCTGAGGCCACAGCTCCGCCTTGGCCTTGTTAATTACCTGGGCCTCCACCCCCTCTGTCTTTTAAGCCCCCAGGCCCTCCTCTGGCCCCAGTCATCAGAGAGGAGACCCAGGCTTCAAGGGTGAGAGCTGGGCCCCAGGGCTGCTAGGAATCACTGTTGGGGACCAGAGGGTGAGGCTCCAGGGTTTCCTACTGAGGCCTAAGGTGCCCAGATCTCAGAAGTGGGACATGCTTGGTCAGGTTGGTCACATGGAGTCTAAGGCACAGGTAGAGGGGTAGAGTCTGGGCTGCAGGGATAGCTCCAGGACCACGCAGAAAGTAATGGCAGACAAAACTGCCATGGAGGTACAGGGCCTGTTAGGACAGGCTCCTCTCTGCCCCCTGCCGCCTCCAGACCAGAGACCAAGACCTGACAAGTGCTACCCGCACCCAGGCCAGACCTGAAGGGAGAATGAAAGATGCTGCTCACCTCCAGCTCCTGCTCCTCTTAGTGCTGGGTGAGTGAGCGCCAGGGCCAGGGTGCTTCCACGGAGTTGCCTACCTCGCCTCTCCCAGAGCACCACGGGGCATCTGATCTTTACTCCAAGGCCTGGAGTCTCTCTGGCACTGACCTTGAAAGGCTCTCCAAATCTGAGTATGCTGTAGGTAGGTAGTGCCTAAATTCCACTCCCTCCTCCCAGTGCTCTGGGGGAGGGTGATGGAGGCCGCCAATGGCATGCAAGCCTGGCATGAGGTCAGTGTAACAAATATGTCCTACCTCCTACCTAATCTCTGACCCAGGCTGTGTTACCTGGCACCAAATCCCTAATCTAGCGCCTTGCCTGCTTCCTCCTGCAGGAGCCAGGATGCAGGAGTGTGCAGGTAAGGAAGCCTGAAAACCCGCTTCCTCCTCAGGTTGGTCCTGCCCCCCCTTCCTAGACCCCAAGTCGCAGCCAACCCTCACTGCCAACTTGTCCCGTCATAGCCTGTGGGCAGCCCCGCATGTCCAGTCGGATCGTTGGGGGCCGGGATGCTCGGGATGGAGAGTGGCCGTGGCAAGCAAGCATCCAGCACCGTGGAGCCCACATCTGTGGAGGGTCACTCATTGCACCCCAGTGGGTGTTGACAGCAGCTCACTGCTTCCCTAGGTCAGTGCTCACTCCAGCTCCAGGAAAAACAAAGCCTGAGGAAAAGCACAGGTGCTGCCTGGGGAGGTGTGGGCGGTGCCGGCTTCCGGTGGCCCCACAGTCCAGGTATTGCCAGCGGCCCATATCTTTGCTCTGCAGACGGGTATTGCCATCAGAGTACAGTGTGCTCCTGGGAGCACTAAGTCTGGGCATGACATCATCCCACGAGCTCTTGGTTCCCGTGCGGCGGGTGCTGCTGCCGCCTGACTACTCTGAGGATGAGGCCCGCGGTGATCTGGCACTGCTGCAGCTGCGTCACCCAGTGTCCCTGAGTGCCCGCATCCAGCCTGTCTGCCTGCCTGCACCAGGCTCCCATCCACCACCAGGGTCTCCATGCTGGGTCACTGGCTGGGGTAGCCTCAGCCCAGGCGGTAAAACATATAGTCAGACTGTGGGGGCATCGGGGCACCCCTTTCTCCTCCATCTGACTGTGAGTCCTGGCCTATCATAGTCCCAGTATGGGACCCAGCACCATGGAAGCCCAAACCTCCCTTCTACTCAGACTCAAGGAGTCCTGGTTTACAAGTCAGACCCTCCCACTCGCCTTTTCCCACTGAGCCCCACTTCAAACTGTCCACTCACCTGATTCTCAGATCTCTTCCTCTTCCCCCAGTACCACTCCCAGAGGGGCGACCCTTGCAAGGAGTGAGGGTGCCACTGATGGACTCTCGAGCCTGTGACCGCCTCTACCACCTGGGTGCCAATGTGCCCCAGGATGAGCGCATAGTGCTACCAGGGAACGTCTGTGCTGGCTACCGCAGGGGCCACAAGGATGCCTGCCAGGTGTGTCTCGCTAACCCACATCCTCTGGAATTGGTTCCCCAGCCGCCTAACCGCCCTAGAACCCAGGACCCGGGAGGTTGCAGACCTCTAACCTAAAGCTGCTACCCCGGGGAACTGGAACTAGGAAAGTGGCCTTGAAAGAAGGCCTAAGCTCACCTTTTTTCCTGCAGGGGGACTCTGGAGGGCCCCTGACCTGTATGGAGTCCGGCCGCTGGGTCCTGGTGGGGGTGGTGAGCTGGGGCAAGGGCTGTGCCCTGCCCAACCGTCCAGGTGTCTATACCAACGTGGCCAAGTATAGTCCTTGGATCCAGGCCCGCCTGAGCCTCTGATGTTGGTGGGGTTTGAGAAGACGAATCCAGAGCTTCCTGGCCCATCTTGAACTCTTCTTTCTTACATGAAGCTGAAAAGCTAAGAGTCCAACACACACACACACACACACACACACACACACCCCAACCCCCACACCCCTGACACCCCCGCCTCCTCTCCTCCTTTGAGGCTCATATTCTGTCACTGAGGGATTTTCTGTGAGTCCCGTGCAGTTACACTTCGGCCCTCTCCTTTTGGCTAGAATTTACTTCCTTCAGCTTTAAAGATGGGCAGGCCAGCTGGTGGCTCACCTGGCCGGGGTACCCTTTGTTTGCTGGAGGAAGTCAGACAGATAGAAAGCCTAAGAAGGACTAAACAGCCACGAGCATCTCCTTTGCTGGTTTTGAATGTCTAGGGGCCAGGCGTTGTAAGGACCGCAAGGCACCCACAGCCAGCCGTGAGCACCAGGTCTGCCGTCCCCCCATCTTCTAATCTCTTGCCTTCATGCTGGTTAAGCGCCCAACAGAAGACCCAACTGTGCCACCCAAGCTTTTGATCCACAGAGTTGCAATAAATGTATGCTGTTTTAAGCTGCTACCTCGGTGGCGATTTGTTACATGGTCATAAAATCTAGTATATGTAGATTTTGCCCAATTGTGATGGAGGCATGCCAGAGGGAAAATAGGTTCGCCCTCTGTGTGTGACATCCCACGTTCAGGAAGCCTAGGACTACTCACTCACCTCAATAGATGGAGGTCAGCTCCTACAGTGTCAGGCAGCCAGAGAATTTCTTTTTTTTTGTTTGTTTGTTTTGTTTTTGTTTTTCGAGACAGGGTTTCTCTGTGTAGCCTTGACTGTCCTGGACTCACTTTGTAGACCAGGCTGGCCTCTTAACTCACAGTGATCCACCTGCCTCTGCCTCCCGAGTGCTGGGATTAAAGGTGTGCACCACCATGCCCGGCTGAGAGCCAGAGAGTTTCAAAGCCATCTCTTAGGAGTTAACAATGAGGAGACAGAAAATGTGGTGGAGGATGAGCAAAGGCCTGAGTGTGTCTGCTCCCTCCCCACCTTCCTCTTTTCCCATCTTCTCCGATGTGCCGTGGATCCACGGAGCTGTACTAGATGATTCCTGGCCCCATCAAAGAGGCTATGTGGAAGAAGAGCTCAAGGTGGCTTTTCCTGCCCGGGGAGGCTGAGTCAAGTCATCTGTATATAGAGCTGGCGTACCTTTGGTAGGGTGGTAAGGGATGAGGGTGCTTGGGATGCTGCATAATTATTGCAGGGCCCCTACAAATGGCCATGTGCACATCAGTGACCGGACCCTGGAGCTCCTGCTGAGAAAACACTGCCTGCGCTCAGGATGTACTGTGAGTACATCACTCCCCACCTCTCTCCACCATCTCCATCAACCTTGCAAGCAATCCTCCAGGAAGCCTATGCCCGCGTAGTGCATGAGGAAACTCTGAAAGAGAGTGAACAGCCTCAGGGCCTTGGGATGGCCTTGATACAAATAGTAGATCCCTGTCCGGAGAGCCTGGGATTTCTTGTGTATGACCAGGCAGACAAGGAGAGACTGTAGAAGCAGAGAGCAGGGGTCAGTCAGCTCCTGGCTCCACTACACCCTATGATATGCGCCTGAGTAAGGGGAGGGAGGAGGCTCTCTGCACCACTTCATCAAAGACTCGGTTTTCCTATTTGTCAAGTGAGAAAAAAGTGGTGCCCCAAGTCACAGCTGAGACCAGTCACAACTGGCAGGGTGGTAGACCAGTGCTTTTCAGGTGTCTTCCGACATTCTCAGCCTTGCCTGGCCTGGCCTCTCAGGCCAACCCTGGATTGTCAGTGCATGCTGCTAGCAAGGCACAGATCTCATGTCTGTGCAGTCTGTGGCACCTTGTCTGACTGACAGCAAGGCCAGATGCAGGGTGTGGCCCTCCTGCTGAAGCTATCAGAAGCTCTGAGCTGCAGCCTACCCACTGGCCACCGGCCTCAACATAGGCCTGATCTGCTACTTGACAGGATGGGAGAGTTAGGGGCTAGGAGGACTGCAGTGAAGGCCAGTGAAGGAAGAGATTTCAGAGGGTTCCTGTCGAGCCAGAGGCTACTAGCTCAAATAACAATTTTTTTTTTAAGCTTTTTGGTTTTTCTGTTTTGTTTTGTTTTGTTTTGGTGACACCTTGCCCGGCTTATTTTTTGGTTTTTCGAGACAGGGTTTCTCTGTGCATGCAGCCTTGGTTTTCCTGGACTCAATTCATAGACCAGGCTCGAACTCACAGAAATCCACCTGCCTCTGCCTCCTGAGTGCTGGGACTAAAGGCGTTCCCCACTAACGACAGGCTCAAATAACAATGACTAGTCATACCTTAGAAGATGGAAAATGAGGGCTAACACTTGGAGAGGCTCTACAGTACTACTTCAGAAGGCTGAGTTCGGTTGCTAGAGTGCTTTCCTAGCATACATAAAGCCCTAGGTTAGATTTTCAGTATCCCATAAAACTGGGCATTATAATGTACACCTCTATAATCCTAGCACTTCGGAGGTGGAGGCAGAAGGATCAGAAGTTCAAGGACATCTTCATCTACATCCTCAGCTGGGCGTGGTGGCACAAGCCTTTAATCCCAGCACTCAGGAGGCAGAGGCAGGCAGATCTCTGTGAGTTCAAGGCCAGCCTGGTCTACAGAGGGAGTCCAGGACAGCCAAGAATACACAGAGAAACACTGTCAAGAAAACACACACACACACACACACACACACACACACACACACACACACATACACACACACGAGAAAGAAAAAAGAAGAAAAAGAAAAAGTAGAAGAGAGAAAAGAGAGAGAGAGTTTAAAGCAAGGCTGGGCTATTTGAGACCCTGTCTCAAAACAAAAAGAAAAACTTTGTAGATTTGTTACCTCCCCCAGTCCCTGCACTGAGCCCAAAGCCTAGTAAGTGCCAGTTAACCCACTAACTAACCACTAGTCTAAAGCCCCAATCCTATTCTCTCATATTAAAGAAAACTAGGCCTGGATGAGGTTAACTGCCTGAAGCTGCAGGTCACCTGGGAAGCAAGTTTAGTCAGTCACCAGTCTAATAATGAAGGGCCGAGCCAGCAGCACCGTGGGTTCACTCAGAAAGTGAACCAATCCAGGAAATAAGAGTAAAGAAAGCTTTCTCTGTGTAATAGCCCTGGCTGTCCTGGAACTTTTTGTAGACCATGCACACTGGCCTCAAATTTACAGAAATCTGCCTGCCCACTTCATTTTTAAAACACAGGATGGAGCTGGGCATAATGGTGAACACCTTTAATCCCAGCACTCAGGAGGCAGAGGCAGGCGGATCGATGTGAGTTCGAGGCCAGCCTGGTCTACAAAGCGAATCCAGGACAGCCAAGATAACATAGAGAAACTCTGTCTCAGGGGGAAAAAAAAAAAGGAACAAAAAACACAGGATGGAGCCAGATGTGGTGGCACATGCTTTTATTTATTTTTTTAAAAGATTTATTTATTATGTATACAGTGTTTTGCCTACATGTATACCTGCATGCCAGAAGAGGACATCAAATCTCATTATAGATGGTTGTGAGCCACTATGTGGTTGCTGAGAACTGAACTCAGGACCTCTGGAAGAGCAGCCAGTGCTCTTAACCTACGTGCCATCTCTCCAGCCCGGGATATGCTTTTAATCCCAGCACTTGGGAGGCAGAGGAAGGTGGATCTCTGTGAGTTCAAAGACAGCCTGGTCTACAAAGCGGGTCCAGAACAGCCAGAGTTCTTGCCTTCCTCATGTGGCCACATTTAATAAATCTGTCTCTGCTTTTCACTATTAACACATTTGGGAGTTTGTTTGTTTGTTTTCGAGACAGGGTCTCTCTGTGTTAGCCTTGGCTGTCCTGGACTCGCTTTGTAGACCAGGCAGGCCTGGAGATCCATCTGCCTCTGCCTGCCGAGTGTTGGGATTAAAGGCGTGCGCCACCACGCCCGGCTACTATTAACACTTTTTTTGTTTGTTTGCTTTTCGAGACAGGGTTTCTCTGTGTAGCCTTGGCTGTCCTGGACCCGCTTTGTAGACCAGGCTGGCCTCGAACTCACAGCGATCCACCTGCCTCTGCCTCCCGAGTGCTGGGATTATAGGCGTGCGCCACCACGCCCGGCTATTAACACTTTTTAGTTGATATACTGGGACTAGGTAGGCAAGCCTACCTAGCTGGTGTTGACAAGACCCAGGCATTGACCCTAATAACTACAACCCCAGTCTCTAAAAACAATAGCTTCTCTAGCTCCTAAGAGGCCACATAAAGCATGCCTGAATTGGACTTAACAAACCAACAGACCCAAGCCTGAAGCGAGATGAGGACAACACACAGTGGCGATAAAATCCAAAATTATAGAACTCCTCAAAATGGCTTTTAAATTACCCGCTCGCAACCCTATGTGAGTTTGCCTTTTAAATAAGGGTGGGCTGGAGAAACGTTTCAGTGATGATGAGAACTGGCTGCTCTAGCAGGCGCTCTAGCTAGGTTCAATTTAACATCCACATGGGGGCTCACAACCGCCTGTAATCCCAGTTCCAGAGCATCCGACGCCCTCTTCTGGCCACCCAAAGCACTGCATGCAACTGATGCATAGTCGTACATCCAGATAAAACATTCATTATTTAAAAAAAAAAATGGCAGATACGCTTGAATCGCTGTTTCTGACTCTCTCTCTCTCTCTACGTTCCAATTCAAACGTCGCTTGTGCCACAGACCCGTGAGGGCCTCAGCTTTTGCCCGTCTACAGCACAGACACCGAGATGGCGGCCACGCACATCAAGCCGTTTCCGGATAGCTTAAGATGGCGGCGACGGTGTGGGCGGGGCTGAGAGGACAAGGGGGCGGGGCCGGGCGGGGCCGCGCGGAGCACGCCGGGCCGCGCTTTGACTGCCGGGAAGGGGCGGAGCGCGGCCGCGCCGGCGCGTCGAGCCAGAAGCAGCCGCCGGGATGGTGAGCGGGCGCGGGGGGGGGGGGCGCGGGGCCGGGGGCGGCGGGGGCTCCGGGGCCGGCCCGGGGGCCGCGGGCTAGCATTGACGCGGGCTCGCCATCCTCAGGACGTGTTTCTCATGATCCGGCGCCACAAGACCACCATCTTCACGGACGCCAAGGAGTCGAGCACCGTGTTCGAGCTGAAGCGCATCGTCGAGGGCATCCTCAAGCGGCCGCCGGACGAGCAGCGGCTGTACAAGGTGCGACGAGCGGGCGTGGCGGTTGCGCGCGTGGGGGCCAAGCAGGACTCTTTAAGTAAGGTGGTCTCAGATCGTGCGGAGGGGCGGGCGGCGTCGGGTCCCGAGCCAGCCGCCCCGCCCCGCCCTGCCAGGCGGCCTTGCTCAGCGGTTGGGGAAACCGAGGCCTCGGTAATTTTATGCAGCCGAAGGTCGTGCCACAGAGTCAGGGTTTGTTTTAGGCTAAGCCACCACCATGTGCCTAATCGTCGGCCTGCCGGGAGCCCACCGGAATCCCACTGCCAGAGGGTGGGGTGGAACCCGATGAACGCGAGTGTTGTCTAGAAGATAGGTCAAGATTCATCCAACCACGGTGTTTATCCTTGCAAGTCTCCTGATGTTCTAGAACCACCTAGCAATCACGCACACTTTTTACTTGAGAAGCCAGCTCCAGTTTTCAATAAGCCAGGCTGTGGAGTTGGATTCTCGTGCCTCAAATTCGACTCAGGTTTCCCAGAAGCTAAGGTCAGCCACCGAAGCACATTTCGCTAATTCCAGCTGTAAACAGGAGCTTCTTTTGCGCTAGGTTAGAGGCTGGTTCCAAAGAGCTTTTCTCTGATACCCAATGGGCTTTTCCTTGAAACACCCATCCGTTATTCTAGGAACCACAAAGTATTCTTGTACTGCATTCTATGCCTCTATGGGTTATTAAAACTCCTGACTTCCCTGTGAGTTGGGAATTCCAGTAATTTCCATATTAAGGTTAAGGTTGGTTTAAAAAGAAAACACAGCCAGATGTGGTGGCAGCAGTCGGGAGACAGAGGCAGGTGGATCGCTGTGAGTTCAAGGCCAGCCAGGTCTACAAAGCAAGTCCAGGACAGCCAACGCTACACAGAGAAACCAAAAGAAAAGAAAACACAAAACTTAAAAGAAATGAGGGCTGCAGCTCTATTAAGTGGTAGCATAGTCTGTTTGCATTGAGTCCTAGGTTAGATCATCCAGCTGGAAAAACTGGGCAGAAATCACGTTTGGGAGGTAGAGGCAGGAGGATCAGAAATTCAAGAACAAAATACTGTGTAGAAAAATTCAACTACCTCTTTGAGTTAGATTTACCTAGAGAACTTAGGAAAGCCAGGAAAGAGCCCTTTTGAGCTGTTTTTGTGTGACATCTTCCTTACACACACACACACACACACACAGAGTCCAGATATTTGTGGAGGCATCAGATCCATCCTATGGAAAGGGACCTGGGAGCCAATCTATATGAGCACTAGAAAATACACTTGGGGTTCTCAGCCAGAGCTTTTAACTTCTGGGAGTCATCACTCCAGCCTGTTTTGTTTTGTTATTTGGTTTTTCAAGACAAGGTTTCTCTGTGGAGCGTTGGCTGTCTTGGACTCACTTGGTAGACCTCCAACTTACAGAGATCCATCTGCCTCTGCCTCCTGAGTGCTGGGATTAAAGAAGTGCACCACCACCACCTGGCATCGGATTTGGAAATTCTTGGCTATAGTTCTGGAATGTGTGTTTGTACTTAGGGACATTTCTCCCCAGTAGAGTTGCTGATCAGCAGGGCTCTCTTTGGGACCTGCCCTTGAGGACCTTTCCCCAAACCCTGCTTCTCTCTTCAGGACGACCAGCTCCTTGATGACGGGAAAACTCTGGGCGAGTGTGGCTTTACTAGCCAGACAGCACGGCCACAGGCCCCTGCCACAGTGGGCCTGGCCTTCCGAGCAGGTAAGATGGCTAACCTGGGTGGCAGCTGCCATCTAGTAACACCCAACGAAGAGTTCCTCCAAGCTTTCCCAGTCCACAAAGAGCTTGAGGTATTTGTTTCCTTATTAAAAAGCAAAGCCTAGGGCCTGGAGACATAGTTCAGTAATTTAAGGCACTCACTGGCTGCTCTCCCAGAGGACTTGGTTTCCATTCCTAGCACCCACATGACAACTCAGAACTTTAATTCCAGGTTCAGGGCACTTGAAGCCCTGGTGTCCATGCACATGAAAAATAATTGTTAAAAATTAAGACACAGATGGTAGATATTAGTGATGACTTGCAGGTTCCTGATATCAGCCACGTTTATAGGATTTATTGAGTACTTCACCCTGTCCCACCTCATCTTTTTTGTTTGTTTGGGTTTATTTCTTTTGAGACAGGCTTTCTCTGTATAGCCCTGTAACTCACTCTGTAGACCACGCTGGCCTTGAACTCAGATTTCCAGCTGCCTCTGCCTAGGATCAAAGGCATGCTTGGGCTGTTTAGTTTTTCTTGTTCTTACTGTTTTTAGAGACAGTTTCTCTGTGTAGCCTTGGCTGGATTCACTTTGTAGATGAGGCTGGCTGTGAACTCAGTGATCCACCTGCCTCTGCCTCCAAGTGCTGGGATTAAAGGCATGTGACACCATGCCCACCTGGCTGTTTATTTTTGTTTGTTTGTTTGGGTTTTGTTTCTGTTTTTCAAGACAGGGTTTCTCTGTGTAGTCTTGGTTGTCCTGGACTTTGTAGATGAGGCTTGGCCTCGAACTCATAGCTTTCCACCTGCCTCTGCCTTGAGTGCTGGGATTAAAGGCGTGCATCACCATGCCTGTCTCTGGCTGTTTGTTTTTTAGACAGGTTTCATCTATGTAGTCCTGGCTGTCCTGGAATTTGCTTTGCCTCTCTGGTTTTGGGATTAAAGAAATTTAACCACTACACCCAGCTCCACCTAATCTTTTCACAGTTGTCCTGGAAGGGCATTGCCTTCACTTTGAAGACAGGAAAGCCAAGACATGGATGAGAGGCAAGCTATAAGGAACTTACTTGCTGGAGCAAGATACCATGCCAGAGGTCTACAGAGGGAGTTCCAGGACAGCCAAGGATACACAGAAACCCTATCTCAAAACAAATAAAAAAAAAAAGAAAAAGAGGATATGCCTTTGGGAACTTAAACAGGAGCCATAGGCTTTTTTTCGCAGCTATGGACTCAGGGACTGTATATATGATGGACAAGAAAATGTGGAGAAATGTTCAGCAATTAAGAATACTGGCTCAAAGCTGGGCGTGGTGGCGCACGCCTTTAATCCCAGCACTCGGGAGGCAGAGGCAGGCGGATCGCTGTGAGTTCGAGGCCAGCCTGGACTACAAAGTGAGTCCAGGACAGTCAAGGCTACACAGAGAGAACCCTGTCTCGAAAAACCAAAAAAAAAGAATACTGGCTCGAGCTAGAGAGATGGCTTAGCGGTTAAGAGCACTGTCTGCTCTTCCAAAGGTCCTGAGTTCAATTCCCAGCAACCACATGGTGGCTCATAGCCATCTATCATGAGATCTGGTTCCTTCTTCCTGTATGCAGATGTACATGCAGGCAGAACACTCTATGTGCAATAAATAAATCTTTAAAAAAACACACACACACACATACACACAAACCACTGGCTCTTGCAGAAGACCTGGGTTCAGTTCTTGTTACCCAAATAGCAGCTTAAAAACCATTCATAACTCTAGTTCCAGAAAACCCAGTGCCTTTGACCTTCATAGGCACAAGCCACATAACATAGATGGTACACATAGACACATAAAACATTTTAAAATGACAATGATAGAAAAGTGCCCTGGTTGTTGGGTTTTTCTTTTTCTTTTTTTTTTAAGATTATGCATATAGCCTGCATGTATACCTCCAGACCAGAAGAGGGCACCAGGTCACATAGATGGTTGTGAGCCTCCATGTGGTTTCTAGGAATTGAACTCAGGACCTTAGGAAGAATAGCCAGTGCCCTTAACCTCTGCAGAGGCATCTCTCCTGCCCAGAAAAGCATCTTTTCTATCTTGAAAGAAAACATAAGCAAAGCCAGTTTTGGTGACACATGCCTTTAATCCCAGCACTCAGGAGGTAGAGGCAGGTGGATAGCTTTGAGTTTGAGGCCAGCCTGGTCTACAAAGTAAGTCCAGGACAGCCAAGGCTAACACAGAGACCCTGTCCTGAAAAACATAAGGCTAGTTTTTATAAAGTAAATCTCAATTCAGCAAGGTATATCTTTAGGTGTAGCCAGTTGTCTCTCTTGCCCCTATCCAGCCCGGAATTACCATCTCCACAGGGCATTCCAAGCAGGGCCTGCTGCAAATGCCCTGGTACGAGAATCTGCCCCAAGGTAACATTGAGGGCTGGTGAAGTAAGGGGGGCAGACAGATTACCCTTTGCTTGAGCTGGAAGCTGAAAACAAAATTTATCTCAGGAAAAGGTTGTGTTGTCTTCAAAAGTCAGCCCTTTTCTCCCGAGCAGAATCTAGAACACTGGAGGCTAACATTACTTTTAGTTGTATCAAAGCTAAAGGCAGTGACTTGTGTTTTCATGATTTCTGGAATGGCACTGGATATCGAGGTGACTGGACCAAAGGTTCTATATCCCTCTGGCAGACGAAATGTGTTGTGACAAGGCTTGCAGGTGCACTTTTGGAAGCATCTGACAGCACTAGGTCTCTGGACCTAATTAGAAGCCTTCCCTTCCCTCCCTCTCAACGTCCAGCCTAGTAACTGGAATGAGGGAGACAATGAAGCAAGAAATCTATCACTGTAGATTTGTAGTTTTGGTTTTTTGAGACGGGGTTTCTTTGTGTAGTCCTGGAACTCACTCTGTAGACCACGCTGTCCTCAAACTCAGAGATCTGCCTGCCTCTGTCTCCAAAGTACAAGATTAAAGATGTACACCACTACTTGGTCAGTTCAACTTCTGCACCACTGGCATTTGTGACTAGAATGGCCAGTTGTGCATGCTGCTCTTACAAAGCACCTGAGTCCAAGCACTTACATGGCAGCTTGCCAGCACCCTGGACTTCCTGGAAGCCATCTCAACTCTTCCCCTCCTCACTCCCTACTTACATGAATAAATAGTATTGAGAGCCATGTCAGGAATTTCTGGGCGGGTGCAAACACCTGAGAAAGATTGGTAGTAGTGGTAGCGCAGGTTGTTTTGTACTCAGTCAATGGTGGGTGCTAAAAACAAAATGGATTTTGAGTTGGTAAAGCATCACTTGCCTGACAGACCTGAAGCGCTGAGGGTGTGATTCCTGGCCTGCATTTAAAAAACCCAGATATGATATATGCCTGTAATCCCAGCACGTGGGTAGGTAGGGACACATTATTCTGGGGTACATGAGCCTGCCTTGAAGAGAAAAAAAAAAAGGCAGTATCTTATTTTCCCAAAGCAGGGCTTAGGCTGTGAGTTGAATTTGGCTGTGAGTACCTAGCAGCAACTAGCTTTAGGACCAAAAAATGCAAAGGCTGCCTTGAAGCAGAGAGTGGTTTGGTACTGAACAACAATCACAGACTAACTGGAACAAAAGATGACAACCTTCCCCGAAGTGGTTTTGCTTGCATTCATAATAATGCCTACCTGATGCTTTTAGACTGTTTCAAAGAGAATTAAACTAGTCTTGGTATTTGGTGTCAAGGGAATTCAGATCTTGGTGGAGTGTGACAGAAAAGCCAGGTGGCCACACTGGTTGGTGCCGAACCCTAGAGTATCTAATGGAATGGGTGGTAAAGTTAGGCCTCTGGGAGCCTAAGATAAAATGTCATTGCCAAGTCAACAGAGTTTCTCTGTGTATCCTTGGCTGTCCTAGCTTTGTAGACCAGCTGGCCTCGAACTCAGAAATCAGCCTGCCTCTGCCTCCCCAGTGTTGGGATTAAAGGCGTGTACCAGCATGCCTGGCCTAAACCACCCTTCCAAGTAAAGGAAACATTGGGAATCTTCTGTTCTGTTCGCTTCCACAGATGATGCCTTTGAAGCCCTGCGCATTGAGCCCTTCTCCAGCCCTCCAGAGCTTCCAGATGTAATGAAGCCACAGGATTCTGGAGGCAGTGCCAATGAACAAGCTGTGCAGTGAGGGGCCCCAGGCCCACCCCCTAGAGACCCATTCCCCCCAATTAAAAAAAAAAGATTTGGCTGTCTATCTGGCTCATTTTTCTCTTGTTCACTTTTCAGAAAGCTTACAAGACCATCCTGTTCTCTGGCCAAACTGAACACTAGGACTGAAAACCCAGCCTAGGCCAGTCTGTTGAGACTGCAGAGTTTCTCTGTACAGCTTTGGCTGCCCTACAACTCAGCTCTGTAGAAGCTCTGCTTCCCTTCACCCATGTGCTGAGATAACATGTGCTGAGATAAAAGGTGTGTGCCACCACCGCCTGGCTTATCCAACTGGCCGTATGAGTAAAAAGTCTACAGACCAATTATTGCATTTCTCATTTTTTATTTGACAGAAAAGTTGCTTTTACTGTACAGATTTAAAAAACCAAAATGCCTTAAGAAACAATTGGGGGGAGGGTGTCACTTTGTCAAGGGGGTGCAGCAGGGCTAACCAACTTCAACTCCTTCCTCTTCCAAGAACATAAGACTTACCAAGTCCCAAACCATCAGTCACCCCCAAAACCTCGGGGACTAGCTCCCTGGATTATTACAATTCCAGGGTTTAGATGTCCTGAACTGTGTGCCCTCCCTCCCTAAACTCACATTCCCTCCCACTCCAACCCCCCAAACACATGAACCAGGAAAAACTCACAGAGATCAACATTTCACAGGAACCAAAAAAAAAAAAAAAGGGAGGGGAATTAGCCCTCCCTTCAAGATGCTGCCAAGGTTCAAGGGAAGGCAGACAAAGACTCCTCCCATGATTCTTCTGAGAAAATGAGGAATACTCATGTCTCCAGAGTATGAGGTGTGGTGGAATCCAGATTATGGGGACCTGAAACAGAGATGACTGATTAATGCTGATGTCACCCGGGTTTCACTTTTTGTGCCACTCTACAAATACCCCTATTCCAGCAGCTACTACTAGCTCCCAGAAGGGCCAGACTTCCACACAGACACACCTGGAGGAGCGGTGGCGATTAGGCCGGGGACTAGGTGTCTCCTTCCTGCGCTTGTGGCCAGGAGAATGGCTGTCCCCACGCTGGCCTCTCCAGGAAGCTCGCTCACTGCTACAAGAGAATAGAGATTAGGCACCAGAGCAGTTATATATCCCTTAGTTTTGCTTACAAATTAACGGTGGCTAATTGAGCTAGGTTACTATCACCTGCTTTGTATGGGCCCTACCTCTGTTGATCCCTTGGTGAAGGCTGGGGCGAGGGCTGCCGACGCTCAACAGGTGAGTAGCTGAGGGATCGGGAATCCCGAAGGGAGTCTATTGGCTTTCGAGGGCTGCGTGACCTAGGGAGCAGCAGAGTAGGCCTCTATAGCACCACATCCTCTCAAACCCACCAGCCAAGCATTCAGGACCACCCACCCAGGTCCTGACCACCAAACCTCACACCACACAGGGCCAGCCTCAGACCCACCTTTGTCCGCACTCACCCATCCGCCCGCACACCATCCACCGAGTGCCCCAGTGGACAGGGCACAGGGTGCAGCGGGGGATGCAAAGATAAAAGAGTCCCTGCCCTTGGAGAAATTTTGTTTGGTAGTAAAGGAGGCCAACAATGAAGGCACACACGCCCCCTACATAGGAAACAGCCCAGCTGGGATGGATATGCGTGGGCCTGGGGATCCAGAGCAAGGATGGGGACCTGGGCAGGACAGGGAAATGGCAGGGCAGTCTTCACGGAGGTGCTGGTTTGAGTGCAGTCTTGCAGAACGAGTTCACCAGGCAGACAAGGAAATCCCAGGCAGAAGGAACAGCATTCCAAAGGCATGGGGCTCTCCTTAGACTGCAAGGCGCTGGGTATGGCCGGAGCACAGGGCATGTGTGGGGGCGGGCAGGAGGAGCACAGGGCGGGCAAGGGCAGCTGGTGAAGAGCCTCACACGCCATTCCCGCAGAGGTGGCACTTTATCCTGCAGGCCACAGGGCGTCCCGGAAGGATTTGTGGAGTGAAGGGAAGTAACCAGATGTGCGTTTTAGAAAGATCCCTCTGGCTACGTGTGGAAGAGAATGGCGTGGAGGCAGGGAGACAGGGAGGAGGCTGTGGACAGAGTCGGGAGAAGATGACGGTGGCCAGACCAGAGCCCTGCAGCAGCAATGGGGAGACTTAGAGCTAGGATCTCTGGGACCAGGCTGCTTGTCAGGGGAGGGGAAAGGGAGGAAGAACCCTAAAACTTCCCAGTTCAGGCCTGGGCCCTCAGCTGGATAGTGCAGCCCTTCACCAGAACACAACACTGTGGGAGGATGGGAGGAGTACCGGACTCCTCCCGTACAACCAGACACAGACGTCCACACGAGGCACCCTAGCAGGAACCTCACCCAGGGTCCCTTTTCTGGAAAACTCCCCCAAGCCCCCTTCCACAATAGGCAAGAAAGCACTCACCTCCTCTCGCCAGGGGGTGGCTTCTTGGGGCTTGCAGGTTTGGGCAAGGCCTGAGGGCCAGGCTTAGTAGGGGAGGGGGAGGAGGAAGAAGAGGAAGAAGAAGAGGAAGAAGAGGAAGAAGAGGAGGAGGAGGAGGAGGAAGAAGAGGAAGAGGAAGAGGAGGAAGAGGAGGAGGAGCTGGAACTGGAACTGGAGCTGCTAGAGCGTCTCTTCCGTTTGGCTGGGGTTGGCTCCTGAGGGCGTCCCTCTCGAACAGCCTCCTTTGGGGCTGGGGTGGGGCTGGGAACCCTGTGAGAGAAAAAGGTGTCACAAGGAGACAAGATGCCCCAGCCCCAACCCTACCTTCCTTGGCCTGGAGGAACGGCAGTGGGGGAGGGGTGCCTGAGAAAGACCCTGGGAGCACAAGAAGACAGGCCAGTGAGCACTTCTCTTGAGCAGCGGAACGGAACTGACCAAAGTTCTGCTAACACAAGCAACAGGCTGGGGCCCGAAGCACAAGGGATCAAGGTTAAATCTCAAGAATGTCCCTGATGAAGGAATAAGGCCCCTGGACTCAGATGTGGAAGCTGAAGCTGGGTAGTCTCCCTCCTTGGAGAGCCGCAGCTTGGGGAGGCCCCTGTGAGTGCAGGTTGGCTGGGGAGGGGCCGTCCTGCCTGGAGGCAGGGAGAGGGATGGGATGACCTCTGAAGATCCTTCCAGCCCAGGGAGTTCCTCTTGAGGTCTAACTGCCATTCCCTCCTGCTGTAAAATTAAGTCCATTTCCTCTAGTTCTGTCCTCTGTAGAGATGGAAAACTTATCATTATCCTCTGGAGAATTAACCTTTGGAGACTTTTATCTGTCCCATTCCTCCCCACAAAGCCCCCACCCAGCATTCTTTCTACTCCCAGCTTGAAGGCCAAGGTACCCCAGACTTTCTCAAAGCCAAGTATTTTTGACAAGATTTCTCCCTCCCCGATACCCCCACCCATCGTAAATCCCTTCTCCCTAGATTCCTTAATACTCTTACCTTTTCAGTGCCACCTCAGGTTGAGCAGGAAGGCTGGAACCCTCTGAGTCACTAGAACTGGAGCCAGAGGAAGAGGATGACGACGACGACGAGGACGATGAGGAGGAGGAGCTAGATGATGATGAAGAGGAGGAAGAGCTCCGACGTTCCTTAGCAGGTTGCAGAACAGCCAGTGCAGAAGGCTGCTGGGCCCCAGTAGAGGCAGGTGGTTCCCCACCTTCAACATGGGACACCCCAGGGGCAGGGCCAGAAAACATGCCATTGTGGTCACTAGCAGAGGATGTGGACTTTGCTACGGTACCAGATGAAAGGGACTGAGACCCTGCTACAGGAGTGGTCTGGGCAACTGAACGAGATGGGTCTGACAAAGCAGATGGCACAGGGGACCGAGGACGATCCTGTGCTGGAGGGAGAAGAGATTGTGAGGAAGCCTGGACCATTCTTGAAGCAGGGGAAGGAGCCCGCTCAGAGGTCATTCTAGATTGGCTTGGGGCAGATGGTGGTGTTCTGGACCTGGCTCGGTCAAGCAATAAAGGTGAGGTTCTGCCACTGACTCGATCATAAGCAGAAAGGGGCACCCTGGGACTGGTAAGATTTGCACCAGACAACGCTGGAGCCATCCTGGCACTGGAGAGATTTGCGGGAGCCAAGGCGGCAGGGGTTCTAGAACCAGCAATATTCACAGGAGCTGTGCCATGTGCAGATCGAGGACCCACCAGGTTTGCTGGGGTAGGAGCCTGGGGAGTTCTGGAACTAGAGGGATAATTTGCAGCAGTTGGGGGTGTCCCAGAGCCAGTGAGGCTCAAAGCTGCCAACGCAGCTGGTGTTCTAGCTCCTGCTAGGTTCACAGCTGTGGCTGTAGGGGTTCGAGGATCACCAAGGTTCACAGCTGAAGGAGCCACTGCTGTTCTAGGGCTGGCTAAGTTCATGGCTGCAGCTGCAGCTGGTGTTCGTGAGTCAGCAAGGTTTACTGATGCTGGAATAGCAGATGTCCTGGCACTAGCAAGGTTCATGGCTGCTGCAGATGCTGCTGGAATCCTGCTGGCAAGGTTGGCAGCGGGGGCTGTTCTGAGACTCATGAGAGGTACAGGAGCTGGAACCTGTGACATTCTTGCAGCAAGGCCAGCAGCAGACATGGAGGGAGGTGGCCGGGCAGTGCCAAGACTGATGGCTGTCAGGGCAAGTGCAATTCTAGACTGAGCATGGTTTTCTGGAACAGATGTTCTTGGATGATCAGGAATCCGGGGACCTGGACCATCCATCATTGAGCCACCAGTTTGCTGTAGTACAGACATGGGTGTTCTAGCACTTCCAAGAGGTTCAAGCATTCCAGGTGATCTACATCGGTCAAGAGGAGTTGGTGACATACTAGGACGACTGAAACAGCTCATTCTTGAACTACTGAGTGCTACAGGAGGTGTCCGAGATCCAGAATGATTCCTTGTTGCTGGAGGAGTGGCAGAACGTGACCGATCAGAGCTGCTTCCAGATGCAGACCGCCTACGGATGGCTGGAGGAGATCTTGTTAAGGACCGCTTGCCCCGAGTTGCTCTAGGAGTACGAGACCTAGATCGGCGACGGATAGCAAGTGGTGAGCGACTTCGAGAGCGCTTGCGTGGCAACAGTGGTGTCCGAGACCTAGAGCGTCTCCGAATAGCTGGCGGAGTTCGGGACCTGGAACGGCGGCGTGCCACTGGAGAGGTTCGAGAACGGGACCGCCTCCGAGTGACTGGAGATGTGCGAGATCTCGATCTTCTCCGAGTGACTGGGGATGTCCTGGATCTTGATCTTCTTCGAGTAATAGGTGAAGTTCTGCTTCTAGATCTCCTCCTGGTTACTGGTGGAGTCCTAGATCTGGACCTTCTGCGAGTCACTGGAGGAGTCCTAGAACGAGAGCGACGACGTGTGGTTGGTGTTCTGGACCTTGAGCGACGACGAGTTACTGGTGGTGTTCTGGACCTGGATCGCCTTCGACTCACTGGGGATGCTCTTGATCGAGATCTACGCCTATTCACTGACCTTGACCGTCTCCTACTCACAGGTGAGGTCCGAGACCTGGAGCGACGTCGGCTGATCAGGGGTGTTCTGGACCTGGATCGCCGATGAGTAGCGGGTGAGGCTCGAGATCTAGAGCGCTTCCACGGAGCTGGCGATGTTCGAGATCTAGAGCGCTTCCGACTGGTCAAGGGTGTCCGAGAGCGGCCTCTTCTGCGTCGAGAAGAGGTTCGAGAACTCTCCTGTCTAGTAGGTGATCTTGAATGGTAACCAGAGCCACCCCGCCGTCTACGAGTAACCCGGGACCTAGACCGGCTCCTCTGTCTTCTCCGTGATGTTGACTGAGATGATCCAGACCTATCTCGGCGACGGGTTGTTCTGGTTTTTTCTCTACGTGAGCGGGATCGGGATCTTTGGAGTCCACGAGGTTTTGGTGAAGGAGACCGGCCTCTCCTTGAAGTTGTCTTGGTACGGGGAGATGAAGCTGAGCGCCGCCGCCGTGAAGACCTTGATTTTTCAGTTGGCTCTGGTGAAGATACTGAAGGACTTCTTCGGCGTCTTGGTGGAGTTCTGGAGCGGGTTTCCGGTGATGAGGAGGCAGACCGGCTTCTACGAGAGACTCTAGCCTTTCTGGTTAATTCAGGAGATGACCGAGAACTCCGTCGTCTAGGCGGTGTGCGAGACTTTGTCTTTGGCTCTACTGAGGACCTGGAGCCTCTTCGAGCAGTTCTGGATTTGGGTGGGTGTTCTGGAGAGGACTCAGAACTACTGCTTCCTTCAGGTGAAGGGCCTCTGTCTTTGCTTGAAGAACCTGACCTACTACGTCTAGGCAGGGCCCGAGGAGCAGGTATTTTGTGTTCAGGGGAAGAATCAGTACCACTCTGAGCCCTCTGTAGCACTCTTGGCTTATCCTTCATTTCAGGAGATGAACCAGACCTACTGAGCTGGGGAGAGTGTCGAGATTTGCTGTCAACTTCTGGAGATGATCCAGAGTGACTCCTCTGTCTAAGAGGAGTTCGAGTCTTGGGTTTAGACTCTGGAGATGAGTCTGATTCACTTCTTTCCTGTGGGGATGCACTGGGTTTCCCATCAAGCTCTTGGGAGGACCCAGATCGACTTCTTTGTCCAGGAGAGGTCCTAGTCACAGTTTTCTCTTCTATCGATGATTCTGACCCACTTCTCTCTCTCTGAGGGGTGACACTCTTGTGTTCTGGGGATGATGGAGAATGACTTCGTGCCCTGGGAGTATGAGGCAATGCTTTTGATTCAGGAGAAGAGTCACATTCACTTCGTCCCCTGGATGGGGTTTGAGGTGTATCTTTGACCCCAGGAGAGGATCCAGATAGGCTATGTCTAGAAGGAGTCCCAGACCCATCTCTAAGTCCTGGAGAAGAGCCAGATCGGCTTCTCCTAGATGGAGATCTGGGTAAACCGTCTTTCAGCTCAGGAGAAGATGCAGAACTACTTCTTTCTCTTGAAGGTGTTCTTTGTACAGTCTCAAGCACAGGAGAAGATACACTCTGAGATGAAAACATTCCTACCTTTTCCACTACTTCTGGGGATAACTCTGAACTGCTACGCCTGGAAGACCTTGTTGACTGTTCTTTCATGTCCACAGATGGATCTGTCTCTGTTTGATTAAGGAATGGTCCATTTAATTCTTCTTTAACTTCAGGTGAAAATACAGTATTTACTTCTGAAACAGGGCCTGAGTTTCTAAACTCCAAAACTGACTCAAAGCTATTCTCCCTAGGGGGAGAATGAGATAGTTCTTTAAGTTCTGGAGAAATTTGTGGCCCACTCCAACTGGAAGCCACCACAGGGACATCCACTGCTTTTGAAGGAGGTTGTGACTGGCTTTGGTCAAGAGCAGACAATACAGCAGCAGGCCTTTCTTCTATTTCAGGAGATGTCTCAAAGTTACCTGAAGGCATTTCTTTATGTTCTGGAGATAACCTAGGTAAAACTTGGCTTAAAGGTTGCTCCGATTTTTCTACTTCCATTAATTCATCTTGGCTTGAATTAAGTAACGAACTATTTTGGCCTCTTATGTCTGGAGGTGACCCAGCTCTACTTCTTTCTTTTAACAGTACTCTAGAGGACTCAGGCCTATCCTGTATAGGACTGTATTTGTCTCTTGGTATAGAAGGTGAGGTGGCAACATCCTCTTGAATTAAACCTAGTTTCTCTTTTAATTCAGAAGGCTCTAACCTGCTCTGTACTAGAAGAGATTTAGCGTCTACAAAAGAATATAGGTTTGAGTCAGTTTTAGTCTTACTCTGCTCAGGAGACATTCTTGATTTCAGCTTTGGATCTGTTGATAACTCACTTTTATCTTGCTTTACTGGTGATCTGGGTGCCAGCTCAGTGACTGGAGATGACGGTCTGGAAAGGCCACCCTTAGGAGATGTTTGAGATTTGCTCTGCAGCAATGGAGATTCCAAGTGAATCTGCCTCACTTCTGGACTTGAAGTATCTGGCCAAGTTTGAGATTGTCCTTTCTGTTGCACAAATGTGGCAGCAAAATAGCTCTCTCCTGATAACGTACTAGGTGTTATACCTGGACAGAGGAGAAAGGATCCAGAACTTTCTGTTGGCGAATCCCTAGACTTCTGGGGACATGGTGACTTTGATCCAGGAAGATTTTGCTCTGGTGGAGTCTGGAGCATGCCTTTTGGGTATGGCGATGTAGACCCTGAATGACTCTGTCTCACAGGTGTTCCCAGTTCCGCTTTAGTATCTGGTGAGGAGGATCTAGAACGGCTATGTCTTGACAACAATCTAGAGTCCACCTTGGAGCAGGGAGATGCTGATCTGCTTTGCCTCTGAGGTGTTCTAGATGCCACTCTACCAGGACTTGGAGAAGAGGAGCCAGAATGGCTTCTTTGCCTTGGTGATATTACAGTCTTCACTTTGCGTTGTGGAGATGACGATCTAGATGGGCTCTGTCTTGGAGGTGTGCTAGATTTTACTCGAGGAGAAGACCCAGAACAACTTTGTCTTGATGGGGTCCTCGACTTCACCTCACCATCAGGTGATGATTCAGAACGGCTCTGTCTCTGTGGTGTTGCTGATTGTTCATCAGCCTGCATGTTTGTTACAGACCCTGGTCTTGGTGGTGTTCCAGATTTTACTTTAGGCTGAGGAGATAAACTTGAATAACTCTGTCTTGGTGATGTTTTTGACTTCTGTTTAGGTGGTGAAGAACCAGAACGACTTCGCCTTGGTGGGGTCTGTGATTTTTGTTTAGGACACGGAGAGGAACCTGAAAGGCTTCGCCTCAGAGACTTTGCTTTAGATCTTGGTGAAGAAAGAGACCTGCTCCGTCTTGAGGAAACATGAGATTTTTTCATTTCTGGGCTTGAGTTAGATCTGCTCCTCCTCTGAGATGTTCTGGATTTGTTCTTCCTCTCTGAAGACGAGCCAGATCGCCCTCTTCTTTGTGGTGTTCTAGAGTGTGATCTTCCACGTCTAACAAGACTTCTACTGCGAGATCGTCGTCGTGCTGGTGTTCTAGATCGAGACCTCCCCCTCCTGGCTGGTGTTCTAGACCGAGACCGGCCACTTCTTCTAGCTGGTGTTCTAGAGCGTGACCTCCCTCTCCTAGCTGGTGTTCTAGACCTCGACCTGCCACTTCTCCTGGCTGGTGTTCTAGACCTTGATCTGCCACTTCTCCTGACTGGAGATCTACTTCGAGACCGCCTCCGCACTGGTGATCGTGTCCTAGACCTTCGCCTAGCAGGAGTTCTTGATCGAGACCTGCCCCTCCGAGCTGGTGTTTTAGACCGAGACCTACGCCTAGCAGGTGTTCTAGATCGTGATCTACGCCTAGCAGGTGTTCTAGACCGAGACCTACCCCTTCTAGCTGGTGTCCTAGAACGGGATCTGCCCCTAGTGGCTGGAGATCTAGAGTGTGACCTGCCTCGCCTTGCTGACCTAGACCTGCCTCTTCTCTGATTATTTCTGCTCCTGGACCAGCCTGGCCTCTGAGGAGACCTAGACCGGCCACGCCTCTGGGGACTTCTGGATTTTCCCCACCTCTGTGCAGATCGTGACCTTCGCCACTGAGGAGACCGGGATCTAGAATGACCTCTTTTTGTAGGGGTTCTAGATCGAGATCGTCCCCTCTTAGTGGCAGGACTACGAGACCTCCCTGCTCTATGAGATGGGGTACGAGAATGAGATTTATCCCGCTTTGCTCTGCCATGTGAGCGATTCTTAGATGTAGGTGAAGAAGAAATTTCTCGACGGGCCCCAGCAGCTGGTGTGGGTTTAAGACTTTCAGGAGAGGAGCTGGCATGCCGAGTAACTTTGGTAGGCTGAGGGGATGGTGGGCAGCTCTCTGAGGAAGACGACTGGGGAGGTTTCTCAGGAGACTTAGGTGGTGAACAGCCCCTGGATGGGGAGGCCTCAGATGAGGGGTTAACTGGCTCCTGACTGGACGGGATTGCTGGAAGGGGTCGCGGGGAGTCGACATGTTGCTCAACAAGGAGCGGAGTGGGGGCAGGTAGTTCTGGCCCTGTGCTGCTCCTTTCCGGAGAGGGACTAGGTCGAACTGCAGATTTCTAAGAGTGAAAAAGAAAGTAGGAATAGTGATAAACACCAAAACTTCATTATCACCCATAAGAACCCAACAGTTTCTAATAAAATGTTCCACTATATATCACTTATACCAATTGACCCTTTCCTTACGCATAGTCACACTCAGTAATACGACATCTTGTAATGCTTAATGGGGAGCCAGCAAGGTAGCTTAGTGGGCTACAAACCATTGGACTCGTGGTGGAAAGAAAAAACCCTACTCCTCAATGTTGCTCTCTGACCTGCACATGTACACACATACAAAATAAATGCTTTTTTTGTTGGTTTTCCAGACAAGGTTTCCCTGTGTAGCCATGGCTGTCCTGGACTCACTTTGTAGACCAGGCTAGCCTGGAACTCAGAAATCTGCCTGTTTCTGCCTCCCCCAGTCCTGGGATTAAAGGCATGTGCCAATAAATGCATTTCTTAAGTTGAGAAAATAAACCAGTAGGGGAAATTTCTGACAATATGGACAGTATCTGACCTCAAGTAATAATTCAGAAAAAAACACAAAAGATTACCATTACCAACAAAATACCATCAGAATCCTGGGAATAAATTTTTTTCTTTTTAAGGGAATCTAGCAGTATGTGTGGGATATATATGAATACTAATATCCCCCCAAAAAGGTATAAATAAATGGAAAACAGTTTGTGTGACAATAACTTTACCCTTGAATATGGACTAAGCTAAGTTAAAATATCATGAAATTGCTTAAGATTTTGAGAGTATGATTTGTGTTAAAAAACTGACCAACAGCCGGGTGTGGTGGCACACGCCTTTAACCCCAGCACTCGGGAGGCAGAGGCAGGTGGATGACTGAGTTTGAGGCCAGCCTGGTCTACAAAGTGAGTCCAGGACAGTCAAGGCTACACAGAGAAACCCTGTCTCGAGAAAAAAAAAAAAAAAAAATTTAAAAACTGACCAACAGTGACCTAGCATGGCAGTACATGCCTTTAATCCTAGCACTAGGGAGGCAGAGGCAGGCAGAACTCATTGAGTTCAAAGCCAGGCTGCACTGTGTAGTGAGATGCAGAACAGCCAGGGCCTATGTTAAAAATAATTAATTAATTAGTTATTGGCCAACAACTAGAGATGGCACTTGCCACATAAGCCTGGTCACCAGAATTCAATCCCCAGAACTCATACATAGGTAGAAATAGAGAACTGACTCACAAGTTGTCCTCTGATATCCAAACACACATAGCACCCCTGCCTTCCCTTCATCACATACAAAAATTAATTCACCAAGGTCTTGTAGGAAGAGGGCAAAAGAGGAGGCTAAGTCATAAACATCTTAAATATAACTTTTTAAAAAAGCGTACAAAGCAGGCAAATTTTCTAAGATGAACTTAATCTTAAGTTACCTCGAAATGAGAGGCAAAATATGGGCATTATTAAGTTAAGCCAATTACTAGAATCATTAGAAACAATCAGCCATTGAGCAAGAATAGAAGATATGAAACGGGAATTACTAAAAAGACCATTACTTAATGTTTTCAGATTGGCAACACCAAATCAAAGGATTGAAAATTTAGTAGTCATGAAAAAAGCACACAATAAAAAAAGAGATACTTGAAATAGCAAACATAGTTTAAAAAAAAAAAAACCTTTTGCTCCACCTTATGGAAATAAACCAAGTTACTAATATAAAACCTACTAATATCCACTGAAGTTTCATTGTGAAGACTCACAATTTAGTGGGTCACAACTCTTAAATATTCGCAGGTGTATAAAATGACTTGGCAACTGAAAAAGGAATGTAGAAATAGAAATGCAAATATTTCTCAACAGTTGCTTATAGAAGGCCATCGTGCAGCACTTGCCAACTTTTCTGAGTTGTAACTCATTGAACTCTTCCTTTCTCATTCTGTATCTTCTCCGAAAACTGTCCAAAAATCTTCATACTTGTTCTTACACTATTGGTCATTCTGTTTCTCAGATTCCACCCTCCAAACCCCCAACACACACACTTATTTAATGTTTCCTACAGGTGCTGGCCACCCTCCATAGATGAACCTGACTAGAACTCAAAAAGCAAATGTTCCATTAATAAGTTATCTTACCATATTTGTCCCTTCAGGCAGATCCCTAAGTAAAACCCAATGAACACCTACCAACTCAGAACATACCTCCTTCTTGTCTTTGTCTTCATAAGGACTGCTAGACTGCTTTGTAAAGGGGTCTGGGCTACTAGGCTGTTGGATGTTGGTGGCACCTGGTTCACTAGAAGGTGCATCTCCCTCCCCTTGATGTCCTGAAGCAAGGGGAGGACTTTGCCCAGTCAAGGCTGTTGTATGAATTTTAGCAGCAGCACTTCGAGACCTGTGAGTTAATGGGGGGCAGGGGAGAGTAGGGAAATCAGCTCAAGGGAGAACAGAAAACCCCCTCCTCCCCCAGCTGGCAATCTACTTTCCTGTATGTAAAACCCTTCTCAAAAACAAAACAGAACAAAACTTATTGGTCACACGACTGAAATCACTTTCAAAAATGCAAATGCAAGTCCCTTTTTTTTTTGTTGTTCCATCTCTTCCCAACATAATCCCAAATCATATATGCCCTTCTATCCCTTTATTCAACCACCCTCCAACCTACCCAAACCTTCCACCCCAGGCCCTTCCCTACCCGCTTTATTCACAACTCACCTCTGAGCCCACCTCCTTCAGGAAAGCCTTCCCCGATTAAGGAAGCCAGGGTAAGGACTCCTTCCTCCCCCAGACACCACCAAACCACCCCCGCCCTATTCTGGCAGTCCATATACATCATAACAAACGAAAAATAAAATAAAAACAACAACAACAAAAAAAAAAAAGACAAGGGGAAATGTATATGTCTGTCCATCCTGTTGCTTTAGCCTGTCAGCTCCTAGAGGGCAGGGACCGTGTCTTCGGAATGGTCTGTGCAGCGCCTAGCACACCGTGGGCGCTCAATAAATATTAAATTGATTAACCCATCACTCCCTCTCCCTCCATTCCTCCTGGACTACCCCTTACCGACTACGAGATGTATCAGAGGAAGAAGCAGAATCAGCAGAAGATGACCGGTGAGCTCGGCGGCTCTTAGGAGCTGGTGTTGTACTTCGAGACCTGAAGGAAATCCACAAGGCTCAGGGAGACTGCCATAACTATTATGAATTCTCCAAACTCATTTAAAAAACAAACAAAATTGGCTAGGCATGGTGGAGCCTGCCTTTAATCCCAGGATTTGGAAGGCAGAGGCAAGCCAATCTCCATGAGTTGAGGCCAGTCTTATCCACAGAGTGAGTTCTAGGATAGTCAGGGATAAAAAGACCCTGTTCTCAAAAAGATCTTAAAAATTAAGAAACAAAAAACAATTACACTTAGTTTGAGTATATAAATATGCAGAAGGACTGCTATGTCAGTCCCAGAGATAAAACTCTGGTCTTTAGGTTTAGTGGAAAGGGCCTTCACTTGCTGAGCCACAGCAGCCACTCAGTTTTAGTTTTTGGGTTTCCCCCTTACACAATCCTACTCAATCCTTAACTACCAGTCAGTCAAATGGCACAACTAATTTCAATCCCCTCCCCACAAAGGGGACTTTTTCTGTTTTCTCCAGATACACTTACCGCTTCCTCTTCTTATCCTTTGATTTACGTTTGCTCTTTGGAGTAGGAGACCTAGAAAAGAAGGAAACGTTGTCTAAAAAGAATTTTTAAAATAGTAATAAAATATGAAACTAAGGTGAAATGGAACTGGCCAAGGATTGGCAACAGGCAGGTAAAGGATTGAGCCCTACTAAAAAACAAAAGGTGACACCTACAGACCAAATACAGTGAACAGCCTTCAAACATAATTCACAACTCCCACATGCCACTACGTGCCCTCCCCCAAGAACCAGTAAGTTCTTTCTTACCTGTGCTTCCGTTTCTTGGACTCAGATTCTGACCTATTAGTAAAAATAAATAAATAAAGAGAAAATTATTAAGCCACCCCTACTTTTCAGCTCAAGACTCCCAAGAATGTCCACCTTAGCCAGAGGTGGTGGTTCATGCCTTTAATCTCAGCAAAGGTAGACAGATTTCTGCAAGTTAGAGGGGCCAGCCTGGTCTTTGTAGATACTCTCTTTTTAATAAACAAAAAATAACAACAACAAAAACAACTTTCTACCTCATACCTGTGCTTCTTTTTCTTTGAGCTCTTCTTTCTCTCCCGGCGAGGAGAACTGCTCTCTGACCTGCTAAAATGGATTAAGAAGCACGTCATTTTACTTGGCTCTCTCTGGCCCTCTTACCTATACAATTATCAAAACTGCTGCAACACCATCAATGACCATACTTTACTTACTTCTATATTCAATCAACAAACATAAAACTCAAATTCAAAATGCTGCTGGGTTAGCTTTTTCCAGCTAGGCTAGAGTCAATCATTTCCAACTAAGCACACACATTTCGTCTCAGCTGAGACCCTTCAACTGTCTTTGCAATTTGAGTCTCTGCTACTTGAAAGCAAATTCATTTAGAAGTTCAACAGGCAAGTCCCTCTGAAGAGTAGAGTTTCCTTGCCAAAGAACTTACCGTCCTCTGTCTTTCTTCTTTTTCTTCTTCTTTTGCTTTGGAGTTGGTGAGCGAGAACTGCTGGTCTCTCGAACAAGGCTGGGAAAAGGCAGAGATTCTAAGTGCCAAGACAAACTTCCTTACATTTCACCCTATGGGCTGGAGATGTTCTGAGTTCAATTCCCAGCACCGACATAGTGACTCACATCTATCTATGAGACCTGATCCCCTCTTCTGGCATGCCAGCTCTATATGCTGGCTCTATATGCAGACATAGCACTAATACACATATAAACAAAAGAATTCCACCCTAATGAATATATTTGCAACAGTTTACTGAAAACTGCTTCACCTTAGGACAACTACTATCAATTTTTTGTGTGAAAACTTTAAGTTTGCCAGGCAGTGGTGGTAAACACCTTTGATCCCAACACATGGGAGGCAGACAGACAGATCTCTGAGTTCGAGGCCAGGCTGGTCTACAAAATGAGTTCCAGGACAGCCAGGACTACACAGAGAAACCCTGTCTCAGGCAGAGATGTAACTTTAAAAGAGGTTGTATTTCTAATAAGTCCTAGATTGCATGCATGCATGCATGTGTGTTTTAAGGCAAGTCTCATTATATAGCCTATCCTGGAACTACCTATTATAGAGCAAGGTGGACTCAACTCGTGGAGATCCTCCTGCCTCTGCCTCCCAAGTGTTGAGATCAAAGGCCATTGTGTCACCTGGTTTTATTAAATAATTCTTTGGCAGGGCAGTGGTGGTGCACACCTTTAATCCCAGCACTTGGGAGGCAGAGGAAGGAGGATCTCCGTGCGTTTGAGGCCAGCCTGGTCTACAGAACAAGTTCCAGGACAGCCAGAGCTGTTACAGCGAGAAACTCTGTCTCAAAAAAATGAGTAAGTAAATAATGACAATAATAGTTTTAAAACAAGATCCCCATCCCATCCCACCGGGTTTCTCTGTGTAGCCTTGGCTGTCCTGGACTCACTTTGTAGACCAGGCTGGCCTCAAACTCACATCCATCCTCCTGCCTCTGCGTCCCTAGAGCTGGAACTAAAGGTGTGCACCACCACATCCTGCCCAGACAGTATCTTAATATGTAGCTCAGGCTGTCCTCGAACTTTATATAAACTGGCTAGAGGTGGCATGTGCTTCTAATCCCAGCACTAGGGAGGTAAAGGGAGGTGGATCTCTGTGAGTTCAAGGCCAGCCTGGTGGACAGAATTGAGTTCCAGGTTAGCCAGAGCTACACAAAGAAACTCTGTCTTAAAAAAAAAAAAAGACAAAATAAAAACAGGGGCTAGCAATAGGAATCAACAGTTAAGAGCACCATCTATTCTCCAGAGAACCTGGGGGTTCTTAACCATCTGTAACTCTAAAAACAGAAGGTCCAATGCCCTCTTCTGGCTTCCAGGGGCACCAGGCACATGGTACAAAAATATACATATAAGCAAGACACTCATACACGTAAAAATAAATTAAAATTTGACCCAAAGACAACAAAATCTAAAAAGTTTGAAAGCAAGTTAGGTATAGTGGTGAGTGCTGTTAATCCCAGTACTTGGAAAGCAGAAGCAGGTGGATCTCTTTTGAGTTCAAGGCCAGCCTGTTGTACATAGTGAGTTCCAGGACAGGCTAGTAAGACCGTATCTCAATAAAATAAATTTAAAGGTTTGGAAATAGCCAGGTATAGTGGCACATAATTTTAAGCCCAGAATCAGGAGGCAGAGACAGAGGCAGGCGGATCTCTGTGAGTTTGAGGCCAGCCTGGTCTACAAACTGACTCCAGGACAGCCAGGGCTATTACAGAGAAACCTTATCTGGAAAATAAAAACAAGAGTTTGGAAACAATCTACTAGTAATAACAATATAACAGTATTTTTAACCAGGAAACTTATGGAGGCTTCTCTTCTTGAGTACCTGTACGGCTTGGGAGGCTCAGGAGCTGTTTGTTTAGCTTCTCGAGCACGTCTCTGAGGATCAAAAGAACTTCCATCCACATAGGAATCACTGATGCCAAAGGCAGCACGGAGTCGTTCATTCTTCTTTTCGTTTAGTTCTGCTAGCTGATGGGTCTCAGTAACCCTGAAGGGGAAAAAGCCCACAATCTGATGGATACAGAGAGCAAAGCCCTAATTCAGAACACAAGTTATAAGGAAGGAGTCAAAAGGCTAAGAAAGATGATGGCAAAACCAAGCCCCAGGTAAAGAGAAAGGATAACAGTAGCTGTAATAGCGTAGACCCCAAAGAACTGATCCTAACACTCACGCTGGTCTCTGTCCTGGGGTTTCCTCCTTGCCCCCAGCGTTCACATCCTTCTCCAGCAACATGAGTCGAAAGGTCGCCACTTTTTCCTGAATTTGCTGTTCTTCGTACCTGAAGGATAAACCCCTTCAAGGTTAGAGCTTGGCAAAGGCTTTTCCAAGTCCTAATTTTTCATTGCTTCCTTTTCCAACATGGTCCTCTTTCCTTCTCCATGCACACAATACTTTTCACTCACTATCACAAGTATTTCCGTAAGTTTTTCTGATCTTTTCCCATGACCCTCCTTTTCCTTTTCTACACTATACTCTAGAACAGTGGATTTTAAACATGCTACAATTCGGGGGCCAAGAGAGGACAGTTTGCTTGCTGGCAGAGTGCCCAGTGCTCCTTACCAACTTCAACAAGAATAGATCTTTTATTTCCTGGGACTTCAAAGAAAACAATGTATAAAGGACACCAATGCTCAAGTTTGAAAACCACTGCTCTAAACGGTTTACTACCTGAATGTGCTCCTTTTCCAAAATTTCACCTGTCTGCCAACTCATGATATCCTCTAGTCAAATACTCTTTCAATTCCGATCTTATCTCTTTCCACTTTCCACAGCCGAAATCCTTAAGTCCACCTACCTTTCTCTTCCTACCAATAACAACACTTGTCAGGTACCTGGCTCTTCTGCCTCATACTACTTTCTTATACAGCACATTTTTGTTCCTTGATGGGCCCATTATCCTTCATAAATTCAGCTAAATAATTCAGATCCCCTTAGGCTACTATTAATTCTCCAGACAGTTTCCTTGACTTCTCAATTTTTCAAGCTCATTTTCTCTCCCTTAAAACTCCTTTTTAGGATGCTTTCAACCAGCTCTAATTTCTTTCCACACATCCCACACCTAACACCCAACTAAGCACTCACTCAGTGCTTAGCTTCTCCCCACCCATTCCCTCACCCCTGCTCTTCCATCATCTCCTCCAGCTCGAGGCATCGCAGCTCCACGCGCCGCTTGCGCTCGTGGTCCAGGATGTCAGGATTAGGCCGCTTCACCAGGGCAGCCTCCAGGCGCCGCAGTTCCTCCTCTCCCTTGTAGTCAGGCCGCTCACCACGGCGACCCCGCACCAGGGACAGGTTGCGCTGGACGTAGCCGTTGGTGCCGCTGCCCCGGGGCGTCGGCAGCCCGATCCCGTTGTACATGGCCCTGTGCCCAGGGGGGCACCACCGCTCCTGAGGGGTAGCGGGGAGACACCAGTCAGGCTCCTGGCCCCAACCTAACTACTTACCACATCTCCCACATCCCTGGCTCTCTTAGCCCTTAGTTCAACACTTAGTTTCACACTGAAACAAAATGCCTCATTCCACTACTCTGCAAACCCCTCCAATTCATCCTCCCCACTGAATCACCACCTACTTTTAAATCTTTTCTCACAATATACTTTCACCAAATCCTAGGCCATTTTTCTTTGTACTTATATTTCCCTTTCTTTACTCGAGGCAAGCAAGAATCCAGTTTCTCTCCAATCTCTCCACACTATTCCTTTACACTTCTTTGGCCACAACACACACAAATGGTATCCTTCACCAATCACTCAGAATGTAACTACTGGTAACCAAGTCCTCCAAACACAACAAACACCACAGATGAGAAACACCTTAAAGCCTACAACCCATTTTCAAAGACTCCTCCAAGAAATATTGAGGCTAACTTGAACAAACATGAAATGGATTAAACAGTCCTAGGTATCTATACAGATAAACTGGCCAATTACCATAAACCTGGTATCTATGCAGCCTCACAACCAAACTACAGGCAAGCAAGAATCATGGACAAGTAAGCTTATACTTCATATGGGGAAGGTGAGCCATCTCTTTGATTCCAGATATTCATAGCTCCTACCAACTACACTGATTTTTATTATTTTAGGTAACTTCCTAGTAAGGTTTATCACATGGCTTGCAGCTCCTCCAAGTCTGGCTAGCTCTTGTTAAATATTGCCTATTTCCAACTCAGATAATCTAAACACATCAAACACTTTCCCTCTTCCAACTGTTCCCATACTTTCTCCACAAGTATCTAGAAACCTTCAAACTCCATACCTACTTTAATGTAAAATTGTTACTGTCCTATCTTTGTACTGGCACTCCATTTTTTTTTCTCCTAGTCCTGCTTTACCCTCCAATTTAACCCTATGTTTTCCTGTCATGTTCTACCTTTTCCTGTTATTTCAACCTCAGCATTACTAAGAACTCCCAAGCTCTAGTTTTTTTGGACTATTACTCATTCTCTATTCCCTTCTCATGATATACACTTTACTTCCCCCCCCCAAAAAAACATTTTCTCCCAGATAAATTCTCAGAACATATGAAAGAAAGCTAACACACACACACACACACACACACACACACACACACACACACACACAAAAGCAGGTTAGTAAAAGCAGATGGAAGAGATGGAGCTGGATAAAAGGTTACATTCGTGAAATTCCAGTAGTATCAACATACCAATGCCTGAATGTGGGGAAAAAAAGAAAAATACAGGCAAATACTGAATGAAAAGCAAACACCCAGATGTACTTTTGCCCCATGTTTTTCAAGCCCAGCCTAAATCCTACTCAATCACAACAGCTAACACAAGAAAATATAAAAACAAGAAAGACTGAGTCTAACAGGGTCAAGACTAACAAATAAGGCTAAATCTAAGAAATATAAGTGTAAACTCAGGAAGAAAGGGGAAAACCTTTGCCAAAAAAAAGGTTTCTGTACCACCTTCCAACAATCACTCTTAATAGTCCTTTTTTAAAATCCTTCATTCCTTATTCTAAATCTAGGGCCTACATTTCTTTCTCACCTTGTGTCCTTTCCAAAAGGCTTATAACAATTCTTCAACCTAACCATTCACTCATACTTCCACCATTTCACACAAAAATCCTTCCACACCCTACCTGAAGAATGGAAGCTAAGCAATAGGTATTAAAATCACCGATTTTGGTGAACTTTATTTATTTATTTTTTTATTTATTTATTTATTTTGGTTATTTGAGACAAGGTCTCTCTGTGTTAGCCTTGGGTGTCCTGGAGTCACTTTGTAGACCAGGCTGACCTCGAACTCACAGCGATCCTCCTGCCTCTGCCTCCCAAGTGCTGGGATTACAGGTGTGAGCCACCACGACCGGCTTAACTAGGACGCTCTTAAAACAGGAGCTCCAAGTATGTGAGCTCCCCAAAGAACACAAACAGCAAATTGGCAAGGGGGAAAATTATCAGAATGCCAAACTAGAAAAAAGTAGAAATTTCGAACCAAGATATTCAAGAAAATAAACGGCAACCGAGAGCACAGCAACGATCCAAGATGGAGGTTAATAGGCAGAGAACTCAGCGCTGAGACACTAACTGCGTAGGCACCATGGAACACACAAACTACAGGATTAATCCAGGAAGAGACTAACCTAAGCCCACTCCAAAAGGGTAAAAAACAGTAATTTCCTTCTGAATCTTTAATTCAGAAGCATCTTTAAAGAAATGTAAAATAAAAACAGGTTAAGAAATTTTTTCATGCCAAGTAATAGCTGACACAAGCTAGGCAGTTAAATCCAGAATTTCCTTCCCACCGAAAAGCTCCAAAGGCATACCAGCTTTTAACATTTTGACATGTTTAAAAAGCAGGGTAGAAGCCGGACATGGTGGCGCAGGACGCCTTTAACCCCGCGGAGGCGGGCAGGATCTCTAGGGTTCGAGGCTAGCCTGATGTACACATTTCCAGGGCAGCCAAAGCCATGTAGACAGACATCGTATCTCATAGAGCCAAAAAGCAAAAAAAATAAAATAAAAAAGCAGAGTAGGAAGGAGCACATGGCCTTCCTTATACATGCAGACTGCATGAACACCTTCGGGTTCTTGGGTTTTGTGTTTTTAACTTTCAAGATTTGGAGATTCCACCACCATCCCCACGAACCCCGCCACGTCCTGTAATACTCATAACCCGAGGACTGATACGAGTTCGGACTGTTTAAATCCGGGCCTTCTAAAGTTCAAGACCTCCAGCACTCACTGAGCCTTCGAGCCTATTTTCGGCCTTGAGGATGGGGGAGGGAGCCGCCCGGCGCCCCGCAGTCTGTGAGGCTCTGGCCGTTTCTCTGGCCCCGAGCAAGGTCCGAGGGACCCACGCCGGTGTCAATCCGATAGAGACATACAACAGGTCCGCAGTATAGGCCGGGGAGAAGCGCCCGGCTGCCGGCTCCCCGCCCGGCCCCCGCCACTTAAAAAGGCAAAAAAAAAATATTTGATCGGGATACTTTTAAAGAGAGGGGGGGGGGCGACCGCGAAAAATGAGGAGGGGCTCCTCAGACCCAGGTCTAGCAAAGGCGAGAAACCAGGAGCCTCGCGCACTGCTAGCCCGTCGGGGGCGCGCGGACAACGAGAGCAGGCGGCGGCGCGCGCCGTTGTCATGTGGGGGAGGGGCGGAGGAGTCGAAGGCCGCGCGGCGACGGAAACCGCGGGGAGGGGGGGGGGGGGGGAAGGAAAGCAAGAGACGGCGTCCGCGCTAGCCGCGACGACGAGCACGCGTGCGCGGGGCGGCCGGGGCCGTTCTCCCCGCGCTTCGGCCTCCGGCCGAGCCCGCCGCCCCTCCCCCACCCGGGCAGCGCGCTCCCTTTCTCTCACCCGCCGCGGCCGCCGCCGCCGCCTCCGCCTCCGGCCGCCGCCTCCGAAAAGAAGAGGTTCTGCCGCAGCTGCTGCTTGAGTTTTCGAATCCCCTCGGGGCCTGGAGCCGCCGGTCCGCCCGCCTCAGCTGCCGCCGCCGCCGCCTCCTCGCTCGCTCGCTTCCTCAGGGGCCGCAGCGGGCTTCGACTGCGCCACTCGCACCCCGCCTGGGCAGCGCTGCACGTCAGCACGCCCAAGTGCGTCAGCACGCAATCACGAGAGCCGCTGGGCCCTCTGGGAGCCGTAGTGCGTTGTGCGCAGGCGTTGAAGCCACACAGGGACGTAGAGTTCTTTTTAGGCTCAAGGGACGTTCGACTGCGAAGTCGAAAAACCCCGAGTCCCGTCGGGCACTGCGGGGAAAGGCGTGGCGCCACTCGGAAGCTGCAACGTCTGCGGGAAATCTTCTTCTGGAGGAGGGGGAGGGGTATGGGGGGGCCGCAACCCACGACTCAGGATGGAGCACGCCTTTCTCGCAGAGAATTCTGGGAGTTGTAGTTCAGTTTCAGAAACACGAACAGCACATCCACCGGGCAGGGTCGCCATTTTGTCTGCCTGTGTAGGGTGGTAATGGCTCAGCAGCGTTACCTCTTCCCTGTGACCGCGGGTTTCCTGAGGCCCCATAGCACCGCTCTCAGGAGGAGGTGCTTCAGAGTTGAGCCGCCTGATACCCCTGGAAGCACTGGAACCCGGCTTCTGAAGCAAAAGCCAAACCAGTCTCCGTTGGTGTCCAGTTTTCACCTCCAATAGACCTAGCTGAAATGGGGCCATCAGGCCACTAAGAAAATACTTTCTCTTACCTTTGGGGAAAGAGACTAGATAAGTGATTTCTTTTCGGCTATGGAATCTTTACATGAAGGAATGTGTCAGGAATAACCATTGTACTTTTCTATACCATTTCCTATGCCGTGTAGTGTGGTGCTTTGAATTGAACCCTTGGTAGCAAGGGCTCTACCACTGAGCTACACTCCCAGCCCATTTCCTTCTCTCTCTCTCTCTCTCTCTTTTTTTCAGATTATTGTGTTAAAAATTATATGTATGCATGTTTGTCTGTTGAGAGTGCGCGTGAGTACAGTTCCTGTAGGGGTCAGAGGCATTGGATTCCAGAGATGTAGTCACAGGCCTTGTGATTGAGCTGAGGTGGGTGCTGGAACCGAATTTACTTCCTCCCCATGAACAATGCTAAGGTCTTACTGAGCCGGCTCTCTAGCGCATTCCCATTAGTCGTCCCGCCCCCAGACAGGGTTTCTCTGTTTAGCCTTGGCTGTCTTGGACTCACTCTGTAGACCAGGCTGGCCTCGAACTCACAGTGATCCGCCTGCCTCTGCCTCCCTGAGTGCTGGGATTACAGGCATGTACCTGGAACCTATATGGTGGAAGAAAAGAACTGATAACTACGAGTTTTTCTCTGACCTCCACACATACCCGGTGGTAAATATATATATATGAATAGAATAAAATAATTACTTTGAAGAGGGTTTTTTTTGGTTGTTTTTTGTTTTTTGTTTGGTTGGTTGGTTTTTTGGTTTTTCGAGACAGGGTCTCATCATAGCTTTTGTTGGCCTGGAACTCCCTGTATAGAATAGACCAGGCTGGCTTTGAACTCATACAGATTTATCTGTCATTACCTTTCTAGTGCAGGGATTAAAGACATCAGCCATCACACTCAGCCTCTAAGGAAACAACGGAAAGCATGAAAAGGCGAGAAGGTGTTTAAATAACAGTGTGCAGCTTAGCATGGTGCTACACACCTCTGCTCCCATGGAGCAGATTTCAAATACAATATTTTGAGAGTATGTCATCAGCCTTAAGAAAGGAAAAAACAGTCGATGTGGTGGTGCATGCCTTTAATCCCAGCACTAGGTAGGCAGAGGCAGGCAGATCTCTGTGCATTCGAGGCCAGCCTGGTCTACAAAGCAAGTCTAGGACAGCCAGGATAACAAGAGAAACCCTATCTCAAAAAACCAAAAAAATAAATATAAATACAAGTTTTTGTTTCGTTTTTGATGCTGGTTCTCCCTGTATAGACCAGGCTGGCCTGGAACTCATAAATCCACCTGCCTCTGCCTCCTGAGTGCTGGGACTAAATGCATAAACCACCATGCCCACTCTACATACAAGTTTTTATCAGGTTATATTTCTCTTTTATCAATTTAGTTTTGGGGGGGAAGAATGTTTTTGTTTGGTTGGTTTTAGTTTTGGTTTGGTTTGGTTTTTCGAGACTGAGTTTCTCTGTGTAGCCTTGGCTGTCCTAGACTCACTTTGCAAACCAGGCCAGCCTCGAACTCACAGTGATCTGCCTGCCTCTGCTTCCCAAGTGCTGGGATTAAATGTGTGCCTCACCACGCCTGGCTATTTTTTTTATAGTAGCCATTCCAGCAGGTGTAAATAACATAACTCACCCCCACCCCTGTCCTATATGAGCAACAGTTAGCTACCTACCCGCTGACACAGAGATATACTCTAAGCCAATCTGATGACTCTAGGCAGCTTCTGCTCCATCAGTCTGTCCTCATGGCCATGTGCCCATTGTCCATCAGTCTGTCCTCGTGGCCATGTGCCCATTGTCCAGTTACACGCTATGGTGACTCCCTTTCTGTCTCATCTTCTCCTACTCCCCTCCCATCTTCATGGTCTCTTGACCCCCCAGCCCAGAAACCTAAACCCCGCCTATCTCTCATCTGCCAAGTCCCAGGCTTCAGGATTTTTATTAACCAATCAACTTTAAATTAGGTAGAGCAAGGCTTACACAGCAAAGACAGGTGTACCAGAGAATGTGCTCCCTTGAGCAGCACCCAGCTCTTAGGTTCCAGTAATTAGCATTAGAATACATAGAACCAAACCTACCGCCTTATCCCCTCCTCAGATTAAGCATCAAACTCAGGACCATGTGTACACTGGGCACTAGAGAGCTCTTCTCCTGAGCCACCTCCTGGCCTGTGTTCAGCTATCATGTTTTTGTTTTGATTTTGGTTGGTTGGTTGGTTGGCTGGTTTTTGCTTTTTCGAGATGGGATTTCTCTGTGTGGACCTGGCTGTCCTGGAACTTGCACTGTAGACCAGGCTGGCCTCAGAACTCCCAGAGATCCACCTGCATCTGCCTCCCAGAGTGCTGGGATTAAAGGCATACGCCGCCACCACCCAGCTTTGTTTTGATTTTAAAATGCATTTATTTTATGAGTGTTTTGCCTACATGTATGTCTGTTTACCACAAATGTGCCTGGTGCCCTTGGAGGCCAGAAGAAGGCATTGAATCCTAACATCTGAGAACCAAATGCAGGTAATGGGGGGAACCTGGGTCCCTCTGGGAAAGCAAGTATTCTCAACTGCTGAGCCGTCTCTTCAGTCCCTACCATAATAGTTTTGGTTAGCAGTCCCCGACACCTAATGGAATCGGACATGCTATGCGTGGTAGTTGAAGATTTTCTTTTTTGTTTGTTTGAGTTTTGTTTTGTTTCAGAGAGAGGGTTTCTTTGTGGACTTGCTTTGTAGACCAGGCCGGCCTTGAACTCACAGAGAGCTGCCTGCCTCTGCCTCCCCCAAGTGCTGGGATTACTGGTGTGCGCCACCGTACCCGTTGAAGATTTTACACCTGTCAAAGATTTTCTTATCCTTTCTTCTTTTTTCTTTTCTTTTCTTTTTTTCTTTTCTTGTCTTTTTTTTTTTTTTTTTTTTTTTTTTTTTTTTTTTTTTTTG
>OU015755.1:60339307-60369104 GCA_907169655.1 Acomys percivali | reverse complement strand
TTCTTCTTCTTCTTCTTCTTCTTCTTCTTCTTCTTCTTCTTCTTCTTCTTCTTCTTCTTCTTCCTTTTTGGTTTTTCGAGACAAGGTTTCTCTGTATAGCCTTCGCTGTCCTGGACTCACTTGTAGACCAGGCTGAGCTTGAACTCACAAAGATCCACCTGCCTCTACCTCTCAAGTGCTGGGATTAAAGGCATGCGCCTTCACGCCGCCCAGCCAACTCTTACTTCTTTCAGGGAGCCTTCCAGACTTTGCAGCTTTGAGCTTTGAGCTCCATGACTTTTCTGACAAAAAAAAAAAAAGCCACTCCGGGGGTTATCATGAGCACCAGGTAGTGTGGTGCTCCTTGTGTCCAGGCCCATTTACAGAATCAACACAAGGGCCTCTGAAACCCTCTGTGGTGAAGGTGATGTCTTGGGGTTCCTTACCTTCGCTCTGGCCAGTCGTCGCACTAAGCCTGTGTGCCCTAGGCCTTCGCCTTTATCTTCTGTTTGCATCTAATGCCATGCTAGGCCTGAAGGAGGCTCCTTGGGGAGTTAGTATGTTACCCTGAAGCCATGAGCACTTGGTTGAACATTTACCTCAGAGCCAGGGAAAAACAAAAGCTACTACACTTCAGAGGCAAACCCAGAATGGACCAAGCAGCCATCGGGGTTTTCTTCTCAGCTACTAATAACAGTAGTCAGTGTGCTGAGCAGAGCTTGCCTCTTGTCAAAGTGAGAGCAGGATGCCTGAAAAGGGCCAGCCAGAAGGAGTCATCCCCAGGGTGGGTCCCACTGGTGCTGCCTTACCAAGAGAGGGCAGTCAGGGAGACTAGACCTCCTAGGTGGACTCCCATGGGATAGCTTGTTGTCAGGAGGATGCGGGGGTTGGGACAGGCAGCCGGGAGAGAAGGTTCTCCATCAAGGGGAGGCCCAGATGCAGAGGGTAAAAGCCACACTTGCTGTAACCAGACCTTTTGGCTACCCTCTCAAGAGCCCCCAGGATTCCAAACCTAAACTGTCTTCAGCGGGCAGAATCACACCCCTGCCAGGGCACGAGGCAAATCATAGTCAGCTGCTGTGGGCAGTCTGAAGCAGCCCGGTATCCCACACCTGACATTTAAAAACAAAAAAAAAACCAAAAATACATATTCACAAAACAGAATTTTTTTGGGGGAGGGGGGAGGTTGTTTTGGTTTTTTTGTTTTTTTGTTTTTTTTTTTTTCAAGACAGGATTTCTTTGTGTAGTCTTGGCTGCGCTGGACTCACTTTACAGACCAGCCTGGCCTCAAACTTACAAACCTGCCTCTGCCTGCTGAGTGCTGGGATTAAAGCTGTGGGCCACCATGCTGGCTTTTCTTTCTGTGTTTTTAAAGAAACCACAATTTCAAAATTCTCACTATAAGAACTGTCTCTGCTCTCATCTAGAAGCCCGTGCTGCCTCAGCTCCAAGGATGGTTGTTGTGGAAATTTTAAAAACCCAACTATGGGGGCTGGAGAGATGGCTCAGAGGTTAAGAGCACTGGCTGCTCTTTCAAAGGTCCTAAGTTCAATTCCCAGAAACAACATGGTGGCTCAAAACCATTTATAATGAGATCTGGTGCCCTCTTCTGGCCTGCAGGCACATGTATAGGTAGAATACTGTATAATAAATAAATAAATCTTTAAAAAACAAAACAAAAAAACAAACAAACCAATTATGGCCAGGCATGGTGGCGCACACCTTTAATCCTAGCACTCATGAGACAGAGGCAGGCGGATTGCTGTGAGTTCTAGGCCAGCCCAACTACAAAGTGAGTCCAGGACAGGCAAGACTACACAGAGAAACATTATCTCAAAATACTTAAAAACACACACACACACAGGGGGGGGGGGAAGAGGAATATTATGAGAATATATTCACTTTAATCCAAGGTGTGGGGCTGCTATGGGGCTGCTTTGAAGCAGCTGACTGTGTTTTGCCTTTGCCAGCTGCAGATAGCTTCTGCAACTATATGACATTTGTGTTAGGATTCTGCTCCAGTCTGCCTGTGATGTCATTGCCTACCTGCCATGGTCCTGCCCAAGATTATAAAAGGCCAAATCCTCCTCGTGGCTTGCCCTTCTCTCTCTTACTTCTTTTTTTGGTTTTTAGAGACAGGCTTTCTCTGTGTAGCCTTGTTATGCCAAGATTACCCAGATCGTGAGACTCCCCCAAAAAAGACCACCAGGACTTGATACGGATGCAATATACACAGGGTCCTGTATTACGGGCTCAGAGCTTCAAATCACATCTTTCCCGACGCAGCAGGATAGGAGAATGACACCGAAGCCTCAAGGGTAATGGGTTTATAAGGAAAAACTGTAATTAGGGGTTGGGATCACAGGGAATTAAGGAAAAAAACCATAAGCGGGGGTCATGATCTCTGGAATGTGGATCTTCAGGCAGGTTGGGTCTAGGAGGCTGAATCCCCAGAGAAGTTGTTTTATCTCAGAGGATCATTGGGCGTTAATTGTATCTAATTGTTCCGGTGGCAGGTCTAGTTTATGGCAGTGGGTGGTCTTTCCCAGAACACAGGAAGTAGTGAAAACACCTGGAGGACAATTTCTCACAGACCACAGCATTAATTGTAGAATGTACATTACATATAGGATATGGCATTAATTATTGCCCCTACAGCCTTGTCTGTCCTGGACTCACTTTGTAGACCAGGCTGGCCATGAACTCAGTGATCCGCCTGCCTCTGCCTCTCAAGTGCTGGGATTACAGGCGTGCACCACCATGCCTGGCTGTGTTTATTTTTCTGTGTTGGGTATTTTGCTTGGATGCATGTCTGTGCACCATCTGCCTGGTGCCAGAAGAGGGCGTCAGATCCTCCAACACTGGAGTTACAGGTCATGTGAGCTGCAATTATGGGTGCTGGAAGGGCAGCCAGTGGTCTTAACCACTGAACCATCTCTCCAGTCCCTAATTATTTTTGTATGTGGTCATGGGCTTGTGTGTGGATATCAGAAGACAACCTTATGGAGCCATTTCTCTCCTTCCTCCTTTCTGGGTCCTAGGCATTAAACTTGGGTAGGCCAGGCTTGGCAGCAAGTGCATTATAGAGTGAGCCTTCTGGTTGATCCCCACTCCCCCCCCCCATCTAAAGAAGTCACCTAGTGTGCCTCTGTTTTGTTCTTTTGAGACAAAGGCTGACATCAGTGATTTATACGTGAAAATATTTGTAACAATGAATTTAGAAAAACCAAGACTCTGATTGATTGCAAATGATGTAACTCATGAAGGCCCTTAAGTTACTAGCGAATGCCCTGGAAATGACGTTGACTCAGGAGAAAGGAAGGGACCAAGAAGGTAAAGGAACCAGAAAGGAGGATGGGACTCCAGCATCTGCAGAGTCAGGGTCATACGGGAGCAAAGGTGGTGAGCCTTCTGCAGGTGGGTGAGGGCTAGACAACCCCAGGATGCCAGGATATGCGAGCAGGCAAAATACAAAAAGAAAGCAGAGCCCTTAGGCATCCGGGTTTCCACCTCCACAGGGCAAGGCGGCTGGGACAAAGTGCTAAGGAATAGCCAAGGCGGAGACTACAATGGGCGAGGGCTGAACTAATGATAAAGGCTGGACCAATGGGCGAGGGCTGGATCAATTGGTGAGGGCTGGGCTAACGACAAAGGATGCTGCAGAGTTAGGGATGTTTGCGTAATCCAGTTAGCTTTAATGAAGAGAAAAGCATTTCCCGTCCCTTAATGGCACAGATAAAAACCTTTAAATAAATGTCCGGGCTTCTTCCTAAGGGAGTCAGAGTCAAATACTGCGTGAAATGAGTGGAAAGACGTCAGTAAACCATACCCGGGATCCCAAATCCAGGTTGCTTCATCCTAAATGCTCCATCCCTACTGGCTCCGCCCCCTTCGCGGATAATGGACCCACCCTTCTTGCTGATTGATGGCGCGTTCAACTAGCCTCTGCGAAGGTAATATACGGATAGGCGGAATTCGTCAAAGGAATGGGTCCCCTCACGGCCCTATTGCGCATGCTCGCTCCGTGACCCTAGCCTGAGGTGACGGCGGGAGCCGAGGCGGGGGCCCCAAAGCACTGAGGCTGAGGGACCCGCCACGGCTCCGTCGTCCGCGAGGCAGGGAGGGCCTGCTGCCGTCGGTGAGGACGGGCCCCCTGCGGGCGGGAGGGTCCCGGCTAGTGAAGCGACTCCTGGCCTGGCAGTCTCCCGGTGCTGGGGAAGGGTCCCCGGCTCTGTCCCCCCAGATTCAGACTGCCTTCTTGTCTGCCATCCGCCAGGCGCGTCCTTTCTTCATGCTCCCCTTTCACAAACCCACCCTACCCCTGAACACCCTGGACACCCCTAACTTGAGGACCCCCCCCCACGCCTACTGCGAACACCTACCCTAGCCAGTGTCTACTCTGTTCGGTACATACCCATCTTTAACTTCTGCACTCTTGTTGCATATGTCCTGGGAGTCCTTGTCCCTGGGGCAGAGTTTGAGGGCTGGGAGCTGGGGCGATGCTCCAGAGACTACGGTGGGGGACATGGTTGGAGGGGAGCAGGGAGCCGGGGCGTTTTAACCTCAAGACCAGACCCTTTGGGCAAGTATGGTGGAAGAGACCATTCTGAGTCGTGCTGACTAGAAAATGGAGGTGCGAGCCGGGCGGTGGTGGCGCACGCCTTTAATCCCAGCACTCAGGAGGCAGAGGCAGGCGGATCGCTGTGAGTTCGAGGCCAGCCTGGTCTACAAAGTTAGTCCAGGACAGCCAAGACTACACAGAGAAACCTTGTCTTGAAAAACCAAAAAAAAAAGAAAAAAAAAAAAAAAGAAAGAAAAGAAGAAAAAGAAAAGAAAAGAAAAGAAAATGGAGGTGCGGTTACTGGGGAGGCTTTGCTATGTTGTGCATATGTCCTGCACACCCCAGTGTCATATAGTTCATGACAGTGACTGTGGGAACGGCTGTCGGGTAACCTGAGTTCAAAGACCTTGCCCTTCACCTGATCTAGCAACTCCCAGTACACAGCTCAAAGCAGCCCAGAGAGGGTAAGAGATCTGTCCTAACAGTTAGGACGTTGCTGATTCACTCTCATCTTTATGAAGGTAATTCTATTGCTCTACCCCGAGATAACAAGTGAAGTCCCAAGCCTCCAGAGCTTGGCCACCCTGACAACAGTCACCACCAAGTTAGTGACTTAAAATAACACAACTTTATTCTCATATATTTTCGAGGCCAGAAGAAGTCTGATGTGGGTGTTATTCGCGTTAGCGGGGCAGTATTCCTTCCTGAAGCATTAGGAAAGAAACACTTGGCTTGCCTCTTGCTGCTTCTAAAACAATGCCCTTTGTTTGGCTGGCGTGCCCTTTCTCAGTCTTCAAAGCCCTTTGCCAACCAAAGAACCCTGCCTCGTTCCTACTCTTTGCCTCCCGCCTTCACATCTTTCTTTCTTTCTTTTCCTTTTTCTTTTTCTTTTTTTTGAGACAGGGTCTCTCTGTGTAGCCCTGGCTTTCCTGGACTCACTTTGTAGACCAGGCAGGCCTCGAACTCACAGCGATCCGCCTGCCTCTGCCTCCCGAGTGCTGGGACTAAAAGTGTGTGCCACCACACCCGGCTTACATCTTTCTTTCTTTCTTTTTTTCTCGAGACAGGGTTTCTCTGTGTAGCCCTGGCTGTCCTGGACTCACTTTGTAGACCAGGCTGGCCTTGAACTCACAGTGATGTGCCCACCTCTGCCTCACCAAGTGCTGGGATTACAGGTGTGAGCCACCACACCTGGCTTTTCCCCTTTAAAACAAACAAACAAACAAACAAACAAACAAACAAACAAAAAACCAAACATTGTTTTTATATTACGTTCCTGTGTACCACATGTGTGCAGTGCCGGTGAAGGCCAGAAGAGGGCATCAGATCCTCTGAGCTGTGCAGGTGTTGTGAGCCACCCGATTTGGGTGCCGGGAACCGCACTCCTGTCCTCTGGAAGAGCAGGAAGCTCGTGACCGCTGAGCCATCTACCCTGCCCTCTTTCTTTTGTTTGATTTTTTTTAAAAGATTTATTCATTTACAATTATGTATACAGCGATCTGTCTCATGCACACCTGCAGGCCAGAAGAAGGCTGTGAGCCACCATGTGGTTGCTGGGAATTGAACTCAGGACCTTCGGAAGAGCAGTCAGTGTGCTTAGCCTCCGAGCCATCTCTCCAGCCCCTTTTGTTTGATTTTTGTCAGTTGGTTTGGTTTTGTTTTGGGAGCGGGAATGTGTATATGCCTTGTGGCGGTCAGAGGACAACTTGTGGAAGTTGCGGATCGTGGGATGGAAGTCAGGTCTTGAGGTTTGGTGGGCAGCACCGTCACCTGCTCAGCCACCTTGATCACTCTTGCTTTGGAGACAGGTTAGGTTTTACTTGACCTCCCAATCCTCCTGCTTCAGCCTTCCAACGGCTGGGATTATAGGTGTGTGCCAGCTCACCAGCTTCTAGGTACTAGGCCCTGGGCATCTCAGGAGTCTCCCTTTTGGCTCTCACAGCCCTGATGATGTGTGAATGACTCCCGCTCATCCTATACTCCTGGGTCTTGAGCCATTTTTTTTTTTTTTCTCTTCTAAGTATCCTTGGTCATGATCAAGGTCGTGAGAGCTGCCTCACGTTGTAGGGCTGGGGACTGAATGTGGGCAAGCTCCCAACTGGGCTACACCAACCCTTGCTTCACTTTTTGGGGGGAGGGGTAACTTGGAAGGCTTCAGGGATCCAATGTGTCATCCTTGTGCAGGGGCCATGGTAATCTTCTCTGTATCGTTCCAAGTTTAGTATATGTGCTGCCGAAGCACGCATGGGAGGGGAAATGTGTGTGTGCGCGTGTATATGGGGGGGGGGTGTACAGTGCCTCTGTGCACATATGTGTTTGTGTGGTATGCACATGAGAGTGGACAATGCCTCTGTGTACATGAGGGGCCAGAGGAGGGTATTGGATGTGCAAATCCCCCCTCCCCTCCATCTTACTCCCTTGAGACAAAGTGTCTCACTTGAACCAGAAGCTCCCTATTTGGGCTAGGCAGATCAGTCAGCCATCTGAATGGCTCTACTGGCCAGTGCTGGGTTTCAGACATGTTTGGCCAGGCCTGGCTTTTACATGGGTGCTAGGAACCTGGACTGAGGTCCTTAGGCACGTGCAGCTCTGGCCCATAGAATCATCTCTTCACACACCCCCTTTTGTTTCTTGGAAGTCAGATTGCATGACAGTCTTCCTGCCTCACTCTCCTGAGTGCTAGGATTACAGGTGTGAGGCACCATGTGGGTGCTGGGAATTGAACTCAGGACCTTTGGAAGAGCAAGCAGTGCTCTTAACCTCTGAGCCATCTCTCCAGCCCAGGAACGTACACTTTAGAGTTCTGTTGGCTTGAGTTCTTTTAGCCCAGCCTGGCCTTGAGCTCTGTAGGTGGCCAAGGATGACCTTGAACCCCTAATCCTCCTGCCCCTACTTCCCAAGTGATGAAATTATGGGCTCGTGTGCTCCTGAAAAAGGTTTCTGTGGTGTTGGGACTCTACCCCATGGTATTGTGCATGCTATACAGACACTCTCCTAACTGTATCCCCAGCGATATTTCCAGCCCTGGAATCCATGAGGAAGACTTGGGCCCTCTCTATTATATATTCAGTTATTTATGTTGCTATGGGCTATGAATATTTCTATTATTCTTAGGCTTATAACCCTGACTTTAAGGTAGGACCCAACTCTGGAGCAGTTTTCTTTCATTCATTCATTCATTCATCTATTTATTTTTGAGACAGGGTTTTCTGTGTTATCTTGGCTGTCCTGGACTTGCTTTGTAGACCAGGCTGGCCTCGAACTCACAGTGATCCACCTGCCTCTGCCTCCTGAGTGCTGGGATTAAAAGCATGCGCCATCACACCCAGCAGTTAGAGCAGTTTTCTTCATAGCTGGCTTTTCTTATTGGAATTGGCCTTTGGCTGGTGATCCCAGGTTCCAGTCATGAGTCTCACCAGCTCTGCGGTACTGGGCCACTCCACTAAGTGCCCAGGGTCACCTCCCTGGGGACGAGTGGGATGATGGTAATACTTCGGAGGGAGGTCATTGGGTTCCAGGAAGAAGGTCAAGATTGGCCTCAGATCTCACTCCTGACTCATTCAGTGAGGAGGGTGCCTGACCTCTTCCTCATACTGTTTCATGCAAGAGGCTTCTGGGTCCCTGTGTTGTGTGTGTGCGCTTGTGTGGTGTAGTGTGTGTATACATGCGACCTGCAGTGTGCATATGTGTTTCAGGTGTCATCTCCTGTGCATGTGCACATCTCAGTTTCCTACTGGGGAATCTTCCTCTCCCTCCACGTGGTGGTTCCTGAGGCAGGGACTCTCCCTGGACCTGGAGCTCACTGTTTTGGCTAGACGGTCATGCACACTATCCCCTGGGCTCTACCTGACTCTGCTCCCCATCCTCTGAGTGCTAGGGTGTCACAGAGGCTAGCACACTGGGCTTTCTATGTGAATGCTGGGTATCTAAACTCGGGTCCTTATATTTACACAGCAAGGCTTTGCTCACTGAGCCATATCCCCAGCTCTCAGGGTCCCTTCTTTCTTTGTCACCTTGTGCTGTGTCTATAAGTATGAAACAAAACCTCCTCTCCCTGCACCCTCATGTTGAGGATTGACCACTCAAGTGCTAGGCAAGTGCTGTACCCCTGAGCTGCAGCCTTTTTTTTTTTTTTTTTTTTTTTTTTTAAAAAAAACAGGTCTTATATAGTTCTGGCTGTCCTGGAACTCCCTATATAGTCCAGGCTGGCCTCAAACTCAGATATCTGTCTGCCTCTGTTTCCTAAGTGCTGGGCGTGTACCACCATGCCTCGTCCTAAATTTTAACATGCTTGGTTTTATTCTAGCGGTTTGTATTAATCTTATTTGCTCACTGCTTAACTTACTTTGAAGTTCTGGGGAATCTGACTCAGGGCCTTGTCACATTCTAAGCCCATGTGTATTTTCTTTTCTGACACTTACCTTGCAAAGAGGACGCTTTCTTTTTGAGTAATGGACTAATGGGGAAATTATCTTTTGAATGAATACATTTTTTTTTTTTAAGGATGTTAACTATATTGCCACTGGGGTGGGGTGGGGTCACTTTGTGGATACACAAGATAGTAAATAGAAGAGTGAACCCACTCACTCCTACCGTCACCCCAAGCTGCATCGTAGATTCCTTTGGTGGCACCCCATTCTCCTCCACTGACTGCTTTGCCTCCTGCCTTAGGACAGAGCCCTGAACTCCCAGGTTCCTGGCCAGGGAGGAGGAGGAAAAGGAGAGACCTATCTGCCAGGGCTGAGTGTGGCCCGAGGGCCAGGCTGTTGGTCCTGGAATGCCCCAGCCCAAGCCCAGTGAGCAGGAGGGTGAGAGCATGAAGGCCGACCAGGAGCCAGCTCCCCAGCCTGGCACAGATGTGGTCCCAGCAGTCCCCAGGAAGCCCAGAAAATTCTCCAAACTGGTCCTGCTGACAGCCTCCAAAGACAGCGCCAAAGTGGCTGGGGCCAAGCGCAAAGGAGTGCATTGCATCATGTCCCTGGGAGTGCCAGGCCCTGCCACCTTGGCCAAGGCCCTCCTCAAGACTCATCCTGAGGCTCAACGGGCCATTGAAGCAGCCCCCCAGGAGCCTGAGCAGAAGCGCAGCAAGCCAGACCCGGGTGAGGCTCCTGTAGGTGGCGCTGCCCCCTCAAAGATACCTGGTCCCTTTCAGAAAGCTACAGGCTTCCTTCTCCAGCTCCAAGAGCAGCTAGCTCCCTTTGCCTTCCTGGTCCCTGATGCTCTCCTTCTCTGAGCACAGGTGGGAGATGGGGGCACAGGGGCTATAGGTGCTGGCCGGGCACTCCTTGAAGAGCCTGGGACCCTGACTTAGCCCTTCCTAGTTTTGCCAAGTCCCCTCTGCATGGTATGCTTACCTCGCTTCATCCCAGGGGTGTGGGAGGTTGAGGTGGGCCTGCTGCCATGCACTGCATCCCAGAGGCTACTGACCACTCTTAAGGTCTTGACTTCATAGGGGTGTTTCCCAAGGCCTGGGCTTCTTGGTGCACCATCCACACAGTCCACAAGCATTTCATAGCCCATGCCTGCGTTTCCTCAGTCAGCTAGTTTACCCATGTTTGTAGACTTGCAGCTGTGTGCTTCCTGGACACTGGGACAGTAGGAGCTGTAGGGACGCCCCTCCCTGTCTCTGCTGCCCCAGCCTCACCCACACTAAAGTCTCCACAAAGGACAGGACAGGGCTCCAGGGACTGTCAGAAGGCATCAAAGGAAGGAGCCTTAGACAGTTCAAGCTGATGAGGACACAAGGCTTAGGGAAAGTTCAGCCCCCTCTCCTCTCATTTTACAGTGACGGGATGGTGGGAGACAGTGGGCTAGCCTCACCCCCTTACTCAACACTCCACCACCGTGGCTGTGCTCCTTCCTCCAATGTGAGTGGGTGGGCAGTGGCTGGTGGCTGGTGACAACAAACTGTCTCTTGCTCTATGCCCAGCTTAGGCTGGCCCTATGTCAAGTTCCTGGGACCCGTAGTGACCTCAGACCTCCTCAGGGAGCAGTGAGGTGGCAGTTAGCAGGGGGGACTGGCTGGAGATAAAAGCAAAGAGGGCTGGCAGGTGTCCTCCGAGCACTCAAGAAAATAGAGGAAAACAGCAAGTGGCCAAGCTTGGGGTACTCAGTGTCAGGACATTGTGGGTGGGGCTGAGGTGGAGAAAGAGAGCAGGGCTGATGGCCACAGGATGTGCTGAACAAAGGGCAAGGGACCTGAGACTTGATTGAAGCTCTGATCCACATGCCACAGAGATCCCACAGTCACTAGAGCTGGGAGGAGAGTCCTAGGCCAACAGCACCCGGAGGCCCAGGGAGGGTGACAAGACATTTTCCTGAATGAAACTAGAGGCTCCCTAACCTGGGTGTCTTCCTGTGTGTGTGTGTGTGTGTGTGTGTGTGTGTGTGTGTTTGCTGTCTGTGTGAGTATCTCTGTCATTGTTTCTCTTGTCCCCTTGTATGACTTTTACCGATGAGGGTTAAGTGTGTGGCAATCCGAAGCGGTTCCCCGTCCCCATTAGGCTTAACGCAGGAGACACTGCTACTCAAGTGCACCTTTAGGGTGCAGGAAGACGGTAAATGAGCTGAGCTCTTCCCAACAGAAGCAGCACCTGTCAGGCCCTGAGATGGTGGGGATGAGAAAAGGCTATAGTGTCGGCCCTCCATTTTCTGCCTTTGCACAGGTGGCCCCTTGGGACCTGCCATTGTACTCAAGCAGCAAGAGGAAGGAGAAGCTCCTCTCTGTGTTACCATCAATTAGCTTGGGCTGGGGGGGGGAGGTCCTGCATCACTGGTAGAAATGTAATGGGATGGCCTAAGGTCATAAAGTTTCATGGCCCCACTGCCCACCCCCACCACCCCAGCGGCTAAAAATCTCATGAAAACCAAAATGGAGTGTCCATGGCTACAGGCTGAGAGTTCTGTGGGACCATAAGGATCCCCAGGCTCCCATCCACAGCTGGAGCAGTTCTGAGGAGTCAAGACAGACCTTGGTTATGCTAGCGCTCTCTGTGAGTACTTCTGCTAGTCAGTCCAGCTCTGGGCACCCCCCTATCCACCCACCTGGTTCTAGAAGGGTAGAGGATGGGGGGTCTCCATGACCGAGGGGAGGCTGATCTTGGTGTCACTCCCCTGAGGCAACCACCACCACAGAAGGAATTAGGTGGACTGTGGCTGGGAACTTATTTGTCCCACAAAAGTTGGGTACAGAGACACCATGTGGTCCTTTCCAACCACGGGAGGCCTTGTATCGTTTCCTGTGTAGCTTCAGGCCCCGAAGCACCGTGGCTTCTGTGAGAATTGGAACAAAACTCATTTATCCAGATGAAATCCACAGGACCAACGGCACCCCTCAGGCCTATGCTGGGCAGGTGCTCTTGGTCAGCGGACAACCTCCTGTCCCTGTTCGCACACGCGCAGAACTCCTTGTCTCGGCCCCACACTTGGCCAGGTGGTGGTGGTTCAGCCACTTTCCTACTCAGCTGTTTCCTAGAAACGACTTAAGAAATGTTTGTGACCTTGAACTTGTGGCTTTTTTGGGACAGCGTCCCCAGTGTGGCAATCCTCTAAGTCAGTTAATGAAGACATTCCGGCCCTTTACTGACTCCTAAGCACCTAGGGTGAGAGTGGCTCTCAGCTTACAGTAGGGCAGAGGGAGCTCAGGGCCAGCCTTTCCCAGCCCTCCTCTGTTCTTAACAACCTGACCTATCTGCCTTTCTTCCAGGTGAGGATGGCTCAGAAGACGAAGACTCATCGGGGGTGTCTTCTTCAAGTTCTGAGGAGGACGCCACTGGGCTCCCCAAGGCACCCAGCACATCCCCATAATCTTGGCAGCTGCTGCAGTGAGAGCTGCTGGCTCTATAGGTTACTTTTGTAAGCAAGAAATAAAAGAAGAGAGAGAAAATAAAAGAAGCTGTATGCTATTTCCTACCATGGGTAGGTTTTCTTTTTCTTTTCTTTTTTAATTTTTAATTTTTTAAAAATTTTCTGAGACAGGGTTTCTCTGTGTAGCCCTGGCTGTCCTGGACTCCCAGACTGGTCTCAAACTCACAGAGATCCGTCTGCCTCTGCCCCCTGAGTGCTGGGATTACAGGTGTGCACTTCCAAGTATGAAAAACTATCTTTTTCAATGTAGGATGTAGAAGCCTTATGTTCCAAATACGTTTTTAAAACTGACTGCCTCTGAAACACTTTTCTCCTGCCATTTTGCTGTATTGCTTTTACCAGGCTTTTAAAAATATTTTAGCACTCAGGAGACAGATCACTGTAAGTTCGAGGACAGCCTGGTCTACAAAGCGAGTCTAGGACAGCCAAGGCTACACAGAGAAACCCTGTCTAAAAACAAAACCAACCAACAAACCAACAAACACAATTTTATTAGTTTTGCCTGCACGTATATCTGTGTAGTATGTGCATCCAGAGCCTTTGGAGGTGAAAAGGTGTTGTGTCCCCTGATACCACAGTCACAGACCCTTGTGAGCTGCCGTGTGGGTGCTGGGAATTGAATCTGGGTCCTCTGGAAGAGCAGTTAGTTTCTCTCTCTCTCTCTCTCTCTCTCTCTCTCTCTCTCTCTCTCTCTCTCTTTTTTTTTTTTTATGGTTTCTCTGTGTAGCCTTGGCTGTCCTGGACTCACTTTGTAGACCAGGTTGGCCTCGAACTCACAGCGATCCACCTGCCTCTGCCTCCCGAGTGCTGGGATTAAAGGTGTGCACCACCATGCCCGGCTTTAGTTAGTTTCTTTTTTGCTGTGTGCTTTTGGTTATCTAGTTTAGTCAGGTCATAAGAGGACCTGGACATAGTGTGGTAGCCATCCCTTTAATCCCAGCGTTTAAAAGACAGGACCTGAGGTTAGGGAGGCGGCTCAGTTGGTAAATGATGCTGTGGTGTGGCACTATAACCCCAGGACTGGGGAGACAGGGACAGAAGGATCCCTGAAACATGTTGGCCATCCCATCGAGCCAAGTCAGCAAGCTTCAGGTTCAGTGAGAGACCCGGCTTCAAAAGCTAAGAGGGAGCGTAATTGAGGAAGGCACACAATGTTGACTCCTCCCCCCCCCCCCCCCGCCATGCGCAGCAGGGGGGAGGGGGCTGGGGAGGGGGCGGGGAGTGGAGGGCTGTCTGAGAACAGAGCTGGGAAGAACAGCTAGAGGGAAGCAAGGGAGAAGAGGGGTCAGAAGGGAACAGGGCTACCCTAACCTTTGTGTGCAAACTTCTGTTTTCTTCCAACCTATGTATATTCACCTGGCTTGGCGTGGTCAGCTCTGTCCAGTACTCCTATTTCTCCACAGCAGAGACTCTGCCTCACGATTGCTCCTGGAGACCAGATAGATGGGGGCAGGCACAGTCCTTGCTGCTCTGCTAACTCCAAGGTACCTAGTTTGTGAGCACCTCTGAGAGTGCAGTCCTGGATTACCAATCTCAGTCAGTCCTGCACTGCAGGCTGCCAGAAGCAAGGGGTCCTTAAGGATCAGGCATAACATGGCTCCTTGCACTGTATGGTGTATTAGCTTTAGTGCCCCCACTTCCTACCCCATCCCCAGACCATATAAATGAACAATACCAGGGAAAGGATCTCTGTCTACTTGGGCTCCTGAGGTTCCCAGTGTGGAGACCATAAGGAGAGGAGCCTGCAGGGTCATCGGACGTACACAGCATGAGGAGAGTTGAGGGCAGAGATCTGAGACCACCAAATAGCAAAGGGTTTATAGGTCCTGCCCATGTGTGGATCACATGTGTGGATCAGAGTAGATCTGAGTGAGGGAGGTGCTACATGAAGCTGTGTCACACCAACTCTGAAGTGAAGGGACAGTAAGGCAAACGCGGGAGTCTGCTAGTCCTAGGCCCTTTCAGCTATGTTAAAAGCAAGAAAGATAGCCAAGCATGGTGGCGCACACCTTTCATCCCAGCACTCTGAAGGCAGAGGCAGGCGGATTACTGTCAGTTCGAGGCCAGCCTGGCCTACAAAGCGAGTCCAGGACAGCCAAGATAACACAGAAAACTCTGTCTAGAAAAAAAAACCGAAAAAACAAAAACAAAAAAACCCAAAATATTTCAGAAGTATGTTTAAAAACCAAAACCAAAACCAAAAAACGCTTGGCGGTGGTGGAGGCAGAGGCAGGCCGATCTCTGAGTCCGAGGTCAGTGTGGTCTACAGAGAGCATTCCAGGACAGCCAGGGCTACACAGAGAATCCCTGTCTCGGGGTGGGGGAGTGGGGGTGGATGGGTGAGGGTGGGTGGTAATAAACAAACAAAAGAAATTTCAGGAAGGCCACCAGCCTAAAGATACATTTAAGCCAACATTACAGCTTCCTAAGAATCCAGTAGAATCCTATACAAGGTCCTGTTGTCTCCATCAAGACTGCTGGATTGTCTGAGGATGCCCCGCCTGCATCCCTGCTACAAATTCACCTGCCGCCCCGCCCTGCCCTCTGATGCAGTAGCTGGACCTCGGGCTGTCCCGCCTCCTTGGCCTTAGTAGACCCTCCCCTGTACGCTGATTGGCTAGGGTCTCGGTTGGCACTGCGCAGAGAAGACCCGGAGAACTGGTACGGGAACGGCTCTGTACCTCTGCCGCGCATGCTCGCTAGTGGTTAGGCTTTCCAAGCCGGCTCCTCGCGGCGGCGCGCCCGCGGGCACGGGCTCGCTCGCCTAGGGGCAGTTGGCGGCGGGAGCGGGCGCCGGGGTCGTGGTTCCTAGAGCAGCCCCGGGTGCTAGGCCGACGCCTCCGTTGGCGGAGACCCACACGAAGGACCGCGTGGCTCAGCCGCCGCAGAGGCAGGGCCCGTTGCCGTCGGTGAGGACGGGCCCCTACGGGCGGGAGGGTCCGGCCAGCGGAGCGATGCCCGATCCGGCTGTCCCGGGGTCCGGCCCGGTGCTGGGGAGGGGCCCCAGCTCCGCAGCTCGGGCCGCCTCCTTGTCGGTCATCCGCGGTGCGCCTCCTTTCTCCCAGATCTCTCCACCAACCCACCCGACCCCTCTACCGCTCTCAACACCCCTAAATCCGGCACCACACATTTGCCCATCTTTCTCGGACCGTGTCCACCCTGCCTAGTGCGTGTCCACCTGGCTCTGTCCTCCGTCGCGGCCCATCCTTGGCGGCCGCAGGTCCCAGTGACCTTGCACTTTTTGCCGGTCGCTACCCCTCCTAGTTCAGACTGTAGATTGCCCGTTATGGCTTTCAAACTTTTTGACTTCATTCTAGACTGAGAAATATGTTTTATGAGTACATTCTGTGCCAGAAGATAGATTCGTGAATCACAAGTTTAAAGGGAGCCGCTTACCCGGCTCACATGACGCAGATCTATTCGGGTTCCGTTCTGATTCATTCCATTCCATTCCGTTCCGTTCCGTTCCATTCCATTCCAAATGACTGGCTTCCTAACCCATTGATTTAAGACCTAGTTTATGTACCAGCTCACAACCTTCCTTTTCTCCTTACTCACACAATCAGATAAGCACTCTGAAGAAAGATCTTTTTGTTGTGGTGGTGGTGGTTTTGTTTTGTTTGTTTGTTTGAATTTTTTCCCCCTGCTTTTCAGGGTCTATACCATTGCTGGGGCTTGATACAGCTTTTGTGGTATGAGTCAGGTACGCTTATCTCAATGTTCTTCCAAGTGCCGCTAGTCTGACTTGTGGGGAAAAAACAGTGTATGAAGTTGTGGCTGAGGGAGCGCCTTAAGGGAGGGCTGGTGATCTGTTGGCCTATGCAGATGGAGGTGGCTTTTGCCGGAGTGGCGGGTGCTGAGGGAACTTAATTAGAAGAAGAGTAACTTGTCAGCGTGTCGGGGAGAACTGCGGAGAATTGCGGTGGCCAGAGCTGAAGACAATCGGCGTTGCTCGGATTTTTGTTGGGCTGAAGAGGAGGCAGTGAGGAAGGAAGGCCTTGATGATGGAAAAGCAGATGGAAGATGGGTGTGATCTCTCTCTCTCTCTCTCTCACACACACACACACACACACAGAGTGAGATATGAACATACATCGGACTAGGTAAAGGAGTACATCAGCCAAACTTCTGAACTAGGATGGTTGGGGGATGTATCAGTTGGCTTCCTATGTTTTCTGTGGATTTTCCTTCTCTCTCTCTCTCTCTCTCTCTCTCTCTTTCTCTTTCTCTCTCTCTCGTGTGTGTGTGTGTGTGTGTGTGTGTGTGTGTGTGTGTGTGTGTAGACATAGCGAGGCCTGTTCTATCACTCTCCTGCCTTATTCCTTTTTTTGTTTTGTTTTTCTGTGTAGCCCTGACTGTTCTGGACTCCCTTTGTAGACCAGACTGGCCTCAAACTCAGAAATCTGCCTGTCTCTGCCTCCTGGGTGCTGGCATTAAAGGCGTGAGCCACCACTTCCCTGGCTTGCCTTAGTCCTTTGAGACACGGTCTCACTGGTCCTGGAAGCCACATCTCTGCCTCCTACAGCACTAGCGTTGCAGTGCTTGTACAGCCAGACCTAGCATTTAACATGAATTCTGGTATTGGAACTAAGGTCCTTGTGTTTATTTATTTATTTTTATTTATTTGTTTGTTTTTTTTTTTTTTTGGTTTTTCGAGACAGGGTTTCTCTGTGTAGCCTTGGCTGTTCTAGACTCGCTTTGTAGACCAGGCTGGCCTCGAACTCACAGCGATCCACCTGCCTCTGCCTCCTCAGTGCTGGGATTATAGGCGTACGCCACCACACCGGGCCCTGGTCCTTGTGTTTGTGCAGCAAGTGCTGTGATCTGCTGAGCCAACTCCACCCCACCCCACCCCACCCCCAGCTTTCCATGTCTATGACAAAATACTTAAGTGTTGGTATACAATGAGAACACGTTCATTTTGTTTGGTTTTGGAGATTCTTATCGAGGGCCGGCAGATGCATTTCTTAGTGATGGGTGGGCAGGTGTGGTGATGGCCAGGAGCATGTAATGGAGCAAGCTGCTCACCTCATAGTCAGTAGGCAAGAGTGGGAAGGGCTGGGGTTCCCATAGGTCCCTTGAGGGCATACCCCAATGACCTAAGGACCTTGCCTAAACCTTTTATTACCTCCCAGTGGTGCCGCTGTGGGGACATTCATGATCCAAGTTATAGCAAGGGCTATGGGGCATAGGCTCCCATTGGCTGGTAGCTCTGCAATGTCAATATTTAAGAAAAAAAAACTTAAGACAGAGTCTCTCTATGTAAACCTGGCTTTCCTAGAACTCAATATGTTGACCAAGCTGGCCTTGAACTCACAGAGCTCCTCCTGCCCCTGCCTTCTGAGTGCTGGAATTAAAGGCCTGTGCCATCACGTCCAGCTGTAGTGTCTGTATTGCTAAATTGTTTTGGAACAGTGCTCTCAGTTTCTTATCCCCCTTACCAGAAGACACCCAGCAATATTGGTTCAACAGTAAGTTGGAAAAGGAGAGGATAGTGGATTTTATTTAATATGTAGAGGCTGGAGGTGCCGGTAAACACCCTGCCCTGATCAGGCCTAGAATGCCACCAATCCTAGGGCTGTGAAACTCCACTTTAGAGTAATAATTTGCAGTCTTTTCTGGGGATTGTTAACCATCTTCATCCTGAGTATGTGTGATGCTTGCACACACACTCCGAGTATGTATGTAGTCCCAGGAAACTGAACAGTGCTGTGCAGTGTGTGTGTGTGTGTGTGTGGTGTGTGTGTGTGTGTGTGTGTGTGTGTGTGTGTGTGTGTGTGTGTGTGAAGTCACAGGGTTATTAACCAAGTAAAGTGATCTTTTTACTCATGACTTATAAAGAGGCCGTTAGGAGAGGAGTCATTGAAATCATGTAGAGCATTTCTTGCCTTTTAAAATTTATTTATTTGGGGGCTGGAGAGATGGCTCAGTGGTTAAGAGCGCCGCCTGCTCTTCCAAAGGTCCTGAGTTCAATTCCCAGCAACCACATGGTGGCTCATAACCATCTGTAATGTGATAGGGCGCCCTCTTCTGGCTTGCAGAAGTACATGCAAGCAGAGCATTGTATACATAATAATAAAAAAATCTTAAAAAAAAATAAAATAAAATTTATTTATTTATTTAAATTTTGGTTTTTTGAGACAGGGTTTCTCTGTGTAGCCTTGGCTGTCCTGGACTCGCTTTGTAGACCAGGCTGGCCTTGAACTCACAGTGATCCCCCTGCCTCTGTCTCCTGAGTGCTGGGATTAAAGGAGTGCGCCACCATGCTCGTCTCTAAAATAATTTTTAATTAAAGCCAGGCATGGTGGTGCACACCTTTAATCCCAGCACTCGGGAGGCAGAGGCAGGTGGATCTCTGTGAGTTTGAGGCCAGCCTGGTCTACAAAGCAAGAGCAGGACAGCCAGAGCTACACAGAGAAACCCTGCCTTGAAAAACAAAAACAAAACAAAACAAAATTATTATTATTATTTTCTTTTGTTTTTGAGGCAAGCTCCTGGACTCAAGTAACCTCAGACTCTGAGCAGAGGTTATAGGTGTGAACTATCATGCCTGACTCAGGAGAGTTTTGTTGTTTGGGTTGTTTGTTTGCACTCAAGGAACATGTTGTTGTTGGTTGCTTGGTTGTGGCAGGGTCTCACTATGCTGTCCTGACAGGCCTGGAACTCATTGCATAAACCAGGCTATCCTCTAACTGAGATCCTCCTGCCTCTGCTTCCAGATTGCTGGGATGAAAGGGTTATGCTGCTATGCGTCTCCAGGACTTTGTTTTTGTTTTTAACAACACAGCCATCTCTCCTCTCTGTTCCTTTGCTCAGGACCCTGCTGAGCCTAGTAAAGAACTCCTGGTCTTGTGAAATGATTTGTGTTTATGGATGAATTTCGCTTATAGTACCTCAGCCGCTGCTTGGGGGAGGGGTCAGAGGAGGAGGTCAGGAATAGCTGTCCATCTTATTTTTTGAGACAGAATCTCACACTGAACCTGAAGCTCACAGTTTCAGTGCGGCTGGGTGGCAGCAAGTTCCTGAGCTCTGCCTGGCTCTGTACCTAGCTCTGGAGCTACGGGCAGGCATGTGATTGTATTTTACACCCAGCTCTGGAGCTACGGGTAGGCATGTGATTGTATTTGACATAGGTGCTGGGGAGTTGAACTCGGTCCTCACTCTTCTGCAGCAAGTGGTCTTCCCTGCTGAGCCATCGCCCCTCACCCTCACAGTCACCATCAGGTCAGGGTAGCCAGGAAAGCGGCAGGGTTAGTCCCAGGGCCCCACCCAGCAAGGGGCCTGGCAATACGGTTTATGTCCCAGGGAGAGGTAACTGTTAGTCTGCTGTTAGCTGCCAAAATCTGGCTTTCATGATTTTAGTCAGTCCTTAGGGATTGGACCCAGTTATGTCTGAAAGGCATTGGATAATTAACACTGCAATGGGCCGGCTCTGAGCCACTGTGACCACCAGCAGGGCCGCATGTCAGAGCAAGCAAGGGGATTGCCGTAGCTACCCAGCTCTGTGACCTCTGTACCGAGGGAGGAGAGGATGGAAGAGTAAACCTCAAACTTGAGCCTCTTGACTGACCTGCTCACGCCTGTCTAACCTGAAAACACTGTTCTCTCCATAGGCTCGTATTGAGTGAGAAACAGAGATTACAAAATGAAAGCATTAAAGCCCAAGTCAGTGGGCAAAGTAAATAATACAAGGTGGCCATGGTGACGCGCACCTGCAATCTTAGTACTTGGAGGTAGAGAAAGGAGGATCAGGCATTCAAGACCAGCCACAGCTACACACTGATTTTGATGCCAGCCTGAGCAGGGGTAGGTAGATCTCCTTGAGTTCCAGGCCAGCCTGTTCTACGTAGTGAAACTTGCTCTCAAAACAAACAAGTAGGTGCTGGATAGATGGCTCAGAGGGTAAGAGCACCAGCTCCTCTTCCAAAGGTCCTGAGTTCAATTCACACCAGCCACATGGTGGCTTACAAACGTCTATGAGATCTGCTGCCCTCTTCTGGCCTGCAGGCATATATTCAGGCAGACTACTGTATACGTAATAAGTACATACATCAGCCGGGCGTGGTGGCACACGCCTTTAATCCCAGCACTCGGGAAGCAGAGGCAGGTGGATCACTGAGTTCGAGGCCAGCCTGGTCTACAAAGTGAGTCCAGGACAGCCAAGGCTACACAGAGAAACCCTGTCTCGAGAAACCAAAATAAATAAATAAATAAATAAATAAATAAATAAATAAATAAAATAAATAAATACATACATACATCTAAAAAAAAAAAAAGAACAAGTAAAAAAACAAATTCCTCAAACAAACAAATCCTGATGGGCTAGATAGATGTCCCAGCAGGGAACGCCTTGCTGCCCAGCCGAGGACCTGGTTAAATAGCTGGAACTCGCCTGGCCATAGAGAACTGACCGCAGCATATCTTTGACCCATGCGCTGTGCCATCACATGTAAGCGAATGCATGCACACATGCACATAGACAATAAATGAAATGCAATTTAGGCTTGGTTTTTTTTTCTTTTGATTTTTTTTTTTTTTTTTTTTGGTTTTCGAGACAGGGTTTCTCTGTGTAGCCTTGGCTGTCCTGGACTCACTTTGTAGACCAGGCTGGCCTCGAACTCCCAGCGATCCGCCTGCCTCTGCCTCCTGAGTGCTGGGATTAAAGGCATGCGCCCTTTGTAGACCTTTAGACTCCCAGGGTTTTAGGATTTTCTAGGCTTGGTCACTCTGGTGTGACTCACCTTACCTGGCTGCCTGCACACCTGAATGGAGGGACTTGGGCTCCTCACACAGGCTGGTACCCCAGGTCCTGTCATGGGTGAGAGTGGGCACAGTCCCTCACCTCTAGATCTAGACAGTTGCAGAGACCAGCCTTCCACGGATGCTTCTATTTTAGGGGAGCTTCTGGATATCTTTCAGGGTGATTAGCCCTGGGTGCCTGATGAACAGAAGCGTTTGTTGAAAGGTTCGTCTTGCCTGCTCTCAGACTCAGGCTGCAGCCCCTGGGGAAGGCGGGGTTCTCCTGTCATGTCAGCCTTGACTAAGGAGAAGGCCACCAGTCTGGGGGAAGCAGAGGGACCCAGAGGATCTGCCTCCCAGTGAGGCATGCTGGCAGAGAGTCTGAAAGGCCTCTGCGTGTGTGGAGGTTGGAGCACAGCCCTGAGTGGGTGGCCTGTCCTGAGTGTAGAGGGCAAAGACACAAGCTGAATGCAAATGAGGCTAGGATCCTCAGGCTCCAAGGTGGAAGTCAGTTCAGTCCTAGACCTGAGCACCAGGGGAACTGAAGGGTGGCGCATCTGGTGGGCAAGACATCCACCTCTCTTGCCCCGGAGATACCCAAGGGGACTTTTTTAATTTTTATTTTTTAAGATTGATTTATTTATTATTTATACAGTGCTCTGCCTGCATGTACACCTTCAGGCCATAAGAGGGCATCAGATCCCATTATATCAGATCCCATTCTAGATGGTGATGAGCCATCTATAATGCTGGGAATTGAACTCAGGACCTCTGGAGGAGCAGCCAGTGCTTAACCTCTGAGCCATTTGTCCAGCCTCCAAGGGGTCTCAATATTAGATCCCAGGTGTTGCCAGGTCCCCAGCAACTCACGGGAGGAGCGAGCATTGGCATCTCTGGGCCTGGACTGGGCTTTCCACCTAGGACTTTCCCCTCCTGATGTAGCCACTGCTGTCCTGGGTGTCCCCTACAGGTGACACCAGCTGGAAAAGGCTATTAACAACTCTGTGCTAGGCCTCCTTGTCCTGTTGGACACCAGAGATGACCCCACCTAGGGCCCCTAGACCAGGGAGCCATGGGACAGAAATATGGAACCAGGAGGCACTGGACCCAGAGAACTGGTGTTGGGTGATAGTTCCCCAGTAAAGAGGCTAAAACTGGGTCTGGAGAGATGCTGAGTGATTAGGAGCACATGCTGCTCATGCAGAGGACCCAGGGTCTGACAGACTCTCCTGACCGCTGCAGGTATGGAGTACAGACACATACAGATAGACTTAAAAACAGTAAGAGCCAGGCATGGTGGTGCACACTTTTAATCCCAGCACTAGGGAGGCAGAGGCAGGTGGATCTCTGAGTTCGAGGCCAGCCTGGTCTACAAAGTGAGCTCCAGAATAGTCAGAGAAGTCCAGCCAATCAATCAATCAATAAAAGTGGCTGAAGAAGGCTCAGTGGTTAAGAATATTGTAATGCTCTTTCAGAGAACAGGAGTTTGATTCCCAGCACCCATGTCAGGCGGGTCACAAGCACCTGTAGCTAGAGTTCTAGGGGATCTGATGGCACAATACACAGAATTAAACCTAAATCTGCTGGCCATAGTGGCGCACCCCTTTAATCCTAACACTAGGGAGGCAGAGGCAGGTAAGTCTCTGAGTTCAAGGCCAGCCTGGTCTGTATAGTTTCATGACAGCCAGAAATACATAGTGAGAACTGTCTCAAAAAAAAAAAAAAAAAAAAAAGATGGAGAGATGGCTCAGTGGCTACGAGCACTTGTTGCTCTTACAGAGGCCTGTGTTCAGTCAAGACTCACGTGGTGGTTCACAGCCCTCTGTAACTCCAGGTCCAGGGGAGCCAAAGGTACCTGACAGCACTGCAGACATGTATGGAGACAAAACACACACAATAAAATGAGTAAATCTAAGAAAATATTTTAAAAATTAAAATTTAATAAATAATTATTTTAATAAAATAAATATTTATTTTTTAAAAAATCATGGGGGCTGGAGAGATGGCTCAGTGGTTAGGAGCACCATCTGCTCTTCCAGAGGTCCTGAGTTCAATTCCCAGCAACCACATGGTGGCTCACAACCATCTATACCCTGTAATGCTCTCTTCTGGCATGTATACAGATAGAACGCTCATATACATTAAAATATATATATATATAAAGTCTTTTAAAAAATATTACCATGTAGCCTTAATATCCTAGAACTCAGAGAGTTGCATCCCTCTGCCTCCTGAGTACTGGAATTACATTCATGTACCATTAAACTTAGAAAATAACTATATATATATGTTGTTTGTTTGTTGCTTGTTTGTTTTTCGAGACAGGGTTTTTCTGTGTAGCCTTGGCTGTCCTGGACTCATTTTGTAGACTAGGCTGGCCTCCAGCTCACAGCAATCCGCCTGCCTCTGCCTCGTGAGTGTGGGATTAAAGGTATGCACCACCAATGCCCAGCTTAAAACAATTTTATTTTATTTTATTATTATTATTATTTTTTTTTTTTTTTTTGGTTTTTTGAGACAAGGTCTCTCTGTGTTAGCCTTGGCTGTCCTGGAGTCACTTTGTAGACCAGGCTGGCCTCGAACTCACAGTGATCCACCTGCCTCTGCCTCCCGAGTGCTGGGATTACAGGCGTGTGCCACCACGCCCGGCTTAAAGCAATTTTAAAAGAGGCTAAAAATGTCTGGAGTGCTTCAGTCTTGCTTAATGGCTCTTCCTGAGAGGTGGGAGACACTTTGCTAACTGCATTTATTACTCACTTTCTGACAGGAAGGTCAGCTCATCCTGGGGTGGCAGGCACCCTATATCTGACCATCTTTGTCCAGACTGGAGGCCTGGAACCCTGCTCCTGCCCAGCCAAGGCAGCACCAAGAACAGTTGCAGTGTCACTGCAAAGGGCCTCAAAGGATTGGGCTCAGCTGACGCCTCCAGAGTAGGTCAGATGATAGGCTGTGTGAGCCCAGAGTCCATTTCCCAGGTGAGGCTTCAGCTTCTGCCATGCGGAGTACCAGTACTCACTGGCCTGGCTGTAGGCACCCAGCATTGAGGTAACGTGTACAAGGCCAGACTCAGCCCAGGTAGGCTCCCAGCATCTGAGCAGGCACAGTGGGATTTCGGCCTCTTCATTCTCAGGCATGTCAGGTTCCGGTGCCTCTGTCCTTACCTTAGATGGTCACCATGTGACACTGGTGCTGGACACTGATGAGGCTTCTGAGGTAGAAACTCGCTAACTAGCACATTAGACGCCAGCAGCCCTGGAGGCACATACTGTGCAGCAAGTTTCCTGATGTACAGGGGAGCCTTGAGTGGGCCTGCCAAGGAAGGTACTACTGGTAGTGCATCCGCCCAGGGCTCCTGCTTATATCGAGTCCCTTCTCTCTGCAGCATCTCGGCCCCAGAGCACCATGGGAAGTCCCATCTCCCCCCAAGCTCCATCCCAGGTCCATTTGTTAGAGCCCCAGGCCCAAGGGCATCCTCCACTAACTGCCTTGGCTCTTCTCATAGGGCAGAGCCTCTGAGCTCCCACATTCTGGCCTGGGACAAAGAAGAAAAGAGGCCTATCTGTCAGAGAGGGCTGAAGGTGGCCTGAGGGCCAGGCTGTGAGTCCCAGGATGCCCCTGCCTGAGCCTAGTGAGCAGGAGGGTGAGAGTGTGAAAGCTGGCCAAGAGCCATCTCTTGGAGCCAGGAAGCCTCAGGAGTCCTCCAATCTGGTCCTGGCCAGGGATAAAGGGGGACCCAAGCCGAAAGGCGTCATGTCCCTGGAGATGTCGGGCCCTGCCACCCTATCCAGCAACACCCAGAGCTTGCCAGCCAAGAAGCAGGGACGGATAATTCACCGGAAACGTAGTCGAGTAGATGCAGGTGAGACCCCCTAGCCTGGCTGGTCCTGGCTCTGACAAGTCTGTTGTCTTGCACACGCCCATTTCCATCAGGAGGACCTTGGATGCTCCATTCTTCCTTTCAGTTAAGCCTCTTAAGTCTCTAAACACCAGGCACAGGCCCTTTCCCGCAAGCTTACAGGAACTGCAGCCATATACAGAATTCTCTAAACTCCTTAAATCCCTTCCCTTACCACAAAAGCATCTTGTAGAACCTGGGCTTGCCTGGCAACAGGGCGCCTGCGAAAACACCCTGCTCACAGGATCCTGCCCTAGTCCAAGCTCCACTCCCTAAGGCCCCTGACCTTGAGCCTTACCCTAGGGAAGCTAACCCAGCCTTTTCATGCCCCCAGTTGCCCCCCAGCCCCTGGAGTTCCTGAAGACGCCATTTGGGGGTCGCCTTCTGGTACACAAGTCATTCCTGTACAAGCAGGAGAAGGCCGTGGGGGACAAGGTCTACTGGAAATGCCGTCAGCACTCAGAGCTAGGCTGCCGGGGACGGGCCATCACCCGTGGCCTTCGAGTCACAGTGATGCGGGACCACTGTCACCCACCTGATGAGGAAGGCCTGGAGGTCCGGCGCCAGAAGGAGAAGCTGCCCAGCTCAGACCTGCCTGAGGGCTCTGAAGGCCAAGAAGATGGGGTAAGCCTGTGGCTGTACCCCGTGGAGCCAGAGCCCACCCCTCAGCAAAGCGCTGAACCCCCAGAGGAGGAGCAGGGGTACCGATCCCTGGCACTGCAGAGCCTGCCTCCCAAGAAACGCCCCACACCAGGAGTGGGTAAGTACACGTCCTCCCTCACTTGGGCAGGAAAGAGCCCTCAGATCTTTCATGCCCAAATAAAAACGGGGGTGGGGAGCGTTGGTATAGGTCTCAGAATGTACTCAGGGTAAGAAGTACAAATGCATCCCCGCCATCACTGAGGCCATAGGTCACACAGCACTGGGATCTGGGATCCCAGGGCCTGTGAAATGTTTCCAATGCAGCAGGCCTGGTCTGGGGCCCTGAAATCTGCAAACCCATGGGCAGGCTTTCCTGATTCTGGCATCAAGTTTGGCCAGGGTTCCCAAGAGCAAGGTTTGGCTTTGAGTCCTAGGCTCAAATTCCAGCCCCATGGATGAAAGCCTGTAGCCTCAGAAGAGTCACATGACAGCACTCGGGAGGCAGAGGCAGGTGGATCGCTGTGAGTTCGAGGCCAACCTGGTCTACAAAGAGAATCCAGGACAGCCAAGGCTACCCAGAGAAACCCTGTCTCGAAAAACCAAAGAAAAAAGAAAAAAAAAAAAGAGTCACATGAATCGGAGCTTGTGCCTGACGCAGGTTGCGGCCACTCCACTGTTGTGGAGCTTTGGGGACCATGTTCTGCATTTTTAGCTGGGTGAGAGGTGCATTCTTAGAGTCGGGAGGTGAGGCTTTGTGGGGGGCCAAATGTCTCCCAACCCACAAGACTCAGCATCTGAGGCTGCATGGTGACAGGGGACCTTCTTGTCAGTATGGTTCTGTTAAGACTGTTTGAGTGTGCCCCTTTATTACTCAGAGAAGGGCTAAGAACGCTGCTCGGCGAGAGAGCAGTTGCCTCACATGTTGGAGGCTTAGGCTTAAATCTATACACTGTAAAAACAAAAACTAGACAAGAGCTTTTAAACAAACCCTAGAAAAATACAGCCAAGGGTAGCCCAGAACATAACCTGATGAATCAGAGCCCAGCTCGGCCCCTCCTGCTGTGCCATGGACTGTGAGCTGATGGGCATTGACTTGCAGAAGGGACCCTTGTTCCTCTTGGGTGGCGCGGTGGGAAAGGACTGGGCTTCACACGTGCCCAGCTCAGGGAAGGAAGCAGGTGGACACTGGGGAGAAAGGTACATGGCGCTTCCTCATGGGACCCCTGGACTCTGGTCCTTGGTGGTGACTTTCCTGGGTTCTTGTTCCAGTACGATATCGGCCCCTTGAGTTTCTGAAGACATGTTACGGCGGCACCTTCCTGGTACACCAGTCCTTCCTCTACAAGCGGGAGAAGACTGTGGGAAGCAAGGTGTACTGGACCTGTCGGGACCACGCTGTCCATGGCTGCCGCAGCCGGGCCATCACTCAGGGCCAGCGAGTGACGGTGATGCGCAGCCACTGCCACTCCCCCGACATGGAAGGCCTGCAGGCCCGGCGACAGCAGGAGAAGACCATAAAGAAGATACAGGCAAGGCGGATTGGTGCTGGGGACTTGGAGGATTGCGATGACATCGAGGACACGCTGCTCCAAGGGGTGGACAGCCTGTTCTACCGCAGGGGGCAGGGCACACTGACTCTCAGTAGGGCCAGGTCCAGAAAGCGAGCAAAGGAGCATCAAGAATCCTTGCAGGAGCCCCCCCGAGGAGGAGGACCAGGATGTGGACCCCAGTGAGTCTTAAGGTTTGGGGACTTGCTGGGCAGAGGTGGTGGCCTCAGTTTGGGAGGGGTGTGGCCAGCCTTCTCAACCTACCCTTGCCTTCTTACTCTACACCCTCTGCTCCCAGCCCCTAACTGCCTCTCCTGTGCCCTGCAGGAGGCCCAGAGTTCCTGAGGACCCCTCTAGGAGGAAGCTTCCTGGTGTATGAGTCCTTCCTCTACAGGAGGGAGAAAGCGGCTGGTGAGAAGGTGTACTGGACTTGCCGGGATCAGGCACGCATGGGTTGCCGCAGCCGAGCCATCACTCAGGGCAGGCAGGTGACCGTGATGAGAGGCCACTGTCATCCACCTGACCTGTTAGGATTGGAGACTCTGAGGCAGCGGGAGAAACGCCCCGGCCCCACCCAGTGGGATGGCCCAGGTACCTGGGGGCACCGTACCCCCTTTTCTATTGGCTATACGTGTCCTGCCTGTTCTGGACGTCACAGTGTTCTCTTGTGTGCTCCTCCCGCCCCTTCTGCCCTGGGCTCAGTCCATCTGGGCTTTGTTCTCCCAGGTTCCTCCTCACCTGCCTGCTTAGTCTTCAGGCCACAAACCTGATAAACGCAGTCTCCTCTCCTCTGCTGTGGTAGGAGTTACCAGTACGGGCTACAGAACAAGTCAGGTCGGGTCCTCATTCCTACAGTGTGGACAGAGCCACAGGTCAGAGTCTGGGAGCTGAAAGGGCCAAACCTCTCTGCAGCTTTGTCTACTGAACACTTGCATTCTGGGTACTGGCTCTGCTGGTCCAGCTGCCTGGCAGAGCCTGGTGTCTGCCGAAGGAAAGTGACTGCAGCCAGCCTTCTCACCAGGCCAGCGCTCAGTTCCTCAGTCCACACTTACCAGTCTCCCAGGCCGGTAGTTTTTGGAGTCCTAGTTACTTTGGTCCTGAACTTATTCCAAATATAGGAAGCGTTTTATCATCCTTATTTCCTTTTTGTTCCATTTCTATGACATCTCTATGAACAGGGGGATGGTACCAGGACAATGTAATGCCCAGCCTTGCCCTTCCTCCTAGCCCCGTGCAGCCTACTCTACGCATTTGCTTACCGGGCTCTTTTTTTCCTCCTCCTCCTTCTTTTTTTTTTGTTTTTTGAGACACGATTTTTCTGTGTAGTAGCTTTCGATGTCCTAGACTTACTTTGTAGACCAGGCTGGCCTCGAACTCACAGTGATCCACCTGCCTCTGTCTTCGAGTGCTGGGATTAAAGGCATGTGCCACCACACCTAGCACTGAAAATAAATTTTTTAAATGTTCAGATGCATAGCTGTTTTGCTTGCGTGCATATTTATATGCCATCTGGGTGCCTGGTGTCCACAGAGTCTGTGCCAGGTACCCATGGAGGCCTGAAGAGGGCAGCAGACTGTCGTGAGTGTGGGTGCTGGGCATCGAACCTGGGTCCACCAGAAGAGCAGCCTTTGCTCTTAACTGCTTAACTTCCATCTCTCCAGCCTTCCTGTGGGCTGGAGGTGGCCCATTCCCCACAGCCACGAGCCTTCCTCTCCTTAGTCTGAGGTCTCCTTCTCTCCCCTCCTCCCCCACCTTACCAGGAGCTCCAGAGTCCAGATGCCTCTGCTCAAAGTTCTCAGCCTCTCAGGCTCCCCAGCTGCTTCTGTCATCTGACGACACTCTCGGTGGTCGCTGTCTTCCATGGTCTACTAGTTTGGCCCATTAAGCCCCGTTTAATGTGTTCAACTGTTTTCCTAATCCAAAGCCCCAAAGTCCACGTTCTGCCAACAAGCAGCATGGTCAGGCCTGTCACAGCAGCACCCACTCCTGGTACTGACTTCTGTCTTAGTCAGTGTTCTGTTGCTGTGAAGAGACGCCATGACCAAGACAACTCTTACAAAAGAACACATGTAATCGGGGCTTGCTCACATTACTGTCATGGCCGGAAACATGGGTACGCACAGGCAGACACAGTGCCGGAGAAGTAGTTGAGAGTTCGGCATCTAGATCTATAGGCAGCAGGAAGAGAGAGAGACACACACACTGAGCCTAGCTTGGGCTTCTGGAACCTCAAAGCCCACCCCAGTGACATTCTTCCTCCAACAAGGCCACACCTACTCCAACAAGTTGATGCCTCCCAATCTTTTCGAATAGTGCCACTCCCTGGTGACCAAGCATTCGAATCTATGAGCTTCTGGGGCCATTTCTGTTCAAACCACCACAGCAGCCCTTGTGCCTGGTCAAAGTGAGGGCAAGAGAGGGGAGACAAGAGGTGCCCTGCCCTGGGCAAGGCCAAGCTGTTCTTCAGGTTCCTCCTACCTTCACAGCTCAAGCCAAAGCCCAGCCTACACACTACGCACATACACACACACACACACACACACACACACACACACACACACACACACA
>OU015755.1:60289942-60339297 GCA_907169655.1 Acomys percivali | reverse complement strand
CACACACACACACACACACACACACACACACACACACACACACACACGGCCCTGGGGCTCATGAATCAAACTCCCCTCTTTAGCTCTGAGCTGCTTTGACTCCCGCTCTGGAGGGCACCCAGTATAAAAGAGCAAACACACCCACCTCTTCCTGAGGTATCCTGATGGAAAGCCTTCACCTACGGGGCCTGGCCTGGCCAGTGTCCCGCCGCAGCACAGGCAGACCCTGGCCCCTGGAGGCACGGTGGGTTTGAAGACACAGGGCTATCTCACTGTGAGCAGGGAGAAGGCATGAAGTGGGTGCTAGGGTCTCTCCAGGGTATAAACTGACCTTGGCCATGATATCGAAACGTTCCCCAATCCCTCCCAAGGCCACGGTCAGCTTCCATACCCCTTCCCTCATTGCTGCTTTTGTCTCTTTGCAGAAGGGCCTGAGTTCCTGAAGACCCCTCTGGGGGGCAGCTTCCTGGTGTACGAGTCCTTCCTGTACAGGCGGGAGAAAGCGACCGGTGATAAGGTGTACTGGACTTGCCGGGACCAGGCGCGTATGGGCTGTCGTAGCCGTGCCATCACACAGGGTCAAAGGGTGATGGTCATGCGCAGGCACTGCCACCCACCCGACATGGGTGGCCTGGAAGCCCTGCGGCAGCGGGAGAACTTTCCTAACCTGACGCACTGGGAAGGCCCAGGTATGTGGAGGCAGAGTGGCCTCTCCCCGATGCCGAGTAGCTCCTAAGTCCCTTGCCAGGGTCTGTGCTTCAGGTACCAATTTTAGCACCGGATTGATTACTATTGCTGAGAGAGAGCACTAGCTCTAGAACGGGGGTGGAGGTGGGGGGTGGGGGATGGGGGGGTGGTGGCATGGCTGGCAGTCACCACAAGTGCACATACCAGGACTGGGCAGTGTGCTGAGCCCTAGCGGCCCTCCATCTCATGTGGACCGCTCATCTTTTCATCTTTTTCCTGTCTCCTCCCTGGGCCTGTTCTGCTCAAGCCTCTGTTTTAACATGCTCTTTCTGGCCATAGCCCCAGCGTCACACGGCCTTTGACTTCAGCTTTTTTTGGTTTTTGGTTTTTGGTTTTCGAGACAAGGTTTCTCTGTGTAGCCTTGGCTGTCCTGGACTGGCTTTGTAGCCCAGGCTGGCCTCGAACTCACAGCAATCTGCCTGCCTCTGCCTCCCGAGTGCTGGGATTAAAGGTGTGCGCCACCACGCCCAGTGACTTCAGCTTCTTAAATTTGAGCATGGCTTTGTGGCCAGCTGGTGGCAGGGACATGACAGGCTCCCAACACACGGACCAGATGACCCATAAGACACCCACTTGTGTCTGGTGAGACCTCCAGTCGAGCACCGGGGAAGGCTCAGGCAGCACTAGAACCCCTGCAAAGCAAGTGTGTAGTAGAGGGTGTCAGGACCATGCCTGACCACTAGTTCCCAGAGCCCTGAGCAGGCAGCAAAGGGATAGGGACAGGGACCAAAGCTGATGCTCCTGGGACTGCAGTGGGCAGAGGGAGGCCCAGGCCCCCTCTGTGGTCCCTCACAGCACGACTCTGCCTTACAGAGCCCATGCAGCCTCTGGAGTTCCTGCGGACATCTCTTGGAGGCCGGTTCCTGGTTTATGAGTCCTTCCTATACAGGAAGGAGAAGGCTGCTGGTGAGAAGGTGTACTGGATGTGTCGGGACCAGGCTCGGCTAGGCTGCCGCAGTCGGGCCATCACCCAGGGCCGGCGAGTCATGGTGATGCGGAGCCACTGCCATCCACCTGACCTGGCTGGGCTGGAGGCCCTGCGGCAGCGGGAGCGGCTCCCTGGTGCAGCCAAGAGGAAGAAGAAAGGTATACACTGAGTGCCCAGAGGCTTTGTGCCTGACTTCTGCATTTCTAGAACATTTGCCTCTCGTTGCTACTGGTCCCTTCCCGTTACCATGAAACTATATCTGCTTCTCTCTGGAACTTGCACCAGCTCCCATCCCAAACCTACCTTCCAAGACAGCTCAGTACTTATGGGTTGTTGTCTCTTGAAAGATCTGAATGAAAAATATAGATTAGTCCAGAAGGATGTGAGTAATGTTACCCATTTGTATACCTGTACCACACACATAAGGTTTGCAGATAATTAATTTTACTTCATTGAAAATTAGTTGACAGGGGGCTGGAGAGATGGTTCAGAGGTTAAGAGCATTGATTGCTCTTCCAGAGATCCTGAGTTCAATTCCCAGCAACCACATGATGGCTCACAACCATCTATAATGTAGCCTGATGCCCCCTTCTGGCCTGCAGGTGTCTATGTGTACCACTGTATAAATAATAAATAAATCTTTAAAAAAAGAAAAAAGAAAGAAAATTAGTTGACAGCTGAGTGTGGTGGTACAAGCCTTTAATCCCAGCACTCCTGGAGGCTGATGCAGGCGGATCTCTGTGAGTTTGAGGCCAGCCTGGTCTACAAAGTGAGTCCAGAACAGCCAGGGCTACACAGAGAAACCCTGTTGGGGGGATTAGTTCCCATCTGGAGGTGCTGGCTCTCGCCATAATATATCTTAGGATAATCTTTTTTCTTTTTGTTTTCATGACAGGGTTTCTCTGTGTAGCCTTGGCTTTCCTGGAACTCGCTTGGTAGACCTGTCTCTTGAGAGGTGGGATTAAAGGTGTATGTTACCACTGCCCAGACATATACATATATATACACACACACACACACACATATACACACACACACACATATATATACACACACACACACATACACACACACATATATATGCATATATTTTAAAGATTGTTTTTTTTCGAGGCAAGGTTTCTCTGTGTCTCCTTGGCTGTCCTGGACTTACTTTGTAAACCAGGCTGGCCTCGAACTCACAGCCTGCCTCTGCCTCCCAAGTCCTGGGATTATAGGCATGCGCCACCACGCCTGGCTAAAGATTTACTTTTATTCTATGAGTGTTTGCCTGCCTATATGTGTGTGTATCACATATGTACCTGGCACCTGTGGAGACCAGAAGAGGAAGTTGGAACAGAAGGTGGTTAGCTCCCATTTGGGTGGTGAGAACTGAACCCAGCTCTTGCTGTGGAAGAGCAGCAGGTGATCTTAACTCTCCAGTGTCCTTAGGACATACTTGATTTCTGATTCTCCTGTCTCCACAAGTGCTAGAATTATAGATGTGTGTGCTTTTACTGCTGTGGCTCGGGTTTGAGTCCCGGTCAGGAAAGCATTGGGCTGGAGAGATGGCTCAAGGGTTAAGAGCACTTGATGCTCTTGCAGAGAACCCTAATTCAGTTCCCAGCACCCACATGATGGCTCACAACCATCTGCAACTCCAGCTCAGGAGCCTTGACACCCTCTTCTGGGAAGTAAGCATGTGGTAAGCAGGGAGACTACCCATACATATAAGGTAAAACAAACATTTTTTTAAAGTAAAGGAAGAGATGGAAGAAAGAGGCTGGAGAGATGGCAGAGTAGTTAGAGTGCCTGCTGCTCTAATGGAGGGCTCAGCTGTGCTCCCAGCTCCCATGTCAGGCCATTCACAAGCATCTGTAACTCCAGTTGCTGACTATCCATTACCCTCTTTAGGCCTCTGAGGGTGCATGCAACATGCAAACACACACACAAATGAAAAATAAAACAATAAATCAGGTGTTATGGCACATGCTTCTAATCCCAGCACCAGGGAAGGAAAGGCAGGTGGACTTCAGAGTTCGAGGCCATCCTGGCCTACATAGAAAGACCTTGTCTCAAAAATAAATAAATAATGACAAATAAAATAATCATTGGCTATTACAAATAACATTTCTTGGTATGCCAACAACTTTGATGGGTTATTTAATGGATTACTAAGGGGAGGAACTGGAGGTAGAGCTCAGTGGTAGAACACCTGCCTGCAACATGTGAGGCCTTGCATTTAGTGCCCAGAACCACAGAAGTGATCAGAGAGAGATAAGAGCTACAAAAAAATGATGTAAGAGGAGATTAGAGCAGAAGTCATGTGGGAGTGGCTCCTCCGGCCCTTGAGCCTTAAGGTGACTGTGGTCCTCGTGACACCTTTCCTCCCCTCACGGTGAGTCAGAGTTACCCAGCCCAGGCACTCTCAGCACTTTGACCTTAAAAGCTGTTTTGGGGTGATTTGTGGCTGTACATTAGATAACTAAGACAGTTACCTCCAAGTCTGCTGGCTCTCAAGACAGCCTCCAGGCAGTGAACTTGAGGCGCTGATTTTATCTTTGCTGAGGAAAAAGCTAGAGCATTCCTGCAGTCCCAGCACCCAGGAGGCTGAGACAGGAAGAACACCACAGTGTTCAAGGCCTGCCTGGTCTACAGGGTCAGTTCCATGCCTGCCTCAGCTACAGACGGAGATATGTATGGTTAGCAAACTAACAAATGGTCTAGAGGGGTTAACAGCACTCGCTGCTCTTCCAAAGGTCCTGAGTTCAATTCCCAGCAACCATCTATAATTAGATCTGGTGCCCTCTTATGGCGGGCAGGCATGTATGTGTGTATATATATATATATATGTATGTATATGCAGAACATATATATAATAAATAAATCTTAAAAAACAACAACTAAGAAACAAACCCTCCCCCCAAAAAAAATCAAATTCAGACCACAATTAAATCTTTAGTAGTTTGCTTGTTTGTTTTTGGATACAGGGTCTTTGTATAGCCCTGGCTGTCCTGGAACTCACGAGGTAGACCAGCCTAGTTATGAACTCAGAGATCCTCCTGCCTCTGCTTCATAAGTGCTGGGATTAAAGGTGTACGCCACCATGCCTGAGTTAAGTAAACCTTTGTCTCTGTCATCAGGAACATCAAAGAGCAAAAACTGAACAGTCAGTCCTAATGAGCCAAGTCTTCTCTGAAGAACAGAGGACACCCCAAATGCTTCCTGTCCACGCAGGCATTTCCCACCCACTCAGACTCGCTTGACAACAGCTCCTTTCACTCTTCCAAAGCATCGACGACTTCACATTTCCTCAGAGGTCTCCCAGGAGGAGTGCTTGGACCTTGGGTGGTATCTTGTGTTGGCAAAAAAAAAAAGAAAAAATAGTGCCAAGACCTGATGGGTGGCCTGCAGACCTGACCGATGCTGCTGTCACCTCTATGACCTTAGACGGCTGTGGAGAAGTGTGTCTGGACTGATATACCTCGATCCCGCCCTGCTGTCCAGGCCTCAGCACCATCTGCTGTGAGAGCATGCAGCCTTCCAAGGAGCTTTGCAGTGGGGAATGGCCCTTTGTGAGCTCTGAGAAATTCAGCAAAATGAGGTGGTCCTGAGCCAGTATGGGAACCTCTGCCACTCTCTGAAGACAGTGCACGTTACAGCAGCGGGTGGTTGGGTTATTTTGGAGGTGGGCGGAGGGGGGAGGTGCTGGGGCCTTCCTGGCCTTTGGTCACTGCTGCTTGCTAGGACACAGCCAGCCCCAACCAAGGCAGAGCAGGCCAGGCTCAGGGCTTCACTGTACCCTCTGTTGGACTTGCATCTTACATCCTTTCCCAACTTAAATTAAACCTCTGTCCACAGTTCTTGTGGCAGCTGAAGTTTCTAGCAGTGGGAGCCAGCCCAGGTGTCAGTCAGGAGGCGGTAACACCAGGTATGTCCTGGTGGCAGCTGCATCACTGAGAATTGCCCACATGGTGTCACATGATGCACAAGTTGACTTAGCCTCAAAGCACGCCCCCCATAGAAGAGTCTAGCAGAACTAAGTGAGCCATGCTGGAAGTGGCACTGTAACATCCCCGGGAACTGCAGAGCTTTCTGTGTGCTACACCCTGGACAGAGCCATCTTCATCCTGTCATAGAGCTGCATGCTCCTCTACCTTAGCAAGCTGTGGAGCAGCCACCCCTGTGGGATAGTGATGCCTTGGTGCCCGCCACTGGCTTCTGCTCATCTGCTTCCCTCAATAAACCCTATGTGGCCTCACGGTACAGAACTTCTGTGTGTTAACACCCCTTTTCAACAATAGTCTGCACTGCCACAAAGCCACACACCGTCTCTGCCAAGTGCTGGGGACATAATGGGTTTGGTTGGCAACTCCTGGGAGATGGTGTTTGCTTGGCCCAGACCAAGACTTGAAGGGACCTGCTGAGGATCTGTTCCCAGCCACAGGGGAGGCTTGAAGAGTGGGCCATGTGCTGCCTCTCAGCCCGAGTCCTTCATGAGTTCATTTGAGTTGCAGTGAGCCTAAAGTGGAAGTGGCACCCCATGCAAAGGCCAAGTTTGCCTCTTGAGACTCTGGATACCTCCTGGACAGGTAACCCCTGCGCGCTCCCCCCCCCCCCCCCCATTTTTCATCTTAGCTCATTACCTGGGCCTGACTGCCAGCCACCCTAGGCTTCCCCCTGAGATTTGCCTCCAGTCAAAACCATGGTCTGAGGACGGGGGAGATGGCTCAGTCAGTGCTGGCTGCATGACCATGAGAGCCTCAGTCTCCTTCCCAGTGCCCTGTGAAGAGCTGGGCCTAGTGGCACACAGCTGTAATCTCAGTGCTGCATAGGTAAAGCCAAGAGGATTTCAAGCAAAACCTCAGCAGTGGGGCGTGGGTTTGGTTTTTCAGGGCAGCATTTCTCTGTGTAGCTGTCCTGGAACTCATCCTGTTAACCAGGCTGGTCTTAAACTCAGAGCTTCACCTGCCTCTGCTTCCCAAATGCTGGCATTAAATGCATGTGCCACCCCCCCTCCCCCAGGAACAGTGAGATTAAATCCCAGCTCACCTAGGGCCCCAGCAGCTTCCACACCCACTTCTGCCTCCAGGCACCTCCTCAACAACCTGCCAATGCAGACCCCCAGCACCTGCCAGAGTCCTCCCTGCTTTAAGGACAAGACTTAGGATAACTGGCTTTAGGCCTTTTTTCACTTGCCTCATCCTACAGCCTCTTTCTCTGGAAGGCCAAAAGAAGCTGCCCAGTGCTCTGGGGAGACCAATCTTCTGTTCTCACTCTGGAAGATTCTAATAGGCCCAGTGTGACCACACTGGCCACAGCAGGGGCTCTTGCCAAAAAGAAGGGTGTTAGAGGCTAAGCAGCTTCTCCTGGCAGCTAGGTGATTGTACCCTGCCCACTGTTGGTTCGCTCCCCACTGCCCTCATACCCCCCAGCCTGTGCTGTCCAGCACACATTATCGCTTCGGAACAATTTGCCAGGACCAGCTGCCAAAAGCTCCTGTTTATTTCACAATTTTGGTAAAGCAGGGCATTCTGGGAAGGTTGAACAGTGCTTTGCCTGAGGTCACATACAGCTGCAGTCCCCAGCGCAGCCTCTGACACTAGAGGCTTATCCTCTCCTGTGCAGCTCTGGGCAGAATCTAGATTCTTCGACAATTCACTGACCAAATCAGGCCATCCAGGTTTGGTTTTGTTTTGAGAATCAAAAGTTTCAAATTGCTTGTGCCTGTTGTAGTCCCCAATACTCAGGGAGTCAAAGTAGGAGGACCTCAAATCAAATTTGAGGCCAGCAGGGGGGGCTGCATAACCAGTTCCAGGCCACCCTGAGCTACATAGCAGAACCTGCTGAGAGGTGAGATAGGACCTTGCTTTGTTTCCCAGGCTGCCGCATTGGCTCAGAGCACAGGCATGAGGCATTGTCCCTGCCCCCATCTCTTACTTAACCCAGAGACAACTTAATTAATGAGAAACTATAATAAGTCTGCATCTGTCCCTCCACTGTCACCACAGAGAGGGACTGCTGTATGCATGGTCACATCCACACTCCAGAGGGTTAGCTCACGAGCCTGTGGAACTCCAGGGGCCTGGATCTCAGGGGCACTTTCAAATTCTACCTGCCATAAGCTAACTAACCATTACTAACTCATGCCTCCCCACCCACGCAGGGAAGCCCAGGAAAAAAAATGAAAAAGTGCTTCTGGATCTGGGCAAGTGAACATGGAGGAGTGGGCCTACAGCAGTGTCCTGAGGCAGAAAGCCCACGGGCTTAGTGCTCAGCAGCCAGGGACCCCAGACAAGTTGCAGTAGGCCCTGACTCCTCTGGTGCCTGGGCTGAGCCAGGAAAGCTCAGGGGCTACAAGAGGTGAGCTTGCCGTGGCCCCGGGAAAAAGGCAGCCTGGACCTTGGATGGAGAGCGCTGCTTGGTCGGTGACTGAGCTCTCGGGAATGGAGGTCAGGTGCCTGCTGGGCCATTCCTTGGCCACTCTTGAGGGCTCAGGGCCTTTGCTTGCAGCTCATGGCTCTCTTTTGGGTCTTGCCATCACCCCATGGGAAGAGGCTACTGCTAAGGATGGAGTGGGCAGAACCTTGCCTTCTTCAGGGGTAGATTTTGGGGGAAGAAAACTTTGATGCCATAAGCCAGAGAAGAGAGACACTTACGCTGCTGAGTGTCTCCCTTCCCTCATCCCTGAAGGCTGTGAGACAAGGACCCACCCATCACCCCACATACCCTCTTCTCCTGGATTCTGTCCTTCATCCACTCTAATGGTTTATACATACATGCAGGGTGCTTGGCAGATACTACAGCTTCCTCTAAAGCACGGTGTGGGGGTGGGGGGGACCTCCTTTTTTATACTCAAAGCTGAGCGAGCATCAGTCCTGCTGTCATTGGGGTCTTCAGAGGGACAGTGGAGAAAGCAGTTGTGGGCCCTGGGGCTCTGAAGAGAGGCTTCCCAACTGGCCCTGATCTGAGCTCTGGAGGAAGACAAGCTGCAGGCTCTTTCCAGTTGGAGGGCACCTCCAGCCCCCATTGCAAAGCCTCCATCTGGACTTCCAGGCCTGGGCACAGAGAGAGTCATGAAGGAGGGGAGCAGGTTCTGAGGCAAAGGCTGTGGGCCGAGGGATGGAGTCAGGAGAAGGGAGGTACCTCCTTTAGACAATGGGAAGCCAGAGCCAGGAAAGCGAGCAGAGCTAGGACTCCAGCAGCAACTGGGACCCCCAAGGGCATCTGTAGCTCCCAGCTGGTACCATAATTTCCCTGAGGAAAGAGGAGACAAGAGTCAGGGGTCCGGGGAAGCCGGAAGGGAGGTTGGGCGGGGTCCAGTTCTCACCGTTCTGCTCCAAACCAGCGGATTCTGAAACCAAGTCATGGTTGGTTCCTCACTGTTGGGCCTCCAGGCTCTCAGTACTCCTCCCAGAGGTCCCCCCCCCTCCACATCCATATCCCCTCAAGGCAATCACTGTAGCACCACCAGCCTAGCCTAATTGCAAGTGACCAAACAGTCTTTCTGTTTAGCCATCTCATTCTTCGAAAGTGAAACCTTTCCTTCCTAGGCCTCCTGTGAGGGAGGGGCAATGAAGAACCAGCAGAACCCATAGCCCCAGGTCAGTAGCCGCCCTTCCTGGGGCCAACTCAAGAAGAATTTCATGGGCGGAGCAGACAAGCTGACTCCACCTCTCAGAATCTCCAACCAATGACGGCAAATTGGAATACATCACGAGCGGTCTCTAGAAACAGAGTCTCCAGCGCCCCCTGCAGGCTGGTGGCAGATATAACTAGCAAAGGTTGCCACCCTCTGTGCCTCCCAGAGGGACAATCGTGTGTCAAGACGGCTGGGCACCCATTTCCCCAGCTGTGGTATCCCAGTAGTGAATTTGGTGGCATCTCGATAGGGAAACTGAGGCAGGGGAAGTTTAAGAAACATGTTGATCTCACAATAGATGGACACAGTCAAGTGAGTGTTCAACAGCTGAGTGTCTCTCAGCCCTGCACAGGCTGTGTGACCAGACCACCTAGGACAAGCCAGTGAATGTGCTCTGGAGTTTTGGGCCTCAGAAATGATCACACATCCTCCCAATACAGTGAGGCACATGCTATGCCCTGCCCTCTTTCGGCTGGCAGGGTAGTCATGCAGCCAGAGGAGCTGGGTTCAGGAAATTGTGACAGAGGATCATGGTAGGCTTCTGAGATCCAGAGCCACAAACAGCACCCCCATTAGGTCTTACTTATGACTGGGACCAAGTAAAGGAAGACGCACGGAAGGTCAGAGAGAGGGAGGTGCAGTTACCCGGAAGTGAAAGAGACAAGAACAGACTCTGGGGTGGGGGCGAGGTGGTGAGGGAAAGCATGAATGCAGGCATGCACGTGGAATACCAAGTGCCAACACAGATAGCTCAGAGTGGGGCTTGTACAGGTAGTATCATTGCAGAGAGCCGGAGATGGCAGACTGGGGATTTGGGGGTTCCTTTTATTCTGAGCCCACACTGGGTTCTACCTTCACTTGGATTCCCAAGAAGAAACAAAACGGGGTTCAAATGCACCCTGGGAAACTTCCTGGGATAACACCACTCACTCAGTGTCTCCACCCGTTCACACTGCCCCCCCCCATGGGGTAAATTTGATATCATGTACTTCAAAGGAAAGATGAACAAAGGCCACCTACCTTATGTCCATGTTTTCTGTTCTTTCCTCTCTACTGTCCCCACATGTCAGGTCTGTGCACGCAAACCTATATATGAAAGTAACAGGCCAAGACACTTCTACATCCTCCAGGGTCAAGGTCTTAGGCACTAATTCCTATTCTAAGTCCTTGAATACCTCAGTCCCCCCATCTGTGAAAAGGCACTGCGGGGGAGACTGCCTAGGGATAGCAGCTCTCACTGGAGGGCCCGAAAGCAGTGGGGCTTCTGGTCGCTGGGCATGGTGCCCGCACTTTTCATCCCGGCACACAGGGGCAGACGCAGGGGGATCTCTATGACTTCCAGCCCAAGCTGCCCTGTTAGGGCAAGCCTGCAGTCCAGTCAGGGCTACAAGTGAGACCCTGTTTTAAAAATACAGCAAGAGCCGGGCACGGTGGCGCACGCCTTTAATCCCAGCACTTGGGAGGCAGAGACAGGTGGATCGCTGTGAGTTAGAGGCCAGCCTGCTGGTTTACAAAGTGAGTCCAGGACAGTCAAGGCTACACAGAGAAACCTTGTCTCAAACAACCAAAAAGAGAGAGAGAGAGAGAGAGAGAGAGAGAGAGAGAGAGAGAGAGAGAGCGATACCTAGTACCCTTCTATAGCCACATGGTCCTGTAGAGTCAGAGAACCCCAAAGATGTAGGGTAGGAACAAAGGTGCCCAGCACCTAGCTAATACTCAGTTTGAAATCAGGCTCCTAGTGAGCCCATCATTGCCAAGGGCCTCTGAGCCCCAGTCCATGGATCTGCAGAATGGGGAGGTGCAAATGTTCCCCTAGGGCCTTGGGAATGCTGACAGGCTGCTGCCTGTACATCGCAGAGTGTGGAATGCTAGGGAAGTGTGTGTTGAGGGGTGCAGGGCATGAGGCCTTTCTTACTTCTCAAAGGTTGCACAAGCCACAAGCTTGTGGGCACGGAGACTCTTCCTCTTTCCCCCCAGTTCCACCTCAGTGTCCCCGGCCTGGTAACTGAGCACCACCCCCCTCCCTTGTGCGTTTGCGAGAGACAGGACTGGGCTGATCCCTCCCAAACTGTGGAGCTTGTTCTAAGGCCCACCGTTCCTCGGCCAACCCTGCCATGATTCCGGCCTGCATGAACGCTCTCGCTCATTCCTCTTCCTGACTTCACTTCCTCCTCCTCCTCCACAGGACTGACCTTCTCATTTTCTGTGAGAGGTTGGGACCACAGAGGTCCCAGATTCTTTTTGTCCTCAGGTGGAAAGGGAAGGAAAACCCGAGACAGACAGGTCTTCCTGGGGCGTCCTTGTTAGGCCGCTGGAATGCTGGAGGGGGGTTGTGCAAGGGAGGGGGGACTTCCAGCTGATCGGGCTGCCAAACGAGGCGCCCCTCACTACTAGCCTACAACCTCAGCAAGCCCAACTCCTTGGAATACCCTACTCCTACCACACTCCCTCCACCCATTTCTGGCCCTTGTCCTGGCCCCAAGAATCTTCCGGTGAGGTGAGGTGCCACCTACAAAAGTGCAGGAGTCCCTAAGCGTGGATGTCTGCCACACACACTCTGGCCTCTCAGAACCCTCTCTATGAATCTTCCTTCTCCATCTGCTCCAGGACTGTCAGAGCTGGGCCAGGTCAGCCGGGGGCCCAAGGTATACAGGGGCTAGTGAGGGATGAGCAGGCTAGTCTGATTGACAAGGGGTCTGAATAGGGTATGGCTACGCAGAGTCCCCGTCCCCCCACCCCATCTCCCTCCCCGGGTCCCCGCCCCCGCCCTCCCACGCACCTGTGCTGGCCTCCCCCCAAGCCCCGGGGCAGCACTGAGAGATCAGAGGACTCGGAGGAGTAGGGCTCAGGGGGAGGGGGCGGGGAATTTCCCCCCCACGCCTGCCTGGGCCTGCTCCCCTCCCCTTACCCTGCCAGGTGGGGGGCACCGCTTGGGGAATTCCACCACAGGCAAGGCTCCCGAGAGCCTGGGCTGGGGTCCTAGGGAGTGGAAGAAATGGTAGCGGGAGAGGGGGCGGGCCGGAGCCAGGGGCGCAGCTGCCTTCCTCCCCAGACACCAGCTGCCCCTGCCTGTCGCGGACTGAGCGTCCACGATTCCTGCCTGTCTCCCGCGATCAGGGTCAGGGAGTGGTGCTTTCTTATTCAAGCCAGCCGCGATGGCATCCGGGGAGAGAGGAACGTGAGGACTCCGAAAAGATGAGCGTGTGAGCGTCCTACAATGAACGAGTAGATTGAATGGGAGTGCGCTCGCGCACTTGAATCTGGGTGCCCGTGTCGGTTTGACTCGGTGCCGCCGCGGGAGGGAGTCCTGTAACTCCCCTTTGGGGTCCTCTAGAGCTCTGCTAACCTGGCCAGTCCTCCCCTATACCTCCCAATAGAACCCACACCGACCCTGAAGGAAGAGAAGAAAGGGTGGGAAGGCATGTGTTGGGGCGGTGGGGGTCCGGGGGGACAGGCGTGGGAGGCGTCTGGACCTGCTGCCTGCGCTCCAATCGCGGGCGGGGCTTCCAGTCTTCCCTAGGGGTGTGGGACAAGAGGGGAGGGACCTGTAGGGACACAAGGGGGCCAGGAGGCAGTGCTTTAGAGACCTGGGTGAGGGAGACCCAGGCGGCAAGGCATTAGTTCGCTGAGGTTGGTGTTGGGGCCCAGGTACGACCCAGAGCTAGAAAGCCGAGCCTGAGATCATCCTCCAGCCAGAAACCTCTAGAGACCCCTGAAGAGCCACAGCCGGGTAAAGATCTCAGGCCGGTCCCAGACCGGCAGTGCCAAGCAAAGTAAGAACGGGACAGACGACCAGAGAGCAACGCCCCCTGCACCCCCAGGACACCTGGGAGACCCTAGAGCGACGCCATAGGCTTCCCAGGCCCCGTGTTCTGGCCAAGGCAACAACTCTGGTTAGGGAAGATGGGGACACCGGCTCTGCAGGGACTCCTCCTCCTCTTCCCGCTGCTGCTGCCTCTGCAGCGCTGGGCCTCAGCAGGGAGCCTGCACAGTCCAGGTGAGTTAGGCACAGTGACCAGGCCAAAGTCACTACTATGCTTGCTCCTGGGCTTTTGCGCCCAGGGATGGGACCCCAAAGTTGAGGAGCAGATGGGTGGGTCAGCTGAGCAGCCCGAAGGCCCCCTGGGGGATGGGGGAGTGGGGAGTACTGGCTGGGACTAGGCAGGAGTTGGGTGAGGGGTGAGGAGGCCCAGTGAGCTTCCAGACTTCCTCAGACCCCGTGGTTGCCGGGCAGGCCTGTCCGAATGCTTCCAGGTGAATGGCGCCGATTACCGCGGCCACCAGAACCACACTGGCCCGCGAGGGGCCGGGCGCCCTTGTCTTTTCTGGGACCAGACGCAGCAGCACAGCTATAGCAGCGCCAGCGATCCTCAGGGCCGCTGGGGACTGGGCACGCATAACTTCTGCAGGTAAGGAGAGGCGGTGTGTGGCAGGGGTGCGTTCCAGCAAGGCTGGACCAGTGGAGGTAGGAGGCGGGGCAGAGGGGAGGTCTGCTCTGGCCTGGTAGTGTACCCTCAGGAAGATTTAGGGGCGGGGCCTATCTCATACTAGGTTCTCAAGGTTCGGAAAAACAAAAACAAAAACAAACAAACAAACAAAAAACACCCCTCTCTAACAAAACAAAACAAAACCAAAAAACAAAACCGACTTTAAAAATGTGTAGGACTTAGGTGACAGTTTTCTGCAAGGCCTCCATTCAGGGACGAAAGGTTTACACCCTCAAGGGGCCCTTGGATGCCCGATCTGGTTGGACGTGGCCCTTGGAATGATTTGACTGCCTCTGCACTACTTACTTGAGCTGTGTCTACAATTCGTAGTATGAGGCGTTCAAAGCCACAGCCACTTTTCTGCTCAGCCACAAAGCTTAGGGCTTACCATTTGCACACCTTTAAAGTTTTATGGAAAAGAGGGGTGGTGAAGACCCACTGAAATTAGGGGGCAAGTCTAACCCTTAGAAAGGGCTCTACAGGCTCTTCCCTTGGGAAGTCAACATTCAGGAGGCGGTGGGAAAACTAGAAAGTGTAACCAACAGAGGGAAGCTCTAAAACACACAGAAGCGCGGTGGCCATACTGCATAGGTCCTGGGCAGGACAATGGGTTCCACATCACCTCCCTCCCAACCACAGAAACCCCGATGGTGATGTGCAGCCCTGGTGCTACGTGGCAGAGACAGAAGAAGGCATCTACTGGCGCTATTGTGATATCCCCACCTGTCACAGTGAGTGCACTCAAGGGCCTAGCCAGAGGGTCTCTTTCAAAGGTGAGACTCTGACTCTGCTCCCTCCACAGTGCCTGGTTACCTGGGCTGCTTCGTGGACTCTGGGGCACCCCCTGCTCTCAGTGGTCCTAGTGGCACTTCTACAAAGCTTACAGTCCAGGTGTGCCTTCGATTCTGCCGCATGAAGGGCTACCAGGTACTGTCCTTGGGCCCAGACCAGTGACCCCTGACCTTGACCTCAGGACCCCCCACCCAGCTCCCAACACCCGATACCAAAACTTGACACTAGCTTCTGAGCCTCACCAATCACCCGACCCCACTACTCCGCCCATATCCGCCATCTTTGCCTTTGGGGTCACCCAGTCTGTGCTCCCAGCTGGCTGGTGTGGAGGCTGGTTATGCCTGCTTCTGTGGCTCTGAAAGTGACCTGGCCCGGGGACGTCCGGCCCCTGCCACCGACTGTGACCAAATCTGTTTCGGCCACCCAGGCCAGCTGTGTGGAGGCGATGGTCGACTGGGCATCTATGAAGGTGAGATGTAGACCAGATTGAAGAAGAGTGGACTCTAGTGTCCAGTCCCCTACTAGGAGTGGAATCGGGGAAGCCTTCTGTTGGATTGCGGCAAGATAGGGTAACTAAGATTGAAGGCAGGATTTGTAATGGGCATGAGACTGAACCTGACAGCGAAGCAGCACTTGATAGGAATTGGTACGAAGGCGGGGCCTATTTAAAGACACTGGGCGGAGTAAGGCCTAGTTGGAAAGGGGAGTCTTTCTGCAGAGATCTCTGCGCTAGAAAGACAGAGCCAGACTAGCCTCAGTTTCTTGACCGCCTGCCCTGCCCGCAGTGTCTGTGGGCTCCTGCCAGGGAAACTGGACGGCGCCTCAGGGTGTCATCTACTCCCCGGATTTTCCGGATGAGTATGGGCCAGACCGGAACTGCAGCTGGGTAGTGGGCCAATTGGGCGCTGTGCTAGAGCTCACCTTCCGCCTCTTCGAGTTGGCCGATTCTCGAGACCGGCTGGAGCTCCGCGACGCCTCGTCCGGCAACCTGCTCCGTGCCTTCGACGGCGCCCATCCGCCGCCGCCAGGGCCGCTGCACCTGCGTACTACTGCGCTGCTGCTCACCTTCCGCAGCGACGCACGAGGCCATGCTCAAGGCTTCGCGCTTACCTATCGCGGTGAGCCACGGGCCGGCCCTCCTGCCCGCCCCACCCCCACCCCCGCCTACACAACCACACTCCTGTCCACCTCACCTCACACCTCTCTCCGCAGGGCTGCAGGACACAGTGGAGGACAGAGCGTCTCCCGAGGATTCAGCCGAGACTCCCGCAGGGGACCCCGATGGGACTAACGTGAGCTGCAGCCCCAAGCCTGGAACTGCACAGGCTTCGATAGGGGGTGAGGCTGGCTTTGCAAGGTGGGGGCTAAACAAGGATTGGTCCCTCGGAGGCCTGTATTCATCGCACCCTTGTGCCCGCAGCCCGAGTTTTCTCCACCGTGACCGCCATCTCCGTGCTGCTGCTGTTGCTCCTGTCTCTACTGCGTTTGCTACGTCGACGGTGCGGGCGCTGGGGCAGGTCCTGAGGGCAGACCTCGCACTTGGGTGCCTGATGCCTCGTGCCTCGGGTGTGGGGGCTCTGGTGGGGAGCTGGGACCAGGGAACAAAGCTAAGAAGGTCCTGGGTTCTTGAGTGGGTGAAGCCTTGGGAGAATTGCGCACAGGTTCACAGGCAGAGCAGGATGTTAGAGGCAGGACTGGGTGTGGGTCCAGCTGACTTCTGCTCCCTCTCTAGGAGCTGTCTGCTGTCTCCAGGAAAAGGGTCTCTGGCCTTGGGACCTTCCCAGGGCCCCGGGAGAAGCTGGGCTGTGTGGTACCGCCGGCCCCGAGGGGTAGCCCTGCCCTGTCCCCCAGGGGACTCTCAGGTTGAGGGTCCTGCCGCAGGCTACCGGCCTCTGAGTGCCTCCAGCCAGAGTTCCTTGCGCTCGCTCGTCTCTGCTCTCTGACCCCAGCCCTACGGGGGTCCGTCCACAACTTCTGCCAGCAAGATGGACGCCGGAGATATTATGCAGCACCCTACCTCGATCTTGTGCCCTTTTAAAGGCAGCTCAGTCTCTGGCCATCTCGGGGAGACCAGAAAACCAGACAAGAAGCATCCGGTGCTATTTGGGAACTTGGCCAGACCCTTGGGGTCCAAATGGCCAAAGCCAAAGTGCAAAGGGAATCCACGGCCCTAATCCATGGACCTTGATGTAAGGGATGGTGTCTGGTTTCAGGGCTCTTTGCGCCTCTTTTAGTGGATGGTCCTGGACTGCTACCCTTGATGAAAAGTTAGGGGCCAACAAAAGTGACCTAAAGACTCACTATAGACTTAAAATAAAGGACCTATTTTGGTAGAGGCTTCACCGAGTTCTTTGCCCGAGGGAGGGGCTATGCTAATAAGGGTGTAGGGCAGGAGGGATGCAGGTGAGATGCTGGGCATTTCTCAGCGTTGTGAGAGAGGATGTGGAAGCTGGTTATGGGTGGTTGTTTTTAATAAGAGCGCCTTCCTGGTCCCGGCCAGAGAAGAAGAGAGCCGACAGTTCTTTCCTGGCCTCCTACCTTTACTTGTTCCTTGCTTGTATAGGGCAGGGCCAAGGGTGTGCCTTGTGGGTGATAATAGGGAACAAATTGGGTGGAACCCAAGCTGGAAGAAACCTGGCTGGAAGGGCTGGGCCTCGCCGAGGACTCCAGGTGCGTCACACATTTTAGATGCTGAGGTACCCGGCCAATGGGTACCTCCAAAGTGAGGTACTGCCCTGGACTCATCTGAAGGGGGGGGGGGCGGCATAGCCAGCAGCACCTTGGACAGGGTCTCACTGTGCGCTTAGGGCTGGGTAGGCAGGTCGTGTACTGGAGATGGGTGCCCAAAGGTGTGGTAATCTGGAGGTCACTAAGAAAGCTGGGGTGTGAAATGCTGATAGACGCAAGGTGCCAGGGCACTCCATTGGAGGAGGCCGACCCAGAACACCACGTCCCAAGCCAACAGCCACCCCATGCAAAGAAGGCTGGAACCGCATATGTTAAAAAGAGAAGGCCTGGGCGGTCTGGAGGAGGAGCATCTTCGCCTGCTGAGCCCATTGGTCCTTGCCACATGAACGTCAGGAATTCAGCGCGCGAAACACAGGCAGGGTGGCTGGGCTGAGGAGCCGGGGTGGAGCCTGGCGTCCCCTCCGGCGTCCGGCCGCACCCGTCCTCCCGGCTGCGGCGAGAAGCCCGGCTGCCGTTGCGGCCAACGGGAGCTCTCCCTGCGCTGTTCTGCCACGGTGAAGCTGGACGCACTGAGCTCCCACAGCCGGGTCGCTAGCTTCCTCTCCCCTGCGGGGGCGTTGAGCTCACGCGTGCGCAGCGCGTGAGCGAAGCGGGCCGGGACCCCAGGCTGACCCAGTGCAGGGCGACCGGACAGCCCGGAGGTGAATAAGGATGAGCTTCCCAGCGCTGCAGCTCCACTGAGGAGGAAGCCCAGGGGTAGAGGGTCGCCAGTCGGCTGCAGTGCGTGAGGCCATGGCGTTCCTGACCGGGCCGCGCCTTCTGGACTGGGCTAGCTCGCCGCCACACCTGCAGTTCAATAAGTTCGTATTGACCGGCTACCGGCCGGCCAGCAGTGGCTCGGGCTGCCTGCGCAGCCTCTTCTACCTGCACAACGAGCTGGGCAATATCTACACACATGGTAGGTGAGCCGCCTCCCGCTTCATCCTTCCTGCACTCACGGCAGGCTTGCCTGTGAGCAAAGCAGCCCCCTAAGCCCAGATCCTGGGCTGTCACTGCCCTGCTTGGGCCAGGCGCCGCGGTGACAAAGCTGTCATTGTCCCAAGCTTCCTTGCCAGCTTCTGCTTCCCTAGCCGTGCCCCAAGGCAGGAGAGGGGGAGCAGAGTAGGAGCCAGTTTAATCCCGCTGAGCCCTAGGGGTAAGAATCCTGGTGCCCCCTTGGTAATCCTGCGCCCTGGGCACCCTCCCCCTTCAGCGCTCGTCCTGGAGATGGGCGTTCACTGCCTAGGAGGAGTCAGAAAGAAGAAGACCGCCCCTGCCCAGCCCAAGCCCCTCCTCACGATGGCCTAGTGTCCCCTCTACAGTACCTTGGGGCTCCGCCTGGTGGCCCGTCGTCGTACCCTCTCCCTCCCCCTTCTTGCGGGCCCCTAGAGCTCTGCTGACACAGCCCTGGTCTGTCCTTGAGCCGCCCCAGCTGGGAGAGGGGACTAGAGCCAGCTAGATTTAGACTTGGCTTTTCTCTAAAGGAGCGGGAGAGCGCTATTGTTTAGCGAGACCCCCCCCCCCAAGAGTGGGGCTGAAGCCTGTATTTGTCCTCTATTAAGGCAATGCCAGCTGCCTGTGGGGAAGGGTGGGAATGGCCAAGAAAGGCCAGCACTGGAAGGAACAGAGCTCCTGAAAGCAACCCCCAATGGAGAAGGATAGGCTTCTTTCTGCCCCTTCCCCTCGGTCTGGCCTTTCCTGGCCTTCTTTCTTTATGGAAAACAAAAAGACCCAAGTTCTCCATCTGCCTGGACATTTGACAGTGTTAAGTAACCCTGAGGCTGGTGTGTCCTTCCTGTCCTAACCAGAACTCAGGCTGAGGTCATGCTTCCCCAGGCGTCTGCAGGCACTCTGGGACAGGCAGGCAGACCTGGTCTGGCCTCCTGTGTGGCAGGGAGGAGCTGTCTGCTTTGTTCATCATCCTTGACCCTTTGCCTACTTGCTGGGCTCAGCTGGGACAGGTTACTCCAAGCCTGTTTCTACACCTGCAAAGCAGGCCTCACTATCTCTACTTCCGAGACCTGCAGTGAGCCCTGACAATAACCCTTCTGAAAGCCCACAAGACCTGCTTCTGTGTGGGCTGGCAGCAGCACTAAACTCTGCCTTGCTCTCTTTCCTGTGTTTTCACCAGTCAGGCCACTTTATTTTTTTACATTTATATATTAACTTAGTGTATGGGTGTGCATCTGCCAAGGAATGTGGAGGTTAGAAGACAACTTGTGAGAACTAATCTCTCCTACCAAGTGCAGTCCGGGATCAAGCTAAGGTTGTCAGGGTTAGTAGCCTGTACTAAGCTATCTTCCTGGGTCTGATTGATACTTTTTTTTGGATGTGACTGTTCCTTTACGCTGTCTGATGGGTAACTATTCTTCCCTCTAGGGCTAGCCCTGCTGGGCTTCCTGGTGCTGGTGCCGATGACCATGCCCTGGAGTCAGTTGGGCAAGGATGGCTGGCTAGGAGGCACACATTGTGTGGCCTGCTTGGTCCCCCCTGCAGCCTCTGTGCTGTATCATCTCTTCATGTGCCACCAAGGAGGCAGTCCTGTGTACACCCGGCTCCTTGCCCTGGATATGTGTGGAGTCTGCCTTGTCAACACCCTTGGTGAGCCAGGGCCCCAGGAAGGTGGAGGCAAGGGCCACTGGTGGGAGCCCTGAGGTGGGAAGATCAGCTAGCTTGGATTTAAATCCTTTCTCTGCTTTCTCTCTGCAGGGGCCCTGCCCATCATTCACTGCACTCTGGCTTGTAGACCCTGGCTTCGTCCAGCTGCCTTGATGGGTTACACTGCACTGTCAGGTGTATCCGGCTGGAGAGCCCTCACTGCCCCCTCCACCAGTGCCCGGCTTAGAGCCTTTGGATGGCAAGCTGGGGCCCGCCTGCTGGTGTTTGGGGCCCGTGGAGTGGGGCTGGGCTCAGGGGCTCCAGGATCCCTGCCCTGCTACCTGCGCATGGATGCACTGGCATTGCTTGGTGGGCTGGTGAATGTGGCACGTCTGCCAGAGCGCTGGGGGCCTGGCCGCTTTGACTACTGGGGCAACTCTCACCAGATCATGCACCTGCTCAGCGTGGGTTCCATTCTCCAGCTGCATGCTGGTGTTGTGCCTGACCTGCTCTGGGCTGCGCACCACGCCTGTCCCCCAGACTGAGCTGCCGCCTAGCTGCCAAGCCAGCCTACCCACAGCTTCCTGGGATAAATAACACCACCTTTCCTCCTTCTGCTGGTCTGCAAGGGGCTGGCTCCCTGGAGGAAGCACACATGGGACTTCCTAGCTGGGAGACCACTCTTCATTCTTCCCTGTGGATTAACCTCTTCTTGACCCAGGCCTTCAAATTCGAGCTGCCCCTCTCCCTGCCATCTTCCCTCCAGGGTACTATTTCACTGTCAGCTAGAAGGAAACCATTCTTTCTCTGAGCCTCAATTTACCCTGTTTGACCTGTGAGTTCATGTCTGACAGTTGAGCCCAGAACCACTATCCCATCTTGCTGCTCCCGTAAGACACCTCCTGGATTCTTGAACTAGCCTCGCTGCCCCTGCTTCCTGACCTCCATCTACCTGCCCTGCATGCCAGACCTCAGCAGCCACAACTTTACCATTCCTGTCATTCCTGCAGTCAGGATGCAGGGCAGTGGGACCAGGATCTTCTCTCAGACCAAGCAGCATTGGTCCTGCCTGTATTATCTGGCCAAGAGACATGAGGGGAGCTGCTGCTTTTCCTAGGCAACAGGCACAGATGTGGAATGGAGGCTTTGGACTCAGGCTCCACTGGACCAAGGACTCATCGCTTCAGTGCCATGGTCTGATTGGTTGACCTGCCCACCAGAGAGGTGTCTACTCAGGAAATCTCTATACAGTGGGTGGCTCCAGCCTGCTGGCCCAAGGGCACTCTATAGCAGGGTACCGCCTCATAGCCAGATTTTCCTGGAGGCCTAAGACCCTGGACAACATCAATAAAGGGACAGAAAGCGCTGTGTTGCCATATGAGCAACCTTGGGTGCTCCCAAGACTCATTACTTTTTATTAGATACAGAAGTTTCTGGGGGAGAGGTGGGCAAGAGGGTCAAAGGGTTAAAAGCACCGAGGCTGGGCCTGTGGATCAGGCTGGATCTAGCGAGTCCTCAAACAGGCTGAGGAGGTTCTTTGGCTCAAAGGTGGGGCAGGGACCTCTAGGAGGCTCTGAGTCCATGTCAGTTAGGTCCAGGATATTCCTTGGGAGAGAGGGGGGAAAAGGAATAAGACTTTGGATCCCAAGGTTAACTGTGCTCACCTGGGCCCTGGGCTTGCTCAACTCCTCACCTTCGTATGCACCTGCCCCGAGGGGTAGAGGTTCTCCTAGTGATCCGGGACAGGATGGTCTCTGGAGAGAGTGAGGGACTACAAGAAAGGACAGGACAAGCAGAGAGTTGAGAGCTGGAGAAGGTACAAGGCCATAACTGAAACCATAAAGACTGACCGCTGCCAAGTGCTCCCATCCGACCACGTTCAGGGGTCACCTCTGTCCCTTGTCAGGGTCATCTGAGCTGAATGTCAAGTTTTGGTAAATGGAGCTTTTCTGGCCTTTTGCTATGTTACAAAGAATCTTCAGAGTGATGGAAATGGTACTATAAAGGGAGGGAGTCCTGAGTGTATGGCTCTTTCTTGCAGCAGTTTCTTAATTATACACTTGTGCCCTTGGCTAGCAGACACCTGGGACTAAACAGATGCTCTCAGAACAGGGGCTTACCAGGTTCTGAGAGCCTCCACTCAGGGGAGGTCAGCACTATCCCTGAATGGGGGGGGGGGGGGGCTCTACAGAGGTGGGGGCTGCAATCCCGCACTAATGACTAGTATAAAGTTGTACTGAATGTCACAGCTGCCTACACAGACCAAAAGGCACATCTATACTGCCAGTCTTTGTGTGACAGAGGCCCATCTACCCTCCTCTCCATGGTCCCTGGGACTCCTTCCATGTGGCATTGACTGTAGTTATGTACACACATATGCACGCGCACGCACCCACACACACACCCCTATGTCCTAGACTGTCACCCACCCTATGCTGTCATCATCCCAGCTGCTGGAGAGGCTGCTGTCCAGGAAGGGGCTGCAAGGTGGAGAGCCAGGTGGTGTGGCTGGTGGGCCTGGAGGCTGCAGCCAACTGGCAGGATGAGCCAGGCCATGCCAGAGCCAGCACAGCAGAGTGATCAGGGCCTAAGGGAAAAGTAAGCCTCAGAACCCAAGCCTTGTGACAAAAATCACAGCACTTAGGAGGCTGAGGTAGGAAGATGATGAGTCAAGGACAACCTGGTCTATACAGTAAGCACAAGGGAGCCTCAGGTGACGAGGTAGGTCCTTTGGGTAAGGGACAGGTCGGGTAGCCCAGGACCATAAAGCCTTACCTGCCACAGGGCCCAACCTCGACTCAGGGCTTCAGCAGCCATATACCACAAAACATTCCAGGGACGCGGCTGCCTCAGCATGGGCAGGGCCAGCAGAGCCTCAGCTGTGGCTCGCAGCTGGGGGTCAGGCTCCAACATCATGGTGAGGACAGAACGCAGCTCAGAAGACAGACCTGGCCACGAGGCGGGGCCATGTTAGGGGCCAGGGTACTGACTGGGCCCTCAGTCCAGTGGTGGCCCTACTACTAGCCACCTTGCCACAGGAGCTGATGGTAGCTGGCTGTTTCTGAGCCTCCACTCACCGGCAGTGAACTCGGGGGGCAAGTATCCCTGGCGCAGCCGCTGCCAGCCCTCCCCACCATGGGGCAGTTCCATGTTGCAGGCCACTTCCAAGATGGTAAGTCCCAGACTAGGAAGGACAGGGTATAAAGACAAAAAGGCCGATTAAGTTTTGCCACACAGGTCCCAGTCCCACGCAGCATCTTGGTGGGAAAGAGCTGCTCTCTTCCACCATAAACCATAAAGTTAGTAGGAGAAGGGTAAGGAGCTGTAAGGGGACCCCCGGAGAGCCAGTGAGCACCAGTTAGGAAGGACCTTGTTGTGAAGTATGGACCCCACACTTAAGCAGCTAACATGTTGCAGTGGAGGTCCATCAGAACCCCATTGACATGCAAATTGGTTTCCATGGTTATTAGGGTTGGCAGGGCAGCAGGGGCCAGTGTGGACTCAGAACCCTGGGCCTGGGTACAGTCCCAGATATTAACTGTGCACTCCACCTCATTACTCTGCCTGTGCTGAGGCACAGCCATAGAGCTGCGAGGAGATGCTAGCCTGTAATGTAAAGGGGCCTCTGGTGGGGTTATTTCTCTTGAGACCTCTTCACTAGTGGGCAGGGTCAGCAGCCCCCAGGCTTGAATGCCCTCCTATCCTAGTGCACCAGGAAAGAGCTCCTCTGTTGGGCAGTCCCTCCCTTTCTGCTGACCAGCCCCCAGTAAGGGACTTTTGCAGTCCTTCATGACCTCTCCCTGTCCCAGGCTCACCTGAACACATCTGCCGCTGTCCCGTAGGAGCCCTGCAGTAGTTCTGGGGCCATGTAGCGAGGGTCTCCCTCCTGAGCCTCACCAGCGCCAGTTGAACCCAGCTCCACCAGTAGTCCAAAGTCACCCAGCTTGCAGCGGCCCCGGGGCCCCAAGAAGATGTTGGCAGGCTTGACATCAAGGTGAACTAGGCCTTGACTATGTAGATGGTCCAGAGCCAGAAGAGTGTCCCGCAAGTAGCCCCAGACCTGGGCCTCTGGCAGGCTGGCACCCCAGGCTTCACAGTGTTGCTGCAGGCTGGGCCCGCAGAGCTCTGTCTGCAGGTACAGGATGCCGCCCTCCTCCCAGGCCCTCTCCAGTCTCACACAGTGTGGGTGCTGCCCCACCTTCTCGTGGCCGCCCACCTCAGCTAGCTTACGAGTCCGGTCTTTGGGGCCTCGGAAAGGAGACATGGAGCGCTTAACAGCATAGAGCCGGCCATCTTCCTTGGAGCGCACCTGGAAGGGAGATGTTGCCCAGAGGCAGCATGGGGGACAATCAGATTTCATAATATAGGGGAACACATGTCAGTGTTGGGCCTCTGCTGCAGTGATGACCAACTAGACACCTGTCTACCGCAGGATGGTACATCAGAGACCCAGCAACAGAGGGGGTGGGACAGACCTCTGCCCTCTGACCAGGGCCCAGGCCTAAGAGAAACAACAGGGACAGTGTGTTCTGTTGTGTCCAAGCTTTCCTCTGGAAAGGAGAGCTGATCCAAGGGCCTGTGTTGCTTGTATTTTGAATAACATTGCCTTTAAGTAATGCTTGTGTAAAGGAAAGCTACTATTTTAGAAAATATATGAACAATTGGAAAATTAATACCATATTAAAGAAAACAAAATTATAATGGGTGCAGGAAAGGTACAGCTTTTGAGCCCGCTAGCTTAGGGTGCAGGGTGGACAGTAGGGTCAGCTCCAGGCCAGACAGAACCAGCCATGGGCACCAGCACAGCCATCTCCAGGCAGAGGTGGCAGGAGAGAACTACTGCAGGCTGTGCAACGTCCTGGACAAGGGGCCAGTGTGCAGCATGAGGCAGATCACGTCGGTGCGTGACTCAGGGATGGGGAGGTGGCTGTAAGCCCGAAAGAGGCAGGCTGTGGGGGCTGGGGAGACGGTTCAGAGGTTAAGAGCACTGTCTGCTCTAACAGAGGTCCTGAGTTCAACTCCCAGCAACCACATGGTGGTTCACAGCCATCTATAATGAGGTCTGATGCCCTCTTCTGGCCTTCAGGTGTACATGCAGATAGAATACTCATACAACATAAAATAAATAAACCTTAAAAAAAAAAAAAAAAAGGCAGGCTGTTAGAGAATAAAGACAGCAGAATGCCTAGAACACTTGCACCGAGGGAGGGGAACCCAAGGCAAAGAGGTTCCCCAGAGAAGCTAGGAAACCACTTTCATTTACCTTGAAGACCTCTCCATAGGAGCCATGACCCAGGCGGCTGAGCCTCTGGAAGTTCTGCTGAAAGAAGGACTCTGGCCGGCTTGGGTCATACCCGGGACTCTGCAGGGTCTCTGAGGTGTCACCCAGGAATGACACCCTCCGGGGCCGGGGCTGGTGCCAGCCTGGGGTCCGAGGAGGGAACAGCCGGCTGATAGGGATGCTGCCCTTGGCAGGAGGCCGCGGTGGAAGGCTCCGGCTGAGGCCCCCAGGCCTTTTAAGGGAAAAACCAGGCTCTGCATGTCGGAAGTAAGCTGGAACTGGGATGGGGGTACCACTCAGGGGTGGTGGGGTGCCCTCAGTGGGCATGGACATGGCCAGTGCTAGAGGGTCAGAACACAGAGCAATGTGTCCACTCAGACAGGGCTGGATCCTGTGGCCCACAGAGAGCCACTTCTTTGCCACATACACGCTCTACTTTCCACATGAAGGTTGTATGGCCACAAGCACCTGTGGAGGAGGGAAAGAATCGCCGTCACACACCTGCACACAGTGCCTCCGAAGCCTACAAGTGGCACACATATGAAGTCAGGTCTCATAGGAGAGTATAAGCCAGGCAGCTGGAGTTGCCCACTCGGCCTTCCTCTCTGCAGTCTCTCCCAAGGTCTCTCATCACCAGAGCCACAGAAAAACAACTTCCAAGTTCCCAAATGTCCTTTCTTCCATTTTCAGAGTTACTGCAGCAGAACTGATTCTCTTTTAGACTATCCATATAAAATATGAAGAGACCTGGGACTTCTCTCCAGAAAGAGACAGAATAGAGGAAAACTATTCATCACCATCTTAAGCCTCTGGGTGTGGCACTAAAGACAGAGAAAAGGAAACATTTACAGAAGAAACTCAAGCAAATCTTGGTAGTACATGGAGGAACAGCAACCTCCAGCACTGTGGGCACACAGCCAGAGGTGAGGCTCGCTGCTCAGCTTCCGGTCAGAGGTAAAGTGCCTGCCTCGGAAGAGCAGGCTCCTACCAACTCCACAGGGCAGAGGCTGCATCGCTGCTGACTGGTAGACTAGCCAGGCCCTTTGTTCTCTCTCCCCACCGCCCCACCGACAGATAAGATGGAGGCTCTACATTAGGCCTGGCAGGCTGAGAAGGCCATGGTCCACGCCCCAGCTCATTCAAAGGAAGGGAACTAACTCCACATGGAAGAGGCAGCCAAGGAAAGCCAGAGGCCTCTGTCTTGTCCCACCTCCTGAGGCAGCAGGGCCAGCCAGGGGAGAGCCCACCACTGTCCACGGCACAGCTTAGATACACTGCCCTGGGGCAGAGGCAGGCTGTAAAACAGAGCCCTAAGGCTGTGCTCAGGAAGACCTAACGCTGAAACACTGTGAAGCTCATATCTGACAATGCTGTCAGAAAAGCCAGTGGGGAGTGAACGGAGAAGGGCACAGTGACCGTCACCTACAGTCCAGCACCTGAGCACAAGAGACGAGAAGATGCGTAGTTCAAGGCTGTTCTTGGCTTCATATAGAATTCAAGGCCAGCATGAGTTTTATGAGACTCTTGCTAAAAGAAAAAAAAAAAGAAAGGGAGGGGACCTGAAAGACGACTGAGCAGGTAAAAATGCTTGCCTTGCAAGCCTGACACCCTCAGTTCAAGCCCCAGAGCCTACATAAAGGCGGGAGGAGAGAACAACTCTACCATATATATATATATATATATTATTATATAATATTATCTACCCTGATAATATTTTTTAGCAAATGAAAGCTTTAGGTCTTAGTTGTGCGGTTGGGCATGGTGGTGTACCCCTGTAATTTTAGTAGGGAGACTGAGGCAAGAAGCTCACAAATTAGAGCTCAGCTTGGGCCACATATCCAGACTCTGTCTCAAAAGGAGGAAGCAGGGGCTAGAGAGATGGCTCAGTGCTAATAGGACTGACTGCTCTTCCAGGAGACTGAGTTTCATTCCCAGCACCCATATGGCTGCCAGGGAAACCTGACACCCTCTTTTGGCCTCCATGGGCACTGCCCACATGTAGAACATAGTCATACATTCAGGAAAAATACTCATACATATTAATAAATCTCAAAAAATATTAAGAGGTCTGGAGAGATGTCTCAGCAGCTAAGAACACTGGCTGCTCTTTCAGAGGACCGGGGTTCAATTCCCAGCACCCACATGGCAGCTCACAACTGTCTGTAACTCCAGTTCCAGGGGATCTGCACTCTGACGCATACATACATGCATACAAAATACCAATGCACATAAAAGTAATAAATAGTGGGGTGTGTTGGAGTATACCTTTAACCCCAGCACTCAGGAGGCAGAGACAGGCAAATCGCTGTGAGTTCGAGGCCAGCTTGGTCTCCAAAGTGAGTCCAGTACAGCCAAGGCTAACACAGAGAAACCCTGTCTTGAAAAAACAAACAACAAAAAAGTAATAAATAAATTATTAAGAACTTTTTTTTTTCTTGAGACAGGGTTTCTCTGTGTATACTTGGCTTTCCTGGACTAACTTTGTAGACTAGGCTGGCCTCGAACTCACAGGGATCCACCTGCTTCTGCCTCCCGAGTACTGGGATTAAAAGCGTGCACCACCAACTCCCAGCCTGGGATTAAAGGTATGCACCACCAACTCCTGGCCCTAAAAAATATTTTTAAGCCAGGCCCAATACAAATTGTACTTGTAATCCCAGCAGTCGGGAGGCAGAGGCAGGCTGATTTCTGTAAGTTTGAGGCCAGCTTGGTCTACATGCTGGGCCTGATAGTTTATGCCTTTAATCGCAGCACTTGGGAGGTAGAGGATTTCTATGAGACCAATCTATTGTACAACCAGAGTAGGACGGCATGTACAGTGAGATTCTGACATCCTCTACCCCCAAAAAAAGGAAAGGAAGAAATGTAGCTCAATGGTCCAATGGTAGAGCACTTCCCTGGCGTGTGCTAGGCCCTGTGACAGATCCCTACTACCAAAAGAAAAACGAGCAGACACATGTTAGAAGCACAAATGTCCCTGCACTCACAGAGAGCACTAGAAAAGTCCAGAATGTTAAACACATGGTTGTCTTTTCAAAGGAAAAGACATATAACCTCTTCCACCCAAAAGGCTGGGAATGTAGGTGGCTAATAGCCTAGGTGACCCCTGTGCTATATATAGAACCAGGCTATACCGGGGTCCCCCAGGCTCCCCCCAGCAGGACGCGTGGTGGCTATAAAAGAGCCCAGATGACCACTGCACTACCTGTATAACCAGGACCAGACCCTCCACGAGGCCTTGAGATAACGCACGCAGCCTATCTATAGAACCGAGGTACCCTTTGATCTAATTATGCTTCCTTGTGCATAAAGGATTGTGTTACACCAGAAAATCTTCTTCCAAATTGTCCTGTACTTAAATATGCCTTCAATAAACTGCCCAGTGTCAGGTTCTAGAAGTTTGAACCAACACTGGCTACTGAGTTATGCTGAATTGCATTTCCTTCTTGTCTCACGCAGATGAGCCCTTGCCAGGCCCTGGTGTTTGCAGAGGTGTGGTGCACACACACACACATACCACACCACACACACACCACACACACACAAACAACTCAAGGCCTAAAGAAAGGGAAACCATGTTCATGGCAATGGTCTTGAAGCTGGGGACTGGGTCATATCATACAGTTTACAGTACAGTGTTTGCCTAAAAGTCTCTAGCACAGAAAACAAATCCTTGCTAACCTCTCCAAATAGGTCTGCAGACTTAGCACAATCCTTGGTAGAATCCCTGCTGTTTTGTTTTGTTTTGTTTTTTTTGGTTTTTCGAGACAGGGTTTCTCTGTGCATCCTTGGCTCTCCTGGACTCGCTTTGTAGACCAGGCTGGCCTCGAACTCCCAGCAATCCGCCTGCCTCTGCCTCCCGAGTGCTGGGATTAAAGGCATGCGCCACCACGCCCGGCCCTGCTGTTTTATTATTGAAAACAAAAAGCATGCTGGGAGGTATGTTCAGGAGGTAGAAGCAGGTGGATCTCTGTGAGTTTGGGGACAGATCTATAGGGCAAGTTCCAGGACAGCCAAGGATACATGGAGTAAACATGTCTCAAAAAAAGGGGGGTGGGGAGGTTTTTTGGATTTTTGAGACAGGGTTTCTCTGTGTAGCCTTAGCTGTCCTGGACTTGCCTTGTAGACCAGGCTGTCCTCAAACTCATAGCAATCCACCTGCCTCTGCCTCCCGAGTGCTGGGATTAAAGGTGTGTGCCACCACACCTGGCAAAAAAAATTTTTTTTCTTCATCTTGTTTTGTGTCCTCACTCCCCCCCCCCCAGAAAAAACTTATTACATAGCTCAGGTTGGCTTTGAACAGCCTGTGTCAGCTTCCAGAGAGCTGGAATTACTTGTTTTCAAAAAGGGTGCTAAATGACTGAAAAAGAAAAAGGAGTGTTTTCAACAAACAGAGACAACTGGGTAGCTACATGAGAAAGTAATTTAGGAAAAAAATTGGTTTTATCTATTTTTCTCACTCATTGTATTTATAGTTTTGTTTTGAGAAAAGTCTATGTAACCTGCACTGATCTTGAGCTTGAAATAACCTTCCTGTCCTAGTCTTCCAGTTGCTAGGATTATAGGCAATGAGGACCACAGCTGACATCCACTGACAGAAATATTAGTGTGTAATCTCGGAATGGATGCCCCAGACTCACTAATGGTCTGCATATACATATATGCTTTCTTAGGATGCTTTTTTTTTTTTTTTTAAATATTTTTCAAGACAGGTTTCTCTGTGTATTCCTGGCTGTCCTGGACTCACTTTGAACTCACAGAAATCCATCTGCCTCTGCCTCCCGAGTGCTGGGATTAAAGACGTGCACCAGTATGCCCGGCTTTAGGATGCCTTTTTAAAAGCTATTATTCATTTATGTTACTAAGGATCAAACCAAAGGCTTAATACATGCTGGGCAAGCATTCTACTAGAGCACATTCTCAGCCCTACATCTGTGCCTCCTAAATACGACACCGTATTAGCTCCCTAAACCTGAGGTGTGGTACTGTTTGATTTTTAAGACAGGGTCTGTAGTTTTAGTTGTCTTCAAACTCACTGTGGGGCCAAGGATAGCTGTGAGGTTTTGATCCTCCTGCTGCCATCTCCAGAGTGCTAGGATCACAGGCACATACCACTACACCCAGCTCTTGAGGTTCCGGGTATCAAACTGAGGGCATCATTCATGTTAGGCAAATGCCATACCAACTGGCTTATTACTATAACCCAGGCCCTAAATCTGGGGTATTTTGAATTATGAAGGGCACTTGGCACCAGGAGTTTGTGGACCTGCAGCTTTGCACTGACATACACAGCTGAAGGACTCAAGACCAGTGTCTAACATAAGTGCTAATTGCTATCTTTTTTTTGTTTTTGGTTTTTTGGTTTTTTAAGACAGTTTCTCTGTGTAGCCTTGGCTATCCTGGACTCCCTTTGTAGACCAGGTTGGCCTCAAACTCACAGCGATTCGCCTGCCTCTGCCTCCCAAGTGCTCTTCGTCAGTGTTTCAGGTAGTAGTTGAAATGACTCAAGTGCCATGGGGTATAAGGTTGCTACAATGTTATAATTGAAACAAAAATAAGAAAGCAAAAGAGTCCATTATAGGGGAAGCCACAATGTATCAAAAGATGCCACTCCTAGCCTCCGGAGGTGGCTAGATCAAATTACTTGGAAAATGGTCAACCTACTGAGGTTAGGGACTTAAATTAAGAGGTTTGGCTGCAAGGCTCTCTCCTTAGGGTTCTATTTACTTCAAGAATCTCATCCCAGAGGTGGCCTTTAGCCTAGTGATAAAGTGCCTGCCTGTACAGTCAGGGCCCTGTATTTGACCCCATCCTAAAAAAGAAACGGAGGGGGAAAAAAAAAGTCCATCTCAGGTCTTCTTGGAGAAAGGAAATCGTCAAGATCCATGGTCATACAGCCTTTGAAGGGAGGGTGACGTGGCCCGTAGGTTAAGAATACTTGCTGCCTTTCCAGAGGCCTAGATTTGATTCCCAGCACAAAGTTACTTTAACTCCAATCCCAAGGCGATCTGACACTATTTTCTGGCCTACGTGGGCACCAGGTACAGGCACACCTGTAGATGAAAATACCTGTACATATTTAAAGAAAAATATTTTTTTTTTCTTTAAAGGAAGAAGAAATACAGTCTCCATGCCTAGCACCTGGGGAATCCATTACCTTCTTCTGTTTTTAACCAGGAAGTCCTCTCTCAGGGTCATTTACATCCTAATACCTCTGGCCTGGCCAAACAACCTTCCTTTAGGGGGTAAGAGGGGTTGGTAGTGGAGTCCTGAGCGGCCATGAGCCACCGACCAGGCAGGGTGACATCTGCGGTTTCCGGGGGCCTCACCCTCTCACTGAGCTGGACACATCTGTTGACCACCATCTAGCGCTAGACTGTGAGTTCCTCCCAGGCAGGGCCGCCGCTGAATTCGCTCCGTGGGCGAGGGGGAGACCCTGACAAACAATTGCGTAAGGCCGGCTTGTCACCCGGGAGGGGCTCGTCCCAGAGAGCGGAGGGGAGGAAAGAGAGGCAATGCTGGGAAAGGGACTCCCGGTGGGGAGGGACAGGCGGCCCGCGGGAGTAGGCGGGGTGTGGGCGACAGCGCTGACCCGGTGTCACCCGAGGGCCGGCGCCGGCCCGTGACAGGCAGGGAGGGGTGGGGCTGCTTGCAAAGGGCGACCGGGCACAGAGGGAGGGGGCCGGAGGGCCGTCACGGGGCGCAGCGCGGCGGGAGCGCGGGGCAGGGCGCCGGGCGGAAGAGTGGCGCGGCCCGGAGCCCGGCTCACCTGGGGAGGCTGGGCGGGGCGCGGCGGGGAGCGGCGCAGCAGCGAGGTCCGAGGTTCCGGGTCGGCGGAGGCCGCTGAGGACCTCACAGAGGCCAGGCAGGCCGGGGTCCCGCAGAGGCGCCTCTGGACCCCTGGGGGGGACGAAGCACTCTCTCAGAAGGGGAACGGCCCGTGAACGCGCGCGGAGTCGGCTCGCGCCAAAAATTCCAAACCGGCCTCGAGGCCCCGCCCAGGCTCGCCCGTGGCCCCGCCCCCGCCTGCCACAGCCCGTCAGGCGCTGGCGGCATTGGCTCCGCCTCCCGTCCTGCGTGCGCACCGGGGACCTCCCCCGTCCCAGAGGCCTGGCGGAGCGCTGTCATTGCGCAGGCGCACCTCTTCTCGGCCTATTGCTGCCTGGGTAGTTAAATTCGTAGTCCTGAAGCCTGGTGGGAGCGATCCCCTCAGTAGTCCCAGGACTTTTTGTGGGCCTTCAGACTTTGGTGCTCACACCCGCTGCCCTCTCTGGGACGCCTTAATTCTCCTGTCCGTAAAAGGGGCAGGCAGGGCTCTTCCGCTGGAGGCAGTACAATCAACCCAGTGCCCCACTACACATCATCTACACATTGAGACACGGATCTCCGTCCCACCAGGATAGCGGTGGGCAGCGCCGCTTCTCCGAGGCGGAGCCCCCTTGTGATTAGGCTTTCAGCTGCTTCTGAGGCGGATTTCCCCATCCTTCAGTTCTAAACCTTGTGCTCAACCCCTCTCAGCCTCTTGCTGGTCTCACGACCTCTACCTCGGGTACATGCTGGGCTGGGCTTCAGATTGTCACCTCTTTGCCAAAGTGGAGCCGAGGAATCTAGAAAAACCAAAAAAAAAAAAAACACCACCAAACAGCCCCTCCAAAAATAAAATAAAAAACAAACAAACCCAACAAAACCCAAAACCACTGCAGTGATACATGCCTGTACTCCAAGCCCAGAAGCTTCTGAGGCAGAAAGTCACGTGAGCCCAGGAATTGGAGGCCAGTTGGCCACTATAACAAGACATCGTCTTAAAAACAAACAGACAAGTAAGTGAAAATTAGGCAAAGTGGCATATGTCTATAAAGCCAGCACTGGGAAACTGGGGAGAGTGAGGCAGGGGTATCTCTTGAGTTTGAGGCCATCCTGGGCTATACAGGAAGTTCCAGGCCAGCCAAGGTTACACAGTGAGACCCTGTCTTAAAGGTGAGGGGGTTCCGTGTGTGGTTTTAGCAACTTGAATCCAGACTCATAAAGGAAATGGGGAAAGAAGTGAAAAGGCTGGGCTGTCAGCTCAGTGGTAGAAAGAACTCTTGTCTAGCACGTGTGAAGCCCTAGCTTGGGTCCTAGCATTACAGGGATAAATAAAAAACATTTCGTGTCAGCAGCTTATGTCAATGAACACTTCACTCTGCAGGGAAAGGTTGTTCTACACGTGCAGTAGATGTACAACAGTAGAGGTTACAGGTGAGTGTGCAGAGGTCGTGCAGAAATAAAGGCTGGGGCTGGAGAGATGGCTCGGCGGTTTGGAGCACTGTCTGCTCTTCCAAAGGTCCTGAGTTCAATTCCCAGCAACCACATGGTGGCTCACAGCCATCTGTAATGTGATCTCTTCTGGCTGACAGGTGTACATGCAGGCAGAACACCATGTACTTAATAAAAAATAAATAAATCTGAGAGAGAGAGACTTGAAGAAGACAAAGAAGAAGAAGAAGAAGAAGAAGAAAAAGAAGAAGAAGGAGGAGGAGGAGAAGAAGACTGAAGTGCTGCTCTGCCAGCCTCCACATGCATAACATGAATCATAGTTCCTCCCAACCTGAAGAAAAGAGCACAAGCTGAGGAAAGGATGTGAACTGCTTTGGTTGTAGGAGGTCTGACCAGAGAGGTCAAGCCCTCCGCTGTTCAAGTTCGTGGTCTCATTGATTTAAAAAAAAAAAAAAAAGAATGGAAACAGCAGGCTAGCCAACAAAAGTTAATTTAGAAAGTATACACTGAGTAGCAGCAGAGGACCCCCTAGGGACCGTTGCTTTAACACTTTTTATCACAGAAATGGTAGAGCTGCTAGTGGCTCTCAACCTGTGGGTCATGACCCCGTTGGAGCAATCTAATGACCTTCTCACAGAGGCCGCTGCAGGCCATCAGACAACAGACATTTACATTACGATTCACAACAGTAGCGAAATGAGAGTTATGAAATGGCAATGAAAACAATTTTATGGGGGCCGGGCGTGGTGGTGCACGCCTTTAATCCCATCACTCAGGAGGCAGAAGCAGGCGGATTGCTGGGAGTTCAAGACCAGCCTAATCTCCAAACGGAGTCCCGGACAGCCAAGGCTACACAGAGAGACCCTGTCTCAAGTCCAGGACAGCCAAGGCTACACAGAGAAACCCCGTCTCAAAAAACTAAAACAAGAAGAGGAAAAAAAGAAAAAGAAAACAATTTTATGGTTGGGGTCACCACACCAGAGGAGTTGTACAGAAGGGTTGCAGCATTAGGAGGGTTGAGAAGCCCTGCTTTAGTGCAGGCGTCTTCTCTCCCTTTGATGTAAAATGGGTCCACAGGCTGCATCTGTCAAGACCAAGAGCAGCTGCTGTCCGGAGTCATCCCTATCCACACTGCAATGGCACAGACAGAGGCACGTTCCCCAAAGGGATCAAACGCAGCACTCTCAGTGGAGTATGCGCCATTAATCTCAGCACTCGAAGGTAGAGGCAGGCAGCCAAGACAACATACAGAGACTTTGTCTCAACAACAACAAAAACAAACAAATGAGACAAAATACTAGGACTCTCAACACTGGAAGACCCCAAACCTCCCCCCAGGCACTGGATTCCACAGGCCCCACACCCACACCCAGGGGCAAGCTCCAAACACACCAGGAGGACATTACACCACAACAGTACCGCAGAACTGTACACACCTCCCAGACTGTGGTGGGTTCTCTCACCCAGATGGGATCACAAAAGGGATGAGATGACAAGAAAGGGAAGAAATGATGACCTCTAATGCAACCACTGGGGGGCCCGAAGGAAACTGTGACGGGCACTGCTGAGAGCTGGCTGCGTTCTGTGTCAGTGGCGTAGTGTTTATGAGTGTTTGTTAAACCATGCATTTCTGTCTGGTGTAAGCTTCTCTGTGCCTATTGTATTTCATAGTTGCGAACATTCGAATAATTGACAGGCGGGTGGGAGACTGGCTTAACGGAGGAGGTCAGCTTGGCCCATTTGTGAGTGCCTGGGTAATGTCTGGGAAGGTGTCTCAAAGGCAGCCAAGAGAGCTCAGAAGCTCAGATCTGGGTGGGGTCAGGGGAGGTATGTGTAGCTGAGGGCAGCTGCACAGCTGCTGGTACAGGAGGTGTCTGGCCACAGGCGCCTAGCTGTGTCTCCAGCTGTCCCCCGCAAAGTCCCCCCCTTCACAGGTGCTGCTGGGGGTGGGGGTGGGGGTCAAGCAACTGTCAGGGAACCCTTGGACACCGATTGCCTTTTTAGGGAACACGTGTCCTGGGCGTCAGTCCTGCGCTGTCTCCTTGCCCCTGCACTGTTCCAGCAGCTTTCTCTTTGCCCCTGGTCCCTGCCAAACCCCCTCTTCTGTCTAAATACCAGGCCATGGTCCCTTCAGCTCAGGGTGTTCAGCAGCCCAGACTAGTGCCCTAACAGGGGTTCTTTGAGCTCCCAACTCTGTTCTTAGACTACCTGGATGGAGTTGGGTGTAGTGGTGATCCTGCAGAGCTTGAGCCCACATCAGGCTGGTCCAAGGACCCAGGTTGGGCTGGTATTTTCCACAGGCCTGTGCCAGCTCCCAGGCAGCCTGGCACTGGCCAAGCAGGCAATCAGAATGTACCTCCCGTGCAGCCCTTTGGAATCTCTCCTCCTACCTCCCTGGCACCCTGCAATGAGTCTAGTGTGTCTGTATGTCTGGCTCTGCGGGGGGGGGGGGGGGGGGGGTGGGGGGGGGGTGCACTCAGCTGTCCCAGCTCTGAAGCATACTGATGTAACTGGGTTTGTGCCTGCCCAGGGGCACAAGGATAGTTAAGAGCAAGGGAAAGGGCTCAGAACCCCTTAGATTGCTTGGGACCAGACTCTGGCCCAACTTAGGAGTTGTACCATTTGGGCCAAGGGCCTTTCCTTCTCTGCCTCTGGTTCCCCATCTATAAAACAAGAAGTCCCAATAACCCTGACCCAGTGGTCATCACTTTGAAGGAAAGTACCCAGCCTCAGAAAGGCCAGATGACTGCCAAGGGTCCAAGGTCAACTCATTGCCCTGCCTATAACCTACTCAGCTGGCCTCTGTGAAATCAGGGAACCAGGGCCCAAGGCCTTGGGGCAAAACAGGCAGCATGGCAGGAAAGTTCTCTATCCAGTTGTCCTAGGCTCTTAGGGAGTGGCTGGGGCCAGACCACCCCTGTGTCCTTCCCAGTGGCTGGTAGACCTGGAGTCCTGTCTGATTTCTGCATCCACTTGACTCCAAGCAGGGTGGAAGTAAGGCATGGTGGGTGCTGCTATACTAAGGTGCTGGGCTGAGGGGCCCTGCAGTCAGCTTTGCACAAAAGGTAGGTCTTTTGGGGAAGGCAGAGAGATATTACAGGACTGGTCAGGTGGTAGGGGTGGCCTGAGTGAAGAGTGCTGGGCACTAGTCTGCTGGCTGCTAAACTGGGCTTCCAAGTGTGGTGGGCTCAGAGGCCTCATGTCAAGAAGGCCTCATTGTCTCCTCCTTGCTGCTCTCCAGACCTCCACCCTGTCTGGAAGCCAGCCTTGGCAAAGCAGCCTCCTCATCTCACAGCTCCAGGAGGGCCTGGCTAGGTTTGTGAAGAGCCAACAGACAGACAGGATGTGGGGCTTTCTGGACTTGAGTCCAGGGGCTAGGGGCTGAGTCAGTGCCCGTTCTCAGCCAGCTCAGTGGGGTCCACATAATCACTTTGCTAGGCGTGGAAGCACTTAATGGCCAGACCCCACCCCAGCTTATCCCAGGCTTCGCCTTTCCTAAACACCCCCTGCCAGGCCCCCTGCCCCAAGCCCAGCTCCAGGTTCAGATGCCCAGGCCCCAGGAATGAAAGGAGCTCCTAGTCCTCAAACCTCCTGCACAGCTGCCCCATCCATACTGAGCAGCAGATCCTGAGTTTACCCTTAATATCAGCAACGACAGAGGAGACAGCAGAGCAATGTGTGCCCTGTGTGCCACTGTCCCCCACGGAAGAAGGAAGGGCACAGGATGAGGATTGGAGCCTGGAGTACCCCTCTTACAAGCCAGTCCTCAGCTGGGGGAGAAAGATCTGTTTCTAGTGATCCTAAGGGAATCAGACAAAACAATAGCTTGTAGCAGGGGGTGGTGGCGCACACCTTTAATCCCAGCACTCTGGAGGCAGAGGCAGGCGGATCGCTGTGAGTTGGAGGCCAGCCTGGTCTACAAAGTGAGTCCAAGACAGCTAAGGCTACACAGAGAAACCCTGTCTCCAGAAACCAAAACCAAACAAACAACAACAACAAAACAAAGCAAAAAAAATAAAAAAACAATTGCTTGTATCTGTCGGATCCAATCTGAGAGTTGACAGTTTCTGATACACTGTTGCATCTGCCACTTGCCTTTCTAGTAACAGCATTTTCCTAGGGCTCTGTGCCAGTCATGCACAAATCTCTGGCTCTGCTCCCACCTTTTCCACAGCTGTGTTTGGGCTGGACCTAGAGTGCCAGCCTGCTCCTCCTCAGCTGCTGGGGGCATGGTGGGGGGCCGGGGGGTGGCGATGAGGACATCTGAACCCTTCCAGCTTAGTGCCAGGGCCAGAATTACTGACAGGGTGGAGGAGCCCCAGGGCGGCCTATTCCAGCTGTCAACACCAATGATGGATGAGGGGGTACATTATAGGGAGACCCAGAGGACCAGGCGCCTGTTCTGCTCCAGGGGGAGTCCCTAGATTGGCTTCCTGGGGTCTACAAGCAAAGCCTTCACCTTTCACAGCTGGGGGCCTGAGTGAAGGAACCTCCCAGTGACACCCTTTAAAGGTCCAAAGGGTGCTGAGCCCTCCCACTCACAGGACACCATGGGCGTCTGGGCCATTCCCGTTGTCCTCTTCCTTCTCTGCCTGACTTCTGAGAGCCTGCAAGGCGGTAAGGGTGGGCTTCTGGGGAGGGCCTGGAAAGCTGGGACCTGGGCTGAAGTTTGACCAGCTAATGGGCTAGATGTCTGAGTTCGGGGGCTGGGGATGGAGTGGGGATGGTGATGTTTGCAGTATAATCAGACGTTCAAGGTCATTCTTGGATTCGTGAAGAGATGGCTACACATCGTGTTTGAGGCTACTCTGGGGTACATAAGCCCCAATCAAAACAAACAAACAAAGGTGGCCCGGCATGGTAGCGCACACCTTTAGTCCCAGCACTGGGGAGGTAGAGGTAGGTGGGTCTCTGTGAGTTTGAGGCCAGCCTGGTCTACAAAGTGAGTCTAGGACAGCCAAGGCTACACAGAGAAACCCTGTCTTGAAAAACCAAAGGGGGGGCGCGAGAGTTCCAGAGTGATCAGGGTGGGGTGGGCATTGGGGCTAGGGGAGCCTAGGCAGGCAGAGAATTCCAGCGAGGGGGATTTTTAGGGCCCTTGGAGGTAGATGTCTGGGTCTTGCTTCCTTTCGGTTTCTGATCCTAGCCCTTACTAGCACCTTTCACTTCCCTAGGACTGCCCAGACTCCCTCCCAACCTAGGGAAAGGTAAGTGGCCCTCTAGACCCTTTTGACCCCAGGGAACTTTGTAGCTGTCTAAGAACTCCCCTGGATGTCCCCCAGCTCTGGGACTCCAGATATGAAGGCCAGGAAAGCATGGCATCTCCTCCCAGCAGGCAACACTAGCAAGGTCTGCTGAGGGTAGGAAGCATAGCCCCCTGAGAAAACAGGACCCTTGGAAGAGGGGCCTGGAGCTGGTCTAGAATGGAGAGCAGGCTGTGACAGAAGGGAAGAAGGAGGTTTCTGGCCCCACAAAAGGCAGAGTGCTAAGGTGGGACAAGACTGGGGGACCAAGCCGGGTGGTGGTGGCACACGCCTTTAATCCCAGCACTTAGGAGGCAGAGGTAGGCGGATCGCTGTGAGTTCGAGGCCAGCCTGGTCTACAAAGTGAGTCCAGGACAGCCAAGGCTACACAGAGAGACCCTGTCTCGAAAAACCAAAAAAAAAAAAAAAAAAAAAGGCTTTGGGAAGGGGGACTGAATGTCATGAGGGAGCCTGGGGGGGCTCCCAGGTAGGAGGAGACTGGATGAAAAGAGGAGGTGACATGTCCAAAGATGAGGGTCTCTGGACTGGAGAGGGGTGCAAGGGAAGCTCTGGCCCTCCGCTATCCAGGGGTGTAGCTTGGACACCTTCATCCGTGCCAGGAACCCAACTACAGTCTCCTCATCCCAGACTGCTCCCCCCCCCGTTCTGTCCTTACACTTCCTGTGACCAGAGGGGAAACTGAGGCTCAGAAACATGGATGTGGTGTCCACATTTAGCTCCCTTCTAAAATTTCCCCAACTCAACAGGCTTTGGCAGTCTAAATGGCTACATCTGGGGTTAAATTGTCAGAGGCATAGGCAGAGTGGCCCAGACCTTCTGCCAATCCCCAAACTAAACTTCCTATTTCTCCTCCAGGCTATAGCCCCTCCAGTGGACTGGGAACAGGTGAGGTGAAGTGAGAGCTGAGGGTCAGGTCCAGGACACTCTAGCCTCTCTCTCCAACAAAGGAGGACAAGACAGCAGCAGGGAGAAAGGAGACAGGCAAACAATTATCTCAGAATTGTGGGAAGCTGGGTGTGATGGTCCACACAAGTAAAACTCAAACCCAGAGCTGGAGGCAGGAAGGAAGGTAGGGATAGACACTGGGAACTGGGAAGACGGGAGAAAGGAGGGACGTTTTATGCTACACCCTTTCATCTTCTTCTTCTTCTTCTTCTTCTTCTTCTTCTTCTTCTTCTTCTTCTTCTTCTTCTTCTTCTTCTTCTTCTTCTTCTTCACATCCTTTGATCTGAGCATAATCCCAGAAGGTGGGAAGACCCACTGATGAGACTGACTATGTGAGTAATGGGGTAGTTCTGGGGAGACCCTCAGCCCGATGTCCCTAGGAACCCACCTGCTTTCAAAAACCAGGTGAGCTCTACCAGCCTTCCTCTCTGTGTTTCTGTCTCTCTTTCGCACACCCTCCCCTCTACCTATCTAAGCAGACTAAAGGAACACCCAGAAAGGTAAGCATCACAGGATTGGGAGGATGTCAGCATCCGGGCATTCTTCTCTTGCCTCTGAGGCAAATTAGTGAATGGTTGTAGTTGAGCAGACATTTAGGATTATCTGTTTCTTTCTTTCTTTCTTTCTTTCTTTCTTTCTTTCTTTTTTTTTTTTTTTTGGTTTTTTGAGACAGGGTTTCTCTGTGTAGCCTTGACTGTCTTGGACTCACTTTGTAGACCAGGCTGGCCTCGAACTCACAGAGATCCGCCTGCCTCTGCCTCCTGAGTGCTGGGATTAAAGGCGTGTGCCACCACCGCCCGGCCTGATTGTCTGTTTCTAGCTTGACCTCAGGGAAGAAGTTCGAGGCTCTGATATCCCCCACTTCAGCAGGGACCCCACACTTCCTCTACTCAGCTCTTTCTCTCCTCACAGGCTCTCCAGCTCAAAATGGCTATGGAACAGGTAGAGAGGTGGGGCTGCCTTTGGGAAGACTGGAACCAAGGGTTGTCCCTAGGAAGAAGGAATCCTGTGACCTTCAGTTGACTGTCACCTCTTTTCCAGGCATTGGAGGGGGTATGGAACCCGCAAAGCCAGGTGAGCCCTCCTTAGATGCTGCCTGTTCCGCCACCCCACCCGACCCCTGTACCTCTCTGACACAAAGCCAGAGGTCTAAAAGCAGGGCTTTCCCAAGTATAGCATCCTGGTGAAGTGGAGGAAAATGGGGATGTTCCTGTTTGAGAGTACAGTGCCACTGGGTTAGTTCCTTTGGACCTCAAGGACACAGAACTGGTGGTATAGGAAAGGCAGGCAAGAGAAATGTGGCAGCCTCTGGTGTCAGGTGTCTGGGAGGAGAGAACAGGGCCCCGCTATTTCACCACTACTTCAGCTGGGCTCCAGACACTGTCTTAGGCCCCTCAGTTCAGAGTTGGTATGGAACAGAGAACCCACGAGGGAGGCTTGGTCCCTGGGGTTCCATCATTTGCCACATCTCTCTTCTCAGGCTTTGGAGGGGCTGTGAAACCGCAGAAATCAGGTGAACACCCGCTCCGTGTCTGTTCCGCTATTAGCCTCATGTCTTTATCTCTTCTTTACTCTTCTTTCTGGCTCTTTCTCCCCAGGATATGGGCCTGGGCTGGGAGCTGGAGCCTTTCCAGGAGTGGGAGCTCAGCCCGGTAAGGACCCTGGGACCTAAAGCAGAGAGGTTGGTTCTGAGTGAAGGGAAGGGCTCAGCTACCCTCCAACGCAGGCCTGGGAGGGGAGAAGACTCCAAGCTAGGTGCTTGGCTCTCCTGCCCTGCCTGTGTCTTAGCTCTGGCTCTGCCCAGGCCTCCCTGTATCCCCCACACATCCCCACCCATGGCCTACCACCTGCTCCCTAGTAATATGGCAGAAATGTCTTGGGCACCAATACATTCCCTGAGGCAGGAAGCTTGCAAGGTGAGAGTAACTGGGGCAGGGACTGTGGGGGTATTGGTGGTGAAGAGGGCTCAGGGCTCAGTTTAATCTGAGGATTGGGGACATCAACCGTGTTTTGTCTCTCTCTGGCTTAGGAGTGGGCATGAAGCCTCAGAAACCAGGTAAGGGAAAGGCCTGCTCCTTGCTTTATTCTGTGCTGGGTTCCCCCCCCCCTTTTTTCTCCCTGTGGTACTATATCCCCAGCTCAGCTCTGTCATCTCTCCCTGTTCAGCTCTCCTTGTCCCCAGGTCTGTCACCTCTCAAGAACATGTCCCTTCACTGGCCTGCTAGGCCTACTGCTTAAGAAGTGGTCTCCATCCTAGGAAGGGTCTTCTAGGCTGTTCCTTGGTCATGTCCCCTAAGGGAACTGCTGGGGTCCTGGGACACACACATCGGGGGTAGGGATACCACGGGAGGGGTCCAGATCACCTCAGTCTAGCCTCACACTGGCCTGGCTCTAGCCTCTGCCTCGCTCTCCCAACAGCTCCTGCTCCTCAAAATGGCCATGGACCAGGTAAAGGAGGGATGGGAGGGGTTGGGGTTTGTGTTAAGGTTGGGGTTCTAGGGAGGTCTTAGTTCCTCACCTAGTCCCTATTTCTTCCTCAGGCACTTGGGGGAGCATGAAACCTCCAAAGCCAGGTGAGGTCTGCCTGTCCCAATGTCCCTGTGCACCGCACTCACCTCTGCATAGCCTGCCCCCCTCACTCTTTTCTGCTGTCTCCCAGGGTTTGGCAATGGGAATGGAATGGGAGCTGGGGCCTTCCCAGGAGTTGGAGCTCAGCCTGGTGAGAGTACCTGGGAAAAACTGGGGACCTGGAGATGAGGGTGAGGGAGAACCATGGGGAGGTCATAGACTGGGAGAGCAAAAGCTGCTTTTTGAGGCCTGGTGGGGCACACGCCTTTAATTCTACTGCTCAGGAGGCAGAGGCAGGAAGCTCTCTGCGTTCTGGGCCAGCCAAGGCTTCATTAAAGAAAGGAAGAGGAAGAGGAGGAGAAAGAAGAGGAGAAGAAAGAGGAAAAGTGGAAGTAGGAGGAGAAAGAGGAAGAGGAGAAAAATGAGAAAGAGGAGGAAGAGAAAGAGGAGGAGAATGAGAAGGAAGCTATTTCTGGAATCAAGCACTGTAGCACAGACCTATCACCGCAGCTAGGGAGGCCGAGACAGAGTGATTGAAAGGTTAAGGACTGCCTGGGCTGACAAGAGAATCCGAGGCCAGTCTGGAAAATTTAGGGAACCCTTGTCTCACAAATAAAAAGTAGAGGCTAGCGATGCATCTCAGCTGTACAGCACTTGTGTAGCACATGTGAAGGTCTGGGCTTGATTCTCAGAACCATAGACACTGGGTTTAATGGTATGAACCTGTAATGCCAGCATTTGAGAAGCCAAGGCAGGAAGACTAGAAGTTCAAGGTCATCCTCAGTTATGTAGACAACTCCAGGCCAATTTGGCCCATATGAGACCCTGTCTCAAAAAATAAATCAGGCGGACAATGATGGTGCATGCCTTTATTCCCAGCATTGAGGAAGCAGAGGCAGATAGATTGCTGTGAGTTTGAGGCAAGCCTACTATATGTATTTATAGAGAGTTGTGGGCCAGGTATTTATTGATACTTTCAATTAATACATACATAAAAGTAAATTGGTGCTGCATGCCTTTAATCCCAGCACTTGTGAGTCAGCAGGAAGTCTGAGGCCAGCCTGGTCTACAGAGTGAGTTCCAGGACAACCAGGGCTACATAGAAAAACACTGTGTGTCCCAAAAACAGTGGGAGGAGGCTGGGAAGGGGATAAGAGAAGGTAGTGTGTGTATGTGTATATGTGAGAGAGAGAAACAGACAGACAGACAGAAAGACACACACACAGAGAGAGAGAGAGAGAGAGAGAGAGAGAGAGAGAGAGAGAGATGGAGAGAGAGAGAATAACCCAAATCCATTAAGTACATGACTAAAATTATCAAAGAATTTAAAAGTACATTTAAAATAAAATTGTGGGATATAATTTAGTGGTAAGGGCAGTTCCTCAGTGTGCACAGGGCCTCAAATTTAATCTACTAAAAAAGAAAGAAAGAAAGAAAGAAAAGAAAGAAGGAAGTTGATTTCTGGGGCAATAGGAGCGGTGGGGATCTGCGCATGGCTCAGTCTCCCGGGGTCTCTCCCCAGGCTTGGGAGCTGGCATGAAGCCCCAGAAGCCAGGTGAGCATGCCACTGTCCTCTTGCTCTGTCCCTACCCACCTGTGACCCTCTTTTTCTCCCAAGCCCTCCTCAAACCCTCAGTTCACAGCCACTTTTCCCTTTAGGATTTGGCAATGGAGCTGACCTAGGGGCCCAGCCAGGTAAGTGTGCTGGTGGAGGCAAATCCACAGCTCCCCCCCCCGGGGGGGGCCTGAGGCCACAGTTTTTAGGAGCTCACTCATTTAACCAATCTCCCAAGTGCATCCCTGAGCCAGACCTGGGGTTGAGCTCTACGGACACCATGTAGCTCAAGTTCAATTAATGCACGTGCTGGTGAGTTCACTTTATGGACCAAGAGCCAAAACTCCTGCTGGGCATGGTAGCTTCCACCTGTAATCTCAGAGCTCAGGAGGCCAGGGCAAGAGAGTCAGGAGTTGCAGGACAGTTTGGAAGTCAAGGTGAATTCCAGGCTAGTCTGGGCTACAAAGCAGGGCATGGTGGCACATGTCCATAATCTTTGCACTTGGGAGTAAGAGACCCTCTATCAAGGTCATCCTAGGTTAATAGTGAGTTAGGGGCTAACCTCAGCTATAAGAAACATTGTCTCACCCGGCAGTGGTGGCGCAGGCCTTTAATCCCAGCACTCGGGAGGCAGAGGCAGGAGGATCGCTGTCAGTTCGAGGCCAGCCTGGTCTACAAAGCAAATCCAGGACAGCCAAGGCTACACAGAGAAACCCTGTCTAGAAAAATCAAAAAACAAAAACAAAACAAACAAACAAACAAAGAAACATTGTCTCAAAAACAAAACAGAGCTGAGCATAGTGATTGGCATCTTTAATCCCAGCTCTCAGGAGGTAGGGACAGGCTTATGTCTGTTGATTTCTAGGACAGCCTACTCTCCATAGAGAACTGGAGACCAGTCAGGGCTACATGTAGTGAGACCCTGTCTCAAAACAAACATCCAACTGGGAAGGACTGTAAAGAGTAAGGACCGGGTTCCATAGCAAGGCAGACAGAGCCGGGAGCTGAGCAGCTTGCCTTACTCGTGTTCAAGTGCACCCACAGCTCCAATGTCGGCCCCCCTTGTCCCCCATCCAGGTCCCGCAGTTCAAAACAGCTTTGGAGCAGGTAAAGAGGGGACAGGACAGGCGGGGGGGGGGGGGGGGGCGGATGCAAAGTATCCTGGGCGGAGCTTCTGGAAGGAAGCCAGCCCAGAGATGAGGGCCCCTCACCTAAGACGACGCATCTCTTCCAGGCTTTGGAGGAGCTGGAAAACCCCAGAAACCAGGTGAGACGCTTGCTGTGCCCCCCCCCCTTTTTTTTTGTCTGCATTTCTCTCAGACACCAATATCATTTCCTTTCGCTGTCTCCCCAGGACGTGGGAATGGAAACGGGCTGGGAGCTGGGGCCTTCCCAGCGACTGGAGCCCAGCCAGGTGAAGCACTGTGATTTTTTTCAAGCACCCTTGGGTGGGAAGGCTAATGTGGTGGCCTGAAAGTCTTTCTTTTCCCCCAGGCCTTGGAGGAGGACTGAGGCCCCAGAAGCCAGGTGAGACCCACCTGCTTACTCTCCAGCGTTACCCCTCACACAGCAGACACTCATTCAACAAACCACACCCATTCTGGGCTAGCCCAAGGCATGATGGGAAGGCGGCTAAGACAACAGCATGGTACTAATGCTGTCAGAAGAGCCACTCTGAGCATTCTAGCGGAGAGGAAGTAGAAGTTGGAGAGGAGGCTATGGTCCACTAAACACCGGTTGGAGGTGTGAGGAGCCTTGAAGAGAGGCCCATAGAAAGAGGTCGCAGGCTCTAGAAATGGTTGAGGGGCCAACAAGGCAGGTGATTGTGTTGATGGAGGAGGAGAGTTTTCTGGCTGGCTGCGATACCCACGGAAGGACCCAGGCAACTGGATACGGTAGGCAGAGCTTTAGAGAGACAAGATCCAAGACGGTCAAAGCCCGTCACGGACCCATCACCTTCTAAAACATGAGCAGAATAAATGAACCCGGGAAAGAGACCGAGAAGCAACAGAGGACAGTAGAGGGGACAGAAAGTGAGGGATTGCCAGAGCTAGACCTGCGGGGTGGGGGTGGGGGCAGAGGGGGCGGGACAAGTCCAGGCAGGGCTGCCATATGCACTAGGAGTCTGAATACTCAGAGGCCACTAGGAACATAGCAAGAAGATTCTAGAACTTGATGCTTCAGGATGGGCCAAGGAAAGTAGGAAAGGTCTAAGGAGAGCACACAGGATGACAGTCCCTAAGGCCCACCCACGGCGGTCTGTGGGTGGATGGAGATGCAGCTCCAGACCTTGGGGCCTGACATTTGGAGTCTCTTTCTTTTCCCCTGCTAGGCCTTGTACCTCAGAATGGCTATGGGCTCCTTGGGAGGCCCCCAAATGGGAATCCAGGTCCCTCACCTTGATCTCTGTCTCTCCTCCAGACTACAAAGGTGTGAAACCCTGGAAAGCGGGTGAGCCTCGTCCTGACCTGTTTCTCTGCCCACCTCTCCCCAAGCCCTGAGGCCCCCTCCCTTCGGTCACACCCTTCTGTGCCCCCAGGATTTGGGAACGGGAATGGATTTGCCCTGGGATCCCAGCCAGGTGATGTTGATGGTGGTGATGGTGGTGGTGATGGTGATGGTGGTGATGATGGGTGATGGTGATGGTGATGATGGTGATGGGGTGGAGTTTACATGCCCAAAGCCCATCTTCCCCTCTCAGGCTTTGGAGGACAGGGCCAGTCAATGAAGGAGAGTTGGGGGAAGTCCTCAGGAACCACACTCGCTTTGTAGACCAGACTGGCCTCAAACTCACAGAGATCCACCTGGCTCTGCCTCCCGAGTGCTGGGATTATAGGCATGCACCACTATGCTCAGCCCAGAACCCCAGTTTTTTTTTGCCTGACCATGAAGTGGGGACTTACTGTGGGCCTTGTGCCCTTCCTTCATCCCTCCCTCCCTCACAGGTTCTCCAGCCCATAATGGCCATGGACCAGGTAAAGGAGGGATGGGAGGGGTTGGGGTATGAGTTAAGGTTGGGGTTCTAGGGAGGTCTTAGTTCCTCACCTAGTCCCTATTTCTTTCTCAGGCACCGGGGGGAGCATGAAACCTCCAAAGCCAGGTGAGGTCTGCCTGTCCCAATGTCCCTGTGCACCACACTCACCTCTACATAGTCTGCCCCCCTCACTCTTTTCTGCTGTCTCCCAGGGTTTGGCAATGGGAATGGAATGGGAGCTGGGGCCTTCCCAGGAGTTGGAGCCCAGCCCGGTAAGATGGGGACCCCAGGGACACACATCAAGGTGCCCTTCTGTGATCTCCTCCAGGTCTCAGAGGGGGTAGATTTGGTAAAAATAAATAAATAAATAACTAAAAATAAAAGTAAAAATAAATTGAGGGGCTATTGAGAGTAAGCCTCCAGGATTCTAGGGTTCTAGTTTTTTACCAAGAGAGGAAACCTTCACCTCTACCTCTACTGAACCCTATACTTTCCCCTCCACATAGGTCTGGCTGCCCAGAATGGATTTGGAGCAGGTAGGGGTGAGGACCAGGAAAGCTAGACTTTCATGTGGGGTATGTATATGAGAACAGGGGTGCGTGTGAGCAAGTAGGGCTCACCATCTGTGCATGTCTGCTGCAGGTTTTGGAGGGGGTGGGAAACCCCAGAAGGCAGGTGAGTCTTGTCTACTTTGGGTCTGTCCCTGCCTTAGCTTGGGTTTCTATTACTGTGATAAAACACCATGACAAAAACAACATGGGGAGGAAAGGGTTTATTTAGGCTTAAATGTCCTGCTCACAGTCCATCATAAAGGAAAGACAGAGCAAGGAAGAGGCAGGCACTGATGCAGAGGCCATGGGGGCATGCTGATTATTGGCTTGCTTCTCCTGGACTGCTTGGCCTGTTTTCTTACAGAATCCAGGACCAGAAGCACCGCCCACAGTGAGCTAGACCCTCCCACATCAATCATTAATCAAGAAAATGCCCTGTAGGCCAATCTGATGGAGGTGTTTCCTCAACTCAGAGTCCCTCTTGCCAGAAACTCTAGGCTATGTCAAGTTGACAAAGACCAACCAGCTTAGTGCCCCACCATATAGTCCTGAATCAATAAACACCCCCCTCTACCTCCCCAGGCCCTGGACTCTCTTCATGGCAATGAGCTGGGAGCTGGGGCCTTTCCTGGAACAGGATCCCAGCCAAGTGAAAACCTTAAGGCAAAGACAGGCCTCCCAGAGGGCTGGGGCTGGGATCACAGAGGTAGAGAGAGCCTCACTGAGTGGTGGACAGATGGGTGGTCTAACCTGAGGCTCGGATTCTGCGTCTTTCTTCACAGACCTGGGAGGGTATGAAGCCTCCTAGCGGAGACCTAGAAGTGCAAGGGAGGGGACGGCCCCCTCATTCCCCTGTCTACTTCAGAGATTGCCTCCTCTTGAGGGGCTATCCCACCCCATCCCCGCATCTCACCTCACCCCCTTTTCTCCCCAGGATACGGCAATGGAAATGGACTGGATGCCCTGCCAGGTGTGGTCTTCTGGGCATGAGTCTTGCAGTGGTGTTGAGACGATGGGCCCGATGGGAGAAAGGGCTGGGGACAGACATCAGAAGGACAGAGGGTTGAGGGGGGGTCCCCTGCCTGACATCACTCCAGTCAGCCCCTCTCTGTCTCTTGCCAGAGGTGGGAGTAGGCAGAAAGCTTCGGAAGCCAGAAAAGGATAACCTGTCTTTTCCCCCGCTGTCCTCACCACCCTTAGTCCTTATGCTCAGTGTGTGTGTGTGTGTGTGTGTGTGTGTGTGTGTGTGTGTGTGTGTGTGTGTGTGTATACGTGTTCCTGTGCTTGACTCCAAGGAAAAGCTGGCCTTAGTTCCTAAGTGGAGGGAAGTATGTAAATTAGTAGGAATAGTGGGGGATCTTGGAGCTGGGGAGGGAGGTGAGGGACACTAAGGGACCCCTCACCCTGCCTTCTTCTTCTATGCCTCACTGATAGCAGTTTCCCTGTCCTCCCACAGGCCCTGTTGCTCAAAATGGCTATAGACAAGGTAGGAGCAGGGCCCGGCCCATGAGGCTGAAAGGCAGGGGACCCAGCAACTGTCACTTGACCCCTCTATCTTTCAGGTTATGTAGCAGGCATGAAGGCCCAGAAGCCAGGTGAGTCCTGTCTTTCTGCCTGTCCCCAAGGCCTGAACTTTCCTCCCCTCTTTAACATCCCCTCCATCTGTATCCCCAGGGTTTCTGACCAGCCATGGGCTTGGAATCCAGCTAGGTAAGGGAGTTTGTGTCTGGCTGTCCTGTCACTGTCCCCTGTTGGGTCTGCAGGGCAGGTCCAAGGGAGTCTCTAGTTTGGGGCCTGCGTCTAAAGGGGAGGTCAAAGTCCTCTCTTCCCTAACTGTAGTTCCTCCCTCTGCTCACTTCTCCCTCCTGCTCCCAGTTCAGAAAGGCAATAAATAGGCAGGTCCTAGGCACTAGGGTGGGGGGCTGGGAAAGTGAGAAAAGGGAGCAAGTGGGTATTCAGTCAAACTCTGTCTGAGGGTCCCCCTGGCTTCTGCAAAACCAGGAGAGGACTCTTCTCTCTCTCTCTCTCTCTCTCTCTCTCTCTCTCTCTCTCTCTCTCTCT
>OU015755.1:60250732-60289932 GCA_907169655.1 Acomys percivali | reverse complement strand
TCTCTCTCTCTCTCTCTCTCTCTCTCTCTCTCTCTCTCTCTCTCTCTTTCTCTCTCTCTGTCCTCTGCAGTCCCCATCAACCATGGACTAGGAAGGGGAGGGAAGGTGCTGTAGGCCCGATCCATGAGATGAGAGGAAAGGTCTTCAGAGGAGGGGTAACCCCACTTTGTCTCCATAGGGTACAGAAATGGGCTGGGACCTAGAGCCTTCCAAGGCCAGGGACCACGACCAGGTAAGGGGCCCAGAAAGGGAAACAAGGCACCTTAGGCACAGATGGTCCTGGGAAGGGGGGCAGGAGCGAGGTGGGGTGCCCATACCTTGCTCATCTCAACTCAGGCCTGGGAGGGGCTGGAGAACTTCTGAAACCAGGTCAAGTCCTTTCCCATCCATCTCCCTGCATGCTTTGGTATTCCCAGCCCTAATGTCAGCCCTGCCATCATAGCCTTCCCAAGGTGCATGCCAGGGAACAGGCTGGGGATCCTGCCTGGGGATTCACTCCTGGGGATGGGTGCATTTGTGATCAGTTCTCTCTGTCTCTCCCAGGCCTAGGAGTGGGTATGAAATCTCCAAAGACAGGCAAGTGAGAGACCCTTCACTTCTGCCTTCTGTCTCCCCTGCCTCTCCTGCAGAGCCACCCATTCTGCCCCTCACTTACCACCTCTCTTTTCCAGGATATAACAATGGAAATGGAATGGCAGCCCAGCCAGGTAAGTACTCCAGCCAGGTTGCGAAAGGGCTCAGATGGCATGCTGGGAGGTGGAGGGGCCTGAGTGACTGACACCGAGAGCCTATTGCCTGTTTGAGCTACCTTGTTGCTCTGGATCTGAGCAATATGGCCCACAGGAACTGGGCTGTCTCTCACCTGGTAGATGTCTCCTGGGAACGCTGTGAATGTCCTGGAAGCCACTGCAAATCATGGCTTGTCCTGGCTCAGGTGTCCTAAGTGGCACAGCTGCTTCTTTCTTCTTCCTTCTCCTTCTCCTTTTCCTTCTTCATTTATTATGTATACAGTGTTCTGCCTACATGTATGCCTGTACACCAGATCTCATTACAGATGGTTGTGAGCCACCATGTGGTTGCTGGGAATTGAACTCAGGACCTCTGGAAGCGCAGCCAGTGCTCTTAACCTCTGAGCCATCTCTCCAGCCCATGAATCAGCTTCTTATCCTTTGTCTCCCTCCCTCCCTAATCTAGGTCCCTGCAGTGGTGGGATTGCTCCACTGCAGCTCCTCCCCAGGCCTCCCACTCCAGTCCCTTCAGATGGAGGAGGTGGCTGGGGCCAGAAATCTCAGCTCCTACCCCCGGTGCAGAATGGTAAATTCCCAGGTCAGTGTGGAACTTGGTGGTAGGAAGACTCTGGGAGGCCTGTGGCTTTGGGGGTGGGTGGGGGTGGGGCTGGGCTGCACGCTCTGGCTCTGATGGCTTGTCTTCTGAGCGGAAGCTCAGAGAGGCCCACGCTGGGCGTCCTTCTGTGTGCCCCATTCTAGCACCAACTCCGGCCATCCAGTGGGGGCTGAAGCCTCAGAAAGCAGGTGAGTGTCTATTTGCCTTCAAGTCCTGTGTCACAGAGGGACAAACCCTCAACCTCTCTTTCCCTGTCTCTGGGTATCAGGGCCTCTGTTCTCAGGCTGCCTCAGATACCCTAAAGTCAGGAAGACCCTCCCACAGTCTACCCTCAAAGGCTCTTGTTGCTTTCTGAGTTCTTCCTTTGGTTCTATTCCATGGGCATAGCGCCAGCTCCTACTTCTTCCTTGAGGGTCCCTACCTGGCCCTTAAGGAGATCCACAATATCTCTATCTGGCATCACTGACCTCCACCCCTTTCACAGGTTACCAGCCCTCCAACGGCTATGGAGCCGAAGCAGAACTGGGTGAGAAGGCTGTTTCCTCTCCCCCTTCCCTTCCTCCGTCTCTTTTTCTTTGTTCCACCTCCAGAAGAGGGGAGGGAGAGGCCGGGGACATGTCTGACCCACAGTCTTCTCGCCCTCAGGCTTGCGTGGTAGCCTCAAGCTGCAGAAAGTTGGTGAGCCCTTCTATTTAGTCTGAGCCCATCTGGCCTCAAAGAATCTATGTTATGGCCAGACCCTTTCTATTTATTCCTGTCTTTCCTGTCTTTGTCTCCTTTCTCTTCCTTCCTTTCTTCCTCTTCCCCTCTCCTTTTTTTTTTAAAAAAAAAATTATTTTTATGTCTACGGTGCTTTATCTGCATGCCAGACGAGGCCACCAGATCTCATTATAGATGGTTGTGAGCCACCATGTGGTCTCTGGGAATTGAACTCAGGACCTTTGGAAGAGCAGGCAGTACTCTTAGCCTCTGAGCCATCTCTCCAGCACCCACCCCCCTCCTTTTGAAAAGACAGAATCTCATCATACAGACTTGTTAGACCTGGAACTCACTAAGTAGACAAGGCTGGCATGGAATTTGTAGAGGTCTGCCTACCTCTGTCCCTCTCTGTCCAGAGCACTGTGGGATTACAGGCATGTGCCACAACTGTTCTGTTCCCTATTTGCCCAACACCCACTCTTCTACAATGGTGGCCAAGTGGTGACCCTGTCTGAGGTGAAGGTTCAGTGACAGTCAGAAGGAAGTTGCTTTAGAAGTTGCTCAGCTCAGTGGTGGTGGCGCACGCCTTTAATCCCAGCACTTGGGAGGCAGAGGCAGGCAGATCTCTGTGAGTTCGAGGCCAACTTGGTTTACAAAGCAAGTTTTGGACAGCCAGGGCTGTTATACAGAGAAACCTTGTCTCAGAAAAGAAAAACAACAACAACAATAACAACAACAAAGCAATAACAACAAAAAAAGGAGCTTCCCAGAAGGAAAGTCAGGGAAGGCTTCCTGGAAGTGGCAGCAGGAAGCCGAGCTGAGGTTAGTTGGATGAGAAGAATGATCTGGGTGGATGTGGCCACCAACTACCCCAGCCTTCTTTTTACTTCCTACTTTTATATCAATATCGTTATTATCATTATTTTTTTTTTCTTTTTTCAGTTTTTAAAGACAGGGTCTCTCTGTGTAGCCTTGGCTGTCCTAGACTCACTCTGTAGACCAGGCTGGCCTTGAACTCACAGCGATCCGCCTGCCTCTGCCTCCCGAGTGCTGGGATTAAAGGCGTACGCCACCACGCCCGGCCTATTACTTTGCTGATAATGTTTTGTTTTGGGTCTTTTGAGATAGATAGCCCTGGCTGTCCTGGAACTCACTCTTGTAGATCAGGCTGTCCTAGAACTCACAGAGTCCACCTGCCTCTATCTCCAGAGTGCTAAGATTAAAGGTGTGCAACAACACACCAGGCCTTTTTTACTTCCTGTTTGAAAAAATGTACCGTTATGAGGGGCATGGGGAATGTGCCATGACATACATATGGAGACAGAGGACAGCCTTAGGGAATCATCTCTCCCCAGCTTTATGTGGCTTCTAGAAATCAAACTCAGGCTTTCACATTCAGGCTGTTTACATTGCTGGCTGAGCATCTCCGCAGACTTGCCCTTTCCAAGCCGACCTTGAGAGTTTCAATGATTTGCTTCAGCCTCCCAAGTAGCTGAAATTACATGCCTGCACCACCAGGGGGTGCTCTGCTTCCGCAATCTGAATCGGTCTTTCCGCTTTGCCTTGCTGAGAACTGGCTAGCTGCCTGCCCTACCCTGCCTGGCCCTCCCTGCTTCAGTCTCTTTCCTGCAGGCTTCCACTATGGAAATGGAGCTTTGGAAACTAGAATTTTGCCAGAGACCCTGCAGTCAGGTGCCTGGGGAGGGGGTGAGGCTGGGGACCTGGATGGGGCTTAGCACCACCCCCACTAAAACCTTCTCTTTGATCCTCCAGGGTTCCCCATAGCCAACGGCTTTAGGAACGGTGAGTTGGACCCAGGGTATCAGATACAATGAGGAAGAGGATGGGCCATAGCCAGGAGCTGGGTAGGGCTAACTAAGCAATCCTTTGCAGGACTCAGGGAAGAGACTCTTCGCTACCCTAAAGCAACAGTGCCAACCCTTGAGAGAAATGGTAAAAATAACTAACTAAATAAATAAATAAATAATAACAACAACAACCCAGCAAGGGGTGGTGGTGTTGGAGGGTGTCAAGAAAGTTCCAAAGTCCAGAGGGACTGGGGCCTCCTGAATCCCCAGTTCTGGGGGATAGTGTACACTAGTTTTCCTCCTGCAGGTCACGCTAGAGCCCTGCAGGGCTCCCCCTGGCCAGCCTTCCAGGCCTGGGGGGCTGGGATGAAGCCAGGATATGGATATACAGGCCATGGGAACCCAGCAGGTAAATGGAGTGAGTGAATGAGGGGTGGGCGGGCCCTGAATCCAGACGTAACCCACTGTGTGTGTGTGTGTGTGTGTGTGTGTGTGTGTGTGTGTAGCATTCCCATGGCTGAGGGTATGGCATCAGGGGGCAGGAGAGACTGAAAAGGAAGACTAAAGCTAAGGGGAGGCCCTGAGCCCAGCCAGAATACTGTAATGAGATTTGGAGGAAAAGACTGGAGCCAGGGTGGTGTTGGTTAGCCATCCTAACCCCTCCCTTCTCCCTTCCAGGGCCCTATGAGCAGCCTGGGCCAGACCTGGGTCTGGAGCATTTTGGTGAGTGAGCATCTCTGTGATCCTGGGGTGAAGGAGTTGGGTAGCCAGGAGTCCCCTGGTGTCCCACGGGTCCCCTGTCTTGTGGTCTGTGCTGTAGGAGGTCCTGAAGCGAAGGCATATACCAACAGCCAGCTGGGAAATAGTTACAGAGGTAAGACGACCTGGGGGCCACCACTGTCGTCCCTGCAAGGGTCCTCAGACCTTGGCAGGGATAGTAGGCTCCAAGGCCCATAGACTGTGGTGACGTCAGACACATCACCAATGCCCTAGACCCTATTCTGCCTCTCCACAGGACACTGTCCATCTGGGAAATGCTGAGCCCGTCTCCTGCCCACCGGAGGGTCTCTGTATTAGAGCCTGGTTGGAGGAGCACAGCAAGAGGATCTCAAGACTTGCCAAAGGCACTGCCCTGCCAGGGGTCTCCTCTGGGCTGAAGTATTAATAAAAGCCATGTGATTCCCCGTTTGCCTCTGTGTGCCATGGAGGAGTGCTAGCAAAACACCCATGCACATAAAATAATAATTAAAGTAAAAATGTTTTCTAGCTTAAGACGATGATGATGATGATGAGCATATCACTGCTCAAGAGCAGAGGTCAGAGGACAACTTTTTTTGTTCCTGAGACAGGGTTTCTCTGTGTAGCCTTGGCTGTCCTGGACTCTCTTTGTAGACCAGGCTGGCCTCTAACTCACAGCAATCCACCTGCCTCTGCCTCCCAAGTGCAGGGATTAAAGGTGTGTGCCACCACTGCCCATCTTAGAGGACAACTTTTGAATCAATTCTCTCCTACTGTGGGTTCCAGGCCTTAAAGTTGGGTTGTGTGTCAAGCCAGGTGTGGTGGCGCACACCTTTAATGCCCGCACTCAGGAGGCAGAGGCAGTTGGATATCTGGGAGTTTGAAGCCAACCTGGTCTACAGAGTGAGTTCCAGGACAGCCAGGGCTTGTTACACAGAGAAACCCTGTCTCAACAAAACAAAACAAAACAAAGTGGGTTGCATGTCAGGCTCCTGTAGCAAGCACTTGTACCTGTCAACCTGTTTCACTGGCCCCTTCTCTGTGTTTTAGAAACAGGATCTCATGTACGTGAGTTACATAAGTGAGGCTAGCTCTAATATAGCTGAGGCTAGCTCTAATTTATCTGAGGCTTGATTTGAACTCCTGATCCTCCTGCTTCCACTTCCCAAGTGCTGGGATTACAGGCATGAGCCATGGCACCAGGATCAAAAATACTTTTTTTCCTTGAGATTTATAGTTATGGCCAGGATTCACTGAATTAATAATTTAGATATAGAATTTACTTTCACATGCTTTGGCTAATGTTCAACTAAATTATAAATTAGATATTTAAGATAGCCCACAAACTTGATGGACTAAATTATCTATTTCAAACAATTATGAACACCAGGGACCTGGATGTAGCTCAGTCACGGAGCACAAGTCTGTGGAGTTAGGCTCCAGAACCAAACACCAAGTAAACAAAAAATTCCCTGGATTACAACTACCCTCTTCTTGACTCTATTGGCCAATAACTGGTGAAGGGCACAGATCCCACAAACAATACTTTCACAAGCACTTAAGACTCCCTCCCCACCCCCACCCCCAAACAGGGTTTCTAGACCAGGCTGACCTTGAACTCACAGTGATCCGCACCTGGCCCACTTAAAGCTTCTTACAGTACCAGATTATAGAATACTTCCATTAACAAAAAAAGATTTATGCTGGGCGGTGGTGGCACACGCCTTTAATCCCAGCACCTGGGAGGCAGAGGCAGGCTGATCACTGTGAGTTCGAGGCTAGCCTGGTCTACAAAGTGAGTCCAAGACTGCCAAGGATACACAGAGAAACCCTGTCTCGAAAAACCAAAAACCAACCAACCAAACAAACAAGAAAAGATTTATTTATTTATTACATATACAGTGTTCTGTCTGCATGTGTGCCTGCCCACCAGAAGAGGGCACCAGATCTCATTATAGATGGTTGTGAGCCCACCACGTAGGTTCTGGGAACTGAACTCAGGACCTCTGGAAGAGCAGTCACTGCTCTTAACCACTGAGCCATCTCTCCAGCCCCCAAATACTTCCATTTTTAAAGCCAGCCACTTATCCTCATCATGGCACATGATGTCTTCGTCTCTTCCTCTTGGGGCTGCACATGTGGACACACGGCCCTCGAAGGAATGGTTCCAACTGAAGGTTATGAAATGAAGCCCTGGCCTCAAATAATTATCTCCTTACTGGAGAATATGGTTTGAGGCAAAGCCACCTCTTCACAGTGGCAGCTCTCGGTAAGGTCACTGGATGGTAGCCCAGTGTCCCCATGCTAGAGGTGGAGCCCAGGGCTTCCAACACGGTAGAGGTCACAGCCACACTTCCAGGCCCATCAGTATTACTAGCCCTAGAGACGTTCTGATGACGATGATGATTTTATTAGTCTTTTGAGACAGGGTTTGTTACTGCTACTATTAATAATGATAATAATAATGATGATAATAATGATGATGATGATATTATTGTTGTTATTATTATTATTGTTGTTGTTACTATTGGTTTTTTGAGACAGGGTTTCTCTGTGTAGCCCTGGCTGTCCTGAAATTTCGCTCTGTAGACCAGGCTGGCCTCAAACTCAGACATCCATCTGCCTCTGTCTCCCAAGTGCTAGGATTAAAAGCATGTGCCACCACCACCTTGTGCTACTAATTATTCTAATAAAAACTCCTATAAAAACCAGCCTGGCATGGTGTCACATACCTGTGATCCCAGCAGTCTGGAAGGCAGAGGCGGGCAGATCTCTGAGTTAGAGGCCAGCCTGGTCTATAAAGCAAGTCCAGGACAGCCAAGGCTACACAGAGAAACCTTGTCTCAAAAATAAATAAATAAGTTAAGTTCTATATTCCAAATTTTTCTTAATTTTAAAGATATGTAATATCAAATTTGAGTACCATCATTTTAATTAGTTACTTAATTTTTTTATGTACATTGGTGCTTTGTCTGAATATATGTCTGTGTGAGGTTGTTGGATCCCCTGGAACAGGAGCTACAGACAGTTGTGAGCAGTCATGTAGGTGCTGGGAATTGAACCTGGGTCATCTGCAAGAGCAGCCAGTGCTCTTAACAACTGAGCCATCTATCTATCCAGTGTCCTCCAGTTCCAACTTTGAAGAGATTGGCCCTTTTTCTTTTTTTTTTTTTTCTTTCTTTCATTGTGTCATTTCACTTTTGAGGCAGAGTCTCAGGAAGTCTCAGATAGCCTCCAACCTCCTGTGTAGCTGAGGCTGGTCTTGGTCTCCTGATCCTCCTGCCTAAAATTACAGGCTTGAGTCTCCTTGTTTGTTTCTTGAGATGGGGTTTCTCTGTGTAGCCTTGCCTGTCCTGGACTTGCTTTGTAGACCAGGCTGGCCCCGAACTCACAGCAATCTGCCTGCCTTTGCCTCTGACATGCTGGGATTAAAGGCGTGTGCCACCACTGCTCGGCTTGAGTCTCCACTTCTTTCTTTGTTTCTTTACCAGAATCCCACCCCTTTGCTACTCACAGGAATTGGGAACTTCAACATACACATATACACTGCATACTGCCACCAGTCTCCCCCACTCCCTTCCCAGGATCTCTTCTGACTCACACTAGCCTCGACCCTATGTGGCTGAGCTTCATCTGGTCCTCCTGCCTCCATCGCCCCTGAGTCCTGGAATTACAAACATCACATCTGGTTTATGCGGGGCCGAGGACTGGACTCAGGGCCTCGGGCAGCTAGGGAAGCACTTCAACTGAGCTGCGTACTCAATCCAAAGCTTTGCGCTTGAGTGCTTTCCTTTACAGTTTATTTTATTTATTTTGTGTGCCGTTGTATATAGGATGAGTGTGTGGATGTGTTCATGCCTTGGGTTTGGGGGGGGGGGGTCAGGGGACCACAAATACAAGTTGGTTCTCTCCTTCCACTATGTGGGTCTCCGGATTGAAAGTCAGCTGTCGGGCTTGGCGGCAAGCAGCTTCGGCCGAGTCACTTCAACGGCCCAATATTTGTTTCAATTATGACAGTCCTGGGCTGGAGAGATGGCTCAGTGGTTAAGAGCGCCACTTGCTCTTCCAGAGGTCCTGAGTTCAATTCCCAGCAACCACATAGTGGCTCACAACCACCTATAATGTGATCTGATGCCTTCTTCTGCAGATAAAGCACTCATATGCAATAAATAAAATAAGCAAATCTTTTTAAAATTTTGATAGTCCTTCTTCTGTAAGTGGAATGGGTGGGTCGTGGTGGTCTGCAAGACCAGACTCAAGAGGTGGGAAGTAGGAGGATCACGAGTGGGGCACCATCCTGGGCTTCGTATTGACACCAGCCTGGGACAGCTTGTCTCAAAAAAGAAAATGGAGTGAAAATATGCATCTTTCCAGAGTCACCATTGATAAATAGCAACAATTGCTAAGCTGTGGCACCTACCGGTAGCACAAGGCCTGGAGATTGCAGCCGCTCAGAGCACCGTTGGACCAGGAGGGGGCGCCCAGGGCGCGTACGCACCACCAAGGATAGCGGGAGACGACTAGGACATCGGGGGACACGGTGATTGGTTGGGGTGCCGAGGAGGCAAGCGCACCAACTTGTGTTTGGCTGGAACGCGTTGCAGGCGACTCCAATTGGCCGGGCGGACTTAGCAGGCTCGTGGCCCTTGCTCCCAGGCTGCAGCGGGCAGCGTGCACAGGGCCCCTAGGGTGACGACGGCGGCCAAGCTGGCGGCCCGGTGGCCTCGCTCCCGCTCGCACCCGCGGCGCGACCGCGGCCGCTTGCACTCCCGGCTCAGCCGGAGCCGCTCATCCCTGCCGCCTACCCCGCCGCCCGCATCGTCCCTGCCGCACCCGCCGCTGCCCGGGCTACCGCCCGGCTTGAACTGCGGACCGCCGCCGCCCTCGGCGCTCGCCCTAGCGGAGCTGCCGCCGCTGCCCGCACTCCCGTTGCGCCCGGAGCTGCTGGCGCCCTGGGGCCCCGGGGTCTACCAGGCCCTGCCGGAGCTGCCGCCGGAGGTCTGCGCGCCCCCGCCGCCCGCCGCCGCGCTCGCTCTGCAGGACCTGCCGCGTCTGCCTGCGCCCGCGCCGCCGCCTGCGCACCTACCGCTGCCCCCGCTGCCCGAGGCCGCGATCGCCGCCACCCCGGGGCCAGTGGGCGCTCGCGGCCGGCCCCCGCTGCTCGCCGAACCTCCCCCGCAGCCGCTGCCGCCGCTGCCCGCGCGGCCCTCGCCCTTCACCCTGCTGGCGCCGCCGCTGCCCCGCGAACCCTGGCCGCTCCCCGCCTTTCCCCCGCCGCTGCCGCTGCCGCCCCCGCCGCCCCCGCCGCCCCCGCCGCCCTACTTCTTCCTCTCGCCGCCCTGCTGACCGCCTGGCTCCGCAGGGCTACGGGTGAGTCCGAACCTGGACACCCGCAGGTTCCGACGGTCCGGCCAGAGCTCGGCTAGGGACGAGAGTAGAGTACCAGGACGGCACCGGGAGAAGGAAGTAAAGCTGACATTCCGTTTAAGATGAGGGGCGTCGCTAGAGCTGGCAACACACGCCTTTAATCCCAACATTAGGGATACCCCAACGTTAGGAGTACTTAAGCAGGGGATCGCGAATTAAAGGCTTATGTTACTTAGTGAGACCCTGTCTCAAAACCATAAAACAATAATAGTAGTACAAGAAAAAAAGACTAAGGACTTTTGCCGCCTCTCCTGTCCTGCAGCATCTCCCTAGGTTAGAGAACACTGATAAAACTTCCTCTTGCTTATGACTGCAGAGCTTCCCAGAGCACCTGCACTCACGAAAGAAACCCGGGGCAAGAGGATGAAAACAAAGTTGGATTCCTTTTTTGTTTTTGCGACAGACCTCATTTTGTTGTTGCAGGTGGTGGTGGTGGTGGGTTTTTGTTTGTTTCTTTTGGGTTTTTTGTTTTTGTTTTTGTTTTCTTTTGTTTTTGTGAGTTGTTTTTGTTTTTGAAGCTAGGGTTTTTCTGTGTAACAGCTCTAGTTGTCCTGGATTTGCCCTGTAGACCAGGCTCAGCTCAAACCCACAAAGACCCTCCTGCCTCTGATTCCTGGAGGAGACAAGACCTTTTTTGCTAAGTACTGGCCAACATTGAACTCAGCAATTCCACTATCCCGGCAGCCTTCTGAGTGCAGGGTTTAATAGTCAGGAGCGGGTGGGCATGGTGTCGCTCCCCTTTAATGCCAGCACTTGGGAGGCAGAGGCAGGCGCATTGATGTGAGTTCAAGGGCAGCCTGGTCTACAAAGCAAGCCTAAAACTGCCAAGATAACACAGAGGAACACTGTCTTGAAAAACTTTTTTATATTAGGAAAGAAAAAGAAGAAAAATTAGTCAGGAGCCATCTAGCTGGGCTTTGAAAAACATTTTTGAATGCTTCAGCCAGTGTCCTGAGTGGCACATTGTCCCTCATCCAGGGTGTGGGTGTACGGCTACGGGCATTTCGAAACGCCCAAGTCTTATGAGTCAAACTTGCGATTGAAATAGATCCTGGGGTCCCCCCTGCCCCCAAAGTGGTGTTGATGGACAATTGATACTGGGGCCAGGGCTATGAAGTCATGCCACTGGGGAGAAGAGAGCTCCAGTCAGTCCTGAGGAGAAACTCCTCTCTCCTGCCTTACAGCCTCCTCACCTCCACAGCTGGTTTCTGTGCAGCCAGTACAACTTAATATAAAGATCTCTTTGTTCCGCAGGTAGCCTGGGCTCAGGTAACCAAGTAGATGGCACTCTTCAGCACTCAGGAGTATCAGGAAGCCAGCCTTGACCTTGAGAGACCTCTGAGAGCCCAGGGCCCATCAGCAAGATCAATTAGGTTATTAAGGTTCTTGTGACTGCAGTAAGAGATTGTGCAAAATGAATGGCCTGGGATAACAGCTATGTGTTCTCTTAACAGTGCTGGTGATCAGAGGGCTGAAAAGACGACCTGCAGTGTCCTCAGCAGGCAGAGACCTGGTGTGTCTTTTTTGCCTTGCTTTGGCGGGACCTTGCTTCTTCCTTTGGTGCTAGGAAAGGATTTCCTTTGTCCCAGTGGGTGAGGACATCGCTCATCACCTTTCTTGAATCCAGTTGACTTCAGATTGAGATCCTTCGTTGAATCCTGTCTGCAAAAGATACTTTTATCAGCTAGATGCCATGCCGCACGCCGTTAGTCCCAGCACTCGGGAGGCAGAGGCAGGTGGATCGCTGTGAGTTCGAGGCCAGCCTGGTCTACAGAGTGAGTCCAGGACAGCCAAGGCTACACAGAGAAACCCTGTCTCAAACAAAAACAAAAACAAAAACAAAAAAACCAAACCAAACAAACAGAAGACGGTTATCACATGAGGTCTCACTCCCGAGTTCCGTCAGCATCCCGTTCACACAGGCTCAGCCTTTTCCGTAGTCCAGGCTACATTTGAACTTGAGTCTGAATGCTTCTGCTACCCAAGTGCTGGGTTACAGGATTGTGCTACAAGCCCCGCTTAGGCATGTCTTTCCCCAACCCTGTCTCACCTTTTCTACCTGTCTCTCCAGAGCTTCACTGTTTTCTAGGCCATGTCCTTCACTGAGCCAGGGCCTTGAGTGGTCTGAGAGACAGTGGGCAGTGGCTGTCACACTAACAAGGGTACAGGAAGATGCTCCGGCCTGCCGGGTTTGAATAAAACTCAGGAGGATGTTCACCTGTTAAATGTAAGACACAAAGAAGGAGAGCAAGTCTGATTGATCAAACTCTCAAACTTTATTAGTCAGGCAGCAGCTTTTATAAGTCAGAAGGCAGGGAAGCATGTTGCTATAGCAACCCAGCTGCAGGCTTTTCTCAAAACACAGGGAATTCCAGGCAGGGTCATAATGTCCTGCCACACAGGGTATCTTGCTCCGTCTTCATCTAGTCTAACTGCTAAACCATAACAGGGTTGCTCCATCTCTGTCTTCAGTCTAACTGCCGACCCACAACAGGGTCAGCTAGTTTCTGGTGAAAGGCAAGCTCTGGAAAGACAGAGACTTAAAGGTGCAGCCTCTGACAAGATGGCTGAACACTGGCCATACGGCCTATTGTCCCCAACAGGAAGACAGTGATGTACCTGTCTTCCCGGTGACTGTCTTTCTGCTTCATTGTCCTTCTTGCAGCCTCATCTCCACCCTGGTCCCCACCCTATTGGCTTACCACCTTCCGCTCTCCTCACGTGTTATAGAGCTCTCTTGTCCCTACTAAGGAGCAGACCATATCAGGGAGGGTCAGTGAATGTATCTTTTAAAGACAACTTTGACGGAAGCCCAGCTCTCCAAGCCTGAGAGCCATAACTACTGCAGGGGGTTGAGCGCTGATCAAACCTGATAATAAAGTTAATTGTTACCCAGTCCATGGTTGTGACCTCTCCAGGTGTACAAGTGAGACTACCTTTATGCTCTTGATAGAATGCCTTTGTTTGAGACCTCACAGGGGGCTGGGAGGGGGGGTTGGGGCATCGCCCAGGAAAGTGCTCACCGTGGCCCTGTGTGGGGTCCCCTTTCCCTCTACAATCCAGAATTGCACTGTAAATTAAACAAGTGTGACTTTACCCAGACAGGCTCTGTGGTGGGAGCCTGGGCTGCTGCTTGCGAAGGCTTCCCACACTAGGGATAAAGACACTGGGAATAAGCTGGGCAGGCGGTGGTGGCCCACGCATTTAATCCCAGCACTCGGGAGGCAGAGGCAGGTGGATGGCTGTGAGTTCGAGGCCAGCCTGGTCTACAAAGTGAGTTCAGGACGGCCAAGTCTACACAGATAAACCTTGTCTTGAAAAACAAAAACAAAAAAAAAAACAAAAAAAAAAAAGCCAGGCGTGGTGGTGCACGCCTTTAATCCCAGCACTCGGGAGGCAGAGGCAGGCGGATCGCTGTGAGTTCGAAGCCAGCCTTGTCTACAAAGGGAGTCCAGGACAGCCAAGGCTACACAGAGAAACCCTGTCTCAAAAAAAACAACAAAAAAAAAGCACTGGGAATGAACTCAAGATGGGAATTGGTGCGCGCGCGCACACGCACACACACACACACACACACACACACACACACACACACACACACACGTGTCTTAGGGACCTTCCCAAGGGGGTGTAAGGGAGACTACAAAGGGGAAGCTGCCTTACTGTCCGCCCTGCTGCTGATGGGTGGTACTCAGAGGCTCGCCTGCCTGACCTACTGAGAGAGCAACAGATTTGGAAATCAGGATCTAAGGTCTTTGCTTCCTCCACCCCCCCCCCCCCCTCACTGCTTGCCTGTGTGTATACACAGCCTAGGGTCTTTGCTCCATGCCCCTCTCATTGCCTGTACATATACACAGTGTAGCCTTTTCAGTGCTCTGGCCTTGTTTCCTATCTAGCCGGGTAGTAGGTGGCTAGTCAGCTGCTGAGAATTACAGGGGCTTCAGTTTTTACCTCCGAGTCATTGAAGGTTCAGGAGCTCGGGAACTGGCTCCTCTACGGGTAAAGCCAGGTGGGCTCTCAGGCTCTTCTAGAGGAGACCGAGGATGTACCCTGGGGGCTCTAACCTTCCCCCTGTCATTAAGCCAATTTCCCCTCTGAGGAAGCCCACTAAGGCCCCATTCATGTAAGATGAAGCCTAGTTTGTACCGCCCTCCAGAGCCTACTGGCCCTGGATGTACTCAGCTGGGAGGAAGAATGCTGTCTAAGTACTCTTGATTGGGCTGGGGGTAGGGCACACCTGTTTCCTTCAGCAATTAGAGCTTTGGGGGAATTTTTTCATCTCCTCCCCAGCCTACGGGGGGGGGGGGGGGGGGGGGGGGGGTCTGAAGGACTTGTTAAAGTCCCACTGAGGTGATAACTGCTCAGAGAGGCCCCGCCTCTCCATATCAATGGTACTGCATTCCAATCAGTAAGTCCAAACTTGGTTAATTAACCCTTTATTTCCCAGGGCCCAGCGGAGCTGAGATAGACTGGGAAGGAGATCTCTAGGACCACCCAGGTAGCCCCAAGGAAAGAAAAGGGACCCACCAAGTATAGTAAGCAGGCTTTCGTTACCAGGACAGTGCCCACGCCTTCAGGCTTCTGGAATGTGGCGTTCCTCCTCACATTTGCTCTCCCTGAGAACTGAATGGAGTTTTGTTAGAAAGGAACAGTGGGGTCAGGCGGTAGTGGCTCACACCTTTAATCCCAGCACTCAGGAGGCAGACACAGGTGGATGGATTTTGAGACCAGCCTGGTCTACAGGGAGCGCATTCTGGGACAGAGAGGTACACAGAGAATCCTTGTCTCAAACAAGGAAAGAAAGGGAGGGAGGGAGGGAGGGAGGGAGGGAGGGACAGTGGGAGACTTGCTATTGAGACACTTGACAGCCAGTCCAACCAAAATTGGCCACTGATGATGGACGGATGTGTCCATATCTGCAGCACAAACTTCCCCGTGGTTGGCGAGTCTCTGGCAGCGTGGGTGCCTCCCTATGGGCTTCCAGATAGACGACAGCACCCTACACCTTGGGGCTACAGAAGAATTGGGGGAGGGGGGCCTGATTCCTGAGAATGCTTGCTCTGACTGGGTTGTGTCCTCCATACTCTGCTCTGCCAAGCAGTCTAGAGTTATCTGTAGAACTGGTGGGCTCCTTGGCAAAGCCTTTCGTAGGCTAACCGAGTCTCCTAATCTTGGATGCAGAAGAAAGACCCAAGGCCAGAGGACTTTCTCCGTCCTTGGGGAAGACTCTCCAGGCTTGGGGCTGCTGAGGGTGGAGTTGGCGGCCCCTAGACCCAGGCTGGCCTCCGCTTCAGACACCTAACCAAACCTGCGCGACCAGATTCCGGGAGGCCCCTGGGAGCCTTCAGAAGAAGCCTCCAGGCAGATTGGACTCTACTTCACAGCCACTCCCTCACGACATCCCGCGAAATCCATGCCCCAGGAGGCAGCTGAGCCAGAAGAGTCTGACCCTCAACAGAGGGCTAGAAACTTGCCACTGGTCTGAAGAGCTTCCTGGTCCTGACTCAGCCACTGTGAAAACAAGATCACCACTGTCCATCAAATGGCTCAGTGTGTAAAAATACACCTTGCTAACAAGCCTGACGTTCTGAGTTTAATTTCTGGGCCCCGTGTCTTGAAAGGAGAGCTTCACCAACTACTGTAAGATGTTCTCTGAACTAACTCCTCACACACGCAGTGACACCTGGGTGCCACATACACACACCACACACACATAAGTAAAATGTAGTAAAGCCATATTATCTTAGAGGCTGGAAAGATGGCTCAGCAGTTCTGAGTGCGCTTAGCTCTTCCAGAGAACCAGAGGGCTGTTCCCAGCATGGATGTTGATTGGCTCACAACCACCTGTAACCCCAGCTCCAGGAGGATCGGACTCCTCTGCCCTCTGAAGGCACCAGCCTCCTGCACATACACATGCTCCTCCCCCCAGAATTAAAAAAAATAATTAATTAAATGACATATTAACTTAAAAAAAAAAAAAAAAGAAAGGAAGGAAGGAAGCCAGGACTGGTGATGCACGCCTTTAATCTCAGCTCTCAGGGAGACAGAGGCTGGCAGATCGCTGTGAGTTCGAGGCCAGCCTGGTCTGCAAAGTGAGGCCAGAGGCCAGGACAGCCAGGGCTACACAGAGAATTGGTGTCTAGAAAAACAAAAAACAAAAAACAAACGAACAGAAAGGGGACTTTCTATTTATTTGTTTTTGTTTTTGTTTTTTGAAACATGGTTTCTCTGTAGCCCTGGTTGTCCTAGAACTCCCTTTGTAGACCAGGCTAAACTCAAATTAAGAGAGCTCCGTCCCTCTGCCTTTGTGCTGGAATTAAAGGTGCACACCACCAAGTGGGGCCAGAAAGGAGAGACTTCTAATACTCTGGGATCGAGGAAGGCCCCCTCAGCAAGGAGAGGTGGGTGGGTTGTCCAGCCTTCTGGGGTCTGAGAAGAACCCCTCAGCAGGGAGAGATAGATGGTGGTCCAGCCTGCCTTTCAGACCAGGTGACCAGCACGGGACTATTCATTAGGTGGGAAAGTTTAATGATTTAAAAAAATAGGATGCCAGGCAACAGATATTAGAAGGGGAAGTTTATTAAGTGAGCATGGGGAGAGAAGGAAAGGGGGGAGGGGTGCCCCAGAGAGAGAAAGAGAGAGAGAGAGAGAGAGAGGAAGAGCCATAGCCCTGGGTGAGTTTTTCCTTTTATATAGCCCTAGGTAGGGCCACACCCTGTCGCAAGTAGGCAGACAGAAGCAGAATCCTAACCGAGAGGTTCTCAGACTTTGGGGGTTACAGATCTCTTCGTAATCGGATGATGACAAACTTCTTTTCCAGAAATTACTGAGACCTACACCTAGAAGCGATGAATGCACCATTCCCTGGGTTCCAGTACCCAACGGCATAAATACAAAGCCTCAAGACGGCTCAGCTGTTACAAGGTGCTTTTTGTCAAGCAACACTGCTTGAATTCTAGCTCCATGTCCCAGATGATGAAAAGAGAACTGACTCCAGCAGGCTACACACACACACACATACACACACACACACACACACACACACACACACACACACACACACCAAAAAAAAAAAAAAAAAAAAAAAACCAACAAAACAAAACAAAACAAAAAAACCAGAGGGTTTGTGTATACATAATAAAAAATTTTAAAAACTTTGTAAAGGTGTAAAACATAAGAGTAATAAGTAAAACCTTAAGAGTATGTGTGTGTGTCCCAGCCCTGTCCCATCAGCGTTTTCTCTAAAACGAGAGATTGCTCTCCTCTATATCTTCAAGAAGCCCCTCTCATGAAAGAAGATGAAGCTGAAGACAAAGAAGAAGAAGAAGAAGGGGAGTGTCCACGCCCTTTTCTTTTTGTCTTTTTTGGTGTTGGGAAGGGTGCTTTGGGCCCTGGTGTATGCCAAGTTTTGTATCCCCGACTCACATCTCTAGCGCCTCCCTTTTTATTACTATTTTAGTACTTATTGTCCAAATGACAGGTATCAAGATGGCCTTTTCATAATGTGTATCATGTGCTTCACTAACACCCACTTCAATTCTCTCTCTCTCTCTGCAACAGGTTCTTTGTATGTATCCCTGGCTGCCCTGTAACTAACTCACTACCAGGCTGACCTCAGACTCACAGAGATAAGCCTGCCTCTGCCACCTGAGTGCTGGAATTAAAGACGTGTGCCACCATGCCCAGTTCCTTCCTTCCTTCTTCCTTCCTTCCTTTCTTTTTTTAAGATTTATTTAATTTCAAGTTGGTCTTTGGTGGTGCATACCTTCAATCCCATCACTCAGGAGGCAGAGACAGGCAGATCTCTGAATTCAAGCCAGCTGGTCTACAGAGTGAGTTCCAGGACAGTCGGGTTATACAGAGAAACCTGTCGCTGGAAGAAAATGAAAAAAAAAAAAAAAGATTTATTTCATTTCATGTGTAACTATATGTGTGTGTGGGTGCCCACAGAAGCTAGAAGTCCTCTGGGCCTCGCTCCCTTGCCCACCTCTGTGTCATCAGAGCCTGGCTAGCTATTCCTGTGACTACCAGAAAGAGCACCTTTGCTTAGGGTCCCGCTCGCTCGTCCCTTCTTGCCACAGTCTTCTTTCTGCCCCCCCCCCCCCTTCTCCACAACAGGCTCTTTATCATCACCAGGCCACTAGAGACCTTCAGCGGCTCAACTCAGCCCCCTGGTTTCGGCTGCAGGGGTGGGGTGGGAACACCTGAGCTGAGGTAGAAGTGTGTGTATCTGTATGGGGTGTGTGTGTGTGTGGTTTTCTAGGCCGTTGCCTTGGTAATGCCACCTGAGCTGGGCGCCAGGCACCTGTTGTCTGGGAAACTGTAGGCGGGGCCTCTCCCCAAGGAACTGCCAGGGTTATTGAGCTGAGACTGGAGACATATCAGATTCCAGAGAGTCCCTAAAGGATGGGGGGTGGGGAGGGCGTATGATGATGGATAGTGGGAGCCAGCGTATTTGCCCCGCCATAACAGAGTGAATTAGAGAGGTGGCAAAGGGGATGCAGGGTGGGGCTGAGAGCTCATCTGCTCGTTTCTCTGCCCTAAGCCAATTAACTGACTGCTCTCTTCCCTTTTCTGTTTGTCCTGTCTTCCTGGAATTCCTTTGTTCCTGAGTTTCCACTTGGTCTTGGCACCGGACCCTAACTCCGAAGGCCCACCCCCCCCCCCCCCCCCCCCCTCTCACCATTGCTCTAGTTCTGTCACCCAATGGCAGCCTCCAGGTCCCTAGCAGGGCTCCTCCCCTGCCTAGGCCTTAAAAACCCGCCTGCAGCCAGCGCCCTCAGATGCCCCAGGTGGCACCTCTGTTTTGCGACAAGCTGTATACCAGCTGAGAGAGGACGTCAAAAGTCAACCAAGAAGTTACTGTGAGCAGCCGGCAGAGAGGAACACGGCTGTTCCTAGGTCAAGGCAGATCTGGAGAGGCTGTGATGGGCCCAGGGCTTCCAAGGAGACTCAAGCAATCCAGCTGAAAGAGCAGGACCTCAGGACTTCTCTGTACTCAGTGAGTATCTGATGTGTGAGAGACCCGCAGAGGTGAGGTCGGCCTGGGCCTGAGATCAACAGATTCCCCTCCCGAGCACTGAGACCCACCCAGAACTCCAACGCGGGGTGTTCTCAACCCTGTTGAGTGACTACAGGCTGAGAGCTGAGAAGACTCGAGGAGCAGATGGCTTCCACCGGCCTTGAACTCCTTGGCATGACGCTGGCTGTGCTAGGCTGGCTAGGGACCTTGGTATCTTGTGCCCTGCCGCTGTGGAAGGTGACCGCCTTTATTGGCAACAGCATCGTTGTGGCCCAGGTGGTGTGGGAGGGACTGTGGATGTCCTGTGTGGTCCAGAGCACCGGGCAGATGCAGTGCAAAGTATACGATTCGTTGCTGGCCCTACCCCAGGACCTGCAGGCTGCCAGAGCCCTCTGTGTCGTTGCCCTCCTGCTAGCTTTGCTGGGCCTGCTGGTGGCTATCACGGGTGCCCAGTGCACCACATGTGTGGAGGACGAAGGTGCCAAGGCTCGCATTGTACTCACCGCTGGGGTCCTACTCCTCCTCTCCGGCATCCTGGTTCTCATCCCCGTCTGCTGGACAGCCCACGCCATCATCCAAGATTTCTATAACCCACTGGTTGCCGAAGCCCTCAAGAGAGAGTTGGGAGCCTCCCTCTACCTGGGCTGGGCAGCCGCCGCGCTGCTTATGCTGGGTGGAGGGCTTCTCTGCTGCACGTGTCCCCCGTCCCATTTCGAGAGGCCCCGTGGACCCAGGCTGGGTTATTCCATCCCTTCCCGTTCAGGTGCTTCGGGATTGGATAAGAGGGACTATGTGTGATGCTGAAGCTTCCTCCGGAAACTCCTACCTTGCGGCCTTATGTCCCGCACTGGGCTGCACCCTCGCATCTCATCAACTCTCATCACCCTCGTGTGCCCATGGAAGGTCACTTCATTTGGCCGGGACTTGGCTCTAGGGCTGTCTCAGCTAGTCTGGCTTGAGTCAGCCCTCTGCCGTGGTTGCAACCTTAGAAAGCTCCACATACAGGGTACCCAGGCCCATACCTGCCTCCCAGGTCGTTGCTGTGGGTTGTTCTCCTGACTTTCCTCTCTCGTGGAGCTCTGCCTTACCCCCCAGAACCCAGGCCTCAGCCTCCTTGCCTTCAAAATAAGACATGGACTGTGACCTAACAGCCTTCAGCTGGTCAAATCTAGCCAGACTGCCACCTGAACGAAAACTGCTCAGTGCACCCCCCCCTCCCCAGCCCCCAGAGCTAGGAATAAAAGCGCATTGTAACTGAACTTCCTCTGATCTGTGAGAGGCGCATGGGTGGGCTGCTCCAGTTCAAGGAGCAGATTGCTTAGACCATGGGGTCTGAGCCAGCAAGACTTGGCATCAAGTGTATGTAACTGCCACTTAACTCTAGCTAGGCTCGAACTGAACAGCACGCGACGTTGGAAGCACATTATTTTTTTTTTTTAAAAAATCATCTTTTATTTAGTACAACATTGTGGGCAGGGAAGTGTGCAAGGTTAGAGGTGTGGGGGCGGAGTCTACAGCACAGCTGGGACCTTATTTGGGGAAGAGTACACAGTAACTTTGGTGATGGGATTCAGGGGCCAAAGGTTGGAAGACTCCGCAGCAAATTCTTTGGTAACTTATCACCTGTCCTTCAAGGGCTGAGAAAGTCTGATTAGGAGGGGGGTTGTGCTTGTCCTTCTAGCACAGCAGGAACTCTTGGGACAGGCCATCTTGAGGACCAAAAAGGCTCCACAGTAGATCCTGAAGAGTAAAGAAAGTCACAGAGACACAAGTGTCACATGCTCCAACTGCACCGTGGAAGAGGGGAGAATGCCAGCTGTGGAGCTAGGGGGGGTCCGGATGCGGGTGGAGGCAGGAAAACTAGAGCTCCAGCTTCATGGTGAGAGCCTGTCTCAAAAGCAGATGGGGCCAACCCTAGCAGCAGGGTACCACACGGCTCACAGGGAGAGTGCTTGCCTACCAAACGCATGGGGCCTCCAGGCTCAATACCAAGTACTGCAACACACACACACACACAAAAGAGCAAAACAATCTCCTAAACTACCAGGCACCATTTCTTGATGGCTCAGCTTAGCCTCCCAGGGTTCCCTGGCTAATAGAGCCACACTCCCCAGTGGGCGTCAGACGTAATTCTTAGTGGGGTACTCAGAGGGTCCCCAAGAAACTGAATGTGGGGCGGATGTAGAATAACGGGCCATGTAGTGGCTGGGTCCCTGGGTCCCTCGAGGAGAGCAGGCACAGCACAGCAGCCCCCCACCCAGCAGCAGAAGTCCTGAGGCTGCCCAGCCCAGGTAGAGGGAGGCCCCCAGCTCCCGCTTTTGAGCATCGGCCACCAAGGGGTTGTAGAAGTCCTGGATGATGGCGTGGGCCGTCCAGCAGACAGGAATGAGGGTCAGGATCCCGGAGATGGCAAAGATAATCCCAGAGGTGAGCACCAGATGGGACTTGGAGCTCTTATCTTCCACACAGGTAGTGCACTTGGCTCCAGCAAGGTACGCCAGCAGGCCAAGCAAGACGAGAAGGAGGGTGATGACACAGAGGGCTCGTGCGGCTTGGAGGTCCTGGGGTAGGGCCAGCAGTGAGTCATACACCTTACACTGCATCTGCCCGGTGCTCTGGACCACGCAGGACATCCACAGCCCCTCCCACACCATCTGGGCCACGACGATGCTGTTGCCGATGAAGGCGGTCACCTTCCACATGGGTAGGGCGCAGGACACCAGGGCGTTGACCCAGCCAAGCAGGGTCATAACGATCCCCAGGATTTGCAGACCAGCAGAGGCCATGATGAACTTGAGGGGGCTGTGTAGTGTGGGGAGAAAGAAGCAGAGGAGTGTTAAAGAGTGGCAGGCCTGGACGTCCTCTCTAGTTAGCTGGTGATACCAGCATCAGGTACCCCCCCTGACCGTTGCTACAAGGTCCTGCAGTGTGAGTTAGATATACTCCATAGGCCAATCAAGAGCAAGATTAGCATTTGCTAAATCCTGTTGTACTGCATGCAGATGACAGAGTTTTCCCACCAGAGGCGTGTAACAGCACACCCAGTTCATACAGTGCTGGTGACTGAACTTGGGGCTTTGTGAATGCCAGGCAAGCACTCTGCACAGAACCACATCCTCAAGGTGCTGTCTTATCAAAACAAAAAGAGAGACACGTGTGTGTGCGTGTGTGTGCGTGTGTGTGTGTGTAGAGTGTACTTTCAGAATAGTCAGGTCTAGCCACAAATTCCAGCATTCACATGAGATCCCACCACCCAAGGTTCAAATGGACCCCCCACTTCCCCAGCTCTGTTTCAGGTGGATCCAATGCCTTGAAATCCCAGGCATATCCCCACCCCCTTCCCTAGGCAGGACACTCATCTCCCAAACCCTGGGAGTTGCTTGCTGAAAGCCCTTCCTGGCCAAGTCAGGTTCAGCCCACTCTGGAGGGCAAGAGAGACGAGGAAAAACAAACCCTTTCACCCAAAAGCAGATTTTTCTAGGCCACCAGCCTCCACCCCTAAGGGTCAAGCAAGGTGCATGCCCTCAAGGCTCCGGGAATGCTTTCGGGGATTTTAGACGCCCTGTTCCTCCCTCGACGCAGCTTCGTAAGTTATAAAGACTCAAGACCCCAGTGCCTTCTGTGACAGGCCGCACCTGTGTCCTCACGTCGCACTTCCCATAGTTGGCACAAAAGGAATCAGCCCTACTAGGCGCCATGCTGTGGCTCCCCACTTACCCTTGGTTCTAAATGTGCACCTTGCCCCTAAGAATGACATGGGCCCCTTTCGACTCCTCTCACTTGCAGTCTTACGCTGGGGACGTGGGTCAGTTCCTGGAGGGACGTTCGCTCCTTCTCATCCCTGTCCCTCTCCACTTACCGTGTGTTCACTTAGCTTTGTCTGACGGCGTCCCGTCCTGCTCAGTGACCCCGGACAGGCTGGCTATCCAAGCCTAGGAATGAGCGACAAGGAGGGGCTTAATGGCGGCGCCCGCAGCTAGGTCCGCGCCTGCAGGTGAGGGGGAAGGGAGTTCCGCCCCAAAGAGCTAAGAAGGTGGAGGAGGGGCGTCCCGGGTTTCGGTGCCTTTGTCCTAGGGGAGGGGGAGGGGCGCTTACCTTTACTGGGGCCGCAGGGACCCGATCACCTCGCGGGGCTCGAAGTAACCCCCTCCTGCCTAGGGACATGCCGACCCAGGTGGCCGCCACCAGGACCAGAGCTCCAGCTCCGTACTCAACGCCCGCACGCACCCTGCCACATTCCCTGCCTGCGTATCTCCACACCCGCAATTCACATACTTACCCCCAGGAACACCTGTAAAAGAGAATGCAAAGATTCCCAGGTCGGAAAGTAGGGAGGGGAGCGGAGGCAAGGGGTCTTAAAGTCGCAATGACGTCACTGGACCACCTCCCTCTGGGAGGGGCAGAGACACCACAACCCCTTCCCCGACAGCAGCCAGAGTGTTTCTCAGCTGGGTCCCTTAGTTGCTGGCGACTCCCGCGGCAGCACCTGCTACCTGCTGAGTTCTAGACCCTGCCTGTGCCTCGAGAATTCACTCAACTTTTCCCAGGCCCAGTTTCTTACCTTAGGAATGGAAACAACTCTGCACCTTACTGAAAGACACATTACTTTTGTGTTGTTGTTGATGTTGCTATTTTGAGGGGGAACCTGTCACACTGCATACCCGTGGTCAGAGGACTGCTTGTGAGTGTCTTCAGCTCTGTTGGCCCGGGGGATCAAACTCTGATTGCCAGGTCTGGCAGCAAGAATCCTTACCCGCTGAGCCATCTAGCCCTGCCCTTTCATTTTTGTTTTTGGTATGCCCCTGAGGCCATTAAGAGAGCAGCATGGGACCTTTTTTGTTTTGTTTTGTTTATTTTTCGAGACAAGGTTTCTCTGTGTAGCCTTGGATGTCCTAGACTCGCTTTGTAGACCAGGTTGGTCTCACACTCACTGCCTCTGCCTCCCGAGTGCTGGGATTAAAGGCGTGTGCCACCACCACGCTCAGCCTGTGACCTTTACTCCCAGCAATGGGAGTTCAAGGCCAGCCTGGTCTACAAAGTAAGTCCAGGACAGCCAGGGTGACACACGGAAACCCTGTCTCATAAAAAAAAAAAAAAAAAAAAAAAAAGGTGTTATATATAAAAATTAAAGATAAAAGGCAGATGTTAGGATACAAGGTACCAGGCAGATACTATGTTATACAGAGTTTATTAGATGAACATGGGGGGGGAAAGAAAGGGGGAAAGGGGGTACCCGAGAGGGAGAGAGAGAGAGAGAGAGAGAGAGAGAGAAAGCATAGACAGAGAGTAAGAGTAGAAAGAGGTAAAAATGGAGAGAGAGAGAGAGAGAGAGAGAGAGAGAGAGAGAGAGAGAGAGCTCGCTTAACACGTGGAGGGTGTCTTTTATATGGCCCAGGGCAGGGCCACGCCCTGTGGCAGGTAAGTAGTAACATCACAGGTAGGCAAGCTGAAGCAGAATCCTAACAAAAAGCAAGCAAGCAAGCAGCATGTGGGTCTGGAAAGATGGCTCATGGCTTTTGTTTGTTTGTTTGTTTTAAGATTTCTTTATTTATCAATTTTATAATTTACTTAATTTTATTCTAAGAACATTGGTCTGAAGGTGTCAGAATTCCTGGAACTGGAGTTACAAACATTGTGAGCTGCCCTTTGGGTGCTGGGAAGTGAACCCCGGTCCTTTGAAAAAGCAGACAGTGCTCTCAACCGCTGAGCCATCTTACTAGGTGACTTTTCTTGGTGACCAAACTTTTATTTATTTATTTATTTTTACTTATTTGTAATTCTATCTCCAGGAGACCTGTCGCCCTCTTCTGGACTCCAGGGACACCCATACACATGTGGCAGACACACACACACACAAATAAAATAAATCTTTAAGAAAATAAAATAGGGGGTGGGGGCTGGAGAGATGGTTCAGAGGTTAAGAGCATTGTACTCTTCCAGAGGTCCTGAGTTCACTTCCCAGCAACCACATGGCGGCTCACAACCATCTATAATGTGATATGAAGCCCTCTTCTGGCCTGTAGGTGTATATGTAAGCAGAGCACTGTATACATAATAATAAATAAATACGTCTTTTTTTTTTTTTCTTTCTTTTTTTTGGTTTTTCGAGACAGGATTTCTCTGTGTAGCCTTGGCTGTCCTGGACTCACTTTGTAGACTAGGCTGGCCTCAAACTCACAGCGATCTGCCTGCCTCTGCCTCCAAGTGCTGGGATTAAAGGCGTGCGCCACCACGCCTGGCCATAAATAAATAAATCTTAAGAAAAGAGAGAGATGGCTCAGAAGTTAAGAGCACTGTCTGCTCTTCCAGAGGTCCTGAGTTCAGTTCCCAGCAACTACAGTGATCTGATGCCCTCTTCTGGCCTGCAAGCGTACATGCAGGTAGAGCACTGTATACATAACAATAAATAAATTTAAAAAAGAAAGAAAAGGAAGTAGTAGCATATGTATGCTTCCAGTACTGTTTACTGATACTGGAGAATGCCGAGATTGACACCAGCCTGAGCTATACAGCAAGATTGTCTCACAACCCCCCCACCTTAAAAGAAAGAAAGAAAGAAAGAAAGACTCAAAGCAAAGAAAATCTGGGTGTGGTGGCACCAGTCTAGAATCCTAGCACTTGGGAGGCTGAGATAGAAGTGTTTTGAGGGGACTGGAGAGATGGCTCAGAGGTTAAGAGCTCCGCCTGCTCTTCCAAAGGTCCTGAGTTCAATTACCACCAACCACATGGTGGCTCACGGCCATCTATGTGATTTGATGCCCCCTTCTGTCCTGCAGGTGTACATTGAGACAGAACACTGTATACATGATAATAAATAAATAAATCTTAAAAAAAAAAAGTGTTTCGAGTTCGAGGATAGTCTGGGATAAAATATGAGATCCTATCTCAAAAACCCATAAACCAAGCAAAGAAAGCAAACATAAAGGCTGTGAGGCTCAGTGCTTGCCTAGTACGTCCGACCCTCTGTTCTCCACCCCAGATTGCAAAATAATAGATAACCAAACAAAGAAAATTTATTTGGACTTAAAAAAGGAGAAAAACCCAAGTGTGCAGTTATGTCTTTTCCCCGCTCCACACCATAGGGACTGAAACTCGCAGAGGGCGGAGCAGAGCCTACTGGCAGCGTTTGAGACTTTTGGAGGGACAGTGTTGAATGAATGGCTTAATTTAGCCGACTGCTTGCTCTCGTGGGGCGGGCAGAGGCAAGGGCTCCGCCCCGGAAGGCGGGGGCGGGGGCGGGGCCCCAGACCTGAGTCTTGGCCCGCGGGTGGTGAGAGCAGACCGCTGTTGCCTCGGGACCGGCAGTCATGTCTCCGCCTTGGCCGCGGCCTCTGCCGCAGATCCTCGTGTTGGGATTCGGGTTGGTGCTGATGCGTGCGGCGGCTGGGGAACAAGCACCAGGTATACATGGCTCAGGGGACGGTGAACCTCGGACTTGGGGGTGGCCAGAAATGGAGTTTGGGTGTCAGGAGAACTGAGTGAAACCGGGGAAACCGGTAGACGTGAGGATCTGTGATCCGTGGTCTGCAGGAGGTGTGTTCCAAGTGGGGGAGGTCTCACCCCAAGCTTTATCCACGGTCCGACCCTCAGTTTCGCTACCTGTCCAACTGAGGGGTGGGGTCGTCTGTGTCACAAGTGAGAGCCAGAGTAGAGAGAGAAAATAAACTCCAGGGCAGGAGGTTTGTTTTGGGAAGGGGGCACACGCTTACCCTGGTCTGTAATGGGGTCTGCCTAGTGCGGGTATCTAAGAATCGCGAAGGGGCACTGGGGACTTTGCCCTCTATACCATGTGGGGGTGCCCCTTCCATCCGGTGACTTCAATGCCCAGTTATGCGGGGGGGGAGGGACTGGGGTCGGGCCCGGTGCCCAGGAGTGAGTCACACTCTGTCGCGGGGGGTGGGAGGAACCTGTCCCCCCCCCTCCCAAGTCCCGCGCTACCCGACCCCCTCCCGCACTGCCGTGTCTGGGTCAGGCGGTGCGGTCACCTGTGAGGAATGCGGGGGTGAGGGGGGCGATGGTGACTCACGTTATTTGAGCCGACTGACCCTGACCTCAGCCCCCAGAATAGCCGCGCCCAGCCGCCAGCTTCTGACCTGCAGCCCCCCTCCCCAGGCACCGCCCCATGCTCTAGCGGCAGCTCCTGGAGCGCGGATCTCGACAAGTGCATGGACTGCGCTTCGTGTCCAGCGCGACCGCACAGCGACTTCTGCCTGGGCTGTGAGTGGGGGGCGGAGCCGGTGGCGAATGGATTCTAGACCTGGGGCGGGGAGGAGGGTCGTGGACTTATAGGATATAGGGAATCAGGGAAGGGTTGACTGAGGAAGGGGCTTCTATCAGGGTGGGGGATACTGTGTAGGGTACAGCTTGAGATCCCCCTTGAGGGCGGACTGGCGTCCCAAGGGCGAGATCTGATTTGAGCCTTGGCCACTAGGTGCTGCAGCACCTCCTGCCCCCTTCAGACTGCTCTGGCCAATTCTGGGAGGCGCTCTTAGTCTGGCCCTGGTTTTGGTGCTTTCTGCTTTCCTGGTCTGGAGACGGTGCCGCAGGAGAGAAAAGTTTACCAGTAAGTGAACTCCCGACCCTCACTCCTCCCACCTCCCTCATCACACCCCTAATTGTCCCCTAATCATGACAACCCCACTTCTTATCTTCCAGCCCCTATAGAGGAGACGGGTGGAGAGGGCTGCCCAGGTGTGGCACTGATCCAGTGAGGAGCACCCGCGCTGGTGCCCACTCATCGTCCATTCATTCCTTCTGGTGCCAGCCTGGCCTTCTAGACACCGCGCGAGCCAGACTCTTCCAACCACAAGGGGGTGGGGTGAGGTGGTGATTCACCTCCAAGGACTGGGCTTAGGGTTCAGCAGAGTCTTCCAGGGTGTCTGATTGCCCTGTCTCTGGTTCCGGGACAGAGAGCCTCAAACTAGGTTACAAGAGACAGATGCCCAAGGATCTGCAGCATTTGCACAAGAGAGTCTCTTTCTCCCCCAAGTCCTGGAAGCCCGGCTGTCTTGAGGGGCAGACACAATGCTAGGTCCCACCCACTCAGAGGGACTGAGATTCAACAACACTGGTTCAGCCCTGGGAGTGGGTCAGATTTAGGGAACCTGTTTTTAACACTAAGGGGGCTGGCCCTCTGGGAGGGCTGGACCTAATCACACACACACAAACCCATCCCCCAAGGCTGGGGGGTGATATTTATTTTGGGGAAAAAGTTTGGAGGGGAGGGAGACTTATTAATAAAAGAATCTTTAACTTTAAATGGTTTGGAGTATGGCCTGATCTTGACTCTCCAGAACTGGAGGAAGGGAGGGAGGGAGTCAGTCAGTCGGCCACTGCGGGGGCGGGGGCGAGGCTCTGACTCACACATTCTCAATGCCTGGAGCCCAGTCTGCCAGGACCTGGCTTGTCTTCACCGTTTTCCGGGGAAGATTTTTGAGGAGAAAACCCCAGCATCCAGCACTCCACCCTTCCCAAAGGCTGCAGAGAAACCTTCAACTGCTCACAAATCTTTATTCACCAATGGGGCGATACCTCCCTTCCCCCCCCCCCCCATCCCCCTTACTGCCCCCCCCGATGAGGGTTCCACTGAGCTCAGTGTCATGGCAGGGGAAGGTCCTGGTGACCAGGCACCTGGTTTGGAGAAGGACTTCATCCTTCTCTTGGGGTTGCTGGTTTTTGTTGTCTGGAACAAGGCGGGGAGGAGGGAGGACTGGCCATCAGCACTCAGAGCTCCATGGTGTCCCCAGATGGGGATGCTGGGTAGTAGGGACTTGGGGTATCCCCCAGCCTCAGCAGCCTGAGGGCCTCTGGGATCAGGCTACCAGGATAGCGCCAGAGAAGCAGCTCTGGGCAAGGGCTCCTGAAAGAAGAAGAAGGAGAAGAAAGACAGTCAAAGTGCAGAGCAGAAAGCTGCTGTGGCCGAGCCACCTCCTACCAGGTCCAGGTCCCCTGGAGCCAAAGATGGAAACCAGCACAGAAGTTGGCTAGAAGCTAAAAATAGCTTGATGAGATGACGGGGAGGGGCTCTGAGGACCAAGTGTGTTCCTCTAGAAAGCCCCGTAAGGGGCGGTGCCTACCTGAGTGGTGGCAGGGCGTGGGGAAAAGTCACGGGGGGACTGCAGTAGGGGTGGTCATTATGTAGGCTGAGTCGGGAGAAGTGAGTGGCCATGTTCTCCTCAGACAGGAACTGCTTGTGCAAGGGTTCCCTGGGGGAAAAGACCAGAGGGGAATAGAGGCAGGGGTGTTCAGAGTGGAGGCAAACCGATGAGGGCCGAAGGTAATATCTTGGGAGTCCCATCTGCCCCCAAACTTAGTAGCTTCTTCTCCAGGGGTCTCCATACTCATGGGCACAAGCTCCTCAGAGAGGGGAGCTGGGAAACACAACCAGGTTGTATGTAGCCCACCCTCTGCCTCTTCCCAAAGATCTGCTCACCAGAGCCTGCAGGGTAAGTCCGTATTCCAGAATCAGTCCTGTCTTGTGTGGCCTAAGCTAGCTTCCTCTCCCAGGCCATCCACCAGGCTATCTCGCTGATTCTGACCTTGGCTTCCCAGCTTCAACCCAAGCTCACGCACCACGGTTTCCTACACCGCCTTTCCTCACTTCCCAGGTTCACCCTGCTGAACGGCCCTCGGTCCGCCAGCCAAAGCTGCTGCCCTCCCTTAGTCCGGCCCACCGCTTACGCACCTGGCGTCCAGGCCGCGAGTCACCCCAGTGGTGGCCCGTAGGTCCCGACTTGGGGGGCCTCGCTCTAGGGGCTGTTGCAGGATCATTATGGTTCGGGGTCCTGCAGATAGAGGGGTGGGATCCAGGCGGCAGAGGCGGAGCCTTCGAGGGCGTGGCACAGCGCGAGGGGCGGGGCCTCAGGCGTGCGCACTGGAGACGTTCTACGCAGGCGCGGAAGGCGAGCGGCGCGAGGTTAGAAGGCGGGACAGGTCGGCGGGGGTGGGGGAGGGGGTCTGGTGTAGCTGGACAGCTCGGGGGCCCTGCTTAGTATAAGAGTGCTTCGCGGAGCCCTCTAGGTTTCTGTGGTTCGAGACTGCACGAACCTGCCGCCTTAGTTGTTGAGCGGCAGACAGTGCCGGGTCCTGGGGCGCAACGGGAAGAGCCACTCTCAGGCACGTCGGGAGTCGAGAGGTTGTGTCACGCGTAGAGCCCTCTGGGACTTGTAGTTCTGAAGATGGAGCACGCCGCACCGCTAGCGGTTCCTCTGGGTCAGGTGAGTGTGCACACAGTGCCTTCTGGGCTTTGTAGTCTTGCTCTGACCGGCTGGCTAAGGAGTGTTCCAGTATACCCAGTGTTCCTAGGTGGTTTGTGGGACTCAGACTCTGACCCCCCACACACACACACACAAAGTGACCCCGAACTTTGGGATCTAATCGTGACAGAAGGATTAGATATCAGTACATTTTACTCTGTAGGATAATAAAGCCACTTAAACATTTTTTGGCACCGTTGGATGTGGTACCACACTTACATTCTAGCATTGAGGAGAAAGAGGCAGGCATGTGTCTGTGAGTTAGAAACTAGCCTGCTACATAAAGAATTCCAGGTCAGCCAGGGACACATAGTCAGACCCTGACTCAAAATGTTAATGGTAATTGTACACAAGCTCGGCCCCCCCCCCAAGCCCAAGTCTTGAGTGTAGTAAGAACATGCTTTATCACTTAGTTCCACCCCAGCCCCAGAACTGCTTATTGTTTGTGAGACAGTCTAATATATCTTGCGTTCTCTTTGAACTTTGTTATACAATGAAGAATGACCTGGCACTTCCGTTCCTCCTCGACTTTACCACCCTTTTGAGTGTTACAGGTTATTGGGTGTGCCCCAACGCCCAATATGTACAGTGTTGGTGCTCAGACACAGGGCTTTGGGTAAGAATAAGTTTTAGGGGTTGGAGAGAGAGCAGAGGACCTGAGTTTCGTTTCCAGCACTCAAGTTCCATTGCCTGTTAACTCCAGCTCCTGAGGATCATAAACTTCTGGTCTCTGTAGACACCTGTACTCTGCCACTTGCACAGACTCCCCTCACACACATACACACATAATTAAAAGCAATAAAAATAAATTAATGAAAAAAGAGCAAGGGGGCTGGAGAGATGGCTCAGCAGTTAAGGTCACTGGCTGCTCTTCCAGAGGTCCTGAGTTCAATCCCCAGCAACCACATGGCGGCTCACAACCATCTGTAATGGGATCTGATGCCCTCTTCTGGTGTGTGTGAAGACAGAAAACTCATATACATTAAATAATTTTTTTTAAAAGAGCATGAAAAATAAAAATAAAAATAAAAAAAAATAAAAAAGAGCATGATCTACAAATCAAGTGGTTACCCCAGCCCCAAGACCCATTTTAAATATATATATTTAATATATATATATATTTGATTTATTTATTATCTTATTTTTATGTATGTGAGTGCTCTCTGCATGTATACCTGAATACGAGAAGAGGGCATCAGATCCCATTATAGATGGTTGGAAGCCACCATGTGGTTGCTAGGAATTTTGGATTCAGAGCCTGTGGAGGAGCAGACAGTGAGTGCTCTTAACCACTGAGCCATCTTTCCAGCCCAATATATATTTTATATAGAAACAACAACTCACAATGTACATCAGGCTGGCCCATAACTCACAGAGATCCTCCTGCCTTTGTCTCTCAGATGTTGGGATGAATTAAAGGCATGCCACCACTCTTGGCCCATTTATTTTCTTGTAAGATGTATTCATTGCTTTGTGTATATAAGTGTTTTGCCTACATGTTATGTGTGTGCTGTGTGTGTTTATGGTACTGTCAGAGCCATCAAGGGGCTGGAGAGATGGCTCACTGGTTACTCTTTGCTACTCTTTATTTTATTTTTTTGTTTTTGTTTTTCAAGACAAGGTTTCTCTGTGTAGCCCTGGCTGTCCTGGAACTCACTCTATAGACCAGGGTGGCCTTGAACTCACAGAAATCCACCTGCCTCTGCCTCCTGAGTGCTGGGATTACAGTCATGCTCCATTGTGTCTGACGATTTGCTACCCGTAAGAGGAACCAAGTTCAGTTCCTAATATCCATATAGGGGTGGCCTCACAGCTGGCTGTAATCCACTTCCAGGAGACCCACACCCTCTTTCAATATTCATGGGCACAAACATACAGATCTTTAGGGGAAAAAAATGGCCTGATGCCTTAATGCCTTTAATCCTAGGACTTGCAAGGCAGAAGCAGGCAGATCTCTAGGAGGCCAACCTGTTTTACAGTGAGTTCTAGGCCAGAGAGGGCTTTTTTGTTGTTGTTTTGTTTTGTTTTTCCAGACAGGGTTCCTCTGTGTAGCCTTGGCTGTCCTAGAACTCGCTTTGTAGACCAGGCTGGCCTCGAACACAGAGATCCGCCTGCCTCTGCCTCCCGAGTGCTGGGATTAAAGGCTTGCACCACCACTGCCCAGCCAGAGAGGGCTTCTTATGAGACTCTTTCCAGGAGAGGGGCTGGGCATCGGGTACCCTGGAATTGGAGTTACAGGTGGCTTTGGGATCTGCCACATGGGCGCTGTGAGGGTCCTCTGCAAGAGTAGTGCAGCTTTACCTGCTAAGCCATCTCTCCAGACCTCCTCCTCCTGTCTGTCTCTCCCCCCCCCCCAGCCCAGACATCCGACCAGAACTCCCCCCCCATATGTTTTAAAGATTGATTTATTTTTGAGAGCTACTTAGTTTTTTCAGGGCCAAAGATAGTTCAAACTGGCCTGGAGTTTGTTATGTGGTGGAGGGTGTCCTCCTGTCTGCACCTTCCAGGTGGGGGGATCACAGGCTACAGGTGTGTGCCCGCTTTCTGTGACGGTGTGCAATGCTGGGGATTGACCCTAAGGCTTGGTGCATGCTAATCAAACACTCTACCAATCCAGCTACATCCTCGGGCGTGTGCGTGTGTGAGAGAGAGAGAGAAACAGACAGACAGACAGACAGACAATCTCATGTAGCCCAGGCTACCCTCGAATTCACTCTATAGCTGAGGATAACCTTGAATTACCACTGGTCCTCCTGCCCCCAACTATCAAATAATGAGATCACATTGTACACTACCGCACCCAGCTACAGCTCTTGTTTTTTGTTTGTTTGGTTGGTTTTGTTTTTTGAGATAAGGTCTCTCTGTGTTAGCCTTGGCTGTCCTGGAGTCACTTTGTAGACCAGGCTGGCCTCGAACTCATAGCCTCCCAAGTGCTGGGATTACAGGCGTGTGCCACCACGCCCGGCTAGCTACAGCACTTTTAATATTTATTTGTTCATATATCCTTGGTAGAAGTGCCTGTGAGTGCATCTGTCTGTTAACCTGATAGGAGAGGCTTGGTTCCCCAGTGCTGCTTCCTGGAGCCACTCCTGTATGGGGCGACCTATGGCTGTAGCTGAGGAGTCTGAGCAGGAGAAGCAGGCAAAAGCCTGTAGGAAGAGGCCCCAGACTTCTCAGACTCTTCGTCCGCCCCCTCCCACAGGCTGAGGTCTTTCAGGCCCTGCAGCGGCTGCACATGACCATCTTCTCCCAGAGTGTGTCTCCCTGTGGGAAGTTTCTGGCAGCTGGCAACAATTACGGGCAGATCGCCATCTTCAGGTACCCTCTGCTCTGATATTCTCCCCACACGTGAGCCCTAGCACTTGTGCCGTCTGCGGTCAGCACTCCGTGCTTCTGACTCTCGGTGCCTCCCCCCTCTCTTCCAGTCTGTCCGCTGCCTTGAGTTCAGAGGCCAAAGAAGAAAGCAAAAAACCCATGGTGACCTTCCATGGTGGGTGTAACTGTTAAGTCTAGTTCAGGAGGCCTCATCAGGATAGAGAAGGGGCCACGGGGGCTCATTAGAGTTCTCTGTCTCTTTAGCCCATGACGGGCCCGTGTACAGCATGGTCTCCACAGATCGCCATCTACTCAGTGCTGGGGATGGGGAAGTGAAGGGCTGGCTCTGGGCAGAAATCCTCAAGAAGGTAAGGAGTATGGGGCCCGGGGAGGAGCTGGGCGCCCTTACCCGGAGAGGCGTGGGGATCACTTAGGGTTTCCGCCCGTGTTTCTTTATGAAGGGCTCTAAGGAACTGTGGCGTCGTCAGCCTCCATACAGGTAAGCCAGAACCATGCTATGGGAGGGCATGTGAGGTCATGGCCACTACCTCTGTGACTCTGACCCTTCGCTTCCTCCACCTAGGACCAGCCTGGAAATACCTGAAATCAATGCCTTGCTGCTGGTCCCCAAGGTCTGAGTTCTTCGTGCCCATTCTAGGCTAAACATTGATCCTTCCCCTACCCTGACTGGCACTGACGCTCAGCTCTGTCCTGCCGCCCTCCATAGGAGAACTCACTAATCCTAGCTGGGGGAGACTGTCAACTGCACACGATGGACCTGGAGACTGGCACCTTCACAGTGAGTAGGGGTCTGGAGACAGGGCAAGTCTGGGCCAAGGGTAGTGCTTGCTGGATCTCCTCCTAAGCATTCTGTCTTCCCTGCAGCGGGCCCTCCGGGGCCACACAGACTATATCCATTGCCTGGCACTGAGGGACCGCAGCCCTGAGGTGCTGTCCGGTGGAGAGGATGGAGCAGTGCGGCTTTGGGGTAAAGCAAAGTCCCAGCACTTGGGAAGGCAGATCTCTGTGAGTTCAAGGCCAGCCTGGTCTACAGAGCGAGTTTCTGGACAGCCAGGGTTACACAAAGAAACCCTGTCTTGGAAAAAAAAAGAAAACCAGGGGCTCAGAAGTTAAGAACACTGTCTGTTCTTCCAAAGGTCCTGAGTTCAATTCCCAGCAACAACCACATGGTGGCTCACGACCATCTGTAATGTGATCTCATGACTTTCTGGCATGGAGGTGTACATACAGGCAGAACACTGCAGACATAATAAATAAATCATTAAAAAGAAAAAACAGGAACAAAACTAAACAAAACCTGAGAAGGTGGGGCTCAGGCTTTGTGGCTCAGGAGATTCCTGAGAGTCTTATCTCCCCACAGATCTCCGTGTAGCCAAAGAGGTCCAGACCATTGAAGTGTATAAGCATGAGGTGAGGAGAGCCCTACGTTCTTGTGCCCTTACCTGTCCATCCTCAGATTCCTCACACCTTCTCTCCTTCCCAGGAGTGCTCCAGGCCACACAACGGGCGCTGGATTGGCTGTTTGGCTACTGACTCAGATTGGATGGTGAGCAGCTGGGCAGGGTGTGGGATGCAGTGCTCACTGGAGTCCACAGCTCACAGTGACCGGGGCCTGCCTCCTTTCTGCCCAGGTCTGTGGAGGGGGCCCAGCCCTCACCCTCTGGCACCTCAGGTCTTCCACACCCACCACTGTCTTTCCCATTCGGGCGCCACAGAAGCATGTCACCTTCTACCAGGACCTGGTGAGGCCCTCTGTCTTGGTTCTGTCCCCTTGTCCAGTGCCCCTGTCCAGACCTGACCCCTGTACCCACTCCTTGTCCTCCACAGATCCTGTCTGCTGGCCAGGGCTGTTGTGTCAACCACTGGCAACTGAGCGGGGAGCTTAAGGCCCAGGTGCCTGGCTCCTCCTCAGGGCTGCTCAGCCTAAGCCTCAACCAGCAGCCAGCAGCCCCAGAGTGCAAGGTGGGTCTTGGAAGTGATTTGGGATCTCCTGGGGCTGTGGGATGGGTGGGTCAGCCATGCATGTCTTCTCGGCCTCCAGGTCCTGACCGCATCGGGCAACAGCTGCCGAGTGGATGTCTTCACTAACCTGGGCTACCGAGCCTTCTCCATGTCTTTCTGACGTCATGATCCTCCACTTCAGGAGACAGAGTGATGTTTGAGTTTTGGGACGGAGAGTCTTATACTTTAAGCCCAGGCTTGCCTGGAACTCAGTCTGCCTCAGCTTGGTCTCAAACTCCAAAGATTTGAGATTTATACCTGTAAACTATTACACTCAGCTTTTTTTTCATGTTGAAATAAAGTTTTAGGCTTTTCATGTTTGCACTTTCTACCCAAAAATCGCGAGTAAGTATAGTGATTTATATATTGCTCTGACTTATCCTTACACATAAATACCCGTCCCTACCGCTCTCCCAAAATAGGGCAGGGCCTGGTGCTTAGAAAACATAGACCTATACAGATTTGAAAAAAATAAACAGTTCTGCCCCGCCACCCACCAGGGGCTCCTGCCCCAAAGCTGGCCCCTGCTCCCAAATTGTCTCTGCCCACCTCTTGGGCACAGAAGACAATGGCCTGCCTTAGAAGTCATTCAGGCCCTATGGTTCCATCAACTGTTAGGAAAGCAACTCAGAGTGAAAAAAGATAGCCCTGCTGTCCAGCCCTCAGGTCCTTCGGAAAAGGTTGCTTAGAAAGCCTCCATTCTGCCCGGATCCCAGGCGCAGTGAAAAGCGGGTTTTCGCTCGTCGTGGGCCCGCTGCAGCCTCACTGAGCTCCTTCTGGCGCTGGGACCGCACCTGCTGTCCAATCACCACCTGCATGTCGTCCTGCGGGAGGCGGAGCGGGGGTGGGGGTGGGTATCAGGGTGGGGTCAGGTCAGGATGCCTGTCCACCAGTCCTGCACAGGGAGGCCTTACCCTACCCTCTCACCTGCCAAGCCTCGAGCTCCTGCGTCAGCGCCACCTTCTGGCGGATGGCGCGCAGTAGCTCCCGGGACAGAGAATCCCGCTCTTGGGAGACACGGCTGAGCTCCAGCGACAGCTTCAAGGCTCTACAAATGAAAGGGGTGGAGAATTTGGTGGGTGAGGGGGCAAGGGGGGCACCAGGGCCTCTTGGACCCTGGTAAAAGCGGGCGGGGTGGGGGTGCCTATTAACACCGAGATTAAGGAATGCTGAAGTTCCTGATTTCAACATGAAAGTTTTGTCAAGGTGATGGAGATCGGGGTCCCAGAAGAACCAGAGTCCAAACCCCTCTGAGGCAGTGTGTGACAGTGCCAGGCTCACTTGTTTACTGCTTCGTCCCGGTCAGAGAGCGCACAGCTCAGGGCTTCCTCGGGATTGTCCTGCGACCTCAGCTCCTTCTGTCGCTGAAGCTCATCCCTCAAGGACTGTATCTCTGTGCGGTGCAGTGCCATCTAGAGGCCGGGGAAGAAGGTAGGACTAACTAGCACGAGAGCCTTGCAGGACAACCTGCCCTCCCCAAACCCGCGCCTGCTCCATAAACCCTGCAGGCGACGCAGCCTGTGTTCGGACTCAGGAGTCAGTTAGAATGGTGAGGGTGGGTTAGGGCAGAGCTAGTAATGGAGAAGTGGGGTAAGCCATCAACAGGAAAGATACAGGGAGAAGTTTCAGGAGGGCAGTAGAGCCCCAGAAGGCTTTCTGGAGGTACAGGCCACCCCAGGAAGCAAGACTACACGCTCATGGAGGAGGGGCTTAACAGTGGAGACGGAAAAAGACTGGGCATCTGCCGGCTTTGTGTGCAGTACCGTGCCCTCTCCCACCTCATCCTGCAGTCTGGCCACTTCTGCCTCCTTCTCCTCCAGTATCTCCCCTGGGCTCAGAGATGCTCGCTTCTTGGGCGGCTCCAAGTTCTCTTCCTGGACTGAAGCCTGGGGACTGGATTCGTCTTCAGTCTCCGGGGACAAGATGGTCTGTAGGTCAAAGGAACTGGTCAGTGGTGCGTGGACCCTTTGGGAAAATGCCGGAGGGGCGGAGCTTACATCCCTCATTAGTTATTCCAATTTGGGGCTGGTAAGCCACAAGCTCACCTGGGCGCCTCTGCACTCGTTGAAATGCTGATCTTGGTCCTGGTCGCTGTCAAGGCTGTGGGCAAGCTCGGTCTGCAGGGAGGCACCGGACACTTCGGCTTCCTGGAGTCGCGACTCCTCCTCCAGTTCCGAGACCCGCCGCTGCAGCCTCCGCAGCGTGCTCAGTGCCTCTCCAGCTTCGAAGCGAGCGCGTTCCAGCTGCAGGTCATACAGATCATTCCAGCAGTCAGCAGGAAGCCTGCATTACTGCGGTGGGCCCACAGGGGGCGCCCGAGGGCAAGGCAAGGGTCCGTACCCTAGTGGACTAGACCTGCTGCTCCACCTCCCTTCTGTAGGCACCAATTTCCTCTCCTATAAAGCAGGGCGTGCCTGGCATCATCCTCCGCCCCAAGCCTGACCCCATCAGGTCACCTCACAGAGTGGGTGCCCTCTCCTGCACAAGCTTCCTTCTAATTCACTAATTGCTTTGATCTAGCATTTATTGATCTCTCTGAGTCTCACACCCTCACCACAGTCCTTTGAGGTGTATAATACCACCCCATTTCACAAATGGGGAAACTGAGTCAGGGTGGGGCTAAGCAGAGACACCCTCTGGACTCAGACTTTCTTCTCTTTTTCACTGTGTCCACAGCCCCAGACCATCTGGGTCAGGTATTTCTGGTTTCAGCTCTTTCTCTTCCTGGCCTTCCAGCTCTGATGCATTTTAAGAATATACTTCCCTTGCTCAATACTCCTTCTTTTTTGCTTTTTGTTTGTTTGTTTTGTTTTTGTTTTATTTTTGGTTTTTTGAGACAGGGTTTCTCCATGTAGCCTTCGCTGACCTAGACTCGCTTTGTAGACCAGACTGGCCTCGAACTCACAGCCATCCACCTGCCTCTGCCTCCCGAGTACTGGGATTAAAGGTGTGCACACCACACCTGGCTCAATACTCCTTCTTGGCTTCCACTTGGCCACAAGGCCTCTTCCCCTTGGTGGTTTAACTGGCCACATCTCCCAGAAAGTCCTGAGGTCCTTGCCAAGGGGCCCAGCTGGCTCCCCCCACCCACCCACCCACCCCCGCCAGCCCCTCTGCTCACCTCCAGCTTGTGCTCTTTTCTCTCTCTCCGAAGCAGCAGCAGCTCCTCGTGTGTGGCCTGTAGCCTGCCTTGGCCTTTGTCCACTTCTTCACGAAGGCCTCGGATCTGGGCCTCTAGGTCCTGCCGGCGATCCTGAAGCATCTGGTTCTGGGGACATGTGTCACGGATGAGGCAGAGGCTGGGGTGTGGGGCTGCCTCGGCCAGACTCAGGGAGGCCCGGCTGCTCCTCACTCACCTCTGCCTGCAGACTCTCCAGCCGGGCTCTCAGCTCCGCCCCTGCGAGGGCCTGAGTTTGACACTGTCCCCGAAGGGTATCTAGCTCCCGCTGCAGGTCTTGCTCCGTCCTGGAGGCCTGGGAACGGGAAGCTGCCAGTGGCGCCATCTGACGGTCTGGGTTTTAACACCAACCCAGACTGTCCACTGACTTGCCCCCCGCCCCCCTTCTGAGG
>OU015755.1:60221069-60231188 GCA_907169655.1 Acomys percivali | reverse complement strand
GAGAGAGAGAGAGAGAGAGAGAGAGAGAGAGAGAGAGAGAGAGAACCAAAATAAACAAATGAAAATAAAATAAAAGGTAGATGGCTCTCCTCTCTCTGCTCCGGATAACAGCAGTCAGCACACACTCCACTGACCACTTTCCTTTCCTTCTGCCCAGCAGCCCGCTGCCTAATTCCTTTTTTCTCTCAGCCATTCTCCACTCGTCTGGTCATTCATTCTGTGTTTCTTTGGTTGGAGGGAAGGCTCCGCTGGTCCCGGACTGTGCCCCTCAAGGATTACCTCTCTCTCCCTTCCCTCCCCGCGCGCTCCCAACAAACCTGCATTTATTTAACTCTGCCTTGAATAACTCACTCCGTTTTAATCAATCACTCTGCGTGTAGGTTTTATGTTTAAATGCCTAATTGGGGGAGGAGGGCTGGCATGAGGTGGGAACAGGACCTGAGTTTGGGGCCTGGAGGTGCCAGCGCCCTATGCTTGAAGCGGAGCCTTGCTCATCTAGGTGGGTTGGGACAATGGCCTTGGACAACTACACTGCACACAGCTGGCCCAGGCTGAGATCCCGCAGTGAAAGGAAGCTTCGGAGCCCAGACTGCTTGCTGCCTGGGGTCCCCCTGCAGGGCGGCAGGATGTGTGGGGGAAGGGAGCTCCGGTCACCCCTCCCCCAGCCCACGGTCCTGAGGAAGCAGAAGCGAGGCTGCTCCAGGAGTCCCTACAGAGTGCGGATCTGGGAACAGAAACTTTCAGACGGAGGCGGTGGAGGAGAGGACACGTGAGTCGGCTTGCCCCACCACTAGCCCTTGGGCTCCTAGGAGTGTCCCTGGGTCCCTAAGGGGAACAAGGGCCGCCTCTGGCCCTACTCTTCTTGCTGAACATTGGAAGATTCGAGTACTTCCCCTGCCGCGCCCTTAGGTAGAGCTTATCCGGGTGAGCCCCGCCCCATCCAGGCTTCCACTAGCAGGTGGAGCGGTTGGCGGCGTGCCCAGGCCGGACAGCACCTGAGAAGACAGGCGAGGCCACGGTAGTGGACTTCTTTACCAGACCTCTGTCCCCTCCTCTGCCTTCTCCACATCCCAGTACCCACCACTCCCCACCCGACCTCGACCCTCAGCAATCGCCGCTCAGCCCGTGACCTGCCTCCCAGGATCCCGGATTACCTTCAGGGTGGCCAGAGTCAGAGTCCCTTCGAGTGCTGCCGCGGTTTGTCCAAGCTGAACGCTTCATGAAGCTGCGGGCGCTCGGTCTCCGGTTTCTGGCGCTTCTGTTGGTTCTGCTGCGGCCGGTGCGCGCTCGGAATCCCAGAGCGCAGGACGTGAGCCTGGGCGTGGTGAGCTGGGGTCCGCCGGCTCCTGGGATCACAGATAATCTGTGAAAGTAAAGGAGAGGGCAGAGTTCTGGGTCTGAAGGAGAGAGAGGTTGCCTTCAAATGTCTTGAAGAGTGACCGAGGGTGGGTTCTTGGGGCTCTGGAGTACTGGCTCGGTCTGGAGGTTTGGTGCCTGGGATTCGGAATTCTGGAAAGGAGCTAAAATGGGAAGCTGGGGGCTCAACTGTTGGATCTGTAAAGACTGACAAACCCAGAGCTGGGACTCTGGGGGACGGCGACGACCGTGGTTCTGTTGTATAAGGGAGATAGATAGGGTCTACCTTTCAGGGCTCGGAGCTCTCTGGCTTTGTATTCTCTGGAGGGAGGGCTAATGAGAAGAGAAAGCCCTATCCCTTCAGCGCTACATCAGCCCTCTCCTATGGCCTAGGACTGGCTGACTCGCTATGGCTACCTGCCGCCGGCAGATCCTAGCCAAGCCCAGCTGCAGAGCCTTGCGAAGCTGCGGGATGCGATCAAAGTCATGCAGAGATTTGCCGGGCTGCCCGAGACTGGCCAAATGGGTAGGTAGCCCACCCACTACGGCGCGGGGGCAATCTTGCCTCTGTGATTGGCTGGGAGTCTTTAAACCGCAGGAAATGCCTGTATCTCAAGAAGTATGAAGATGCTCTGGTGCCGCAGGGATAGGACAGGTCTGGTCCCTGTTCTCTGGAGCCGACATTCTGAGGAAGAAAGAAACAGACCAAGAACATCAATATGCAAATGATTTCAGATGGTACCATTCTGATGCTAAGAGGTAGTCTGATTGGGGTGGGCCACCGTTTGTTTGTTTGTTTGTTTGTTTGTTTTTGGAGACAGTAGCACAGGCTGACCTTGAACTCAAGATCCTCCTGCCTCAGCCTGAGTGCTGGAATTCCAGCACGGTCTGTACCACTGCATCCAGCTGAGTAGGCCAGTCTGAAAGATATCATCACATGAGCTTATAAACTGAGGTCATAAATAGGAGGGCACAGCCACAGGGGGAAAAAAAAAGTCCCATAACTGTAAAAGAACTGTAGCAGGGAACATGTTTATCTGCCTGGAGTGAAAGGCCGGCTGAGGGTCTTAGGCAAGATCTCGGGCCAGGTGACCTGGAAAGAGGTCCCTGTTGCTTAGGCTGGTCCTCCTGCTTCAGCCCCACTGAGCAGATGGGAATTTTTTTGTTGCTCAGCTCAGATTTGGTCTTAAGCTTCTTTTGTTGACTGGTAGGTGGGGGAACCTGGAGGAGATGTTTGCAGGGGGTGCTGGGGAGGAGGGGTGGGGGCATGGCAGAAGTTGAGTTCAGGGAGTTTATTTTGGAGGCAGAGCTGAGGGCTCCCCCCTGGGGAGCCCGTTAAACCGAAAGGCAGGGGGAACTTCCAGATCCTTCAATAGCTACAAGGGAAAAACCTTCCCCTTGCCCTTTCCTTCCCAAACAGTCCAGAACGTAGAACCCAGTTACCACTGGCTGTTGCTACCTGGGAGATGTGGTTGGACCTCACTTGAAGGTGAAATGACTTCTGAAAATGGGGTGCTGCTAGAAAGGGGGTTTACAGATTGACCCAATTTGAGAAGGGATGGATAGCTACTGGGGACTGAAGACCCTGACTGGTTTTCAGACTTTGATCAGCAGCATCCCATGAAGACTGAAGCCCTGAAGGGTGGTGGTAGCACAGCCCTTTAATCCCAGCACTCAGGAGGCAGAGGCAGGCTGATCTTCAGAGTGAATCCAGGACAGTCAGGACTACACAGAGATACCCTGTCTCGAAAAACCCGGGTTGGGAGGAGCGGGAGGTGAGGACACTTTTAAGCGGAAAAGGCAGCCTTTTGTCATTCTGGTCTTGAAGGAGAGGGGAGATGCCTCAACTGGCAAAGTGCTTGCGTTGCTTGAGGGCTGGGGTTTAATCTCTAGGGTGCAGTGGGAAAGGGGGCCTGGTAAAGTGCGCCTGTAACCCCAGTTCTGGGGAGGCAGCAGTGCAGATCCTTGGGGCTCACTGGCCAGGCTCACCTAGATGGGGAGCTCTGGACCAAATGAGAGATCCTGTCTCAAAACCCAAGGATGATAACACCGGAGGAATGACACCGGGGTTGATCTCTGCTCTCCACAGTCACAGGTACATATATGTACCCCTATACACATACATGTATCATCCATTTCACCTTTGGAGTGCCCTTCTCCAGCGTCCACCCTCTGGGGCCACGGAAGTGGGACAAGAGACCCAGTTTAAGCCTCTAAGTGCCTCTTACAGTGACCAGTGCACTCATGAGTGTGTCTATCTGCCTTACCAATTTCTTTCCTTCTCAAAGTTTTTTTTTCCCCTCTTAATTTCATGTATTTGGATGTTTGGCCTGTTTTGTGTCTAGGCACCACAGAGAACAGAAGAGGGTATCAGATCCCCTGAAACTGGAGTTTACAGACCGCTGTGAGCCCCGATATGCATGCAGAACTCGGGTCTTTTTTTCTCTCTCCCCCTCCACCTTGGTTTTTCGAGACAGGGCTTCTCTGTGTGTAGCCCTGGCTGTCCTGGACTCACTTTGTAGACCAGACTGTCCCTGAATTCACAGGGATCCACCTGCCTCTGCCTCCCAAGTGCTGGGATTAAAGGCATACGCCACCATGCCCAGCAAACTCTGGTCTTTTATAGAAGAGCAACCAGTGGTCTTAACTGTTGAACCAACTTCTCATCACCATTAGAATTTGGACCCATTTCTTAGTTGGTGCCACCGTGACAGACTGCTCACCTTGCCTTGCCGTCTGTCTCCCACAGATCCAGCAACAATAGCCGCCATGCACAAGCCACGCTGCTCCCTGCCTGATATCCTGGGGCCTGCCGGGCTGGTCCGCCGCCGACGTCGCTATGCTCTGAGTGGCAGCGTATGGAAGAAGCGAACCCTGACGTGGAGGTAGGCCTTGGTCTGCCCCTCTCCTTGGCCTGCTGGCTAGGCCCTAAACTTGCTTGGCCGGCCATTTCCTCTACGGTCACTGCTTCTTCTGCTCTCTCCTCAGTATCCAGTCCTTCTCTCAGAGCTCCCAGCTAAGCCAGCAGATCGTGCGGACCCTCATGAGCTATGCCCTGAATGTCTGGGCTGTGGAGTCAGACCTTACATTCCAGGAGGTGAATTCTCAGCACCAGGACCCCGACATCCTCATCCACTTTGCCCGGTCCTACCACCAGGACAGTTACCCCTTTGATGGGCCTGGTGGCACCCTGGCTCATGCCTTCTTCCCTGGGGAGCACCCCATCTCTGGAGACACTCACTTTGATGATGAGGAGACCTGGACTTTTAGGTCAAAAGGTAAAACTTTCCATCTTCGGGGGGGGCTCCCCTCTTCAGATCTGCTTTTGCTGAAGAGCCAGGTTTAAATTAATGGATCGACAAAAGCTGTGTCAGTCAGGGATCCCCAGAGGAGTTGGACAGAATGCAGTACAGTGGCGTATTGCTTGCCTGGCATGGATGGTTTCAATCCCATATCTGTATGTATGCACGCACGCACGCACACAAGCATGCCCAGCATGGTAACACACAGCTTTAATCCCAACACTCAGGAGACAGAGTCAGATGGCTCTCTGAGTTTGAGGTTAGCCTGGTCTACATAGTGAGCCCAGCCACAGGGCTATATAGTGAGAGCCTGCATCCCAAACAAACAAACAAAACCTGGGGGAAAAAAGTTTATTAATTTTAAGTGTATGGATGTTTTGTTTGCAAGTATGTCCGTGTGCTATGTGTATTGTCTGGTTCCCTAGGAAGCCAGAGAGAGTGTGGAACTGGCATTTCATATGGGTGTGATCTACCATGTGGGTGCTGGGAGTTGAACCTGGGTCCTGTGGAAGAGCAGCCAGTACTCCTAACCACTAAATCACCTCTCCAGTCCCCAGCCTCCTCCGTCCACAAAATCTTTTAAAAAGAGATTTGTTTTATTATAGCCCAGGCTGGCCTCGAGATCGCTAGTCTAAGCTGTCCTAAAGGCGATTTACTTTAAGGAAGTGGCTCGTGGGGATTATGGGAGGTAGCATGGCAGAATGTGTAAAGGCAGAATGAGAGCATCTGCCAGATTCCGCCAGCCTTGCGATGGAAGTCCCCACCCCCACCCCCACCCCCACCCCTACCCCCACCCAAACCCTCAGTGTCTGCTCTCCAGGCCTTTTGGGAGGTGTTCGCCTGCACTGGGCCTGTTTGCTTCACTGAGGGTAGATGGTAGGCAAGTCTCTAGAATACCTACCTTCACAGCAACATCTGGGGCACAACCAAATCAACTCAAGATTACCACTATGGGGCTGGAGAGATGGATCAGTGGTTAAGAGCACTGCCTGCTCTTCCAAAGGACCCGGGTTCAATTCCCAGCACCCACATGGCAGCTCACAACTGTCTGTAACTCCAAGATCTGACACCCTCACACCCATGCACATAAATTAAATTAAAATAAAAATAAAAATAAAAAAAAAGATTACCACTATGGAGGCCTTTCAGGTGCCCGCCTCAGAGTTGATGTGGAAACCACCACCGCATCTTTGTCCATCAGTTCAGGCAGAAGAGCAGCTGGCACTTACCGTGCACACGGTTACACAATCACCAGATGTCAGAGCAGAGGAAGTTCTCAGCTTGAGCTTCCTCAAAGAGGTGACTTTTTCTGTGTAAATATTTACAAGTGCCAGATGTGGTGGCACCTGAGGGTAACAACATATGCCTGAAATCTCAGTGTTTGAAAAGCCGAGGCAGGATTGTGAGGTTGACACTAGCTGAAGGCATATAGCAAGCCGTCAACACAAGACAAACATGCTTACTTACTTACTTATTTATTTATTTATTTATTTTGTTTTTGTTTTTGTTTTTGTTTTTGAGACAGGGTTTCCCTGTGCAGCCCTGGCTGTCCTGGACTCACTTTGTAGACCAGGCTAGCCTCCAACTCACAGAGATCCACCTGCCTCTGCCTCCCGAGTGCTGGGATCACAGGCGTGCTCCACCACACCCGGCTCCGATAGAAATTCTCTCTCTCTCTCTTTTTAAGATTTATTGATTATTATGTATACAGTGCTCTGCCTGCACATATACCTGCAGTCCAGAAGAAGGCATCACATTGCATTAGAGATGGTTGTGAGCCACCCTGCGGTTGCTGGGAATTGAACTCAGGACCTCTGGAGGGGCAGTCAGTGCCCTTAACCTCTGAGCCATCTCTCCAGCCTCCGATGATAGAAATTCTTAAGCAAGTGTCTTCTCAGTGGAAAGGGAAGCAGGATGGGGAACGGAGCTGAACAAGGATCTGGGGTCAGCTTTTCTCTGTTCCGTTTGTCATGCTAGGGTAGGATGAGTGGGGAGGGGATATCACTGGGTCTGGTGCCCAGGCTCTGAGGCACAGGCAGCCAGTCACACACTGTGATGACAAGGCAGTAAGTATCCTGCAGCACTGTGAGGCTAGAGGCGAAGACCAGGGGCTTGTGCAAATGTGGCAAAGGCTCCACCGCTGAGCCTCAGCTCCAGTGCAAGCAGGTCAACTTCAAAGCTAAATCAACTTGGTCCCTCCAGGTACAGTTAGGGCAGATGACATTGCACTATTTCCTCAGCTGGGAAGTGAGGCAAGAGGAGTGCTCTTCCTGCTTGTGAGCACCTGATACGGAGCCTTCGACTGCATCATCGGCAGCTGCTCTCAGCCCTGAGCCTGGGGAGAGGGATGGGTGAGGTTGCCCGGAACAAAGCATAGAATTTACAGACAAGAACAGAGCAGTGGAGAGCCTCAAAACTAAGAGGTGGTTGAGGGGGAGGAATTAAGAGAGATGGGGAACTGGCCGTGGTGGTCCACGCCTGTAATCTCAGCGTTTGAGGGAAAGGCAGGGTAGTCGATACAAGTGACCAGCCAGTAAACAGTCACGGTAGAGAGTTCTAGGCCAGCAAGCAAGAGATACTGTCTTTCCTAGCACTTGGGAGGCAGAGGCAGGTGGGTTGCTGTGAGTTTGAGGCCAGTCTGGGTCTACAAAGTGAGTCCAGGACAGTCAGAGCTACACAGAGAAACTCTGTCTTGGAAAACAAACAAACAAACAAACAAACAAAAACAAAGAGAGAGAGAGAGAAAGAGAGAGACCGTCTTGGGGGGGAAAACCCCTAAAACAATGGAGGTGGGGAGAAGACAGGCTGCAGGCGATGACTAAGAATCAGAGGAACGGGCTGGAGAGATGGCTCAGCCGGTAAAGGCTAGGCTCACAAGCAAAACTATAAGAACCAGAGGAAGTAGTTAGATACAGCAACAGGCAAGCAAATCCCCGATGTCACAGGGCCAGGATTTGGTTACGTGGACACAAGTGACCTTTTCATGCCCGCATGCTCCCAGGATGTGAGAAGATTCCCAAACTAGAGTTAGGCGTGAGAAGACTAGAGGAAGTGAAAACTGATCACGGATAGCCAAGAAGCGAGGTCAGAAACTAGCGTGGCTGGGAAACGAGGAACCAGGTCCGAATTGCGTGTTGGGACGAGTGTTTTAACATCTATTGTACCAGTAAGTTAATAGAAAGAAGGATGGATGCCTATGTGTGGACAGAAAGAGTGTAGGAGCCGGGTGTGGTGGCGCACACGGGAAGCAGAAACAGGCGGATCGCTGTGAGTTTGAGGCCAGCCTCGTCTGCAAAGCAAGTCCAGGACAGTCAAGGCTACACAGAGAGACCCTGTCTCAAAACAAAAAAAAACAGAGTGTGGGGTACACACCTGTAATCCCAGCACTTGGCAGACAGAGCTGGGAAGATCTCTGTGAGCTAAGGATTACCTTAAATTCCTGATCACTCTCTATGCTGTTATCTCCCCCACAGGCATGCCCCGTCATGCTTACTTTGTCCTGTGCTGGGGATCAAACCCAGGACTCTACACACAATAGGCAGGCACTCTACCAACTGAGCTACATTCCCTGCCTTGCCTGTCTTGATGAAATAGGAAGTGCTCTTGCCAGCATATGTCACACGGAAGGTGGAGACTGAGTCTGGGTGCCATCTTTGATGGGCTGTGGACCTAGAATAGAGGTTGACAGGATCAAAGGAGCCACCTGCTAGGCCAGAGAAAAGAAAGACAGGTGACTACAGGGACCCTGGACAATGGCTGTCTGCGCTGTTGGGGTTAATGTAGGTGATTAGGCAATGTTCCGTTCAGTTCCCCAGTGGGCATAGTGTGAGGGAAGGTGCAGGAAGGAATTCCTGGCCCGGAAGGCGCAAGTTGCCCCAAGAGAGGTGACATAAGGAAGGTGAGAGAATACAGAGAATGCCTCAGTTGAGACACCGGACTTCCTCTGTTTTCTCAGTCAAGCAATCCAGAGCCATAAGCTGCCTGCAGCCATCATAGAAGTTCAGGTTTAGGTCCAAAAATGGGGTTCGTCTGAAGACATGAGCTGCCAAGGGCTGGGGCACAGCCAGGGCACTCGGCTTCCAGCCCAGCTCTGCCTCCAATTTTGATGACTCTGTTTTTCCCTCTGTAAAATGATAGAAGGTTGAGGTCTGAGAGAATATGAGGCCTGGCATTTGCTGTTCTTACAATCTGCCTAATATGCTGAGCATAGTGGCAGGTACCAGTAGTACCTGCACTTTGGAGGCAGAGGCAGGAGGATTGCATCAAGGTCTGCCTGTTCTGAAAAGTGAATTAACATCTAGCCACGGCTACATAGTAAGACACAGGCTGTTGTTTGTTTTGTTTTTTGAGACAGGGTTTCTCTGTGGAGCCCTCGCTATCCTGGACTCACTTTGTAGACCAGGCTGGCCCCCAACTCACAGCGATCCGCCTGCCTCTGCCTTCCAAGTGCTGGGATTAAAGGTATGACCCACCACGCCCGACACAGGCTTGTTGTTAAAAAAGAAAAAATGGGGGGGCGGTAGGGGAGAAGTTTCCCCTGTCATTTCACTTGTAGACTCAGTAGCTGAGGGCGAGTTGCTCTTTGGTTCACCAACCATTTCCAATAATCTCATGTTCACTGTCATTAATACTGGTTAGAAACTGAGGTGGAGCAACATCCAGAAATCTGGGCCTTGTTGAGGGATTGCCTGACTGTGGTAAGTGTCTGAGTCTCTTCCGGGCAAGCCTTACCTGATGGATCGATGAAACCAAGCCTGAAGAGGCTCTGCCCTGACCTGGGTGGGTCCCCAGGGAAAAAGCACTGTGGTAGGAAGAGGTTGGGAGTGAGACAGGGCGCCAGAGCAGTGCTCTGTGGTCTGAGAGTGCCTGGTGTGGGGAGCTCTGTCTTCTCCAGAAGGTAGGGGAGGGCTGCAAATCGGAGGAGCAAGGGCCCTGGGGAGAGGAGATGTGAGGTCTGAGGAAAGACTTGGAAATACGCATCCAAGAATGGGATGGGATGAAAGAGACCCTGGAGTAAAGATGGTAGGCAAGGTGGGGGCTGGGGCTTTCTCTCCCTCTCCCTCCCTCCACCCCCTCTCTCTTAGACACAGTCTCTCTATGTAGTCCTGGCTAGACTGGCTTTTTTTGTTTTGTTTTTGAGACAGAGTTTCTCTGTGTAGCCTTAGCTGTCCTGGACTCACTTTGTAGACCAGGCTGGCCTCAAACTCACAGCGATCCGCCTGCCTCTGCCTCCCAAGTGCTGGGATTAAAGTGTGCCACCTTGCCCAGTTTAATTCTAGCTAGACTTTAATTCCCAATGTAGACCAGGCTAGCCTCAAACTCAGAGATCTGCTTACCTCTGCCTCCTGAGTGTTGAGATTAAAGGTGTGGGTGCCTACAGCCAGCAGAGTGGGTTGTTGTTTGGTAGTTGTTTGTGTGTGTGTGTGTGTGTGTGTGTGTGTGTGTGTGTGTGTGTGTGTGT
>OU015755.1:60179502-60221059 GCA_907169655.1 Acomys percivali | reverse complement strand
TGTGTGTGTGTGTGTGTGTGTGTGTGTGTGTGTGTGTGTGTGTGTGTTTCTTTTTTGAGACAGGATTTCTCTGTGTAGCCCTGGCTGTCATGGAACTTGTTCTGTAGACCAGGCTGTCCTTAAACTCAGAGATTTGCCTGCCTCTGCCTCCCAAGTGCTAAGATTAAAGGAGGGTGCCACCATTGCCTGGCTAGAATGGGGGTTTCTACCCATAGGCTGAAATTGGAGGGGATGGTCCAAGTACCAGGCACCCCAGTTCCTGGCCCCTAAGGTTTCCCATGCTGGTGAAGGGCTACAGAAGCATAATGGGACCTTTCTAATGTCCTTTTGTGTTTTTTCACCCCAAATCCCAGTGTCACTACTGCCAAAAAGCTACTCAAAATATTTGGTGATCCCGGCACTCGGGAGGCTGAGGCAGGCGGATCGCTGTGAGTTGGAGGCCAGCCTGGTCTACAAAGTGAGTCCAGGGCAGCCAAGGCTACACAGAGAAATCCTGTCTCGAAAAACAAAACAAACAAACAAAAATTGGTGAATGGTTGAAGGACCACAGGAGTAATGATGCCATCAGGAAGGGGTCAGGGCATGGGAGGTGGAGTTCCCACCTGGGTCTTCCAGCCAGCAAGCCCCAGTCCCTGTGTTCCCACACCCGGTGTGGAGTGGCCTCAGCTTCAGCCCCCTGTCCTCTCTCCTCAGACGGTGAAGGAATCGACCTATTTGCAGTAGCAGTTCATGAGTTTGGCCATGCCCTGGGCCTCGGCCACTCTTCTGCCCCCAACTCCATTATGCGGCCCTTCTACCAGGGCCCAGTGGGTGACCCTGACAAGTACCGCTTGTCCCAGGATGACCGTGACGGACTGCAGCAGCTCTATGGTATGGGAAGGGGATGCCCTGAAACCAGCCCCCAGGCATAGCTTCTTTGTGGTCTACACAGCAGGTGCAGGGAAGCCATATCTGCCTGTCTGACTCTCCCCACAGGGAAGGTGTCCCATACTCCGGGTGACAAGCCCACAAGGAAACCCCTGCCTCCGTCTCTCCAACCTCCAGTGTTGCCCCCTGACAGGTGAGTCCCCTATCAGCCATGTGACCAGATCCTGGCTCGGGGTCCTCCATTAAAAGGGGCCGGAAGTAGTAGAGAGACGCTTCAGAGTTTAAGAGCACTTGCTTCCCTGTCAGAGGACCCAAGTTGAGTTTCCAGCACCCTCTTCAAGTGGCTCACAACCACCTGTAACTCCAGCTTTGAAAGATCTGACTCCTTGTGACCTCGGACGCCCACAGGCTTGTTGCATACACAAACATAATGAAAAGAAAAAAAAGTCAGGGCTAGGGAGATGGTCCCTTTAGTGAAGTGGCCGCTGTACAAGCCTGTGGACTTACGTGACAGCCAGAGGTGTCAGTCCGTAATCCCATAACGTAGGGAGGCAGAGGCAGGCAGAACCCTAAAGCTCCTTGGCAGGGCCAGCCTAGCTGAATCAGTAAGCGAGCTGATGGAAGGCAGGTGTGGTGGTGCATACCTTTAATCCCAGCACTCAGGAGGCAGAGGCAGGCGGATCTCTGTGAGTTCAAGACTTGCCTGGACTCCTTAACAAGTTCCAGGACAGCCAGCGCTGCACAGAGAGATCCTGTCTCAAAGAACAAACCCAAGCCCAAGAAACACAAGGCGGAGAGCAGTCGAGGAAGACAGGCATTGTCACCCTTTGGCTCACACACATGCACACATGCACACCAGCCCTCGCACCAGCATACAAAAGAGAGGCACGGGAAGCAATCTTCTGTGCCCCACTGTAGTCAAGAGCAAGGAACAGGGGAGCCCTACTTCCTGCCCACTCCCATTCTTCCTCAGGCCCTCCACACCTGTGCCTGATCGCTGTGAGGGCAATTTTGATGCTGTTGCCAACATCCGAGGGGAAATCTTCTTCTTCAAAGGTAAGTCCCTTTGAACAGCCGTTGGGGCTGCATTAATGGCTTCTTACACACCCAGGCTGCAAAGTTTCCTGGGAGGTGGCATCACTGGGGGCAGAGGTGTTATCCTGGGCAAGCCATGCAATGGGTGGTCATCATAAATCTGATTATTTGATATATAGAGTGATCCTTCCCCTACCCAGCCCCTCATTGGGCTTGGGTTGGATAGATCGACATTAGGGAAAGGACAAGATCTCTTGCCATGTCACATCCCTTTCTTCCCCTACAGGCCCATGGTTCTGGCGCCTCCAACCCTCAGGACAGCTGGTGTCACCCCGTCCTGCTCGCCTGCACCGCTTTTGGGAGGGGTTGCCAACCTACGTGAAGGTCATCCAGGCTGCCTATGCTCGACCCCTAGATGGCCGCATCATCCTCTTCAGTGGTGGGTAGGGGTCATGGGTCCTACTAGATGGGGCAGGTCTAGGTAGCTCTCTCAACCCCACCTCCCCAGTTACCAACATGCCTCCTTCCAAAGGCCAGCAGTTCTGGGTGTTCCGAGACCGACAGCTGGAGGGCACAGCGCGGCCACTGGTAGAGTTTGGGCTGCCCCAGGGAGAAGAAGTGGATGCTGTGTTTTCGTGGCCTCTCAATGGCAAGACGTACCTGATCCGAGGCCAGCAGTATTGGCGGTATGACGAGGTGGCTGCTCGCCTAGACCCTGGCTACCCTCGAGTCCTGAGTCTCTGGGAGGGCGCGCCTCCCTCCCCGGATGATGTCACTGTCAGCAACACAGGTGTGGGGCACTCTGGAAGTCCTAATCTGCAGGCTGTAGTCCCTGGGTGAGGGAAAGGAGTGGCGGGGGCGGGGGTGGTGGTGGTGGTGGGGGAGGTGGGGGGGTTATTGGAGAAGGAATGGCAGGTTATGGGGTGGGACCCAGAGTTGGAATGAAAAAACAGAGCAGAGGTTTTGAGGCAGGCCTGGACCAAGGCTCTGAGGTGTCTCCTCCCCTTACAGGTGACACCTACTTTTTCAAAGGCACTCATTTCTGGCGCTTTGTGAAGGGCAGTGTCAAATCTGAGCCGGATTCCCCTCAGCCCATGGGACCCAAGTGGCTGGATTGTCCTGCCCCCAACTCTGACCCTCAGGTCCCCAATCCCCCGAAAACGACACCCCAAACCGGAAACTGTAATTGTCACTGTGAGCTTAATCGAGCCTCAGAGCGGCAGTTGTCCACCCTCCTGTTGCCCGTCCTGACCCTGCTGGCTGGAGCCGGCTTTTCTTGCTGAAACCTGGTCTTTCCTAGCGGATCAGCTCCCAACACAGAAGGGAGCAGGAGTCTCCCTCAGCTGGACATAATGTAGGATCGTGAGACTCGCTGTCTGTTCTCACAGCGGGACTCAAGGCTCACAAAGATTCCCAGCAGAAGCCTCGCAGACACCGCGGGGATCCCGGAGCCTGCTTGCAGTTAGGGCCCGGGAGCTGTGGCCACAGTCAGGATGGCCGCCAGGAGGCGGTGTGCACCCTTCCTGTCCATCGCTAAGAAGGACACACCGCTGTCAGCCGCTGGAACTAGGAACCAGCCAGAACTGCGGCTTGGGCACTCAGCGCTTGCCCCTCAAACGAAGGGGACACCGCACCCCGGGTTGTGTGCTGCCTTCGGCTGAGCTGACTGGTTTTCTAGGAATGTCCACTCCTCTGTATCTCCACAACTGGTCATACTGGTGACAGTGGGACAGTGACTGTACCTTGATTAAATGGTTGGACATTGAACCCCAGTACCTCCAGAAGCCGCTGAATATGTCCCTGAGCCTTCTTACCATGTTCCACTCCCTCCGTGTCTCTTTACAGTCATTGCCAGAGGGTAGGGACATAGAACAAGGTGGCGTGCTGCAAATCCTGGCTGACATCAGTGTTGACGTGCATGGGATCTCATGTCAGATCAGCCTCATGCCAGAACACAACTTGGGGCTTCACCATGAATTCAGGATTGCCCGAATTCAAATGGAAGGGATCCTATGATGCCTCTTAGAACAGCTTGGCTCTCGTCTGTACAGTGCAGCTGGGAAAGCATGAACAGGACCCACTCAGTGATGTTACTGCTGCTGCTGCTGCTGCGTCCTCTTCCTCTTCGCTTTCCCTCTTCTATCACTTTAATTGTAATTCTGTGTCTGGGGGGGGGGCAGGGGTGTTATATGCCTGTGAGTACAGGAGTCTGAGGCTGTGGGTATGTCTGGCAGGGGTTGGGGGGGTGGTTATATGCTTGTGAATACAGGAGCCTGAGGTGGCCAAAGGTGCTGGGTCCTCTTGGAGCTGAGTAGTCCTGAGTCCTGGGTCACGGATATAGGGCTGAGATCCTCTATAAGAGCAGCTTTAGCTGGGCGGTGATGGCGCACGACTTTAATCCCAGCACTTGGGAGGCAGAGGCAGGCGGATCGCTGTGAGTTCGAGGCCAGCCTGGTCTACAGAGCGAGTCCAGGACAGCCAAGGGTACACACAGAGAAACCCTGTCTTGAAAAAAAATAATAAGTCTAATTGTTCTTCTTAGATTTCACTCTAAACAGCAGATAATGATATTAGTGCTGGTCCCCTTTTATCTCCTAGCATTCTTTAAAAAAAAAAAAAAAAAAACCTGACTGGCTATGAATTCTCAAAGTCTGAACCTGCTCCCATGCTTCCTCAAGAAAAGCTTCATGCATACCCTACCCCAACAGTGCCACTTTGTGGATTAAAAGCACTGCTTATCAATTCCGAGTCCTTAGTGCGTCAGTGTCACATTAAGGAAGGAAATTGAAGCAGGTTGCCTTGGCTTTATTTAACCATGAGTGAGGCCGGGTTTGAGTTCTCTACTTTAGACTCCCTGTGTTTTCCATCCTCTGTCTGCCTGTTGTGTGAGTCTGAATCCGCCCCTGTCTGAAGACTGTCTCTGTTTATCTCTCTATCTCTAGTTTATTATTTTTTTAGATTTTATTTTAATCACAACATTTCTTCTCTTTCCAAACACTCCCATAACCCTCTCTACTCTCCTTCAAATTCTTGGCTTTTTTTTTTTTTTAGCTTATACAAAGCCATTTATTAACAGAAAATAACTTGAGAAGTCCTGTTCGCAGACACTGACCATAATGACCTCCCTCCCTTCCTTCGAGTGCTGTCAGAGGGGATGGGAGTGACATCTTCAATCTGCCCAATCTTCATCCCTGAGTGAGCAAGAGCTCTGAGGGCTGACTGGGCTCCAGGTCCAGGAGTCTTGGTCCTGTTTCCTCTTGTGGTCCGGAGTTTGATGTGTAGGGCAGTGATGCCCATCTTGGCCTTTTGTTTGTTTCTTTGTTTGTTTTGTTTTGGTTTTGGAGACAGGGTTTCTCTGTGGGTATCCTTGGCTGTCCTGGACTCACTTTGTAGACCAGGCTGCCTCAAACTCAGTGGTTCCACCTGCCTCTGCCTCCCAAGTGATGTGATTAAAGGCATGTGCCACCACGCCCAGCTTTTTTAAATATCGACTTGTTGCATACATATATGAATGTATATATATATATATATATATACATTTACATATGTGTGTATTTGTATATGCATACATGGTCCTGAATGTAACCTACTCAGTCTTTATAATATTACCTGGATGTGTGTTTTCAGAGCTGACTGGCTGCTGAGATCCGGTTGGTGTGCTCTTCCCTGGGGAGGACCAGCTCCTGTTCCCAGCTTTACTCCGCTGCCTATAGTTTTTGTGTAGGGCTGAAGTCCCATGGGCTTTATGCTGTGTCACTTGGCATGTTCGCTGGTGTGCTCTTTTCTCAGCTCACACTTGGGTAGTCATGTTGATGAGACTTTGTGGGTCTAGCTTCTGATATTATTACATCTTACAGCAAACTCTCTGACCCTCTGGATTAAAAAAATTGATTAAGTCAATTTATTAATATAGTTGACTTAGAGCTGGGGGTGGTGGCACATGCCTGTAATCCCAGCACTCAGGAGACAGTGGCAAGTGGATCTCTGTGAGTTCGAGGCCACCCTGGTCTACAAAATGAGTCCGGGACAACCAAGGCTACACAGAGAAACCCTGTCTCAAGAAACAAAAAAGTTGACCTTAGGCATCTGCAATAGTGACTTCAACCTCCACTTCTGCTCAGTAATGGTAGAAGTAATTTGTTTCAAATCTCAGAAGGACCGTGTAAGTCAATGAGTTGCTTGTGGATTCTCATTTGGAAATGATTCCACATCTTGGAACCTTCACCACAAGGTGTTCTCCTCAACACAATATTTGTATTAATTATTTGGGAATTCCAAACAATGTACCCCAATCACACTCACTTCCCATTCCTCTTAAGTCCCCCTCACAATCCCAAAGCCAAACCAAGTCCAATTTGTGTTGCCCATATAGTCACTGAAGCTTGGTCAAACTCCCAGCGGCCAACCTCTTAAAGATACTTGATTTCCAGCCTGGTTTACAAAGTGAGTCCAGGACAGCCAAGGCTAACACAGAGAAACTCTGTCTCAAAAAAAAAAAAAAAAAAAAAAAAAAGAAAAAAAAAGGCTGGAGCCGGGCGTGGTGGCGTACGCCTTTAATCCCAGCACTTGGGAGGCAGAGGCAGACGGATCGCTGTGAGTTCGAGGCCAGCCTGGTCTACAAACCGAGTCCAGGACAGCCAAGACTACACAGAGAAACCCTGTTTCCGAAAAACCAAAAACCAGGGGGGAAAAAAAAAAAAAAAAGGCTGGAGAGAGCTCAGAGGTTAAGAGCACTAACTGCTGTTCCAGAGCTCATGAGTTCAATTCCCAGCAACCACATGGTGGCTCACAACCATCTATGAAATCTGATGCCCTCTTCTGGCCTGCGAGTATATGTGCAGGCAGAACATTGTATACATAATAAATGAATAAATCTTTTTTTAAAAAAATATTTAATTTAATTTATTTTATTTTATTTAATTTTAATTCATGTGTGTTGGTGTGGGGGTGTCAGATCTTGGAGTTACAGACAGTTGTCAGCTGCCATGTGGGTGCTGGGAATTGAACCCGGGTCCTTTGGAAGAGCAGGCAGTGCTCTTAACACTGAGCCATCTCTCCAGCCCCATGAATAAATCTTTTTTAAAAATCACAAAAAAAAAAAAAAAAAGAAAGAAAGAAACTTGATTCCTTCTCCACACCCACCAGAAGCCATCAACTGTGAAGAACTACACTTCAGCATTTCTGACAATTTTAAAGGACTTTTTTCACTTGATCTTAGGCAAAAGGCTGAGAAGCGATTTAAAGGACTGCTTTCAATGGCTTCCTTTGGGGGCTGGGGGTTGTCATCTAATCTTTCAATGCCTCTCATTCTCAGTTATGAGACTGTAGTCATGGATATTACTGGAAAAGAAGCTTCCTTTTGGGGCTGGAGAGATGGCTCAGAGGTTAAAAGCACTGGCTGCTCTTCTTCCATAGGTTCTGAGTTCAATTCCCAGCAACCACATGGCGGCTCACAGCCATTTGTAATGTGATCATGTAATGTGATCATGGACTTCCACATCCGTGACATCAACTGGATCCCTGGCAGCAGCACAGATCACAGACATTGGATCGTGGACATCATCATAGCCTCCTGTGGCAGCAGCAAGGAGCACGTTAATACCTTGAGGACACTCGGTCCGGAAAATGACATCATCTTGGACATCCTGCTGCCTCTCAGAGTCAGGTGATGGTGGAGATGGGCAGTGTGTTTGGTGGCAGGACCTGCGAAGAGCTCCAGGCTGTTGCACACCCTACCCGTTCCCCAAGCACTGCCACCCGGTTTGCATTCTGTTTGCAGCTCCTAGGCAGCTCCCCTCTACCCAGCACAGGGAGAGCTGGTGGACGTCCCGGCCTCCTGGCGGCCCCAGGACCAGCTGCATTCCGCAAGGACAAGCTCTTTTCCTGCTTCCCTACCTGTCGAGGCCTCTGCTTCAAGGTGTTTTTTTTTTTCTTTTAGTTTTTTTTTTTTTTTTTTAAGGTTCATCTTTATGATACATGGATTGCATTCCAGTAGTTTTTTTTAAAAAAGATTTTATTTATTTATACAGTATTCTGTCATGTGTGCCTGCATGCCAGAAGAGGGCACCAGATCTCATTATAGATGGTTGTGAGCCATCATGCGATTGCTGGGAATTGAACTCAGGACCTCTGGAAGAGCAGTCAGTCAGTGCTCTTAACCTCTGAGCCACCTCTCCAGCCCTTCTTCTTGTTTTTTGAGACAGGGTTTCTCTGTGTAGCCCTGGCTGTCCTAGACTCACTTTAGACCAGGCTGGCCTTGAACTCAGTGATTGCCTGCCTCTGTCTCTGGAATGCTGGAATTACAGGCATGCACCACCACGTTTGACCTTTTTCAGTGACTTGGTAAGCATGCACACCAATCCTTTCACTTTCAGATTCTTTTCCTTTGTGCTTTTGGTCAGATTGACACACACCTTCTTCAGTGACTTCACTTTACGGTTGGAAAGCATGATTCTAATTTGGTGAACCACCACCTTGGGTTCCACAGGCATCTTTCTGGTATATTTAAAAACCATAGCTATGATGCGGCTTTCTGATCAACTTGGTGAACAGGACGAGTTAACTAAACAGAGCTCTGATGTGGGAACCACATCTTAAAAGGCCTCTGGTTCTTTTTATTTTAAAAAAATATTTATTTGTTTGTTTTAATGTATATGAGTGCTCTATCTGCATGTACACTTGCATACCAGATCTCATTATAGATGGTTGTGAGCCACCATGTAGTTGCTGGGAATTGAACTCAGGACCTCTGGGACAGCAGACACTGCCATCATCTCTCTAGCCCAAGCCCCTGAATCTGAGTCTGAGGTCAACTTGGTCTACATAGTTGACTGTTTCAGAACAGTCAGGGCCACATAGAGAGATCCTCTCTCAAACACACACACACACACACACACACACACACACACACACACACACACAGTTTGTACTTCATTATTTATGGTCAGTTCTTGGTGCAGGGCCCTGGGTAGAGTTCAGGTCCTGCTATAAAAGAAATCTTGCTGGGAGGTGGGGGTGCACACCTGTAATCCCAGCACTCAGGAAGCAGAGGCAGGTGGATTGCTGTGAGTTCGAGGCCAGCCTGGTCTACAAAGTAAGTCCAGGATAGCTAAGGCTAACACAGAGAAACCCTGTCTAGAAAAAAAAGAAAAGTAGCCAACTACAAAAGCAGAACATGACAGGAGTTCTAGATTCATGCTTCTTCCTTTGTTGTTGTTGTTTTTGGAGGCAGGGCTTCTCTGTGTACCCCTGGCCATCCTTAAACTCACTCTGTCAACCAGGCTGAGATCCAGCTGCCTCTGCCTCCTGGGATTAAAGGTGTTTGTGTGTCTTCCTTTTTCTTATCCTGTGAGTGTTTTTTTCCATAAGTTACCTTACTTACAGGCAAGGAGGCAGCCAAGACTTCCTGATGTACTGCATCCAGGTATAGGGCCAAAGCCGAACCCAGCATTGGATTACAGGATTATGGGTGGTTAGCTGGTCTCAACAGGCAGCCCATTTGCCTTGCTTGCAGGTTTTGTTCAATTCCCGGCAAGCTCAGTTTGTGAAAGCTACAAAAGCTCCACACCAAGTTTCCCACTGTACCCACTTTTAACCTGCAGTCTATCTTAATGAGTTCCAAGAGACACAGGAAGCCTGTGTCTTCAGGAAGAGGACAGAGAAAAGCCCGGGATGGCAGTGCTGGGCCTTGTACCAACTCAGTTGCTTGTTACCCTCACCTCTTCAGGCTGCTACAGGACCTTCTGCAGTCATGAAGGAGAAAAATGGAGCCATGTCACAGGGGGTAATGTGTTAACTGATGGCACTTTGCTGGCCTTAAAAAAAAAAAAAAAGGCAGAGAGGGGACCGGGTGGTGGTGGCGGCAGCACATGCCTTTAATCCCAGAACTTGGGAGTCAGAGGCAGCAGATCTCTGTGAACAGAGCGAGGCCAGGAAAACAAAACAAAACAGCCGTAAGAGGACAGCTCAGTCAGTGCTACAGTACATGGGGTGGATCCTCAGCAGGTCAGTAGCTTAGGTGTTGGCCTTGAAGGTCTTAGGTTTGATGCCCAGCATTGCATAAACCATAGACGGTGGTGCGTATCTGTAATCCAAACACTCAGAAGGTAAAGGCAGGAAGACTAGAAAGTCAAGGTTACCCCAGCTACTCGATACCCTGTCCCTAAAAAGGAAAGAAAAAAAATCAGAAGGACCAATTTTGAGCTGGCAGCTTTACTCTAAGCCTCTGAAAACACATTCCTGGGGTCAGGGAAAGAGGTCAAAGTTGGGGAGGCCAAACGTGGAGGAACCAGGAGGAAAGTATATGTGAAGGGGACATCACAGGGAATCTTATGCACGCACGGATGTGCACACGGGACAAAGTTGCTAGAACTCCCGGGCATGGGTTCGCATATGGCGCAGCAGATGCGAGTTGCGACTGAAGCCACGTCCACACAGCACACAGGAGTAAGGCCTTGCGCCTGTGTGAACCAGCAGGTGGCGCAGCAAGTTGGCGCTGCGATTGAAGCTCTTGCCACACTCCGGGCACTCCTGGGGTTCTTCCAATTCTTGCCTTGACCCATTGTGTGTGGCCAGGTGGCGCTGCAGGTGCGCATTGCGCCGGAAACTGCGGCTGCAGGTTGGGCAGCTGTAGGGCCTTTCGCCGGTGTGGCTGCGGCGGTGGCGGGCCAAATTGGAGCTGTTGCGGAAGCGGTGACCACAAGTGTCACAGGCGTGGGGCTTCTCCCCAGTGTGGATGCGTTGGTGGCGTGCCAGGTGGGCACTCTGGCTAAACCCCTCTCCGCATTCGCTGCATCGGCAGGGTTTCTCTCCCGTGTGGCTGCGCAGGTGGCGGGTCAGGTCTCGCATTTGGCGGAAACTTTTGCCACACTGGGCACAGTGGTAAGGCCGGAGGCCACCATGGGTCAACAGATGACGAACAAGGCCCGCACGTCTCACAAATCGTTTGTTGCACTGAGGACAGGCATGGGGCTTCTCACCTGTGTGCACCTGCTGGTGGCTGATCAGCTGGGAACTTTGGGTGAAACAGCGGCCGCAGATCTGGCAGGAGAACGGTCGTTCGCTGGTATGGACTCGCCTGTGAGTCATGAGGTGCTCGCTTCGTCGGAAGGCCTTACCACAGTCACTGCACACATAGGGCTTGCTCTCCTGGCGAGAGTTAAGGCTGCCGGGGTCTTCTGATGACTGATGGTCCTTGTCCTTGGCATGGATGCGCAGGTGACGCTTTAAGCTAGAGCGTCGTTGGAAGGTCTGCCCGCAGTGGGTGCAGAGAACGATCGTCACTTCTGGCACTTTCATCTTACCTTCTGAGTCTGGCTTGGGATTTTGTTCCTGGGCATGTGCCCGCAGGTGCTTCATGAGGCTGGAGCGACGCTGGAAGCCCTGGTCACACTCAGCACACCGGAAGGTGGGCTCAGAGAAATGCGTTAGCAAGTGCTTTGTCAGGTGTGAGCTCTGGCGGAAGCGGTGGCTGCAGAGATGACAGGCGTGCGGCCGCTCATCGGTGTGCGTGCGCATGTGCAGTTTGAGGATGGAGCTGCGCCCGAAAGTCTTCCCGCACCACAGACACTGGAAGGAACGGGACCTTGGGTGAGCTCGAGAGCTAGGATGAGACTGTAGCTGGTGGGCCTTTAAGTGGGACAGCTGCGGGAAGCTCACTCCACACTCTGTACATATGAACCGCGTGTCTGCCTGGGACTGTGGGCCATCTGCAACTCCTCTGACCGCCGCAGCTTCACTGCTGTCAGCAGGGGTCCCTTCCCAGCCAGCACTGCTTGTCTCTTGCCCCAGCGTCTGGGTAAGAGGCTCTCCTGCAACTCCAGGGCTCTCTGTCTGGGATTCCGGTAAGGTGATGACAGGCCAAGTAGTCACTTTAGGCTTTTCAGCGTGCAGTTCCTCCTTGTCAGCTGCTTTGCTTCCAAGTTCTGTAGAAGAAGCAAATGCAGAGAGCTGGGAATTAAAGCACACCTTTATTCCCAGCAGTTTGAGAGGCAGAGGTGAGTAGACTTGTGAGTTTTTTTGTTTGTTTGTTTTTTTAAGATTTATCTATTTATTACATATACAGTGTTCTGCCTGCTTGTACACCTGCAGGCCAGAAGAGAGCATCAGATCACATTATAGATGGTTGTGAGCCACCATGTAGTTGCTGGGAATTGAACTCAGGACCTCTGGAAGAGCAGGCAGTGCTCTTAATCGCTGAGCCATCTCTCCAGCCCCTGGACCCGTGAGTTTGCTGCTAGCCTGGTGTACATAGACAGTTCCAGAAGAGCAGCCTTGGCTGCATAGAGACCCTGCCTCACAACGCAATAGCCAAGAAGAAAAGAATAAGAACAAGCAGGAGCATCATCAGCAGGTGATGGGACCAGAAGCAGAAGGCAAGCCAGGGTCCTGCAAAGCCAGTGGTGGAGAGAGCCTGAGGACAAACAAGGTCGTCTCTGATCCCCACTCCTTGCTTCCTGCTGTTTCTCAGACAGCACCTCCACATTGCCTGCAATTATGAGTCGCACCGCGTCAGCCTCCCAAATGCTGATATTACATCATACACCACCATGCCCTGGCTCCACCACATCCTTTGAAAGCATACAACTTAGGCCCACTAAATATATTCGCAGTGTCCTAAGGCTACACAGAGAAACCCTGTCTTGAAATACCAAAATAAATAAAAATAAATAAATTCAGTGTCATGCAACAATCACAGCTATTTCACATCCATTAGCAGTCTCTTTCTTGACAATTTCTTTTCCTTTTTTTTCTCTATTTATGTGTACAGGTACTTTGCATGCGTGTATGTATGCATGCACACACCATGGGCAGGAAGTGTCCACGGAGGCCAGGAGACATGGCTGGGTGTAGCACTGCAGGCCTCTCTAGTTCAGTGTGCGGGGGGCAGTGGCAGGGGGATCTTGAGTTGAAGAGCAACCTGGGCTACATAATGAGACCATGTCTAAGAATAATAACTGCTTTATTAAAAAAGGGGGGGAGGAGGCGGGGGTTGTCAAAGAGCTTTCGAAAAGGGAAAGGGGAAATTTGCTAGATTCAGTTACTAAGCAAATCAGTGAACAAAATAGAAGCCTCTGTCAGCATCCATCTATCAAAAGGTTAGAAAGCCAGGTGGTGCCTGGAACTGTGAGCAGAGAGCCTTCAGGGGCCATGACTGTGGAGGGACTTACCAAGAGGGTTTTCAGGCCAAGCTTTCTTCTCCGAGGTATCTTCAAAGGTCAGAGACTCCTGCAAGGAGAGCCAAGACCCCTCTGAGTGAAGAATAGGCTCTGTGGCCTGAGTGAGATGGAAACACTTTCTGGGATTAAACAGAAAAAAGAAAAAGAAAAAAAAAAGCGCTAAAAGGCAGAGCGTAGAGAACGTTCTGGGGCCTGAGAAGGACCTGCGATACGGATCAGCTCAGCTTACCAACACCGCTGCCAGCTCTTGGTCTCTGGAATGTTCCTCAAGCCATGACGGGCCCTGGGAGGGGTCTGACAGCATTGGGAGAAGACTTTGATGTTAGAAGGCAGTATTATCAGCGATGCAGGGCTTTAAAGACATGACCACCCATCCTCCAAAACCATGGCCCTATCTGGCCTCTCCCACCACATACTCCTCCCTCGATTTCCAGCCCCACCCCATGGATGCCGGGGACGCCGGGGTCACCAGCTCCTCACAGCTTTCTTGAGGGTCCTGGAGTGTCTCCTGGGGCTCTGGGCTCACTGGCCAGTTTGAACTTGGGGCGAGCGTCCACTCCTCGGGTTCAGCAGGCCTGACGGGCACTGGCTGAGACGGGGACACTTCATGCAACGGACCCAGGGCTGCAGAGTCCTCTGAGGGCATCTCCCTTTTGGGGCTGTGGCTGGGGACCTGGGAAGGGCTATTTTGGTCCTCTGGGATGATGTCAGCAGGGGCGCTCTTGCCAGCACTGAAGCTAAAATCCTGTTGAAAACATCTGTCTCAGGAGGCAGACAGGCTGCCTTCCATCCATTGTCTCCTGAGTCTACCAGGACAGGACAGGAAGACAGGTCAGTCACACATTTAAGAAAGTAAGAACGAGGGGCTGGAGAAGAGAAACAGCTCAGAGGTTAAGAGCACTGGCTGTTCTTCCAAAGGTCCTGGGTTCAATTCCCAGCAACCACATGGTGGCTCATGAGCATCTATAATGAGATCTGGTGTCCTCTCACATACAGGCAAAATATTATATCTATATCTTTTTTTTTTAAGGTAAGAATGAGTTTGTGGGTGTGATAAGGGACAGGAGAGCAGAAGGGGCGCTTTCATATTCTACTTTATAAGAACACATTTGTACTTCCTACTCAGGAATCTACATGTACATTCTAGTAACAGCTTAGCACGCACAACACTGTTAATGGTCTGTTCCAAGTTAAGCCCTGTGCAGGACCAGATGCCTCTGGAGGACGAGACTGACAGCAGCAGAAATGGAGCAAGAAAAGAGTGTGGGGTGATAGAGAGAATTCAGGCACGACAAACATTAGAAACGTGACCAGAGGCAAGAGGCAAGCCGGCTTTGTGTGTTCAGAGCCAGAACGGTCTACACAGATAGAATACAGGACAGTCAAGGCCACATGGAGAGACTGTGTTTCAAAAAACGAAAAGAAATGTGACCACTGAATAGTGACACTAAGTCTGATTGACAGGCTTGACTGGAGGCCCCACCCCCTTCTTGCTGCCTGGAGATGAGACAGGAGGCACTTTTCCTGTTTTGCTTAAGCTATTAGTCGGCTGCCCTCTATGCACCAGCTCTCTGTATAAAAGACTGGATTCGTAGCTCTGCCCACTGCCTTTGTGGTGATGGATTCTAGTTACAGACTGAGGCAAAGCGGAATTTGCAGAGCTTTCTTCTTTGAGGTAAGCAGTTTCTGTCCACGCACCCCTACCCAGACAGCTCTCGTAACCACCCGGCCCTACAATCTCACCAGTGGCCCCACGTGGCTGGTGTCTCTGGGCACGCCCTCCAGCAGCCGGACCACCTCCTCTCCGTCCCTGAGCGGCTGGCCCTTCAGGCGGCTCAGCACATGCGGGGGCAGGACGCTCAGGAACTGCTCCAGCACCAAGAGCTCCAGAATCTGCTTCTTGGTGTGCAGAGCCGGCCGTAGCCAGTGGTTGCAGAGTTCCCGGAGCCGACCCAGGGACGCCCGCGGCCCCATATCTTCCTGGTACTGGAAGCACCTGAAGAGCTGGTGGGCCACCTCGGGCCTAGGCCGGGCCTCTGCCAGCCTGGGGTCCTCGCCGACAATCTCATCGTCCTCCAGTTTCACTGCTCCGAATGGCTCTTGTTCCTGGGCGCCTGAGACTGGTTCTGCCAGCATCTTTCAAAACTCCTGTGACCGGACCGGCTCTTAGATTTCTTTCTTCAGTTCCTCCCACACCTGTGGACCCAAAGAAAGGGCTTAAGATCAGGTGCCCCGGCCTGGCGGTGTTGGCTCACGCCTTTAATCCCAACACTCCGGAGGCAGAGGCAGGCGGATCTCAGTAAGTTCGAGGCCAGCCTGGTCTACAAAGTGAGTCCAGGACAGGCAAGGCTACACAGAGAAACCCTGTCTCGAAAAACAAAAAGAAACAAACAAAAAAAGGCAGGTGCCTGTTTTCCCAGCACGCAGCACGTGGAGGCAAGAGGATCAGGAGTTCAATGCCAGCCTTATCTACATAAGGGGAAAAAAAGCTCACAAAACCAAGATATACTGCAGGAAGGCTAACCCCTACCTGAGTTACAGGCATTTAAAAATATGAATGTGGGTCTCACACAGAGGTCTATATAGTCCAGGACAGCCAGAAATAAATAGAAAGACCCTATCTTAAAAAAAAAAAAAAAAAAGGCAGGGGGTGTCTAGAGAAATGGCTCACTGACTGCTCTTCCAGAGGACTTGGGTTCAAGCCACAGCCTTCTGTGATAATTCACCGTCAGACTTCTGACATCTCTTCTGGCCCCTGAGGGCACTATATGCATACATTGCACAGACACATACGTAGAAAAAACACCTCCACACAATAAATAAATAAATCTAAAAAACAAAAAATTAAAAATCGAATGTGGTTCTGGGCGTTGGTGGTGCACAGCTTTAGTCTTAGCACTCAGGAGGCAGAGGTAGGTGGGTCTCTGTAAGTTTGAGGCTAGCCTGGTCTACAAAGCGAGTCCAGAACAGCCAGGACTACAAGAGAAACCCTGTCTCAAAAAACCAAAACTAGGGGGCTGGAGAGATGGCTCAGAGGTTAAAAGCACCGCCTGCTCTTCCAGAGGTCCTGAGTTCAATTCCCAGCAACCACGTGGTGGCTCACAACCATCTATACTGAGACCCGATGACCTCTTCTGGCTTGCAAATGTTCATGCAGACAGAACACTATATACATAATAATAAATAAAATCTTAAAAAAAACAAAACAAAACAAAACAAAACTATAAAAGATTAAAAAAAAAATTTTTTTTTAATTGAATGTGGCTTTCTGAGAAGACACTTTCCCACTGTCAAGGGTGAAGACTCAGTGGTAGGAAGGCCCAGACAGAGCCGTCATGCACAGACAGAAAAACCAGGCAGTTCCAGTGCAGAGGTGGCGGTGCACACCTTTAATTCCAGTATTTGGGAGGCAGAGACAAGCAGATCTCTGAGTTCGAGCCAGCCTAGTTTACAGAGTGAGCTCTAGGGCCGCCAAGGCTATACAGAGAAACTCTCTATCAAAAAACCAACCAAACAAGGTAGCTCTGGGGAGCTGGGATGTGAGTTAGCTGGTTGCATGCTCGCCTTGTGTGCACAAACTTCTGGGTTCAGTCCCAAGCAGCACTGCATGCACTGGGCATGGTGGGCAGGTCTACAGCCCAGAGGACCTGAAGTTCACAGGCACACTTGGCTACCCGTGACATTTTAGACTAACCCAGCCTAGGACTTTGTGTGGGACAGCAAGGGGCGGGGATTGGTGAAAGTGGGAACAAAGATAGTTTGGTGATGGAGAGCATTTGTCATGAGAGGACATGGTTTGGGTCTCAGGACCCACTTAACAAGAAGACGTGTTCCCATACACATCTGAAACCTTGCCAGTGTGAGAGGCAGAGACGGGAGGATGGATGGGGCGCGCTGGCTGCCAGTGTAGCTAAAATCAAGACCAGGTTCAGGAAGAGACCCAATTCAAAGAACTAAGGCAGATGGTGACAGTGGAGCATACACAATGCTGTCTTTCTTTGTACTCTCAAAGGTATGCACACACCGGTGCATACAACACACACACACACACACACACACAGAAGCAGGACCGTTCTGGATGACTATCCTGTTGCACATCCACAGGAGGCATTTCTTTCACCTACCCTTTCCTTCTGATGCAGCCACTGGGGGCCTGGAGTCGTGCGGGAGAAATTAAGGATGCAAAAGCGGTTCATCTCTCAAGACTGAAGACAGTGGTTACAGCACTTGTTGCTTTTATAAAGGACCCAGGTTGGTTCCCGGCATCCGTATGGCCCAGTTCAGGCCATCCAGTGCTCTCTTCTACCCTCTGGGCCCCACCGGGCAAACATGCAGTGCACATACATGCACGAAGGCAAGACATGTGTCCAGACAAAATAAAAATAAACAAATCTCTTAAGATTTTGTATTTTAGGGCTGGACAGATGGCTCAGAGGTTAAGAGGACTGTCTGTTCTTCCAAAGGTCCTGAGTTTAATTCCCAGCAACCACATGGTGGCTCACAACCATCTATAATGGTGCTCTCTTCTGGTATACAGGCTCACATGTGGGCAGAATACTGTACAAATAGTAAATAAATAAATCTTAAAAAAAAAATTTTTTTTTGATTTTCATTTCAGCCCTTTCAGGTCTGTAGCTTGGAGGAACAATTCAACAAGTTCTGTCTTCCCCATAGACCTTCCAGAAGGAATCTGGGTTCTTCACAGTCAGTATGTAAAAGAATGAATGCATGCATATGTACATACATGCCTCTAGGTGGACACTTGTTTTGCAGATTCATAACACATACACACCCTTTTTTTTCCTTTTGAAAAACAGTGTATTCGGTACACTACAACAGAGCTGTGGGCTGTGCAGTAACGAGAGCATCGCCACCTAGCTTTGGACTCAGTCCCACCTCACCTCCGAAGTCGGATTACAGCTCTTTCTGTCCACACCTCTCCAGCTAGCAACGGAAAGTGTTCATGACTGTCCACCAGGGGGCACTAGTTCTACAGGCACAGGCCCCTCCCCCCTCCCTCATTTTCCTCTAAAGCCAGAGGGCCTGTGCCTTCCTTTTTAAGGACTAGGGACTCTGTCAATTCAGCCCAGCTCAGTTAATCAGTACTACTCAGAAGGCTTTAAGCTTCCCTTTCCAGGTTGGGCATGGAAACCAGAGTCTCAGGAATGTTAGGCAAATATTCATCTACTAAGCCATATGTCAACCGGGTTAAGTTGCCTTAGAACAAGCTGGCACTTTGGCTGCCACTCCCTAGCTGACCCCAAGCCTTCCCATTAACCGAGGGAGTCCCGAAAGGGGGATGGGACCAGAGCCTCAGGCATAACTTTCTATCCCATTGGCCGCGGCTCAGCACGGCGCCACACAGGGAGCTAAGCGGCTATCAGGGGAAAGCGCCTCTGCCCTGAATTTAGGACAAAGTGTGTCCGGGGTGGAGAGTTCTCTAAATTTCTTTCGTAGGAGGGCTGTACCGTGTGGGGATGTCACAAAATAAGGGACATTCAGATTTTAAGCTGGCTTTGGGAAAAGAGAGGCATGTGGCGCTGAAATGACCCCCGCCCGGACTTAGCTCCCGACCCTTGGTCACAGTCCCCCCGCCCAATTCCTTTCCCGCCCACGCACACCCCAGCCCGGACTTAGCTCCCGACCCTTGGTCACAGTCGTCCCCCACCCCCGCCCGCCCACGCACACCCGGGCTCTTTCGTGCACTTCAGACATTCACTCCCTAGGTGCTTTTTCTATTGCAATTTTTTGTTTTGTTTTGTTTTGAGAGACAGGGTTTCTCTGTGTAGCTTCAGCAGTCCTGGGCTCACTTTGCAGACCAGGCTGGCCTCGAACTCAGTGATCCACCTGCCTCTGCCTCCAGAGTGTTGGGATTAAAGGCGTGTGTGCCACCATGCCCGGCTTGCAATTTTTTTTTTCCACCACTGGAGCCTCTGTTCCGAAACCCCGAAACACATCACCCCATTGGCTGCTGTACCCCAATCACTGATCACTGCAATCTCTTCCCCTGAGCAAGAGGCACGTGTCTAGTTCAGTAAGTCTTTGCCTGACGTTTAAAGTGACTTACTTCCAAGACTGAACACGTGCAATGAGTCGGCAAATATGAACTAAGCCCCGGGCCCAGTCCCCGGCGTGCATATACCAGGGGTGCTGAAACATGCCCCAAACCCCAGAACTTGGAGGGCAGAGACAGTAAGATCGAGTTCAAGGTCATTTTGAGAGCCACATTGGAACTACACCTAGAGTGAGGTACAAAGCTGGCCCCGACAACGTAGTGCGATCCTTTCTCAAAAGAAAAAACAAAAGCGGGGTTGACGATCTTAGAAGTAGGGCATTTGCCTAGCCAGCACACCAAGCCCTAACCTAACCTCTCTTTCACACACACAGGAAACAGGATTTCATTCCGCCGCTTGGAGAAGCATATGAAAAACAGAGGGGCTGGGGAGATAGCTCTCTGAGGTTAAGGGCACAGGCTGCTCTTCTAGGGGGTCATGAGTTCAATTCTCAGCTCCCACACAGCGGCTCACATCTGTTTATGGGATCCAACGCCCTCTTCCGGCTAGCATGCAAACAAAATCTTCACACACATAGAAAATAAGGAAACCTTAAAGACAACCAGAGAATGACGTCACCGTTGCAGTGGATGCTTGTGAATACCGAACATTCCTCAGCCCAGCCAGCAGCGCTCTGGTGCCCTCTTCATCCAGCTCAACCCACGTGCTACAAGTTCAGAGAGGCCAAGAGTGACGACTCACTCACAGCTACACTGCTCCCTAACGTGAAAATGAGGCTCTGGGCCCATTATTTCCGGCCCCCCTCCGGGAGATTTTTTGCCAGGATTAGCTTGGAGCATCACAGCACGGACGAGAAACGCAGAATTCCAGACTTATGTCCAAAAACCCCAGCTAGTTAAGGAAAACTGCTGGAATTTCTAAGGGCCGCCCCAAATCGGTCTGCAGGAGATGGAATTCAGGCGAGTTGGCCGTAGAAAGTCTGTCCCTCCCCCGCCTCAGGTCTCCAGGACAAAAGCCCTATTACTATGCATCTCTGTAGGGGGTTGGTTGGGTGTGGGGCGAGAAAGTCCTTCAGTGAAATCTGCTAAATCTATCTGTAGATACTGCCATAGAACCTGCCTACACTGGGGAGGGCAGGAGGGGGGAGGAGGGGGAGGGGGGATCAGAAGCTAGATGGGTATTCGGAAATAAATGCCCCCTCTCCCAGCGAGTGGTTTAATTTGCTTGAGCTTGTTGGCCTGGTTTCTTTAGACCCTGGCTCCTCTCCTGGCGCTGGCCAGTCCACCTGGGAACACATGGCACGTCACCTCCGGGACCCTCCCTCGTGTCCCCAAGGCCACAAATGCTTCATGCTGTCTGGCTTTGGAGTCTCCAGTACAGTTGCCCACTTGTTTGCTCCCAAAAGTCTTGGGAACCTACCAGTAGGGCCCAAAACCCTCCTCCACTCTCCACACTGCTGTAAGCTGGTAACCCAGCGCTCCGACTCACCACTCCAGGTACCTACCTACTCCCGAGGCTGAGATGTTTGGGCGGGGGGTCCTCGGAGGGATCCTGGACAAGAGCCAGCGTAGGGCCAGCCTGGGGAAGGACTCCGGGGAAATGGAACAGGAAGTTCCCTGCCTGCCCCATCCCTTTCAGGTAAGGGGATAGAGGGGCTCCCAGGAATTAACCCTTTATCTCCCAGTTCGGGTGGGTGGGGGGAAGGGCGGGGCCAGAGAGAGCAAGACAAAGGTGATGAATCCAGATTCGAACTCTGCCAAGGCTGGGTGAGGGTCAAATTACGCTAAGGCAGAGCTTCCCTCTCTAAACTGGGACAGCTGCGTGCCCTTTTGGGGACAAGAGCTGCTGTTTTAAGTGCTTGCTGTGTGCAGTCCTCTTTGCTTGATTTTCATTCACGTAACCACTATTAATCTACACTGTGTATCAAACAGCGGGCTCTAAGGGCAAAGAGCTAAACTGAGGAACTGAGAAACGGGACCCTGCCTCTGGGGTGTAGGGGCAGGCCAAGGAACAGGAAAGACAGCAGTAGTAAGAAAATGAACCAGGCCAGGCAGAGCGTCAGAACACTAATCTCACGACTCAGGAGGCAGAGGCAGCTGTAACTCTGCGAGTTCAAAACCAGCCTGGTCTATTATAGTGAGTTCCGGGTCACACCGCGTGACTTAATGAGATCCTGTCTCCTTAGCCGTTCAGGCCTAGCTCAGCTGAGCATGGAGTTCAGGATAAGACTGGCTACGTGAAATCCTGCCTCAGAAAACAAATACTGGGCCAGTGGCTCCCACACGTCTTCTGACCTCCTCATGTGTCTCCACCTCACCCCTAAATAAATACATGTAGTAAGAAGAAAAAAAGAAAGAAAGAAAAGGCAGGGGGAAACGTAAGATGTGATAACGAAGAAAGAACTACTCAATCCATATAGCTCTCTAAGGTCCCCCCAGGATCTGGTTAATGGCTTTTGTCCTACTGACACTGCCCTCTGCCTCACCCCGCCCCTCAGGGGAAGTGACCTCCTAGACCGCTTTGGAACCCACTTCTTCTAAGTCAAGCCCTCCTTCTTGCTTTGATGGCCTTCTTACTACCTGCTCCCTAGGAGAGGAGCACTTCCGGGACTCAGTGGTGCTGTCTGGTGTGTCCGCCACGCCCCAGACTGCTCTCCATTACTCTGAGGGGCAAGGAAACTGTGGCGCTGGTCGCCCTACAGCCCTGATTACTCAGTCTGTTGTGACTAGGCCCAGCCTTGCTCTGGCTGCTCTCAAGTTCCCCCTGCTTGCATCAGCACCAAAACTTATTTTTAATTGTCTGGGATGGATCTCACTGGACCACCCAGGAGGTACTAGTCTTCTTACTGCGCATTACGGCCTCGGCACAGGGCCCAGCACCTGGCACTCAGGACACAGAAAAAGGCTGAACGACAGCAGATCGCAGCTACCATCCTCCAGATGTTTCCAGGTTTTCAAACTCAGAGCATCTCCCCTTCCGGCTGCAGACTCCTCCCACAATCCTGCAATTTTGACTCCTCTAGAAGCCCCACCCCCAACAGAGGTAGGCGGGCCGGGTAGGGGTGGGGGGTTCTGGAATAGGCGTGGCTTTCTCGGGAGGCGCAGCCGGAGTAGCAGAGGCTTGGAGTGCTATCTCTTCCAGGGCCTCCTGCGGTTTTCTGCACAGCTGAGCACAGTGGGTGGAATCCAGCCTATCTCTTGTTGCGGTGGCCTAGGGGGAGGGGGGAGGGGAGAGGTAGCAAAGTTTCTGAGAGCAGAGTGGAAGTCTGAGGCGTTTAAAACTCACGTAAACAGCCTCCCTCAACTCCAGCCTCCCTGAGTGGTGGAAGCCCGCCTATGTGCACTCTCACACACTAGCCCTGTATTAGGGCCTACCCTGCTTCTTGAACGCTAGTGGATGTAGCCGCCCACCATGGGGACGCAGAAGCCATCTTGTGCCCAGCAGAGGGCCCTTGACTGATGGCCCAGGAGAACCAAGGTCATATGGGTGGGAGGGCTCAGAGAACTGGTGGGTCAGAAAAGCCTCTCCTCCCAAACTGTTGCTTCCGGCCTGGCAAGCCGGAGAAACACTCAGGAAGTGGATGGGACAGGTGGGTACAACCTCCACTGTGCTCAGGTATAGAGATGCAGGGCATCTAACAACTCTCTTACAAATTTGGTTATGCGGCAGGGTGTGGTGGCGCACTCCTGTAATCCCAGCACTCGGGAGGCAGAGGCAGAAGGCTGGCTGTGCGTTCGAGGCCAGCCTGGTCTACAAAGTGAGTCTAGGACAGGCAGGGCTACACAGAGAAACCCTGTCTCAGAAAAAACAAAACAAAACCCAAATTGGTTATATGTGTGTGTGTGTGTGTGTGTTCCTGCTGAGCACATGTGTATACAGGTACACGTGTTTTCACATGCGTGTGCAGGCTGAAAATTTGTAAGTCGACTTCCTTGATTACTCCCCCCCTCCCGCCCCAGACAAGGTAGCTTTGGCTGTCCCAAAACTCACCATGTAGACCAGGCTGTCCTTGAACTCACAGAGGGATATCCCCCTGCCTCTGCCTTTCTTCCAAGTGCTGGGGTTAAAGGCATGCACCACTATGTTTGGCTCTTTCCACTTCTTTTTTTTTTTTTTTTTCAGACCAGGCTGGCCTCAAACTCACAGTGATCCTCCTGCCTCTGCCTCCCCAGTGCTGGGATTAAAGGAGTGTGCCATCGCACCCAGTTTAGTAGGGCATTTTCTTGATTAATGATTGGTGTGGCCAGCCAACTCACTAAGAATGCTGTCACCCCTGGGCGAGGGGTCCTGGGTCGTCTAAGAAAGTAAGTCGAGCAACCTAGAACGAGCGAGCCAGTGAGCAGTGTTTGTTTCTTCATGACCTCTGCTTCCGTTCCGGTCTCCAGCTTCCTGCCCTGACTTCCTGTCCTGACTTCCCTTTATAAAGAGCTGTAAGGTTCAGGGTGACATAAACCTCTTCCTCCCCGAGTTGTTTGTGGTCACAGCTAATATAAGCAAAGGCACACCGCCTTCTCAGGGATTCTGTCTTCTTGGCATTTTGTCACAATTAAACAGGAGAGGAGATTGCCCACAGATGAAGTGTCATTTGCATCACATCAAGGGCACAGCAGTCTGAGCGCTCACTGTTGATGTGGACCTTGGTCCCCTGGCAGAAGTCGTCTCAGCTTTTAGTCCTGGGAACTTACTCCCACCCAGTATATACCTCACTTTTTAGAAGGAAGCCACTTACACACCAGTGTCTAAGGAGTGGGGAGTTATGCCCTCCGCCTTGGAGAAGACAGTAACTGCATAACTTATTTTAACTTTATTTACTTGCTTTTCAGCGCTGGAGACTGAGCCTGGGCATGGTCACTGAGTTCAGCGAGCTTCCCTGTTTTTTTGTTTTTGTTTTTTTTTTTGTTTTTTGTTTTTGTTTTTGCCAGAGTTCTCTCTATGTTGACTAGGTGTACCTGCCTCAGTCTTCTGAGGGAGTGGGTCTTGAGGCATGTACCCAGCACCCAGCTCCCTATGTCTCTTTAAAACCACACCTCTTTATTTTGTTGACTTAGCACTTTTTTGCTTCCTGGTATAATTAGATCATCTGTGTAGTATATTCCTGACTTATTCTAAAATCAAGCCATTTTTATTTTTCTTTCTTTTTAAAATAGTTAATTTAATTTTTTTTTTACCTGAAACCCGTCTCTCTACTGAACATAGAAAGAATTGTTATTGTTTTTTTGTTTGTTTGTTTGTTTTGTTTTTTTGAGACAGGGTTTCTCTGTGTAGACTTGGCTGTCCTGGACTCCCTTTGTAGACCAGACTGGCTTCAAACTCACAGCGATCCGCCTGCCTCTGCCTCCCGAGTGCTGGGATTAAAGGCGTGCACCACCACCGCCCGGCTAGTTTATTTAATTTTATGTGCATTAGTGTGAAGGTGTCAGATCACTTGGAACTGGAGTTACAGACAGGTGTGAGCTTGAACCAGTCCTTTGGAAAAGCAGGTGGTGCTCTTAACCACTGAGCCATCTCTCCAGCCCTTTCTCTCTCTTTTTTTTTTTTTTAAGATTTATTTATTATTATGTATACAGTATTCTGCCTGCGTGTACACTTGCAGGCCAGAAGAGGGCACCAGATCTCATTATAGATGGTTGTGAGCCACCATGTAGTTGCTGGGAATTGAACTCAGGACCTCAGGATGAGCAGGCAGTGCTCTTAACCTCTGAGCCATCTCTCCAGCCCTCTTTTTCTTTTTTAAAAGATTTATTTATATTTATACAGTATTCTGCCTGCACGTGAGCCAGCACGATTAGTGATTTTAGCAGTACCTAACACTAGTCTAATGCTCCAAAGAGATCAGTCCTTCTAATCAGTCTCCCTAGCCCTTAGGAGCTAAGGCAACCTGAGTATAGAGTAAGTTTGAGGTCACCTCGGGGTACATAGCAAGGCCTAGCGTCCAACCAACCAACCAACCAACCAACAAACAAACAAACACCAGTAAAAAAAATATTGTCCCCATGTTTTCATATTCCAAGGTAAGAATGAACATACACACACTGTTTGAAAAATAGGTGTCCAGCCGGGCGTGGTGGCGCATGCCTTTAATCCCAGCACTCGGGAGGCAGAGGCAGGCGGATCGCTGTGAGTTCGAGGCCAGCCTGGACTACAAAGTGAGTCCAGGACAGTCAAGGCTACACAGAGAGACCCTGTCTCGAAAAACCAAAAAAAAAAGAAAAAGAAAAATAGGTGTCCTGGCCGGGCGTGGTGGCACATGCCTTTAATTCCAGCACTTGGGAGGCAGAGGCAGGTGGATCACTGTGAGTTCGAGGCCAGCCTCGTCTACAAAGTGAGTCCGGGACAGCCAAGGCTGCACAGAGAAACCCTGTCTCGAAAAATAAATGTCCTGACATGTCGAGAAGGGAGTCACAGGCTGAGAGGGGGAACACAGACCTTAGCAAGGGAAAGACTGAGGGGCCCTGCTGAAGGGGGCCCCACAGTGTGTGCCTGGGCATCTACGCTCTGGTGCTGAGCTGATCAGAGTGCCCTCGGGCCTCCGTGCCCAGCTGCTTCAGAGTCTAACTTAATTATGACTACAGCTTGAAAGTCAAGCCAACATAGGGACACTCTAGGTATCACATAGCAGGTGGTGACAGCTACAAAAAGTATTTCAGGACGATGACAGGGTTAGGGTTTCCTACAAACGTACTGACTTCTCAACCCTGAACGGCAGCCCTCAAGCCTGAGTGGCTTTTGAGCTTAGTTAGTTCCAGTGACTTCCGATGGCGTACATGTGAAATCTATCTTTATTTTACTTTCTTATCTCTCTTTCTCCCTTCTTCACCCTAATCCCTTCCAACACCTCAACATCAGGTAGGAGAGAAGTACAGTTAGTTGGGAGATAGGGCATAGTTTTTCTTGGCTAATTCCTGCTGTTCTGGGTCCCCAGGTTCCTTGAGGCAAGTCCAATCCTCGTTTCAGGATATTTTCGACTTCTCATCACATTGCAGCAACAGCAACCAGGAGCAGCAGGCGGGCAGCACCAGCTGCCTTCTTCTTTCTTGGAGCCCCCAGTCTCTCTCTGGATTTGGCATTTATTCCCACTGGCCAAGACCACACCCCCACATGAGGTAGTTCCCAGCTGACAAACATCATGCTCCCTCTCATGAGGCAGTTATCACCTGTGGAAAAACTGGAGCGGCTCCCATATCCCACACCTGGGATTAAAACATAACCATGTTTACATACCCTGAACCAAAACTTCCATAACAGATGTCCCTTTGTGCCTGCACTGTAGGATATTGGGTAGGCAGTATTCTGGGCACTGGGGGTGTAGAGGTTTGGAAATTTCTGGTCCAGAATTTCATAGCTGACCCTGCGGTCAACAGTCAGAAATAGAAGACGTTGACATTGCTGTCTGAAAGGTTCCTCCTGTCCTCTTGGTGCTTGACCAGGACAAGGGAAGGCCAAGTGATCACAAAAACTCTGGTACAAATGTTAGGGTTCTTGAATAGCCACACACTGACCATTCGAGCACCAGATTCAGATTGATGGAAGTTTATTTAAACGACGAACAAGAACTGACCAGTAGCCAGGCAGTGGTGGCACATCCCTTTAATCCCAGCACTAAGGAGGCAGAGGTAGGTGGATGGCTGTGAGTTCAAGGCTAGCCTGGTCTACAAAGAGAGTCTAGGACAGCCAAGGCTACACAGAGAAACCCTGTCTCAACAAATAAACAAACAACTGGCCAGTCAGAGCCATGGTCCAAATTCGGGTATTAGACCATAACATTGGTCGGCTTCGAAGGCAGGCTTTTTATAAGAAAAACCATAACCAGTTAATAATCAGGTACCCAGGTAGGAAGCAAGGGGAGGGCAGCATGACATTGTTTTGATTAGCTAAACACAAGAAGAATCAATTTTGTTCTGAGCACAATATAACCAGGTAGCTAGACAAAGCATTTTAAGCTGATTGCCTGGGATTTAGGGTAGGGGAGCTCTTGGGGGATTTCCAGCCCTCTGGGAGTAAGGAACATAGTAGGATGTTGTGGCCTTAACTCTAATAGAACATTATTTATCTCTAATCCAAGCAGAACATGCATTTATCATATATATATCTTTTGGTTTGGTTTGGTTTTTTGAGACAGGGTTTCTCTGTGTAGCCTTGGCTGTCTTGGACTCACTTTGTAGACCAGGCTGGCCTCGAACTGACACAGAGATCCACCTGCCTCTGCCTCTTAGAGTGCTGGGATTAAAGACATGTGCCACCACGCCCAGCATTTTCTTCTTCTTCTTCTTCTTCTTCTTCTTCTTCTTCTTCTTCTTCTTCTTCTTTTTTTGGTTTTTTGAGACAGGGTTTCTCTGTGTAGCCTTGGCTGTCCTGGACTCACTTTGTAGACCAGGCTGGCCTCGAACTCACGGCGATCCACCTGCCTCTGCTTCCCGAGTGCTGGGATTAAAGGCGTGAGCCACCACCGCCCGGCTTCTTTTTTTTTTTTTTAATGATGAATGATTCTAAGACGTATGTCATACACACTCAAAGTGAGCAGGCCAGCCCTATATGGTTTCGGAACAGGCCCCAGACCCAGACCTTAACACAAGCAACGACATTATCGAAGTACCATTTAAACCGTAAAGCCCGATGTGTAGACGACACCACCTGCCAAGATGCCAACAAAGACCTAACCCATTGAAGTCTGTCTTTCTGAGAAGGGTTCTAAATGTACTCTTTGCCTCCGGCTAACTGTTCTTGCTGACTGTGGTGTGTTGATTCAGGGTATGGTTTTGTGTTTCAATATGTGCCCTGAGAAACTCACCCCACTGGGATCCCAAACCTCCAGTGTAGTCAGTGCCGGCTACAACTGCCTCCTGCAGTGAGCCCTTTCTATTGGTTTACTGCCTGTGTCCGAGTACTCTTCCCTCGTGGGTGCCCCATGGCGGTTTAAGTGTTTGCAGAGGGTCTTGCTATGTAGCAGAAACTGGTGTCACACGTAAGATCCTTCTGCCTCAGGGCCAGAAGTTCTGGGTAACTTATGTCACCACACCAGACCTTCCATGCTTTTTTTTTTTTTTTTTTTGCTTGTTTTATTTAAAAACAATTTGTGGTGGTGGCACACGCCTGTAATCCCAGCACTCGGGAGGCAGAGGCAGGCAGATCTCTGTGAGTTCAAGACCAGCCTGGTCTACAAAGCGAGTCCACGACAGCCAAGGCTGCACAGAGAAACCTTTCTCGAAGAAACCAAAACCAAAACCAAACAAAACAAAAGACACTTTGTGGGGGCTGGAGAGATGGCTCAGAGGTTAAGAGCACTGGCTGTTCTTCCAAAGGTCCTGAGCTCAATTTGCAGCAACCCCATGGTGGCTCACAACCATCTACGAGATCTGGTGTCCTCCTTTGGCCTGCTGGCTCACATGCAGGCAGAGCACTGTATGAATAATACATCATAAAAAGATACTATATTAAAAAAAACATTTGTGTGCCTTTGTGTATATGTGTGTCTTCGTCAATCACTCTCCATTTCGTTTTTTCAGGCTGTGCCTCTCACTGATCGAGGAGCTAGAATGACTAGCCAGCAAGCCCCTGGGATCCTCCTGTATGCTTGGATTCCAGGCATACAAAACTGAGGAAACTTTTACCCTAGGGTCCTGGGGATTGAATTGAGGACGTCGTGCTTGACAAGCAACACATCACTGACTGTGCGACCTCCTCTGGCTCCATTTTTAGTTTTTAAAATTTTATTTGAGGTGCTGGGCTTGCATCCAGAGTTTCTGTCCCTACACGTTGGGTAGTCGCCATCACTGAACTGGACCACTCCATCCCCACTTCCCTTTCTAAAAGCAGTTCCCTATGTAAAGTGAGCAAGTGTGCGTGGGACAGAGGCAGGGTCGGAAGACTCGAGGGCAAGCCGAACCTGTACCGATTTTTTTGGATTCTGTTCCTGAAGGCTCTTTAATTAGTTCTTAATGTCCTAGGCATCGAAACAGCCGCAGCGCTCTCTACGCTCTCTAGGGGTGGGCTCTCTGGCTTGCACACAGTCTCGGTTTGTAGGACAGCCCCATCCTCTCAAGCCATCCTCCTCTCGAGGATACGTAGGTCAACGCGAGAGAAAGATGGGTAAACCGGAAATTGCAACGGGCAGCCGGACTGGAAATGCGGAGACACCGGAGAGGGCCTGCTGCTAGGACAGTAGGACAGGACTGCCCAGGGAGAGCGAGTGGGCGGGGCCTGGAGGAGAGGAGGGGCGGGGCCTCCGGGGTGCAGCCAGTCAGAGAGGCTGCTGTGGAGCGTGGGCAGGGCGGAGTTGCTCAGTAGACTAGCTCTGGGAGCCCCCAAGTGGGTGTTCTGCAGACTGGAGAGCTCTTTTTTTTTCTTTTTTTTTTTTTGGTTTTTCGAGACAGGGTCTCTGTGTGTTAGCCTTGGCTGTCCTGGACTTGCTTTGTAGACCAGGCTGGCCTCGAACTCACAGCGATCCGCCCACCTCTGCCTCCCGAGTGCTGGGATTAAAGGCGTGCGCCACCACGCCCGGCTTTTCTTTTCTTTTCTTTTCTTTTCTTTTCTTTTCTTTTCTTTTCTTTCTTTCTTTCTTTCTTTCTTTCTTTCTTTCTTTCTTTCTTTCTTTCTTTCTTTCTTTCGGTTTTTCGAGACAGGGTTTCTCTGTATAGCCTTGGCTGTCCTGGATTCACTTTGTAGACCAGGTTGGCCTCGAACTCACAGTGATCCGCCTGCCTCTCTGCCTACCAAGTGCTAGGATTAAAGGCGTGGGCCAGACTGAAGAGCTCTTTCCAGGTCCCGGAGTGAGTCCTCTGGGCCCTGGGCCTCTGGCTTCTGTGCTCTGGAAGCACAGGGAGCGCCTCGCTGGGTCTGCTCCGCGTCTCATGGTCTTTGAAGATTTTAGTGATTTTTTTTCTTCTTCTTCTCTTCCATCTCCTCTTTCACAACTTGCTGACCAAGTAGACTTCACAGAGATCCTCCTGGCTCTGCCTCTCTAGTGCTGGAATTAAAGGCCTACACCAGTGCCGCTAAACTGTACGATTTTCTTCTTTTAAAATTGTATACCTCGGTTTCAGCTTCTCACATTTTGAGTACAGAAGCCCTGAGCCACCATGAGGGTGCTGGGAACGGAACCCCGCTTTTCTGAAAGAGCAGCAAATGCTTTCAACTGAGGAGCTTTTTCTGGAGCCCCAATTTATGATTTTAGTATATTTTTATTAATTCTTTGAGAACTGAATACAATGTATTTGGATCATATTCACAGCCCCTCCTGCCCTTAACTCCTCCCACATCCACCGTTTCCCGGTCCCCATCTTCCCAAATTCGTGTTCTTTAAGGAAAAAATAGCCTATTCAGTCCAACTACTTTTGTTGTTGTTGTTCAGGCTGCTCTTGAGCATGCTGTGTAGCTCAGGATGACTTTGCATTTCTGATCCTCCTGCCTCCACTTTCCAGGTGCTAAAATTGCAAGCATACACTTTACCCAATTTGGTGCGGGTGATCCAACCAGGGGGTTTGGACGTTCACTATACCTGTTGGGTAGCATTTGAAACACTATCATCATCATATGTAATGTAGAATAATTATATATAAAATGTAATATAATATGTTTGTTATTATTATTGAGACCGAGTCTCTACAGAGCCCTGGCTGTCCTGGAATCACTCTGTAGACCAGGCTGCCCTCCATCTTACAAAGATCCTCCTGCCTCTGCCTCCCGAGTGCTGGGATCAAAGGGGTGAGCTATCATGTCTGGTCTATTATTTTTCTTCTTTATTAAGATTGATTTATTTATTTAGTATTCTTCCTGCATGTATGCCTACATGCCAGAAGAGGGCACCAGATCTTGTTGTAGATGGGTTTGAGCTATCATATGGTTGCAGGACCTTTGGAAGGAAAGCTAGTGCTCTTACCCTCTGAGCCATCTCTCCATCCCCCATTATTTTTCTTTATTTCTTTCAGATTCTGTTATTTTCTCCCGTTCTTATCACTTTCCGTCCCAAGGCCATGTCTCTGTAGTGTCCTAGTCTCCGATTTTGCTTTGCTAGCTTAACTAGTAAGTTATTTTGTCTTTGATTCTCTTATGATTCTTCTTTCTCATTCCATTATTCCTTGAGACCTTTGAAGGTATCTTGTAGTTTATTTACTGTACACAGTGTCTTGGAGTTAGCCTTTGTCTACTGGGTACCCCAGTAACCGGTGAGCTGGTGCAGGCAGCAGACATCTATGGAACACCCCCCACCCTCCCATGCCCCACCTCCCCCACCTCCCCCACCTCCCTCACCCCACTCCCAGTTGGTTTATTTGAGACAGGGTTTCTCTGTGTCGTTCTGGCTCTTCTAGAACTCACTCTGTAGACCAGGCTAGCCTCAAACAGCCCCTGCCTCTCAAGTGCTGGGAATAAAGGTGTGCACCACCATCACTGGCTGTCTATGGGATCTCAAATTTAACATTGTCATCAATTAAAAGTCAAACTTCTCATGGAAATAGAAATTTCTTTTGCTTATCTTTAAAAATATTCAAATTTCGGTCAGGAGTGTAGCTCTTCCAGAGGTCCTGAGTTCAATTCCCAGAAACCACTTGGCGGCTCACAACCATCTGTAATGTGATATGGCGCCCTCTTCTGGTCTGCAAGTGTACATGCAGACGAAGCACTTACATAAATAAAAAAATCTTTTTAAAAAACTCCTACTTTGGCAATATGAGAGATCACTCACAGCTGCCTTTAAATAAATTTTGGTTCTTGAAGGTCCTTCAAATCTTTCCCTCTTCATATTATTATTTTGTTTGTTTTTCGAGACCGAGTTTCTCTGTATAATAGAGCCCTGCCCTGGACTCGCTTTGTAGACCAGGCTGGCCTTGAATTCACTGAGATCTGCCAGCTTCTGCCTCCTGAGTACTATAAATCTTTTGTTTGTTTGTTTGTTGATGTATCCCAGGCTAGGCTTGAACTTTCCATGTAGCTGAGGACAGCCTTGAACTCTTCATTCTCCTGCCTTCACTTCATTCAGCCTCCTAAGAGCTGAAATCACAGATGTATATCATCACACGTTTTTTTGTTTTTTGTTTTTCGAGACAGGGTTTCTCTGTGTAGCCTTGGGTGTCCTGGGCTCGCTTTGTAGACCAGGCTGGCCTCGAACTCGCAGGGATTCTTCAGCCTCTGCCTCCCGAGTGCTGGGATGACATGAGTATGTCACCACTCCCGGCTGTAAATTTGTTTTTTATATTGACAGTAGAATCAAGCCAGATTCCATAATTGCTCATGTACAACCTTTTCCTTTGCATGACGGTCCCTGCACTCACTCTTGTGCTCTCCTTCTCTCGCTTTTTCTCTCTTATTTATTTATTTTTTTTACCTATGTGTCTTACCTGCATGTGTGTATGTATACCGTTTGTGTGCCTGATGCCCAAGGAGGCTGGAAGAGGGCATCAGGTCCCCTGGGACTGGAGTTACTGACCGTTGTGAGACACCACTTGGGTGCTGGAAATGGAATCCAAGCTGGGTCTTCTGTAAGAACAAATGCTCTGCCGGGCAGTGGTGGTGCAGGCCTTTAACCTTAGCACTAAGGAGGCAGAGGCAGGCAGATCTCTGTGAGTTTGAGGCCAGCCTGGTCTACAGAGTGAGTCCAGGACAGCCAAGACTACACAGAGAAATCCTGTCTCCGAAAACCAAACCAACCAACCAAACACACCAGAAGCACTGTTAACCACTGAGCTACCTCCCATCCCCACAAGCATTTTGAAATCCCGGACGGAGCAGAGTTGCTAACCGGAAGCTACATGGACCAGCCAGCTGTGGCCACTGCAAAGCTCAGTGTGAGTGGAGGGCCCAGTGTTGGCAAATGTTCTGATTTTTAACAATTGTGCATGTGCATGTGTGTGCTTGCACGCAGGTGTTGGAGGACAACTTTGTGAAGTCTATTGTCTCTTTCTACTTTTATAAGGTTTCTAGGCATCAAACTCAAATTATCATAATTTCACAGCAAATACCTTCACCGCTGAGCCAACTCACCAACCCCAATGCTATGATTTGTAAAAATTCAAATTTGGCTGGGTGGTGGTGGCATATGCCTTTAATCCAAGCACAGAGATAGAAAGAGGCCAGCCTGATTTACAAAACAAGTTCCAGGACAACCAGGGCTGGACTGATCTTTTTTCCTTTATTTCTTTCTTTTGTTTTTGTTTTTGGTTTTTGAGACAAGGTCTCTCTGTGTAGCCTTGGCTGTCCTGGACTTGCTTTGTAGACCAGGCTGGCCTCGAACTCACAGCGATCCTCCTGCCTCTGCCTCCCGAGTGCTGGGATTAAAGGCGTGCACCACTACCTGGCTTTGTTGTTCATTTTTAAAACAGTGTCTTGCTATGCATCCACCCAGGCTACCCTCAAATTCTTAGCACTCCTGTGGGAAAGATTAAACTTTGTCACAGGTGGAAGCAGTTTTGGCGGGCTTTACCTTTGGGGCACCCCATGAATACCTTGTGACAGACTGAGTGGAGCCATCTGGGCCTGGAATTCAGGAAACAGACCTGGGAACCCTAACTGGGCTATTGTTTTCCTAATGGACCCTCAAAGGGAGAAGGAGACCGCCCTTCCCACGTGACTCAGGCAGGTGGGGAAGAGAAAAACAACAGATTCAGCCCGGGGTTTTGGAGCGAGTGTGGAGAGAGCGAACAGGTTGGACTATCACGCGGGCCAGAGAGACATCTAAGGACTCATCCCGTGGAACGGATACCGGAAGGTTCACTCTTTTGTCCCTTTAGCCTTTTTTCCTCCTTGTGTAAGCTAGTTGGGTTGTATAATAAAGTTTATTTGTTAAGAAACAGAGCCAACACACTCCTTCTGCCTCAGGCTCCTGATTACTGGGAATATAGGAACAAGCCTCTACTTCAGCTATTCATATTTGCCTTTTAGGGTGAAGGGGCTAGTCTCAGAAGACGAGCCACAGCCAGGAGGCACAGGATGGACGCCCACTCCAGGCTAGGACCCCACGCCTTATCTAACACCCCCAAGCTTTGTCCGCAACAACGAGAAGCGCAGCCCCTTTCACCACTCTTTGGAGCCTTAGCTCTCAAGGTCTGCAGGGTCAGCTGCGTCAGCCTCTTTTTTAAAAAGCTATTAGGATTTTATCGTGTATAGGCGTTTTGCCTGCATATACGTCTGTGCACCATGTGCATGCAGGACACTTGGAGTTCAGAAGGGGCTGTCAGATCTCCTGGGAATAACACAATGTGGCTGCTGGTGGCTGAACTTCAGCTCCACCCCACCACCCCTCTGCTCCTTCACCCCACCACCCCTCCACTCCTTCACCCCTCCACCCCACCCCAGTCTTTATTTGTTGTTTTATTTTGTTTTTTGTTTTTTTGAGACAGGGTTTCTCTCGGTAGCCTTGGCCGTCCTGGCCTTGCTTTATAGACCAGGCTGACCTCAAACTCAAAGCGATCCACCTGCCTCTGCCTCCCGAGCGCTGGGATTAAAGACGTGTGCCGCATGCCTGGCTCCTACCTCAGTCTTTTAAAAAATATAATATTTTCAGGTCTCTACAAGTTAGAGGACAGCATGGTCTACATAGTGAGTTCCAGGACAGCTAGAGTTACATAGTGAGGTCCTGCCTTAACAAACAAACAAACAAACAAAAAGTAATCTTTTTTATTTAGCACTTTGAGAATTTTGCACAATGTAGCTTAATCATGCTCATTCCCTAACTCTCCCTACTCCTCTCAAATCCACCCTGGGCCAGTCTATGCCCTTCCATTGATGAACCTGAATGACTCTTGAAAAACCCAATTTCTCCCCCCATCTTGCATAGATGAGGGCATCTTGCAGTGGGTCCCATCTTGTTTCCTAAGTGCACTCAAGGATGAAGAACTCTGTGCCAGTCTTGGAGGACCCAGAGGCTCTCTTAACCTAAGAGCTGTAAATGAATCCAGGGACTCCAAAGAGAGTGTATGATCTGACATGTGGTGTGCTGGAGAGAATGGCCCTGCCTCTTCCACTTAGCTCAGTGCAGCACCACTCCTTCAAGGATGACTGCAATGCCTTTGAGTCATCAGATACTAAAGTCTGTCACATAAAAAAAAAAAAAAAAAAAAAAAAAAAAAAGAATGTATCTTTTTTATTTGCTTGTTTTGTTTTCGAGACAGGATTTCTCTATGTAGCCCTGGCTGTCCTGGAACTCACTCTGTAAACTAGGCTGGCCTCAAACTCAGAGATCCACCTGCCTCTGCCGCCAGAGTGTTGGCATTAAAGGCATGCAGCACAACGCCCAGCGCATCTTCTGTTTTTCTGTTTCAGTCTTCATAGATACTGCTGGGTAGAATAATCCTTGAGAGGCAGCATTGTGCATGAGGCAGCATTGTGCATTTGACCCTATTTCCTAAACCAAAAGCAGGTGCAACCGCGGCTAGGGACCCCAGAACCGGAACCCTCGAAGCCGGGAACCCTGTAAAGCTGCAACCGAGTGGGGAATGGGATCTGGAAGGGACTTCCTGTTGTCCCTAATCCCATCCTCCACCGGGCTTTTTCCTGCCCGTTCAGTTCTGGCTGCAGAGACTCCTTTCACCCCCGGGGGAGAGCGGCTCCACCCCCCCCCCCCCCCTGCCCCCCTTGCTTCCCCCCCGGGGGGAAGGGGATGCTTGGGAAGGCACCGGGAAATCGGCTTGTGCAGCCGGCTTGCAGAAGGGGACAGGGTCAAAGGTGGAAGGCTTCAGGTTGGCAAGAGAAAATGAGGGGGCTGGACCCAGGATTGGGAAAGTGAGGACGTGCCCCACCCGGACCATGACCAGGATGAGCACAGGCAGGTGGGAAGCTGCAGCTCTGAGAACGCTGCTGAGAGTGGGCATCTGAATTGTGGACTTCAGGCGAAGCTCTGTGTCCAGCTGGGACACACAGCCGGCATCACGGCTCTGGCGGCGCCTCTTTTGCAGGCTCTCCGCAGAACTTGACAAGCGCCTCATGACAAGAAACCCCGATTCCCGTTCAGCCCTCACTTTCCTTGAGCTGGCTTTACTGAGATTGGGGGCTCTTGCTTCAGTGACAAAGGGGACAATACCATTCCTTTCAAAGAAACCAGAAAATGTCGTTCGTGCGCGGGGTTCCGTAGAGTTTGGGAGGCTTCATTTGCGCTGTGGTCAGGCATGGGGAATGCGGGCCACTTCGGAGGTGTCCCGGACACGCTGACCTCTTTCCTCTTTTCCAGGTCCTCGTCTAAAACCTAGAAGGGACTTGACTAGGAAGGGAGAGGACCATTTGCTGTTCTTCTTAGCTCTGAAATAGAAGATGTCTGCAGACAGAAAAAGCATCCCAGCTCCGGAGAGCAAGGAGAAAACCCATGAGGTATCTTGAGATGCTCGGTAGGAGGGATGCCCTGAACTGGAGCAGGGGGCCAGTGTTTCAAAACCCAATGTCTGGAAAAAAGGATGAGTGAGAGACAGTGTGGGAATGGGGCTTTTAGATGAGAGCACTGGGCAAGGGTGTGGGAGAGGAGTGGGTGGGAAATAGTTTCCAACTGGTCTTTTTTGTTTGTTTTTTGTTTTTCGAGACAGGGTTTCTCTGTGTAGCCTTGACTGTCCTGGACTCACTTTGTAGTCCAGGCTGTTCCAACTGGTCTTTACTGTGGAACTTTTTGAAGTCTTGTGCACCCCACACCCTTCCTCCTGGACCACACCTCCTCCACGGCTTACCTCTCTGGGTTCCGAGTTCTGCCTATAGCAGCGGCCTGCTCTGGTGTGGGCGTGTGGGTGTGCGTGCGCATGTGCGCGCCCCCCCCCCCCCCGCCCGTTTGTGATTGCCACCTTTGGGGGTTCAGGCTCTCTCGGCTTGGAGCTAGAGGACTCTGACGTAGCCTCAAGCCTGGTGTGTGACCTGCCCTGGTCTGTGGGAAGTGCTTGTGCTGTGCGTACACTTGCGTCTTTTCCCACTTGTCTCACTAGGCCACTCGTAGGCTTGAAGGAAATAATGCGTGTGCGAGTTGTCTTTAAGCAGTTTGCCAGTCTGTAAACGGTGGTGACTGTGGTACAGGAACCGAGAACACCCATGACTACTAGGTCAGAGGAATTTGGATCCTCCCACCTAGTTTTGCTGGTGGTTATAAATATAAATAATAAAAATACACCAGCACGAGTGCTGCCTTTTTATGATGCAGAAGCTCAAAGAATTGTTACCAGTGTTCGGCGCCCCTTCCTCTGACACCTGAGGAGCCTCCTTGTGTGTCTGCACTCTCTGCTGATATGTCTGTCAGCAGCATACTGGTGGAGTAACAGTAGTTACTAGCATTGCTCTTTGTTTATCTAGAACCTTCTTTTGGAGCAGACAACAGTCTCTCATTCAACCACTAGCTCATCCTAACTGTTTTATGCGCCAGAAGTGCAGGGGATAGCGCAGCAGAGTCTAGACGGCTAAGGTCCCCCACAGGGAGGGGAAGCAAAATATATGGGAGCTCCCAGCAGAAGGCCAGCTGCTTGCGTCGTGGTACAGGTGGGAACTTACCAGGATCCTCCAGCGCTGGGGAGGCTTTAAGGCTCCGTTATGTGGGCCCTTCTTATATCTTCCAGCCCTGATGTGTTGGCTTCCCGTGGCTGTCTGGTAAGTTCTCACTGCCAAGAGGCTTAAGACCAGCTAGGTATGTTTTCTCATAGCCCTAGAAGGCCCTGCTCCCTTGGAAGGCTTGCAGGAAGGGAGCCTTTCCATGGCGCTGGCTAGTCCCAGAGTCGCCATCTCTATTCTCTGCGCCTCCTCCTCCTCCTCCTCCTCCTCCTCCTCTTCTCTTTTACTTGTTTTTATTTCTATGTATATGCATGTGTGTTTGGGGGCGTTGGATGTGAGTGCAGATGCTTGTGGTCCACAGAGAGCATTTACATTTCCTGGGAGCTGGAGTTCCAGGTCCTTCCGAGCTTTTCAACATGGATGCTGGGAACCTAACCTAGGTCTCCGGCAACAGTAGTAAGTGCTCTTAACTGCTAAGCCATTTTCCAGCCTCTGTGTCTTTATTTTGTTTGTTGTCTTTGGACCTTGCTGGGGGTCAGATCTAGGACCCTGAGCAAGTAGCACTCTGTTACTGCTCTACGCTCTCGAGTTATGTCTCAAGTCCTCTTTTGGCTTTTTATTTTGAAATAGATTTGCTAAGTTTTTCCTGTGGTCTTGAACTCTTTTAGTAGGCATGGTAGGTCCAGGTTGGCACCAGCAGACCTCGCTGTACCTTCTACTCTTATCAATGTCTAAATCACGGGGTGTAGGGCCCACCTTAAACTGCCAATGACTGAGTTTCTTTTCTGTGTGTGTGTGTGTTCATTTTTAGATTTTTTAATATATTTATTTATTATGTATACACTGTTGTACCTGCATGTACACCTGCACACCAGAAGAGGGCCCCAGCTCTCATTATAGATGGTTGTGAGCCACTGTGTGGTTGCTGGGAACTAAACTCAGGACCTTTGGAAGAGCAGCAAGTGCTCTTAACCTCTGAGTCATCTCTCCAGCACCCATGTTTGTTTTTAAGAGAGGGTTTTTGTAGGTAGCCTTAGCTGTCCTAGAACTAGCTCTGTAGACCAGGCTGGGCCTTGAGCTCACAGAAATCTGCTGGAGTGCTGAGATTTTAAGGTGTATGCCACCATTGCTTGGCTCTAATGATTTAATTTCAAGATTGCTAACTTAATCATCTCTGTAAAAGACCCTTTCAAATAAGGTCTTTTTTTTTTTTTTTTTTTTTTTTTTTTTTTTTTTTTTTTTTTTTTTTGGTTTTTTGAGACACAGTTTCTCTGTGTAGCCTTGGCTGTCCTAGACTCCCTTTGTAGACCAGGCTGGCCTCCTACTCACAGCGATCCGCCTGCCTCTGCCTCCCTGAGTGCTGGGATTAAAGGCGTGTGCCACCACACCCGGTGTAAGGTCATATTCTTTAGTTCTGTTTTGGTTCTAGACAGGGTGTCATGTAGTCTAGAGCTGCTTATGTAGCCGAGGGTGACCTTGAATTCCTGATCCTCCTGCTCCCATTTTCCAAATGCTGGAATTACAGGTTGTGCCACTACACCTGACATCAGATGAAGTTACTTCCGTGGCTGACAAGGATTTGGGGGTGGGGTGCTATTTAACCCAGGCAATTTAGTTTTCTCATATATTAAAAAAAGATAGTCTACAGTGCCGTGTGCGGCATGAGGCTTAAGTGGAGAGGGGGCAACCATTTTCAGGGTGCCTTGTCCTCTGGCACTGTGGTTCAGGGTTGACATCTTCCATCTCCTACGGCCTGCCCTTGCTGGAGTGAGGCCTGGGATAGAGAGAGAGGCCAACCCTTTACGGTGTGCATTCTACTGCTGGGTATCTCTGCTAGGCCTCCAGCCCAACGCTGACAGGGGCTGTGATTCCCAGGTCCTGAGTGATGGGCAGCACTGTGGAGCTGAGCTCTCTGGGAAGGAGGAAACCGTGGCCTCGGGAGCCTCTCAGGAGTCAACGCATGTTAAGGCGGAGACGGAAGAACCACACCCTGAGGGGGCATCCCAGGAGAACAGGGCTCCAGGAACTCAGAGCTGGACGTCCCCAAGACCTGGCTGTAAGGACAAAGCCCTGCTCCTGCCTGGTGGAGGTAGGAGAAATGCACTCTGGGAAGAATTGAGGGTTTTACCATAAGGGAGAGAGAGGCCCCAGATGTCCATCCCCCTCCTGGCACCCTTAGAGTGAGTGATCTGCCTCTGGGGTTGGATGTGGGATGAGGTTTGAGGTCGCGGGGGAGCACCATGGCCTGGCAGGATGCTGGTTACTCTGAAGACCTCTGTCTTCCTGCAGCTCTCCCCTCATCCTGGATTCCTGTACTTTCCCGGGGAGGAAAGACCAGAGAACGACAGATGGCGGCGGCACTGCTCACTGCCTGGTCCCAGGTGAGTGAGTGTCTCTCCAGCCTGCGCCGGGGACAGAGGCAGGACCCCTCCTGGCCCTTACAGTGTTCAGCCTTTTCTGTAATTGCTCAGCATGTGACTCCAGAAGGCTGCTTCCCTTCTGGCGTGGAGTCAGAACCTGCCGTCTGTGTCTCCCTAAAGTGTTGCTGGGACCCAGAGAGCCCTTGCCCAGGCGTGGGGCATTAGCCCTGGCACAACTGGTGGAGAAGCAGAGGGCTCAGAGATTGCTCTGGCACTGAATCATCCTCTGAGAGATGGGCTGAGGGTGGAGGCTACGTGAGGGCCTGAGCTTGCCCATGTACCCTAAAACGTCACCTTGCTCCTGACCATCACATCCCACCGAAGTCCATCCTTGAGTGGCTCTTTTCTCCAACCCTGAATCCAAGTGATGCGGCCACTGGAGGCAGCACTTTGAAGGCCTGGTCTTCTTTACGTGCCTTGGAATTGTCTTTTTTTTTTTTTTTTTTTTTTTTAATAATGTCCATAGCAAACCCTGAATAGTGTTGTTTTCATGTTGTCTCAGATGCCGGTGACCTTTGAGGATGTGGCTCTGTATCTCTCCCGGGAGGAGTGGGGAAGGCTGGACCACACACAGCAAAATTTCTACAGGGATGTCCTACAGGACAAAAATGGGCTGGCTTTGGGTAAGGGCTCATCTGCAGAGGCTTTCTGTGGCCTCCAGAGGGTTGAAGGCTACCCTGGCATTACCTCTGTACCCACACCTTCCCTCCTTCTCCCCTCCCCTCTCCTTTATGAGGACGGAAGCTTCCACACAGGTGGAATGTCCTAGGGCAGTGACCCAAGCCAGGCGCCTGTTGAGTTGTAGGAACAGGATAGGAGGAGGATTGATTTTAAGTTTTGTTTGCTCAGCCCAGCTTGGAGTTGGGGCAGCCAGAGTGTTGGGTGCGGTGGCTCTCACCTGTAGTCCCAGCATTAAGCCAAGAGCACTGATGTTTACATATGGAGTCCAGGCCTCTCAGGGCTGGGTGGTGAGACCTTGTCTCAAAGGTTATTTTTAAAAAGGTGCAGTGCTGGTGGTGACACACGCCTTTAATCCCAGCACTTGGGAGGCAGAGGCCAGCCTGGTCTACAGAGTGAGTTCCAGGACAGCCAGAGCTGCTACACAGAGAAACCCTGTCTCGAAAAACCAAAATAAATAAATAAGTAAATAAGAAGCAGCAGGGCTGGAGAGATGGCTCAGTGGTTAAGAGCATGGGCTGCTCTTCCAGAGGTTCTGAGTTCAATTCCCAGCACGCACATGGTGGCCGGTGTACATGCGGACACAACATTGTCAGCAGGTTAGTGGCTGCAGCAGTGCACTGTGTTGGTTTGGAATGTGTCATCAGCTACTGGTCAGATCCTTAAGCTAGAGGCATTGCAGCTGCTTCCGGGGACCTACAGGGCACGCTTTCTTCTGGGTCGGGGTGGGGATTTGCATGGAAGTTCAGGCTTTTGACTTCTCGGTTTCAAACTGATTTGACAGAATCTGATGATGTCGTCAGCTCTTCATTGTCATCCACCCATTCTATTCCTTACTACTTTGAACTTGCTAGTTAAGGTGGAATCCCTGGGCCTAAGCAGGGTGTGTGTGTGTGTGTGTGTGTGTGTGTGTGTGTGTGTGTGT
>OU015755.1:60160204-60179492 GCA_907169655.1 Acomys percivali | reverse complement strand
GTGTGTGTGTGTGTGTGTGTGTGTGTGTGTGTGTGTGTGTGTAAGAGAGAGAAAGCACCAGAGGTCAGCCTTGAATGTTGCACCTTTAGTACTGTTCACGTTTGGTTGTTGGTGTCTGTCCTCCCATCACCTCAGTCTCCCCTCACCCCAGAAAGGATTTCTATGTAACCCCAGCTGTCCTGGAACTTAGTAGACCAAACTTGCCTAGAACTCACAGTGATCCCCCTGCCTCTGCTTCCCAAATCCTGGGATTAAAGGCGCGCGCCACCAGGACAGGTCACTTCGGTTTTGTTTTGCTTTGGTTTGGTTTGCTTTTTGAGACAGGGTCTTTCATTGGTCTGGAGTTCATCCAGTTGTCTAGGCTTGCTAGCCATGGAGCTGCAGTGTCCACATACCCATCATTGGGACTGCAAGCACTTGCCACTGTGGCTGTGGCTGCTAAGGATGACTCAGACCCTCGCTGCTGCTGAGCTGCCAGGCACACGACTGAACTATCTTTCCAGCCCTGTGACCTCGAATTTCTGCTGATGACTACGATGGTGGTCCTGAGTCCCATCCTTGCCACATCAGTCACCCCAGTCACTCCCGTAATTGTCTCCTGTAATTGCTTGCCAGCCATTGTGAGCATCTCCCAGGGCCTGGACCAACAATTCCAAGCACATCCTGCAGATTAGAGGGAATTTAGCACTGAAATGGGCCCATGCCTCCCAGTGACCTAGCAGGGTTGTTTCTTCCCTCGAGGCCTAGGAGTCACAGCCACTTGCTCTTATTGACTACTCCGAAGTCCTCGGGGACATGGCCCATCGGTCCTTTGGTTATCAGTGTCACAGCCTCTGAAGCTTGGCCTCTTGCCACCATGCCCGAATCCGCCCCCCGCCCCGCCCCGCCCCAAACAGAAGTGCAGGACTAGAGTGTCTCCTGGTTCTTACTGCGGGGCCCACTGCTTGTCAGTGATCGGGAAAGGGGTCCTGCTGAGCTGAGCAGGCTGTGCTCCTCCCTCTAGAGTTCTGTTGTTTGCTGGGGGCAACAGGAGGTCAGGCAGCCAAACACCAGGAGAAAATTGGCTCATTGTACATTACTCTTCTGTAGTGCCAGGGATGGGCCTCAGGCCTTCCCACACATTACTCCACCCACGAGCCACACTCCAGCCCTTCTAAAGGGTAAAAATATTTATTTATCCATTTGTTTGGTGTTTGGTTTTTCTTTTTTTTTTTTTGGTTTTTTGAGACAGGGTTTCTCTGTGTAGCCTTGGCTGTCCTGGACTCACTTTGTAGACCAGGCTGGCCTCAAACTCACAGCGATCCGCCTGCCTCTGCCTCCCGAGTGCTGGGATTAAAGGCGTGCACCACCACCGCCCGGCCTTGGTGTTTGGTTTTTCAAGACAGGGTTTCTCTGCATAGCCTTAGCTGTCCTGGACTCGCTTTGTAGACCAGGCTGGCCTCAAACTCACAGCGATCCTCCTGTCTCTGCCTCCCGAGTACTGGGATTAAAGGTGCACCACCACACCCGGCCTATTTATCAATTTGTTAATTTTTTTTTTTTTTTGAGGCAGGGGCTCATGTAGCCTAGGGTAGCCTTGAACTCATTATATAGCCGAGAACGACCTTAAATTCCTGATCTTCGTTCCTCTACCTCCTAAGTGCTGGGATTCCACAAACTGCCACCAAGCCTGAACTTTTTTACATTCTGCTTACTAATAAGCTATTGAAATGGTCTTCCTGTGTAGCCTAGGCTCAGCCTCCTCCTGCAGCCCCCCCAGGCACTGGCATCCATGCCTGGCTCTAAAGGGAATTTGTGAGTGTCTTTTGTTTTGCCTTAGGTTTCTAGGGCAAAGGGGTCCCCCCTTTGCCTCATAGAGTCAGGTGAGGGTGGAGATGGGGGATGATGGATGGAGTGGGCTTGGGGGTGATTCTACTGCTGGGCCATCCCAGAAGTACAGCTTCTCTCCGGACAGGGTTCCCCTTCAGCGGACCTTTCTGGGTCTCCCAAGTTCAGGGCAAGGATGAGGCGGCAAGCTCCAGCAGGCCAACAGGATCTGAGGAGAGGAGAGGCCTTGGTTCAGGTGAGGGCCTTAGCAGATGCTAAGGTTGGGGACCCACATTGTGGGTGTGCATGCAGGGGGTCTCCAGAACCCCTCTGTTGCTAGAGGGTGGTTATTACCTTGCTTTTTCCTGTCTCCCAGAATCTAGCTCCTGGTTTCTTAGCTCTACCTTCCCTTCCCGCCTGCTCTCCGGAAATTTTGTCTCCAGCTGGCAGCCTGTCTTTTTACAGGAGCTGTGGAAATGGTACCAACCCTCACCATGGCAACCCTAGAGGATACGAAAACCTCAAGGACCAGGGCTAGGTGGACCCCGGGGCAAGACCCGCAGTGTGGTCAGCAAGTGTCTAGCGGCCCGAATGCAAAGCTAGCCAGAGACACCGGGCAAGCTAGACAACCAAAGCCAGCCAGGCCCGACTCACATCTTCTCAAGACCCCAGAGGACAGCGGCCCAGAAAAACCCAGTGAGGAAGAGAAGGGTGCCCTGGAAAGTGGCGAGGAGGGTCTGGTACCCGACGGCGACGCAGGCAAGAGGACGTACAAGTGCGAACAGTGCGGCAAGGGCTTCAGTTGGCACTCGCACCTGGTGACACACCGGCGCACGCACACGGGTGAGAAACCTTACACCTGCACGGACTGCGGCAAGCGCTTCGGCCGCAGCTCGCACCTCATCCAGCATCAGATCATCCACACGGGCGAGAAGCCCTACACCTGCCCCTCGTGCTGGAAGAGCTTCAGCCACCACTCCACGCTGATCCAGCACCAGCGCATCCACACGGGGGAGAAGCCCTACGTGTGTGACCGCTGCGCCAAGCGCTTCACCCGCCGCTCGGACCTAGTCACGCACCAGGGCACGCACACCGGCGCCAAGCCGCACAAGTGCCCCATCTGCGGCAAGTGCTTCACGCAGAGCTCCGCCCTGGTCACGCACCAGCGCACCCACACCGGCGTCAAGCCCTACCCGTGCCCGGAGTGCGGCAAGTGCTTCAGCCAGCGCTCCAACCTCATTGCGCATAATCGCACACACACGGGCGAGAAGCCCTATCACTGCCTCGACTGTGGCAAGAGCTTCAGCCACAGCTCGCACCTCACCGCCCACCAGCGCACCCACCGCGGCGTGCGGCCCTACTCCTGCCCGCTCTGCGGCAAGAGCTTCAGCCGCCGCTCCAACCTTCACCGGCACGAGAAGATCCACACTACTGGGCCCAAGGCGCTGGCTATGCTAATGCTCGGGGCGGCGGCAGCGGGGTCACTCACCGCACCCACACCTGCTCCCACTTAAGACGCATGAGAGAGAGTGGTGAGAACACCCAAGAAGGCTGGGACACGTCTGCTCATGCTAGGGCCCTCGAAAGACGACGGGTCCTAGCCCATGGGATGAACCTGGGTGAGGGCGGGCGGGGAGCTTCAAGCACCCGCACCAGGTGGGGCATGGTAACATGGGAGGAGCCAGGGCAAGAAGGGCGGGCACTCCAGCAGCAGATTACAGGCCTTGGAATTCAAGCTGTGGCCTGTAGCATCCATTCCCATTTGCTCCCTTTGTTCGTTTGTTTGTTTTTGTTTTTTTTAAAGATTTATTTATTATTTATACAGTATTCTGCCCACATGTGTGCCTGCCCACCACAAGAAGGCACCAGATCTCATTACAGGTGGCTGTGAGCCACCATGTGGTTGCTGGGAATCGAACTTGGGATCTCCAGAAGAACAGATGGTGCTCTTAACCTCTGAGCCATCTCTCCAGCCCTTTTTTTGAGACAGGGTTTCTCTGTGTAGTCCTGGCTGTCCTGGACTCGCTTTGTAGACTAGGCTGGCCTTAAACTCACAGCAATCCACCTGCTTCTGCCTCCCAAGCGCTGGGATTAAAGGAGTGCGCCACCACTGCGGCCTGTCATTTGCTCCCTTTTAAGCCCCAGTCTCCAGCCTTTGGCCCCGCTGGGCCAAGGGAACGTTCAGCTCTGATACCTGTCGACTATGAGAACACCTGCATCAGAGAGGCCTCAGGGACCCCGGCATGTTCAGTGGATCTGGAGAGCTGGATTTAGCTTGAGGCCTGGGGCATGGGAGCGGCTGGATGTAGGCAAGCTGCTGACTGGGTTTGCCCAGGCCGACCTTGGTGGGATCCGCATAGGGTTGCTGGAAGGACTGGCTAATCTAGATAGTTATGTAGGGGCTGGAGAGATGGCTTAGTGATAGAAAGCTGCTCTCCCAGGGGTGGCTCCAAACCACCAATGCAGGGGATTTGATGCAGCCTTCCATTCTCTGCAGGCTCCTGCACATGTGTGTTCACACACATCTCACACATTACAATTTAAAAATCTCCTTAAAAAAATTTTTTTTAGCCAGCTAGGTAGTGGTGGCGCATGCCTTTAATAACAGCATTTGTGAGGCAGAGGCAATCAGAACTCTATGAGTTCAAGGCCAGCCTAGTCTACAGAGAGAGTTCTAGGACAGCCAGGACTACACAAAGAGAAACCCTGTCTCTAAGGGGGAAACATTTAGACAGGATCTCAGGTAGCTCAAGTTGGCCTGGAATTCACTATGTAGTCAAAGATGATCAATCTGCCTCTGCCTCACAAATGCAGGAATTACACGTGTGTTCTACCAAACCTGGCTAAGATGGTTATTTCTCAAAGAAAGACAGACTGCTCCCTCCTGCTTGTCCAGGTGACCACTTCAGCCATCAAAGGAGTTTCTTTGCGTGGCTCCATGTGAGGAGCTGAGGGGGCTGTCGCCTATGAAATGGGCTTCTCTCCAGGAACTCTTTACTGAAGGCAGGGGCTGCTTGCAAAAACATGTTAAAAATCCACGGGAAGGGGCTGGAGAGATGGCTCAGAGGTTAAGGGCACTGGCTGCTCATCCAGAGGTACTGAGTTCAATTCCCAGCAACCACATGGTGGCTCATAATCATCTATCATGAGATCTGATGCCCTCTTCTGGCCCTGCAGGTGTACATACAGGCAGAACACTGAATACATAATAAATAAACCTAAAAAAAAAAATCCACGGGAATTTGGCATACAGACTCACTTGCATAACTCTGTGCCTGTGGGTGTGTAGTGAGCCACAGGGACAGATTTGCACAAGAGTGCAAAGGATGCAAGACAAAGTGGTAGCATCTTGGGCCTCGAACGTTGGGATGAAGAGAACTGATGATTTGGTAGGTGATGGGGTGTCGAGAAAGGAGGGGAGGCCTGAGTAGGGTCTTCACGTCGAGTGGAGCTTGGCGAGTGTTGGTTCATGAGCCACTGATGAACGCCTGGTTTACTACTGTGCTTTTGATAGCCGCGCGCTGGCGAGGACAGCGAACTAGTTTCCTTCTGAGCTTTCCGCTCAGGGTCCGGGTGAAAGCTGTTTTTGCTCGGCTGAGGTAGTGGCAGGCTCACAGCTGTCATCTAGGACAGCTCACCTGAGCTCCGCAAGCAAGTCAGGAGTCCGACCCTGCGATTTCCACATCGGTGGCCCCGCCCTCCGCTGTCCTCAGCCAGGCAGTTGCCAGGGAGATGGGCGCCAGAAAAACCAGTCAACGCCGCCGCCGTTGCTAGCCCCAGCAACGCCCCTTTTCCCTGGCCCCCACCAAGCCCAGCGGTTCCAGCTGCTGTTCGGAAATGGTCCTCTTTAGTTCTGTAGGCCTGGTCCGCGGAGGAACCAAGGACTGTGTTTGCTGACTCCCTCTGGCTGCCTCCAGTACCTGGGGCTCTTAGGGTTGTAGCCCTGGCTGGCCTGAAATGCGATGTAGAGACGAGGCTGGACTAGACTGTGTAGCGATCTGCCGCCTCTGCCCTTCACGTGCTGGGATTACAGTCGGCATGCTACTAGGCCGCGCTTTAAAATGTTTTTGATTCATATATTTTAAATTTTTGTCTTCTTATGGTTTGCGCATTTTAGTGTGGGATGTGTGTACTCATATAAGAGGTTGGCATATTCATAGTAAAAGACAGCTGATCATAGGACACATTTATTTGCCAGGCAGTGGTGGTGCACACCCTTAATCCCAGCACTTGGGAGGCAGAGTCAGGTGGATCTCTGAGTTTGAGGCCAGCCTGGCTAACAAGAACAAATTCCAGGTCAGGGCTACATAGAGAAACCCTGTCTCCAAAACAACAGCAATAAAAAAATGTGTTCCATGTGTGGCCTTTTCCTCCTATTATTTATTTATTTATTTATTTGGTTTTTTGAGACAAGATTTTTCTGTGTAGCTTTGGCTGTCCTGGGACTCAGAGATCCACCTGCCTCTGCCTCCCGAGTGCTGGGAGCATTTTCTTTTTTATGTGTATGGATATTTGCCTTTATGTGTGTCTGCACGGTGTGCATGCCTAATGCCGACGATGGCCAGAAGAGGGCGTCACAACTCCTAAGCTGGAGTTACAGACAGTTGTAACGTGGCCCCTCACACTGCTCACATTGCTCCGCTATTGTGTGTGGGTGCTGAGAATCGAACCCAGATGCCCAGGAAAAGCAGCCAGTGCTCTCAAGGGTTGAGCCGTCTGTGTAGCCCTGGGAGCACCCTCTGTGTTGCTGTACAGATATCTACATCAACACAAACTGGAACAGAACAGAACCTGTGCACTTGAGAGTCACCCTAAAAGAGGGAAAGCCATGCTGGCCGACATACTGCTCAACAGCTGCTTCAAAATGAACTCATAGGTGACGCCAAGTAAAATGATCATGTGCTCATTAAAATAAGACTTATAGAAAAAAATGACAAAGTGGCTGGGCATGTGGCGCGCACCTTTAATCCCAACACTCAGGAGGCTGAGGAGCTCTCTGTGAGTTCTAGGCCAGCCTGGTCTACATGGTAAGTTCCAGGCCACCCAGGACTACAAAGGAGACCCCTATCTAATAAAGAAAAAAAGCTGGGCGTGATGGCGCACGCCTATAATCCCAGCACTCAGGAGGTAGAGGCAGGTGGATCACTGTGAGTTCGAGGCCAGCCTGGTCTACAAAGTGGGTCCAGAACAGCCAAGGCTACACGGAGAAACCCTGTCTCAAAAAACCAAAAAAAATAAAAAAGAAAAAAAAGTTTTTTGAATTCTTAAAACAAGCAATCACAACAACAAGCCCAAAACACGCTCACCAAAACCAAGCACATGTTGGTTTGACCTTGGCCCTCTAGCTGTATGTAGTTCATGGATCGATGGTCTTAGCTGAGCCAGTGTGATTAAACACAGTAGGAAAAAAAAAATCCAACGGACAATCCTCATTTCTTCTGATTTCATGTGCGTGGCCCAAATAAGGGTTCTTTCAGTGGTTGCAGTTGCGAATTTTGCCTCTCTGTGTGTGTGTGTGTGTGTTAGCATTTTTTTGAGATAGAGATAGGATCTCTCACTGGGACCAAGCTATCTCTCCAACCCTGAATTCTGTTTTTTAAAAACCCCAGGTATTACAATCTCTTTGTTTATGTGGTTCACTTTTTTTTTTTTTTTTTTTTTTGTGGTTCACATTCTTGTGTCACCAAAGGCCCCTAAAAGGCAGAGACCTGCTGTAATTTCATTTTCTCTCTGGTCATCTGAGTTGTACTTGGGCTCACACTGCTGTTGGGGAGAATGCTTCCAGTGAAATGTAATTAGAATCTTGAGCCGACTTTTTATGTCCCTGGATCCTTCCCCACCTGGGCAGCATTTACTTAGGTGGGTGGTAATGAAAGCAGAGTTATGAGCCTACAGAATTGTCTGGATGGAGAAGCATCTGGGACTTTGGAAATGAAGGTGTCCAGGAGAGGCTGGCACCAGGCCCCACCTGCCTCAGAGTCTCCTACAGAACTGCTAATCGCCCTGACCTGTACACAAATTTTGTTGTTGTTGCTGTCTTGTTCTTTTTCCAGACATAGTTTTTCTGTGTAGCCCTGGCTGTCTTAGAACTAATTCTCTTCCTATAGATCAGATTGGCTTCAAACTCACAGAGAGCCGCCTGCCTCTGCCTCCAAGTGCTGGGATTAAAGGCATGTGCCACCTCCAACTGGCCAAATTTGGTTTTTCGAGACAGGATCTCTCTGTGTAGCCTTGGCTGTCCTGGACTTGCTTTGTAGACCAGGCTGGCCTCGAACTCACAAAGATCCACCTGCCTCTGCCTGCCGGATGCTGAGATTAAAGACATGGACCACCATGCCCGGCTACTACTCTGTTTCTTTTTTTGTTTTGTTTTGTTTTTTTAAGGCTTTAAAAAATCTCTAATAGGTCAGGCGACACAGACACAAGATCTCTAGAGGGCTTTTTCACTCTGAGTAGATACTCAGCCCTGAAGCTAGGCTGCTGCTAGTCCGGGGCTGCACGAGAGCGAAGCCGACGCTGCCACCTTGTGGCCACGGCCTGCAGAGCTGGTACAACCAGCTCGGGCCAATGCGACTTCTCGGAGTTGGAGCGGCTGAGGTGGCCCGTGGGTAGCCTCTGTATTTCAGTGCCACCTGTGACCCTTCTGCATCCTCCCCAACACGGCCGTTATTCAGCTACCGTGGGAGGTGTGGTCTCGTCCAGAGGCGGGGGAGGAGGGAGGCAGAGGTTGGGGGGGGGGGGCGATTGCTCACTGGCATTAAAGTGAATTCTATTATTTGCTTCCGCCCCCCCCCCCTTTAGGTCGATGGAAAACAAAACAAAAAGAAAAAACAATAGTTTTTGAACAGCTGATGTCTTGTGTGGCCTTTACCAGAAGTCCTTAGAGCTAGGGCTTGGCTATTAAAAACCGGGACAGGGATGAAAGATGTGATCCAGCAGCTGGCGGGGGTGGGGGGTGGGGGTGGGGGGGGGGGGGGGGTGGGTATGGGATTTTATGAATGAATACAGGAAGCTTTGAAGGATGGCGTGAGAGTGCGCACTGGAAGGGTTTCATGTGACCCGAGTCCCTGATGTGGCCCGTGGCCCGAGTTGCAGAAGGATAAATCTCGCTGGGAGCCTGTTAGCGTTCTAGGGGTGTGGCAGGCAAGGATTGTGGAGGGGGTGGGTGATTCACAAGTTCTCAGATGGCTGGACAGGGAAGAGCTAGGGTGACCAATAGGCTTCAGGCTGCAGTACAATGCAGGGGATTGAGCTAGAAGCCCGGGACATTTAGGACAAGATAGGCAGGTGTCCCAGGTCAGCAGGACAAGCTAGTTAAAGGTGTTGAGCGGCTGTGCAGAGCTGCAGGGTCTTTGAACGCTTTTGATGGTTTTGAGGACACGAGTCTCTGCACCCCCCTAGGCTCTACCTGCCAGTGTTGTGCAGGAACCCTAAACCTAGAAGTTGCTAAGGTTTCCTAGCATCTCGGGTCTGCCCCAGTCTGGGATGTAAATGTGTCCCTGCTCCTCCTGGGCCATTTGTTGTTGGAGAGGCAGGCTCACCACCATGGGGTCACCCTTTCGTTCCCTCTAGGCTTTCCCACTCCCCGGAGTTCTAAGGTTCTGGATTTGGAACATGGAGTCCTTTCTGGGCTTGGTGCTCTCCTGAAGATCCCTAACGTGGCTTGGGCATCAGACTCAAGTTTCTGAGAATCAGTCCAGCCTCTGGGCAGCTACAGAGGGAACTGGTATGTCATTCTCATCAAGGGGGCAACACAAAACCCGAATGAAGGTTCCCGGCAAGCTTCATGGCAGAGGCTGAGGAGGTGCTGGCTGTCCCCTGATCTGGTGGCAGTCTTATAGTGTATGTGTGTCAGGCAGCATACAAGAGGCCAGGTGCAGCACTTGGGCCCCGTTTATGAGGTTGCGTTATTTACTTGGGTATCCAGTTTGTGGATAAACAAACGTTTTCTTTTCTCGACCCAGGCAATGGGCCATTTGCTAGTGGCAGCAGGAATGGGGGGGGGCGGGGGCAGGCATTCTGAAAGTCCTGCTTGGAAGCAGGTGAACCTTCGTCAGAGGATGTGGAAACCTGGGTAGCTGAATCTTCTTTCAAGCTGATATTGGGGTAGTCAGACTACAGGAAGCAACTATAGACTCACTACCTGCAGAGAGCCAGAGGGCCGAGGTTCCGCACAGATGATGTCATGGCACAGACCCAGGACCCTGAAAGCCTCTGAGGGAGGTGACTGGACTTCAAGTCAGACAAGTTCCATGACTCCAAGTATCACTGTGATCAGGCTTGGAGGACATGGATGAAGAAGCTACTTACCTCTCCACGGCACCCACAAGAAGCCCGGCTCCCCCAGACCATGTGGGGTCTGTTCCCTCCCGAGTTGTCTGGCCTTCTGATGGACAACAAGAGGCATTTTCAGTCCTTACTTACTTTATTTTATATTTATGTTTGCACAAGCACACCTGCACTCACACATGTGTAACACACACATTCTCGCATGCACATACACACTAACAGTAATTAAAAACCAAAACCTACAAGGCATAGGACAGAGCAAAAAACGAGCCACTTAAGTATGTTTTGTACATGTGTAAAGTGTCTGCGCAGCGGATTGTTTGTTTCCAGGAAGGAGATGTGGGCAAGGGGCGACTAAAACAGAAGATTTCACCACAAGTGTTTGACATCTGGAAGCTTGTGAATAAATTATCAATTCAATGAAAAAAATTCAAAAGATGGGCTGGTGAGGTAGCTTGGCAGGTAAGGACGCTCGCTGTCAAGCCTAAGGGCCTGAGTTCTATCCCCAGGAACCACATAAGGAACAGAGAGAACTGACCCTTCAATAAGTTGTTCTCTGATCACCACACACATACCCCAAATAGACGTAAAATATAAAATAAACAAACCAAACCCCCCAAAAACTAGCTTTTGAGGCTCCAACTGGGGCCGGGGAAATGGTTCATTGGCTAAGAGTGCCTCCAGAGGGGCTGGAGACATGGCTCAGAGGTTAAGAGCGCTGGGTGTTCTTCCAAAGGTCCTCAGTTCAATTCCCAACAACCACGTGGTGGCTCACAACCATCTATGATGAGATCTGGTGCCCTCTTCTGGCATGCATGCACACATGCAGGCAGATACTGTATAAATAAATAATAAATAAGTAAATCTTTAAAAAAAAAAAAAAAAAAAAGTGCTTCCAGAGGCCCATTCCCAGTTAGCTCCCTCTGCCTCCTCCTGCTGGACCTGAGTGTGACCTCACCTACTGCTCCAGCACCATGCTTGCCTGTCTGCTGCCACCGTCCTGTCCTCTAACTCTTTGGAAGTGTAAGCCCTCAAATTAAACGCTTCTCTTATAAGTTGCCTTCGCCATGGATGGTTCTCATAGCAACAGACAAGTAACTAAGACACTTGGTTACAAAGCAAACCTGAGGCCAGCCTGGATACATGAGACGCTGTCTCTAAGACTGCCTAGCAGCCAGGGCTAGGGAATTGCCTGATCAGTTACGTGTGCTTCCCGAGAACCTCAGTTAGGTTCCCAGCATCCGTGCTGGGCAGCTTACAATCACCCATTACACCAGCATCAGGGATCCCTTGCCCTCTCTTGCTCCTCTGGTACCACATACAATGTAGCAGAACTACATAGACACCAACACAACTTTAAATTAAAAACAAAACAAAAACAAAAACAAAAAACCAAATGAACAGAAACCCCAAACCAGACCAAGAAAAGTATGGTGGTTTTTAGCAGAGGATCCTGGAGGTAGTATTCAACCATGCCCATGGATAATTTTATGTCAACTTAACACAAGCTTGAGTTATTTTAAAGTAAGAGTAAATCTAAATTGAGAAAATGCTCCCCAACCCATGAGTTTTTGGATTGCTACATAAGGAAGGGCTCAGCTTACTATGGGTGATACCACCCTCAGGCTGGTGGTCTCGCGTGCTGTAAGAAAACAGGCTGAAGCCGGGTGTGGTGGCTCATGCCTTTATTCCCAGCATTCAGGGAGGCAGAGGTAGTCAGATCATTTGAGTTTGAGGCCAGCCTGGTCTACAAAATGAGTCCAGGACAGCCAAGGATACACAGAAAAATCCTGTCTCAAAAACAAACAAACAAACAAACAAAGCAGGCTGAGCAAGCCACGAGGAACAAGTCAGGAGGCAGCACCCTTCCATGGCTTCTGCATCAGCTCCTGCCTCCAGGACCCTGCCCTGTTATAGAATTGACGGAGACCAGCTCCGAGAACGTCTTGAGTACAGGCGGACTACTGCTCTGATGGCAAGTAGCCTTGAACAGGCGGACTACTGCTCTGGTGGCAAATAGCCTTAAGAAACGGGCGGACTATTGCTCTGGTGGCAAATAGCCTTAAGAAACGGGCGGACTATTGCTCTGGTGGCAAATAGCAACGGTTTCTTTCTTTCTTTCTTTCTTTCTTTCTTTTTTTTTTTTTTTTTTTGGTTTTTCAAGACAGGGTTTCTCTGTGTAGCCTTGACTGTCCTGAACTCACTTTGTAGACCAGGCTGGCCTCGAACTCACATCGATCCGCCTGCCTCTGCCTCCCGAGTGCTGGGATTAAAGGTGCGCGCCACCACGCCCGGCTAACGGTTTATTTCTTAAGCACAGCTTTTATACTATTCTAAAGTAGCATATTTCTGGCTTGGCGCGTAACATTAGTTATTCATCAATATTACCAATAACAAACTTGGTTCCCATCCTATTAGACTAAACACGTTCTGGGAATCAGTCAAGGGAGAAAATTTCACGAACAAGAAAGAAGAAAACTATAAGCCTTCCCTCACCTTTAACCAATAACTGTTTCACTTTATCAAGAAGTTCTCAAGGAATTACTGCCCAGACTTCTGGGAGCAGAGCCAGAGCTGCCCAACCCTTCCAGGAGGGGCAGCCCCTGAACTCTTCCCCAAAATCCTTAGTTAACCCTTTCAGGCCGATACTAAGTAGCAGCTCTCCTCAATAGAATTCTTGCCCTAACTTCCCTCAGCCATGGAACTTGACCTGAGAATTCTAAGCTGAAATAAACTCTTCCTTCCTCAAATTGTTTATGCCTATGGTATTTTATCACAGAAAATATAACTAAGACAGTGTTTAATGGGGATAGTTTACATTTTCCAAGCTGAAAAAGTGTTGTGGAGATGGTAATAGTCAAACACCAATGTCAAGACTGACTATCTATCTACCTATCATCTACCTATCTATCTATCTATCTATCTATCTATCTATCTATCTATCTATCGAGACAGGGTTCACATTGTAGCCCTGGCTGTCCTGGAACTCACTCAGTAGACCAGGCTGACCTCAAACTCAGAGATCTGCCTGCCTCTGCCTCCCTAGTGCTGGGATTAAAGGCATGTGATACCACCACGTGGCTTGGAACACTTAATTTTAACGAACTACTCATTTAAAGATGGCCAAAGAAGAGGAGAGATGGTTCAGTAGTTAAAAGCACCTGCTGCTGTTATAAAAGATCCAAGTTCAGTTCCCTGCACCTATGCCAGGCAGCTCACAGGCACCTGTGACCCCAGTCCAAGGGATCCAACACACATCCCATACACTCACACAATCACATATACAGTTTTTAAAAAGTCAGGTTAGTAAAATGTATACTATGTGTATTTTACGGCAGTAAAAACCAGTAAGAGAGAGCTGGTTGAATTGCCAGACCCGCTGCATGTTAGCTGTGTGGCGCAGCACTTCATCTCTCTGCCATGATTTTCTTCTCTGTATAGGCAGCATCATTCTATTGTCTATGTGTCTGGCTCTGAGGAAGGAATCTACATGAAACAACATGCGCGCTGTGAGGCCCTTAGAGCATGCTCAGTGGACAGAGCTGTGCTTTCCTTGCTTTTCTCCACCTTGTAACTTTGAGGTTTCCTGTTCAAGACTACAAGTATGAGGCACAGAAGCAGTGGACACTGGGTAACTGGTGCTGCCTCACCAGTAGGACCAGTAGGATGAACTTTTCTGTTTCTGCACCACACTGCACCAATATCCAGTAACTGTAATGGTGGGTTTAGCTGACTTCCAGCTGTTTCTGAGTAAGATTACTGCAGGAAAGAATTCTTGTGAGGCATCTCCACAAGTTTATTTATTTATTTATTTATTTTTGGCTTTTCAAGACAGGGTTTCTCTGTGTAGTCCTGGCTGTCCTGGACTCACTTTGTAGACCAGGCTGGCCTCGAACTCAGAGCAATCTGCCTGCCTCTGCCTCCCAAGTGCTGGGATTAAAGCTGTGCGCCACCACCGCCCGGCTCCACAAGCATTTTTTTATTTCTATCTTGAGTCCTAGAGTGAGATTGTCTTTATGTGTCTCTCCACTCTGGAGCCAGTTGTTAAATAGGGGCGCTCTCCTGAACTTATGACATGGCCACTTAATGATACAACTAGTGTCTGTACACTGAATGGTTTGAGTGTGCTCAAGACACGATGAGCCTTAGAAAATGAATGCAGAGCAGGAGGAAGTGAGGGCGTGGCCATCAAGAGCATTGTACACACACAGAGGACTGCAGAGTAAGACCTTGTTTCAAAACAAACAGACCAAACAAACAAACAGACTGATGAGGGAAGAGACCCAGGATTGACCTTTGGCTTACACGCTTACACGCTTACACACACACACACACACACACACACACACACACACACACAAAGGACCAGAGTTTGGTTACCAGCCAGCCTGGGCTACTGTAATTCCAAGCCCATATCTCAAAATAAAACAGAGATTGGCGAATGACAAGGGCATCCCTCTTGGTATCTACCTAGATGGTAAGATGGTGACCTCCTCGTTACCAATCAGCCATTTCAAGTGCTTTTCCTCTACCCAGATTGGGGATAAGTGACTCACAGTGCTGGCTTATTTGTTTTTTTTTTTTTTTTTTTTAGACAGGGTTTCTCTGTGTAGCCTTGACTGTCCTGGAGTCACTTTGTAGACCAGGCTGGCCTCGAACTCACAGAGATCTCTGCCTCCCGAGTGCTGGGATTAAAGGCGTGCGCCACCACACTCAGCTAGTCTGGAATTCTTGATGGTTCTCCTACCTCATCCTCCTGAGTGCTAGGATCACAGGCATGTGCCACTGTGTCTGACTAAAATCTTTCTTAATGCTCTTTTGTACAGTGTTACACTTTTTGCCACAGGGTAGCCTTCACTACTCCAAGTAGGCAAGACTACTCAAGAGTTTCCCGGGGACTAACACAGAAACACCAGGAGAGGCAACACAGTATCTCCTAGCCTGCTTCTATATCCTGGGGAGAGGTGTTTGGACAATCACAGCCTTGCCTTTTAGCAATCAGTCACCCTCAGTAGCCCAGGTGGACATGGCTTCTGGGTCATCCAGAATCCAGAGGCAGGTGACAACAAGCACAGTCTAGTGTCTGAAAACAACCTTCACAGCTATCCACCTGCCTCTGCCTCCCGAGTGCTGGAATTAAAGGCGTGCGCCACTATGGCCCGGCTTTTGTAAACTTTGTATACTTTATAAATCCTCAAGGCAGGAAGGGGCCAGGCCCAGCCCACAGACTTCTCTAAGAGCCCTAAAGGTCATTTCTAGCTCAGAGGTAGGCAAGCCCCGCCCTACAAGAAAAATCTCACCAATCCCAGAGCTCTTCCAAGCTGACGTCCTCCTGTGTTTTCCCCTCCCAATAAATCTCTTGTGTGAGGTTTGTCTTGTGATGTGACTTTCTGGTATTCCTTGGCTCCTGACTGCCAGGCTACTACGCCCTTCAGAGCTACAAAACTTACAAAGAATGTTTACAAAATAAAGTTAATTTACCAATAGTGACTTAACAGATTGCAACAATGCTCAACACACGTCCAGACATCAGGACTCCTGCGCCTCAGTTCAGTAGGAGGGCAGGAAATAACTGCCCAGGACGGAGGTTCCGCTCTGATTAGATTGACCTTTGGCTCCCGAGATCTCCCAAAGACCTGACTTAGGGGAAGTGCGACCCAGAGTGAGAAAATGAGACTTCTCCCAAATCTCTAGCTCCAGGGTTTCCCAGACTGGCCAGCCGTCGGAGTTCCCCTTTGTTCATTGGCTGTCCATCAGGACTAACAGCGTTCGGTCTAGTAAAATTTCCAAACGGTTGCTCCGCGCATGCGCCAGTTGTTTTTCCCAGCGATCCCCGCGCGAACTTCCGGCCCCGGGAGCTGGTGGGGAAGCTCTGAGCACCTGGGCGGACAGGGCGGTGTGGCCTGGGGGCGGGACCGGTGTTTCGTCCAGGTGGGCTACTGCGGATTCGGCCCCCGGGGCGCAGTCCGGAAGGGGCACGCTCCTCTGGGCAGCGGGGTCCTCGGGCAGCACCTCGCCAGGTTGCTGGGACGGTCCCCCTTTTCCCACGTCCTGCCGAGCGACCCTGGTGAGTCGGGCCCCTCCCTGAGGACACCTTCTCGGTGACTGGAGGATGAGGCAGAAGGCTTTTTGAAGAGAAACCTAAATAAAGTGCTTGTGGTGGCGGAGAAGAATTGGTTCGAATGCGTCGCTCGGGTTGGTTGATTAAACTTGGAGGACCCCTATCCTGCGGAAGCTTAAGAGGTTCGCTAAGGAAGAAAAGTTGCTAGGTGAAAAACGCAGAATCCAAGGTGGTTTGCTCATTTGTGTAAAACACACATCAAGCACTTGTCGATTCCGAAGACACAGGGAAAAAAAAAGACACCATCATGTATCAGATTATCAGTGAATCAAAAGACATATTGATATATTAACATTCCCCTCCAATTTTTTAAACTATGATGTTCATGCTAATTAGACTGTTGGAAAAAAAAAAAAGGAGAAAAATCCTAATCACACTTTTGAGACTATTGTGAAGTAGTAACAACATAAAAATACAGATAAATGCCGTACATTTGTATGTAGTTGTAAACAAATGCCATTGAATAGTGTCCATGAGGCCTCTGATACCACCGCTTACCTGGAGTAAGATGTTTCTGGAATTTATAAGCTTTTTTTTTTTTAACAAAGATTTTTATTTTATGTGCCTTGAGTGTTTGCTTTCATGTATGTAAATGTACCACATGCATTCGGTGTTCAAGGTCAGTTGCAGCCGTCGGATATCTTGGGACTGGAATTACAAATGGTTGTGAGGCTCCATGTTGGTGTTGGAAATAGAAATCTTGGACCTCTGCAAGAGAAATACGTACTCTTAGCCACAGAGCCATCTTTCCAGCCCCATAAATATGAAGGTTTTCAAATTTTAGAGAAAGAGCAGCATGGCCTGTCAGTAGAGGGACTTGAGACAACATTTGTAATTAAACATAATAATTGTACTTTTTTTGAGACAGTTTTGCTTTATAGCCAGGCTGATCTCTAACTTTGGGCACTCCTGCCTTGGTCCCTACGGTTCTGGAACTACAAAAATGCACCACCATGCATCATCACTACAGCCAGTGAAATTTTACAACTGAAACATGCATACTAAAGCATACCTTAAGAATAGCTGACTAGCTGAGTGGTGGTGGCACACGCCTCCCAGCATTTAGGAGGCAGAGGCAAGAAGATCTCTTGAGTTCGAGGCCAGCCTGGTCTACAGAGTGAGTTCCAGGACAGCCAAGGCTACCCAGAGAGACCTTGTCTTGAAAAACAAGAATAGCTCAAAGATTTAAAATGTTTTCTTTAGATTTAGCTATTTTATTATATATGTATGAATGTTTTACATGCATTACATACATGTGCACCGTCAGAGGGAGTCAGAAGAGGGGGTTGGTTCCCCTGGAATTAAAGACAGTTGTGAGCCACCATGTGGGTGCTGCAAACCAAACCTGGGTCCTCTGTAAGAGAAACAAATGCTCTTAACCTCTGAGCAGCTCTCAGTGGTTTGCGCGCACACACACACACACACACACACACACACACACACACACACACACAGTCTCCTGTATCCTAGGCTAGCTTGAAACTGTCCATGTAGCTGAAGATGACCTTGAATTTCTGATCCTTCCTTCAACACCGAGTGCTGGGAGTACAAGTGTGCGCCACCCTGCGCAGTTAAAGGTAGTGCTGGTCATCATTTCTGCTAGGCAAGCACCCTAAGAACTGCTTGGGAGGCAGAGGCAGGCGGATCGCTGTGAGTTCGAAGCCAGCCAGGTCTACAAAGCGAGTCCAGGACAGCCAAGGCTACACAGAGAAACCCTGTCTCAAAAAACAAAAATAAAAAAGAACTGAGTCTCCCTGACCCCCAGCTGGCTCAGGGAATCTTTACAGGCTACATAAACAGACTTATTTCTTCTGTTCAGTGTGGAAAGTTGACACATACAAAGATGAAAATATGCTCATTTCAGTGGGCGAGGTGGTGCTTCCAAGTGAGTGAGATTAGGTTTGGTGTCAAATGGGCCATGAAAAGCCCAGATTCGGGATGTCAGAGGTGGTGCTGAAGGACCGGGAGTCTGCATTGCCAGCAGACAGTTACACAGAGCCCCGGTCCCCGAAAGCCTAAAGAGGCTTCAGAGGCACAGAGTAGGCAGGTGCCAGAGTCCCTAGACTTCCCTCCAGACTGGTGTATTCCGCTCTTCCTCAAATACTCTTCTTTTGCTCTTTCCGTAGGCATGTGTGCCCTGATGCCAGCCCAGCTGTCACAGCTGGGAGGCTGAAAGGATCAGCTCTGGAGCCCCAAGCTAAGGCTAACCAGTCCCGAGCCTTAGGCTAGGGAAATGGCTTCCGTCCAGGGGCCCCAGGACCCTCCTCCCGGGGAGGAGGAAGGACTTCGGATTGTGAAGGTGGAGGATTGCTCCTGGGAACAGGCTCCTGCCCAGCAGGCGGACGGCAGGGATACGGAAGCCTGCCGCCAGCGGTTTCGTCAGTTCTGCTACCGGGATGTGGGTGGACCGCACGAAGCCTTCAGCCAACTCTGGGAGCTCTGCTGCCGATGGCTGCGGCCCGAGCTGAACAGCAAGGAGCAGATCCTGGAACTGCTGGTGTTGGAGCAGTTCCTGGCTGTGCTGCCGGGGGAGATCCAAGCCCAGGTGCAGAGACAGAACCTTGGGAGTGGCGAGGAAGCTGTCGCTTTGGTGGAGGACTTACAGAACCAGGCACTGAAAGCCTGGCCGCAGGTGAGGGAGGTCCCTTCCACGTCCTGGAGGCATCTCTTTCTTGGAGACTCTAGGAGGCTCAGGGTACAGGGGAAACTCCAAGTCCAGGAAAGCACACACAAAACTCAATGTAGCATGTGTCACTTTTCTGAAAGATGAGTCTTTGTCAGTAATTGAAGGCTGTTGGTTGTGGACGTCTTCATCTGGCTAAGCGGCTTCCTGAGGATCCCAGTCATTGGCTCTGGCTGGAGGCTGTTTTTTGGAGCAGATCCAGTGGTCTCCTGGGGGTGTGATTAGCTTCTTTTTTTTTTTTTTAATTTATTTATTATGTATACAGTGCACATCAGATCACATTATATTATGAGCCACCATATGGTTGCTGGGAATTGAACTCAGGACCTCTGGAGGAGCAGTCAGTGCTCTTTTTTTTTTTTTTTTTTTAAAGATTTATTTATTTATTA
>OU015755.1:60140199-60160104 GCA_907169655.1 Acomys percivali | reverse complement strand
CCCCCCCCCGTGATTAGCTTCTTTAGGGAGGGATTTTTTTTTTTTTTAGGGAGGGATCTTTAGGCTTTATCTTGTGAGTAGAAAATACCTATGAAGTAATCACAGGGCAGGAGGATCCCAGACAGCTGGGCTTCTTAATATAGGAGGTTATGAGAGAAGGAGGTATTGCATAAGGCTGGTTCAATAAGCATCTGATTAGCAGTGTATGTTCCTTTCTCCAGGAGGCTGGGCTGAGAATCTGGTCAGAGTTTTCTTCAGCCTTCTGGATGAGAGCTGAAGAAGGCTCTGTCCTGAGAACTGGTCAGGAAGAAAGCCTTCTGGGCAAGGAGGGAGCCCTGGCAATAAAATCTGCGCGCTGGGTTGAGACAATAAAATCTGTGTCCCTTGCAGAGGGAAAAGGGAGCCTCTGGCTTGTGAAAGGCCAGACCGAGCTTAACTAAAATAAAAAATCAAGAGTCAAAGAACTAGATTTTAGTTCACTAAGCTTAATAATAAAAGAAAGACAAGGGAGACAGCTATGTGGAGAAGTGGGGAGTGCGCCCCCAAACCTTCCAGCCTTTGGGTTTTAAAACTAAGCTTACTTGAATAGCAGGGGACACTCCCAGGACACTTGTAGGGAGAGGTTGTCTCCAGGGCACCTTTGATATGTTTTTCTTCAAAGAGCCAGCTTTTGACACCTTTTATGTGGGTTAGAGTCTGCAAGGAACTATCTTTTTTAACACATTTGGGTCCAGTGGGTTGTTATCAACAGAGGGGTCTGCTCACCTCTCACCTATGTCTGAGCATGAAGCTTACCGGAGGGAGCATCTCCTCCGCCTGCAGACAAGGGCCCACAAGTCTTAAGTAAATGTCTGCTTTTCATGAGCTCCTTGGATTTAAAGTGGTTGTGGTTTTTTTTTTTTTTTTTTTTTTAATCTTTTGGTTTCAGCTTTGTTTTGTTTTGAGACAGGTGTCTCTCTGTAGCCCTGGGTCTTCTGGAACCAGGCTGACCTTGAACTCACAGAGATCTGCCTGCCTCTGTCTCCCAAGTGAGTTCAGAAATGTTTTGTTTTGCTCTTCGAGATAGGGTTTCTCAGCTCAGGGGTTAGAACACTGGTCTTGTAAACCAGGGGTCGCGAGTTCAAATCTCGCTGGGGCCAATATGTTGATTTTGGGCAGGCTAAGAGCTGAGAGCCCTCTGAGGGTACCCTGCTGTCTTTGAGCTCTTGACTCTGGGAAATCTAGGAACAACATGCTAATGAGCAGCTAGGTGTGAGATTCTGCCCTTGACAGGAGGGCCCTCTCCCCCATTCCTCCCTTGCCAAGTGGCTATGATTCTGGCCTTTTATGAGGGACTGGTTCTTGACTCTTTATCATGAAGTGTCCTTCAAAACACTTCCTGGTGTGTGTTTTTAAAAGATTGAAAATCTGGGCTGGAAGCCGGGCGTGGTGGCGCACGCCTGTAATCCCAGCACTCGGGAGGCAGAGGCAGGCGGATCACTGTGAGTTCGAGGCCAGCCTGGTCTACAAAGTGAGTCCAGGACAGCCAAGGCTAACACAGAGAGACCTTGTCTCAAACCCCCCCCCCCAAAAAAAAAAAATCTGGGCTGGAGAGATGGCTCAAAGGTTAAGAGCACTGACTGCTCTTCCAGAGGTCCTGAGTTCAATTCCCAGCAACCACATGGTGACTCACACCTATCTATAATGTGATATGATGCCCTCTTCTGGCCTGCACAAGTACATGCAAGCAGAGCACTGTGTATATAATAAATAAATAAATAAATCTTTTTTTAAAAATGAAATTCCGGAGCGAGGCATGGTGGTGCACAACTTTAATCCCAGCACTCAGGAGGTAGAGGCAGGTGGATCTCTATGAGTCTCAGAGTGACTCTAGGACAGCCAGGGCTAAACAGAGAAGCCCTGTCTTGGAAAAAAAAATGTGAAAATCCAAATGTTTGATTTTACCAATAATGACTCAGGAGCCAGTCGCTGGGGTGAAAGGCTGCTAGCTCAGAGAGGCAGAGAAAGTGTCCAGCTGACCTTTGTACTCAGCTCACATACCAGAGGAAAACCCAAAAAGCTCACTAGCTCAGCTGACAACTCAGGAGGAAAGGGTCAAAAAACTAAAAGCCAAGTTAGGCGTGGTAGCACGCGCCTGCCTTTAATCCCAGCACTAGGGAAGCAGAGGCAGGCGGATCTCAAAGTCCCTCCTCTTTAATCCCTGTCAGCTGGTTTCTTGCTCCATCTGTTGGTTTAGGATTAACTTTATTAAATCCTGTGTACAGAAAGCTCTTAGACTAAAGGTGTGTTCTGTTTGCAATACACAGAAAGTTCTTGGATTAAATGTGTGTTAGGGCTGAACCACACCAAACAAGAAGCTGGGTTTTACAGTCCACAATGGGGGTTCACAGTGGGATCAAATATCCTGCAACACTGATGTCTTATTCTCTTTCTGGGCAACCAGTTGATCCCTCCCCCTTCCCAACCCTCTGCCTTCTGACGGGTGTGTCCCATTTCTTCTCCCCAGGATTAAATTGAGCTATTCCCCCACCTCTAAGCTGGTCTCTGTGCTAATGGGCATATTATGGTTCCTGCACAGGATGAGACCTCTGAGGTGGAGCCTAAGGCGTCGGTCCAGGGACTCCTAGCCATGGGGCCTTCCCAAAAGGCAAGAGTGCAGAAGCAGCTGCCTTCACCCCATGAGCAGCACAGTCATGGTGAGTAAGACTCTCCAGTTAGCAGTATGGCCACACAGGGGCTAGATCCCTTCTCTAGAATTGCCCTGAGGGTGACAGGCACAGGGAAGCTCAGTCACATGAGCACATGGGTAGATGAGGCCATCGGTGTCAGGCCTTGACCTCTGCCTGTATGCAGCTCTGTTCCTTTCCTTCAGCCCAGCTTCCTGTTCTTAAAGAGGGACGGACAGGAGAGACGTTGGATGTCTGCTCTGCCCCCACAGTTCACGTGAGTTAGCGGTCCCTTTGTCCTCTCAGAGGACTTGGTGCTGTTGAACAGATAATTTGACCCCTCCTGTCCCCACTCACAGCTGCCTGGGAGACCTGAGCTGGCTCATACTTCCCCATTCCAAAACCCCGAGGCACTGGCAGACATCCCTTTCTATTTTTCCCGAGAAGAATGGGGCTCCCTGGACCCTGCCCAGAGGGACCTCTTCTGGGACATGAAGAGAGAGAAGTCCCAGAATGCTGCCCTTGGTAAGCAGATCTGTGGGCCCCCCACCCCCTACCCGTTCTGCTGGGATCCTGCTTTTTCTTCCTAGCTTTTCCTGAGTCTCCTCAGCTCCTCAACAGCTTCCTAGGATATTTAAGTTCCCTGTGAGTTATGAAACCAGTAACCGCTAGCCGGTGCTCTCCATGTGCCAGCTCTGTGCTAGCTCTATGCTGAGGGCTTGGAAGGGCATTTTCTCAGTCAACTCTCAATCTGCTACATAGGAGTATTTGCCCCAGACAAAATCCTGAGATCCAGTGAGGTAGACGGATCATGTGAGCCACAGAAATGCTTAAAGCCAAGAGCCCTAGTTGTACCCTGCTATTTGAAGTCACACCAAAGCAGGCCCTTTCTCGCCATTCCTCTTACTTAACTGGCAGCACTCTGTGAGTGGCCATCGAGTCGCTCCCTTCCCACAGCCAGCGAGATTTCGCTTTTCATCAAATCTCTTCCCATGCCAGAATCAAGGGGGACTAAGGAGACATCTCTCCTTCCAGGTTTGGGACCCAAACGCCAGGTCGAGAGAGCTCCTACCGAGGAAGCCGTGACGGCATTGTTGGGGCAGGCCGACTGTCGAGTGACTATGTCCTGGAATCCCGAGGAGGCTGAGACGGAGGTCTGGGAGAATGAGGATCCACCAAGGACTGCCCTGGGCCGGCTGGTAGTGGCACGTCGGGGGCGGCCACCCACCCGAAGGCGCCAGTTTGGGGACATAGTGACCGAGAAGCCTCACAGCTGCGGGCAATGTGGGAAGCGCTTCCGCTGGGGCTCAGACTTAGCCCGGCACCAGCGCACGCACACAGGTGAGAAGCCACACAAGTGCCCTGAATGTGACAAGCGCTTCCGTAGCTCTTCGGACCTGGTGCGCCACCAGGGCGTGCACACGGGCGAGAAGCCCTTCTCTTGTTCTGAGTGTGGCAAGAGCTTCAGCCGCAGCGCATACCTGGCCGACCACCAGCGCATCCACACAGGCGAGAAGCCCTTCGGCTGCCCCGAGTGCGGCAAGAGCTTCTCGCTGCGTTCCTACCTGCTGGACCACCGGCGTGTGCACACTGGCGAGCGGCCCTTCGGCTGTGGCGAGTGTGACAAGAGCTTCAAGCAGCGGGCACACCTCATTGCACACCAGAGCCTGCACGCCAAGATGGCCCAGCCTGTGGGGTGAGCCGCCAGTGGGACCTGAGCAGTCTAGCAGGCAGACACCTCTCACAGAGTCTCTTCCTTTCTTCTCACTGGGGAAATCCACCCACCTGTGACCCCTGCCAGCCTGTCGAAGGGACCTACGGCCTGCCTCGCCCCCCACTCTGAACTGGCCTGCGTGCTCCCAGGATGCTGCCACATTGTCTCTCCCCTTCCTGCTCTGGATTTCTCTTCCATTTGATTTCTGGAGCTTCAGTTTCCAGCTGAGTATGAGGTGGTCTGAGGCCTCAGGCACGACATCGGACTTCTCCCCAGGACCCTCCAGCCTTGCTTGGCCAGAGGCTCTTTGTTTCTTACTTTCTCCCGTAGCCCCAGCAGTCTGGCCCAGCCCTCTGCCCTGCCTACTTGTGCCTTCCAGTGGGGGCCTGCCTCCATCCTCAGAGGGCTGCTTGATCTCGGCTTCGGGAAGGACCGTGGGCTCACACCGGCCAGGTTCCATCACAGCTGCTTCCCGGCCTTCACTGCCCCCTCACTCTCCACTCTGTCATGCCCTGACCCCAGGGAGCTCCGCGGGCGTCCTGCTCTGAGCCCCAGACAAGTACTTGCCTGCCATCCGGAAGTTAGTGGAGGTGGTGGCTCCTCCTCCAGAGGTGTGGCTTTTGTTGTACTTAACACTAGCACTCCATCAGCACTTTGTAGCTGCCTCCTCAAGCACTGTACCATGTTTTTAATCTGCATTGGGTGCAGAGTCACACTATCAGGAACAGAGCATGGACCCTACAGAAGGGCGCAGCCCAGTGGGCTTCAGAAGAGTTTGAATAAACATGGGACGTTTCCTTCAGGCTGTCGTTCTGAGTTACGGGATGGTTTGGTTTGGTCACACTGATGGTTCATGGTGTGTGTAGTCACCAGGGGGAGCCACATCCTGGCCCTGCAATCCCTGATCTCACTCCTGAGTCCCTGCAGTCATGGTTTGGGGTGAGGGGTGGGGAGCAAACATGACTTGGAGTCTCTGTCAGGGCCTCCTCTGCTCTCAGTGGTGAATTGAGCAAGAGGCTAAGGTGGGACTGGCTGACTGAGGGGACAGGCCTGCTGCTCAGTGGGATGCAGGACTCAGCATTGCCCCATGTGTGCTTGACGCTGTCAGAAGGGTTGGTCTGCCAAAAGGAGTCCAGCTGTTACTCCCAGCCAGCCCTCAGCATCCCACCTCCTCTTCCTAGTACAAGCTGGGCCTACACGGAGCTGGTCGGGGCCAGTCACTCCTTCAGTGACTCCTGCAGATCTTCTTGGTTCATTTGGCAGCTTTGAGGGGCCACGCTTGGGGATAGATAAACACAAGATGTTCCTGCCCTTTACTGACTCATCCGTCTGTGCTAGCCTTGGTCCCCAGGTTCCCTCCTCGGCCAGCTCCCAGGTTAGTGCATCTATCTTGTGGTCTCAACTGTCTCCGTTTCCCACAGGAAGCAACCAAGGTCATATTGTTGGCCAAGCAGGTTCCACTCAGCTAGCTATTCCTGCCTCTTAAGCTCTGCCCTATGATGTGCATGGGCTTTGTGCACAGCTGCGTGAAGGAGAAGAGGGCTGGGGACAGCACAAGGGCTGTTTTAGTGCTGGCAGCTCCCTCCTGGGGGAGACACTCAGGTGTAACAAGATCAGATAGGAGCGTGGGCCAAGGGCTAAGAATAGAGTTGAGCTCGGGGCCCATGGCTCAGGTGGGGACATGCAAATGCCAGCTGTGAAGTCATCAGCCGCAGCAGAGAAGGGAGCAGAGCTGGAGGAGCAGAGCCCAGGGCTCTAAGGAGGGACATAGTCCAGACTGGGGCGTAAGCGGTTGATGGGCAGCCATGTGTGTGGAAGAGAGCAAGGGGCAGGCTCCAGGGCTGGGAGCCACAGCCAGGAAGTAAGCTCTGGCCTTGGAGGAAGCCCCAGCTGGTCCCCATGGCCTTCCTGGTGTCTGGGGCCCTACAGGCGTCTGCACAGCTGCTGAGTGCTTGCGACAACCTGGGGAGAAAGGTAGTGAGATGCTCTCCCTGTGAAATGCCCAGCCCATTCCCAACACTCAGCTGGGCCCCAGCTCAGCCCAGCTCTGGCTTTCCTTCCTCAGGGAAAATACAGTGTGCAGGGCTCCAGGGTAGCCTTGATACTTAGCAGTCCTGGGGTGTCTGCCACTGTAGTTGCTGCCCTGGATGGTGTGTCCCAGGCTCTAGGCTTTGAAATCTGTGTGAAGAGGGAGGTCCCGATCCAGGTGAGCTTTTGCCCCGTAACCCTCAGCCCTCAGCCCTCAGCCCTCAGTCACAACACTCACTTTTAGCTGGGGCCTCACCAGACTTTGCCTCTTTCTCCTAGAGCTTCCTTGAGGAACTGAGTTTGTTCCGGGAATGGCTGGATGCCCAGAGAGGTGCTGTAGGATGTGCCCTTGTGGTCTTGATGGCCCCCAGTGAGAAGCTAAGACAGCCACAGCTGCTGGTCAAGGAGCTGAGCCACTGTAGGGCCCTGCAGGGTTGCCCCAAAATCTTCCTGTTACTCTCTAGTGACCTCGAGGGTGAGTGGATGGGCAGTGACGCTAGTTCTGGGAGGAAAGAGTGAGGGTTGGGGGTGAAGAGGAAAGCCGGAGTGTCTCTCCTACATACACAACCCTATGGTGCTTCTCCTCCAGCTGCCTGGGAGCCTGAGGCTTTCCTCACGGGTCTGGAAAAAATCTTCAGCCAACATCCTCACTGGTCATTGCTGCAGTTGCTGACAGAGGTGGGGGAAACAGGGGGGAGGAAAGGCTGGGCCTATGTCTACCTGGCTCCTCAGAGCCAGTTACACTTACACTCTGTTGCACCTGTTCTGCACACATGGGCTAGAGGGAGGACATGCCAACACACCGAGACTCCGGGCCCACCCAACTTCGGAAGGTCCTTGCCACACCGTGTCTTTGCCCAGAGTACTCCCTCAATGTGGCATGCCCTCCCTGTTGGCTTGGCCAGTGCCACAGCCATCAGTGGTACCCTCCGTGGTATTCCTTGTATGTACAATGAAATGTCCGGCCTCACCCTTTAACACTCATGCCGGCAGTGGTGCTATTGAAAGGTCCTGCTGGCTGAGACAGGCTCAGGTTTGGTCCTGGGCGCTGAGCATCTTGCCAGGTAGTTCAGTGGTATCTGAGTGACTTAGAAACGAGAGCTGTGGCCCCAGCCCTGCTCCATGGCTCCCTCAGCCTAGCACCTCTCCAGGTAACACCACCTTGGGAGTCTTTCTCCACAGAACTATCCCAGTCCAGGGAGGGTCCTGCCTCTGTGTGTAAGTCAGTGAGATAATCAAGCTGAGGATGAGTCAGAGTCTAGGTCTTATGTCCATCTGGACCTCTCTATTCTCCTTGTCCTCCCTGTCATGTGACCGCCAAAGCTTCCCCTGGAGCCAAGATCCTGACCTTGTGCTTGGGTTGTGTTCCCTCCCCTGATCCCTAACAGGACAGTTCTCTGAGGTGTCCTTGGGCCCTGCCCTCCTAGCTCTTTTTCAGAGTGGCTAAAGAGGCTGCTGGGAACACATACTGCCCAGTCTTTAGGACCTCCCTGCGGGGAACCCTGTGTTTGGGAGATGTGGAGCCCTGGAGGCCACAGGTGAGGGGCACGGAGGGAGGTCAGCAACAGTATCTCCAGTTGCAGCGTGGGTGGAGGCTGTAGGAGATACAAACGGGGGCGGAGGAGGAACCAGGAGTCCCCTAAGCCCACTGTGTGTCCCTAACCCTCTGTACAGTCGGACCTGGGACCAAGCTCACAGTATGACCTGTCTGGGACCAGAGCTGCTCTCCTTCTGGCTGTGATACAAGACCGGCTAGGGGCATGGCACGATGTGGCAGTGCTCAGGGACCTTTGCCAGGTCTTGAGCTTCAAGGTCACCCTGAGGATAGATCCTTCAGCTCAGGTTGGGAGGGGACCCCAAACTGGTGGTGCAGGGAGGAAGGGTACCCCTCCCCTAGGAGCCTGGAGTTCTCCTTCCTGGCCTCTGACATCACAGGCAGCAATGTGCAGCCGTGTGTCTAGCCTCTGCCTGCCTGCTATATATGCATAAGCCAGTCACTTCCCTGCCTTGGGAAGTGTGAGCTCCAAGACAGAGGCTGGAGAAGTGCCCCCCAAGCCCATGGACGGCAGGCAGGGGCTGGTACAGACCTTGACCTTACCGCTCCAGGCCTTCCGGGAAGAGGTGGCTCAGTTCAGGGAAAAGCTGGACACTCACAAGGAGGACCCTGTGAGCTGTGCCCTGGTGGCTCTGATGGCCCATGGGGGACCACAGGGGCAGCTGCTGGGGGCTGACGGTCAAGAAGTGCAGCCAGAGGTGCTGGTGCAGGAGCTGAGCTGCTGCCAGGCACTGCATGGCCACCCCAAGATCTTCCTGCTCCAGGCCTGCCGTGGGGGTAAGAGGCCCTGGTTCTAGCCTAGCCACCTACCCTGGCATCTCTCTGGCAGCCCTTGGCCTCCTCAGGAAGCCTCCACCTTGGTCTTTGACCCCCCTCCCCAGCCTCCCCTGGAGTCATGCCCACACACTTGAGCCTGTATGAATATTTCCAGCTCTGTGAGCCTGCCCTACTATTTATATGGAGTCTGGAGCACTCAGAGATATCCTGAGGTTCTAGTGAGTTCCTTCTTCAGGGAACAGGGACCCAGGTGTGGGGCTGAGAGCTCTCCCGTGGTACTGGCGTTGGCTGAGAGCACCCCCAGTCACCCCTACCCAGGCAGATGTTCTCCAGATCCACGCCGATGGCCCAGGTAGGTCTATCTTCCCTCTAGAGCCTGGCACACTCGTGGTGGGAAGAATCCATGGCCTCTTTCCAGGACCGTCAGCTTGGGTTCTGCTGCCACCTCTGCTCCATCTTTGCTAACATTCAGGGAAGAAATGTCTCCCTAACCTGCTGTGAGGACTCAGAGGCTCTGCACCTAACTGCGCCTGGCGATTTGGAGTTAGCAAGGGGAGCCAGCTTCTCTGAGTTCATGCAGTCTGAAGGCTGGAAGGCTTGTAGTTTTCCATCTGTCTTACTGCCTTGCACTCTTTCCACTGCCCAGTTCTGCCCTTGAACCAGAGGTGGCAAGACTAGGGGGTGGCCAGGGAGAGGTGTGTGTGTGTGGGGGGGGAGTCCCAGGATCCTGGTAATAGGAGTTGGCTCTTTTTGCAGGCAGCCCTAGCTCCACTGCAGGGAGCTCTGGCCAAGCTGACATCCTTACTGTGTATGCAGCTGCTGAGGGTAAGACGGTCACGGTTCTTGTGGGCCTGGCTTCCTGCCCTAAGACCCGGAGTGACATTAGTATCAGCAAGTGTAGACACCCCAGCCCAGCTGCACTTAAGTCACCTTCCTCCTGTAGTTTAGTCCCTATGGTCAGAGTAACAGTGGCAAGCTCCTGTCAGGTACTCAAATTCTTCCAGGGCAGGGTAGGTCTGTTCGCCCTGGGTCCCTGTCCAGTGTGTGTACTAGCAAGTCCACAGTAAATGTTTGTTTTACATTGATTCTACCCAAACATTCACTCAACAAATATCAGCAACTTCTTCCTGATGCAAGAAGCCGCTGACCCCTGCTCTGGTCGGAAGCCAGATACCCAGAATGCTCTCTGCTTTCCCTCCTCTCTCCTTCCACTCACAATAGGGCCCCCCAACCCCAGGGTTGGGACGCAGAGCACCACAGCCCAAGGCTGACCCTCTGGTTCCCATCCCCTAACCTAGGCTGTGTGGCCTATCGGGATGAAAAGGGCTCGGACTTTGTCCAGACGCTGGTAGAGGTCATCAGAGCCAAGCCTGGAGGAGATCTCCTTGAACTGCTGACTGAGGTGTGAGGAGTGGGGACAGGGAAAAAGAAAGTCTGAATTGGGGTAGTGTTCCCATCACCTCCCACTTAACCCAGGGAAAGGAGGCGGCTTTCCCCACCCCACCCCACTCCACCCCACTTTCCCACCCCTCACATAAACACCTTTATTACCAGGAGGGATCCCTTTCCCTCACAGTATGAGCTGATGAAACACACAGTACACTGGTCAGATGAACTTAGCTGCATTATCCCTCACACACACAATGGTGGAGGTGGGGAGGCTGGGGGCTGGGGGGCTGGGGGGATGGAGAGGGACGTTCTCGGGAGCAGCAGGGGCCAGCAAGGGCTGCTGGAAGCTATCCTGTAGAGACAAGAAAGCGAGGTTCCCACAGAATAAGGACCGTCCGTTTGTATAGTTTTGCAGGCTAGCAGGGAGGGTCCCGTTCCACTTTTGTTGAGGTCAGGGTGTGCACTGCCAGTCTGGCTGATTACATGGTTAAGTCAGTCAGTCATTGTGGGGCATGCCTGAAGCTGGGAGGCAGTGGCAGGATCCCAGAGTTCGAGACCAGCCCGGGGGTACACATAGTGAGACTGTTCCAGACAGCATCTCCCTCCGCACAAAGAAACCGCCAGCAGACAGTGACCGCAGTGAGTGTGACAAGCTGAGCCCTTCAGGACGTATCTGAGTGTCGCTCCTCAGGTCAACAGGCGGGTGTGTGAACTGGACGTTCTGGGGCCAGACAGTGATGAGCTGCGCAAGGCTTGCCTGGAGATCCGCAGCTCGCTCCGGCGCCGGCTCCGTTTATAGGAGCGACAGCCCTACTGCTTCCCCTACACCTCCTCGGCAGCACCCTGTCATACATGCAGCTGTTTGGGCGTTCAGATAATGTGCAATAAATATCTGTTCACGATCGTTGTGCTCCGGGAAATGTATGCTCTTCCTGAAAGAAGGGACATAATGGGTAAAGTACTTGGCACTAGATAGAAGAACGTCTGTGCTCCCGGCGACCAGAGGTTGGATCGGGGTCTGTTCTTCGTTCCATCACAACGGAACCTAACCAGGCTGATCTGGATATGCTGGGAGTGGCCTAGGGCGAAAGAAGTCCCGGGAAGGATCCACTCCCGCAATACCACTATCCCCAACGCCGAGTCCCTGACGCGTGCGTTCCTCAGTCTCTGCTGTGACATGGTGGGACAAGCGCATGGGCTGTCCTTGATCCTGAGTTGAGGGACCGCAAATGGAGGAGATCCGAAGGGCTAGCCTCCAGGATTCGCGACTACCCTGGAGGGCTTTTAGTGATTAAAACTTGTTGAAGCTCCCACGCAGCTGTCGCTAAATAGATGAGCTCCAATGGGCAGGGCCTTTCTCCAGTTTAAGCATGCGCAATAAGCATTTGAGTCAGCCTTATGGAAAGAGCTAAAGAGGAAGGGAGCGTAGGGCCGCGTGGCCTAATGGATAAGGCGTCTGATTCCGGATCAGAAGATTGGGGGTTCGAGTCCCTTCGTGGTCGCTCAGTTTTTAGATCGTACTTTAAACTTCCAATTTTCAGGCTTTCTTTTTTCTTTTCACACTCTTCTCTCCATGGCTCAGACTCCCTACGCCATCTGATAGTCCGGATGTGAAAAAAGGAAGTCCAGCATGCTGGTATTGATAGGTGCAGCTAGCTAGCTCAAGCTAAAATTATGAGCAGCAAGAATTAGCGCCGAGGAAAGGAAACGAATAGACGCCAGCTTGGCTTGCTTGCCGGTGAGGTGGAAGTTGTTCAAAGGGGAAGCCAGTAGGCTATTCGGTTGATCCTTGCACAAATCATGGTGACTGCGATTAATGCCACGAAACGGAACACTTGAAAATAATTAAAGCCGCAAATTTGTTTTATATGTCCAAGGTCTAAGATCCGTGAAACAAGTCTGAGCGATACAGTGAGAGTGTATCCTTCTCCAGCCCACCTATAATGCCAGCATTTAGGAGGTGGGGGTGGGGGAATTAAAAGTCACTCTGGGCTACATGAGACCCCGTCTCAACAACAGCAGCAGCAGCAGCAGCAACAACAACAACAACAACAACAACAACAAAGGTGTCTCTTACAGGTCCAGTGTAAATATAAAATTTTAAATAGCAAGAATATGTCCAGGACTGAGCTGACATTTCGCGCTGGGTGGGGGTGGGGTTAGGGGTGGGGGACAAAGGATTCGGTCAAGTGATGCATCTTTCATCTCCGCTACTCCTAGGAGAGCCACAGAAGGCTAGGGCCCGGGGCCAGCTCACGGGACACAGCGTTGCGCACAGTAATTTGCTCTTTGATGTTACAATAGTTGAATAAGGCTTGTAAATAAGTTAGATCAATTTCACACACACACACGCACGCACTCACGCACGCACTCACGCACGCACGCACGCACGCGCACACACACACGAGATAAAGGAGCGCCAAAAGGACGAGATGGCAGTTGGGCTGGAACCCACAGCCTCAAGAGAGACATCGATTCTAGGTTCCTCCGACTGGGCTAACTGTTCAGTATTATGTATTTATTTGTCTACTTATTTTATTTATTTAGAAAGGGAAGACACCAAGCTGTATACTCTATGCAGAAAAGGAGTGAAGACCAGCCCGGAGCAGGTATTTGAATCTTGGATACCTTGCACCGCAGAAAGACGTATACCCACTCTGTAAAACAAGGAGCCAAGATAAAACCAGTGACGCATGTTTTCATTTCCTTTTCACAAGTGCGGCCCCTTTTAGATCTCAAGGGTGCTCTGGCGCCGGCGAGATCAGAGCGCTGATTGGGAATGGTGGAGAAAAGTTGAGAGCCACGAAAAAGCAGTACACACGATTGATGAACATAGAAACGACCGAAAGAAACAGACTGGTGGAAGAACCACGGCGCTGCTCTTTCATCAGCCCCGGTGGCCTAATGGATAAGGCATTGGCCTCCTAAGCCAGGGATTGTGGGTTCGAGTCCCACCCGGGGTAGTAGTGTTTTAGGCCTCTTTGAGTTACCTGAAGTTAAGACCCCCCCTGTGTGTGGAGGGTTTTCTATCAAGTGAAGCATGCTTTGACTTCAGTGGTTTTTTAAAAAATAAATTTCAAATTACCACTTCAAAATAATGTTTTCTTTCCAAATAAATATGTTTTCAGTTTACAAAATGACAGATTTAAACTATTATTTTATTTTATTTTATTTTATTTTATTTTTTGGTTTTTCTAGACAGGGTCTCTCTGTGTAGCCTTGGCTGTCCTGGACTCACTTTGTAGACCAGGCTGGCCTCGAACTCACAGCTATCCGCCTACCTCTGCCTCCCGAGTGCTGGGATTAAAGGCATGCACCACCACACCCGGCTATTATTTTATTTTTATTTATTTACTAATTTATTTTGGTTTTTCAAGACAGGGTCTCTCTGTATAGCCTAGAACTCACTCTGTAGACCAGGCTGGCCTCAAACTCAGAAATCTGCCTCTGCCTGGGATTAAAGTCATGTGCCACTACCGCCCAGCCATTTAAGCTATTTTTATGAACCACCGCTCATTAGTTGATACTAAAACAATAATTGTTCATATTCTAGATGTACAATTTTATTGTGGCTCCTCTTTTTAAAAAATTATTTGAGAGTCTTTGTCTTCCTCAACACTGGGATTACAGATGCACACCTCAACTCAAGTAAGAACATATATATTCCATTGTGGGTATCTCCATTATTAGGCAGGGAAGGGATTCTGAACTGTATAAGAAAGATTTTGTGTGTGTGTGTGTGTGTGTGTGTGTGTGTGTGTGTGTAATAAACCCATTTATTTAGAGATTATCTTCCAAGAAAACAGATTAGTTTTTAAATTATAGATCAGAGAGCTGGGGACATAGCTCAATGGCAGATACAAAAGCACTGAATACTATTTTCTTAGCTCTAGTGCATGTTTTGTTTGTTTTTCAAGACAAGGTCTCTCTGTGTAGCCTTGGCTGTCCAAGACTCACTTTGTAGACCAGGCTGGCCTCAAACTCACAGCGATCCACCTGCCTCTGCCTCCTGAGTGCTGGGATTAAAGGTGTACGCCACTACGTCTGGCAGTACATACTTGAGATGGATAATGATACTGTACTTTTATAATACATATAATGCATTGTTTCATCTTCGGGTAAAAATCTCCCAAAATACAAGCCTTGATGTGTCCCAGGGAACCCTCCTAATTAATGCTATCTTTCACAAGAAGGTGTCCCTGAGGCCACTGGTTCAATTTAAGTTGTGATTCAGCAACATGTAGAATAAAATTATATTTTCTTCATTTGTGTGTTTTAGCAAGAACAGGCCTGTGGCTGGAAGATGATTGTACAGAGGTCTTTGAGGTTTTGACCCTGACTTTCTAGAAATTTAACCTGCAACAAGAGACACTTTTGTGGGTTTTTTGCTTAAGAACAATTCATGGTTTTTATTCCTTTAAAAAGGCTTCAAAACAAGTGTGGTGGCACTCACCTATAACCACAGAGTTAGGGAGGCAGAGGCGGGTTAGTCTTTTGAGGTCAGCGTAGACTACATTTCGAGTTCCAGGACAATCAGGACTACATAGAGAGACCGTGTTTTTCAAAAACATCGCCGGGGGTGGGAGGTGGGGGTGGGGGTGGGGGTGGGGGTGGGTGGCGGGTGGGCGGGTGGGCGGGGCCAAGGTGTCGAGGGTACACATTTAGTACTCGTTTGTTTTGGACAGTCTTGTAAGGACTCAATTCCCACAGTATGTTTTGGTGCTTTCCCGACGTTACTGGTCTACAGGGTTCGAGACAGTCTGGCGAGGCTGTGTTGCCCACCTACCACGCGGGACTATTCCTAGTTCTTCTAAGCACCGTCCGCGAGGAGGGAAAAAGGATACACTTCTTCAAGCAGTCTGTTGAGTCACCACCGAGTTTTGGGAGCTTCAAGTAAGTGCTGAGAAGGGACACGCCTCTCGAAGAATTACGTAGAAAGGGCCCTGAATGGTCTTTGTACTGTACCTGGAATTTGATATATTTATAAAGTGTCAGGTTAAATCTATAAAAGCTAAATACATAGAAGAAGAGCGAATTCTACATGATTCTGACTCTTTCTCTGGAATTCATACCTCCTGGACAAAAACTATCCGCCCAACGTGGGGCTCGAACCCACGACCCTGAGATTAAGAGTCTCATGCTCTACCGACTGAGCTAGCCGGGCAGTGATGACAACAGGCATTCCCCGTAGACCACTTGTAGAACTTGTAGAACTTCCGAATTCTAGAACAGAATTTGTTCTGGATTTCTAGTCTCAGAGCGATGGTAAATGGGTTTATTCTTCCGGCCCCTTCCGCTCACAGAAGCCACAGGATCTGTGAGGGTGTCAGTGAGACCTCCCGTTTAGGGCCCGATCGGTTCCAGAATCGACTCGGGGCGAGCCTGCGTTTTCAAACTCGCCACAGGGACGCTGGATCCCCTGCCAAACGCTTTGCGGAGGGGAAGTTTGGAGAGTTCGTCCTGCCGCCGGCGGCTTCGGAAGCACCAACCCTGAGCTCCGGCTTCTGGTTCCCGGTCTCCGAGCTGCGTGGGTCTTCTGGGCGGAGTCCAGCCGAGGGGGCTCGGCCAAGGGTTCTGTGGAGGACCCCGGCTCTGCCCGGAGGACTGAGCTCGCGGGAAATGGCGGATCAGGAGGCGGCAGTCCTCTGTCTCATTCTCGAGGTCCTAGACTCGGTTCTATTTAGGATGAAATTTCTGAGCCGGAGTCCACCATGAGACTGCGCTGCTCACGCAAGCTCGCTGACTCCTCTCTCCCGGAGGACGGCGGAACCGAATGTTGGGTCGCAGGGCTGGGGAGGGGTCTGACCTACCTTTAGCGCGTCGGAATTTTCTCTCCCGGCGGGTTCCCACGGTGCCGAACCTCCCTCGGCTTCCTGGAACCCACAAAGATACGAACTTGTAGAATCCTTCAGGACCGAACTAAATAGATTAAAGCAGGACTGTGTCATTCTGAGGAAGACATCCAGAGATCAGTACAAGAGCGGTTCCATGCAGTGGCTCGTTGGTCTAGGGGTATGATTCTCGCTTTGGGTGCGAGAGGTCCCGGGTTCAAATCCCGGACGAGCCCTTGTGTTGGCTTCTTTTTCTTTTTCTTTCTTTTTTTAAAAACCTTGTTTGTTTGCACCATTTGGCCAGATGGCACGCCACCTAGTCTCGGGATCCGAGCAGAGTACAGGATCAAATTCCTCCCAGTCATCCCTGTCTCAGCAGACCCCCTTTTCTCACAGGGCCAAAGACGGCCCAGCCTCTGTGCTTGCAGTTTTCCTTTGTGTGATGTAAGAGATCTCCAAGTTCAAATTCCCACCAAGTGAGTGTTCGGAAACATCTTCTGGGGATGCTGCCCTCTGTGCCTTCCACAACCACCAGGAGATAAAGGCGGCAGTGGCCGAGCACCCTCAGTCTCGGTGGGGGTGGGGTGGGGGGTTGGGGTGAGGACATGACAATGCTGGGCTGCTGGGCACCTGGGCTCCGGTTTTTTTGTTTTTTGTTTTGTTTTTTTTAATTTTTATTTTTCACACTAGAGTTTTACTAGATTTTAGACTGCTACTGAAAAGATGCCTTGTTGCTCATAGAGGAGGGAGCGTAGCATCCTAAAGGCCCACAACCGCATTTGCCTTATTAGCCAGAACCTACCTGCAGTGTGACATTGTGGTTCCACCGGAGGAAGAGACCAGGAGCGTTAACAGGCGCGTGTTTAGCTAGTTTGAATGATTTCAGGAGACTGTAGGGCACGTGAACTGTCCCGAGTCATCTGATGGCTGACTCTGGGTGGTGACTGGGGCAAGTGTGAGAGCTGAGAAAAGACCGTGGTTGCGCCTATGGGCTCTGCAGGGTGATTTTATGGTTAAAGCAGCCATCCCAGAGACTCTAACCTGGGAGGGGAGTGTTAGCTAGGCCCAGTATCAGAATAAATCCTTAAAGGCATACAGGTTCCAGTATCAGAATAAATCCTTAAAGGCATACAGGTTCCTGGAGATGAACTCCTGCCTCCTCAGGAGCTCGGCACCCTCTGGGAGCTCCAAGCACCACCTCAGAGCACCAGGGGGACCTGACTTCTATTCTCTTCTTAATCCAGGGTCCTGAGCACTGGGACTCCTCTCCTGTTTCCCAATATCCCATCCCCCTAAACAGAGTCAGGTCCTATGTAGACCTTAAGGTGACCTGGGATGTCTCATTGGGAGGCCTGAGGCCTGGCAGAGCCAAGGAGTAACCAGGCTTCTCCCCAAGTGCCCTTTGCTGAGGCTGAAAGAGAATTTTTAATTAGCATTAAAGCAACCAGAACAGCAGAGCTCTCTAACTCATAAGTGCAGGTCGGCAGGTATGCTAGCCCAAGGCCCCAGATGATAAGTCACAAAATGTGGAGCTAGGAGACAAAGGCCTATTGAGTGTTCCAGGGGACCGGCTGGCCATAAAAGATAGGGAGGATACATAAGGACAAATTCCTGAGAGAAACAGGTACCGGACATGGTCGAGTAAGTAATGAGCCAAGACCCCTCATCCGATCTTATGGTGTTTGCTTAATCCCCCCTTGAGGCCCGCACACAATGTTCCAGGTTTGAGTTTAACCAGATGTGTCGTTAGCTCAGATAAACATCTACCCTCGGGTTCTGAGAAAAACAGGAACCAAGGACTGTTCCCATGTGACTAAGTCCGACCTTACCTCAGATCTGCCTATGCAATTTGCTGATGTTCAAATGTTTGAAACAACCAATCGTGTGTGGCCGCGCCAAAACTTCCCGCTCCCCCCCACCCTTGCCCATATAAACCCTAAGCTCCTGGGCTTCTGGGTCGACCCCTCTGTCTCCTGGGTGAGATACGTGTCGACCCGGAGCTCCGCCAATAAACTGCCTCATGTGTTTACAGCAAGACGGTCGATTGTGTGTCTTTGGGTGCGCACCATCCCAAGGCTTGAGTGAGGGTCTCCCTTTGGGGGTCTTTCAAGGCCACGACATTTTGAAGACTCCTGTTGAAGCCGAAGCCGTTGCTTCCTCCCTTGCTGGTGAGAGAGCTCCACTCTTGAGCAGCGGGTTCCCTTCTTCAGGCCTAGCCCGACTCCAGAACATGACTCCAGAATGCAGCTGCTTTCCAGGAGTGGATCTGGGAGCTTGTAATGCCCCAGGGTGGGTTTGGGACTCCCAAACCCTGCCCCAACCCTTAATCCAGTGACAGGAAATCTTACTGGGTGCTTCCCCAAGACAAGTGGTCCGCTTCTCTGGGGTAAGGGAAGAACAGGGCCACACCCCTAGGGTGAGCCTTTCAACCTGACAGTTATCAACGCTAGAGTCACCCCACTTCCCCTTTTCACTTTAGGAGACAGAGTCAAATCTTTCCCTGACAAAAGATAGAAGGGGAGTTGGGGGTGGATGGAAGTGCCGCAGTGGCGCATGGACTAGCACAGGATGTAGTTAGCTGGACCATCTAGCATTCTCTATATTATATGCCCTGTTGGCCTAGGGGTGTGAGAGGTCCTGAGTTTAAGCCCCAGATACGTTCCCTTTTTAAAGAGAGACCCGGGCTGTATCTGGTTTGAGATGATAGTTGTGCCTGGCAGTTGACAGATGTGGCTGAGAGTGACAACCGAGACTTGGGAACTGCAGGCCGCTGCTCCTAACCAAAGTTGACTCTATAATTACAGTTAGACTGTTCTGTTAGCAGATCCTCACTGCGTCACCCAAACCAAAGGAACAGGAAACATGGTAGGTACAGTGAGTCAGTGGATTTGGGTGTAACTGTAGCTTTAGTGAGCCGCCTGTGCACGGCTACAGGCTGCAACACCAGCAGAAGCTGGCCACCTCTCTGCCCTCATGGACTGACTCCCAGCTCCGTACATAGTGAACACCAAATACCAGCCATTGTTCAGAGGTGCATCCGGTCCCAAACTGGCCGCAGCAATGGGCGTGGTGCTCTCTAGTGTTGTGACTCTCTCACTAGGCTGTCTGGCTCCTGTGCAGGTGTAGGAAGTGGGTATTCCTGAGACGTTGGGGACAGCTGAGGTTGCAGCTTTTGGGCAGGTCTAAGTATCAGGGTTCCTCAGTTCTTAGCTGAAATGGTCCACAGGAGATAGTTATTGACAGCCACCCTGATGAAAAGTTATAAGCTACACTTGGGAGGCAGAGGCAGGTGGATCACTGTGAGTTCGAGACCAGCCTGGTCTACAAAGTGAGTCCAGGACAGCCAAGGCTTCACAGAGAAATCCTGTCTCAAAAAACCAAAGCAAACAAAAACAAAAACACACAAAAAAAGTCGAAAGCCGAGCGTGGTGGCCCACGTCTTTAACTCCAGCACTGGGGAGGAAGAGGCAAGCAGATCTTCCTGAGTTCATAGGCTGCCGCTCCCCAAGACCAGCTCCAGGAACGGCGCAGAGGAGAGAAGCAAGGTTGATCCGCGCTAGGGAGAATGGAGCAGGCGGTGAATGGCTGGGTAAGGGAAACCAACCGTTGGTTGAACAACTAGCTAGAGGAACTAGTTGTTGAGTAGAGGTTGAGGAATGGAGGAAAAAAAGAAATATGCGGGGAGTCGGGCATATGTGGTACAAGTCAAAGGTCTTAAAGCCCAGGAGAATTTCATTTTCTGTCTTTCTATCTGTCTCCATCTCTGTCTCAATTACTGTCCATCTGTCTGACTCCTTGCTCCTTGCTCGCTGTCTTTCTATGCTACTAACTCTATCTCCTTGCTTGCTGTTGCTCATCTTTCTGATTTTCTTGCTTGCTGTTCCCCATCTACTCAGCTATCTCTCTTGCTGTTCCCCATCCACCCATCTCTCTTGCTGCTCCCCA
>OU015755.1:60126475-60140189 GCA_907169655.1 Acomys percivali | reverse complement strand
CTTGCTGCTCCCCATCCACCCATCTCTCTTGCTGCTCCCCATCTGTCTCTCTCTAGCTCACTCTCTCACGGCTCTTAGTTGTTCGCCTCCTTTCCCTGGGCCAACCCCAGTATTTTATTGAAATGAAGTTCAATTTTTTTTTCATTACAGATTACATCATGATTTTTTTTTCATCTTTTACAATCACTAGGGCAATCAAAAATCAACAGAGTAACAAGAAAATACAAAAAGTTCTGTAACCTACAACAAAACATACAAAAATCAAAGCAAAATCAATCAATTTTTCAAGCAACAATCAGCATGACTTGCTTGTTATTTGTTGTTGTTGTTATTTTTTTCTTTTTGAGACAGGGTTTCACTCTGTAGCCTTGGCTGTCCCAGACTCACTTTGTAGACCAGGCTGGCCTTGAATTCACAGCCATCCACCTGCCTCTGCTTTGAGAGTGCTGGGATTAAAAGCGTGCGCCACTACACCAGGCTTGATCATTATTTTTAAAACAATACACGGGAAAGTTTAACCAAATTTTCCCAGGCTAAAGCCATTGTGGTTACAAGATGGTCATAACAACATAGCTTGAACTAGATAGTCTCTAAAGGAAAAACTTGACCCACTTCCAATCCCAGACCAACAGATGTGCTATCCAAGCCTAGGCTAACGGCCAAGGGGTCCTCTATTGTGAAATATCTGTAAAGCATGACATTCCAAGCCCACCTTCTGTTGTTCTCAATGCAGATTCTAAGGAAATGTTTCTACAGGTAACAGAATCCAGCCAAGTACTGCTATGTCGAGGTCTTAACTTTCTTACATGCAGTTTCTGCTTGGGTGCTCACAGTCAAAGCAAAAAACTCTATCATTGTCTCAAGCCTTTGGCCAGATGCCTTCTTTCAACATTCTCTGTGGGAAAAAGTCTTCCCTGTATGATTTTCCTTAGGGCTGAGAAATAAAGAGAAAAAACAGTTTTAGGAGAAATAGATTTATAAACAACATTGCACTGGACCATACATAGTATTTAAGGGCATTGGTGATCAGCCCGAGATCTTTGGAATTTTGTCAGGCAAAGCTTCAACAACTGTTCTAGATGTCTAGAGATCATGCTGGACAGTCGGAGGTCTCTGGAACTTTGTCAAGCAAAGCCTCTATGACTTATCTTCATGTCTGTGACAACAGGCCAGCCCTTATTAGGAATATTATCCAGGGAAATTGCCACAACAAAGGTGAGTTCCAGGACAGCAATGATTGCACAAAGAAAGCCTGTCTCAAAAAACAAAACAAAGCAAAACAAAACAAACCTGAAAAAAAATAAAAGTTTTAAGTCCTTTTTTTTTTTTTTTTTTTTTTTTTTTTGGTTTTTTGAGACAGGGTTTCTCTGTGTAGCCTTGGCTGTCCTGGACCCGCTTTGTAGACGAGGCTAGCCTCAAAATCACAGCGATCCACTTGCCTCTGCCTCCCGAGTGCTGGGATTATAGGCGTGCGTCACCACACCGGGCTCTTAAGTCCTTTTTTTATTCACTGGTTCTCAACCTTCCTAATGCTGTGACCCTTTAATACAATTCCTCAGGTTATGGTACTTCCAACCATAAACAATGTTTTTTTCCAATTTCTTTTGGTTTTTTGAGACAGGGTTTCTCTGTGGAGCCTTGGCTGTCCTGGACTCACTTTGTAGACCATACTGGCCTCTAACTCAAAGAGATCTGCTTCTCCTGAGCGACCTGCCTCTGCCTCCCTGAGTGCTGGGATTACCTTTGAATGCACCACCCCACCTGGTGGTGTCATAAAATTACTTTGTTGCTACTTCATAACTGTAATCTTGCTACTGTTATAAAAGACAATGTAAATATCTGATACACTTAAACCCAAGGTTACTGTGTTTTTAAAGGCACACCCCACAAAATCCATAATTGACATCAAAGTTAGTTGAGGGTCAGGCATAACTTGACAATTACTTTTTACTTATGTGAGTTTTTTGGTTATTTTAGTTAGCTTTAATTATTTTGCTTAATACATCTGGATCATGGTCAAAGCCATGGAAATCTCAAATGTGTTGCCAGGGCAGGTGTGACCATTGAGGTGGGGAGAAGGCAGAGGACTATTTAGGTAAGCCCATAAGAGAATCAGAACAAGATGGCGTTACCTCAGTCATGTCATCAACAGTGACCAGCGTTAGGAATTTCCATGTCTTTAGCTCACTAGCTTTGAGGTGACATAGTAGGGACTGCAGGGCCATGTCAGCGAGGGGGTGGAACACCACACTGATCTAGAGACATATAGACAAGACCCAACACTGAGCTGGAGCCTTCCTTGTGGACCCTGAGCCTAGCAGGTAATGGGGGAGGGCGGCCTAATCAAGCAGACACTTAGACTTATGTTAAACTCACCAGGTTATACTTCTGGGCTTGGGGTGCCTGGTGCAACACGTGCTGGCCTGGGAAGAGCCACTTCTCTGCCTACACTGTGCCTGGCTACTCCATCACATAATAGCAGCGTAGGAGCCCAGAGAAGTGTGGAGCGAGTGCTGTATCTAGAGCCAAGGTCCTACCCTCAAGCTCCTCAATCTGGGGCTCCAACTCAGACACAGAGGAGTATTCCTGAGAATGGGCTGGGCCTGCTCAGGTTATTATAAATAGTATGAAATACCAATGTTCAGGCTATGTCTAGCCTTGTATGGCTTTGTTTGTTTGTTTGGTTTGGTTTGGTTTTTTTTGAGACAGGGTTTCTCTGTGTAGCCTTGGCTGTCCTGGACTCGCTCTGTAGATCAGGCTGGCCTTGAACTCACAGCGATCCACCTGCCTCTGCCTCTGCCTCCCGAGTGCTGGGATTAAAGGCTTGCACCACCACTGCCCAGCTGAATGACTCCATTTTTCTAAAGCACCATCTTTGACCTGAGTTGGGCCATTTTGAACATAAATGTTATATCTTGTTTATACAAGTGAACAAGGGCCACCTGCCAGCCCAAGGGGGCTGACTGAAGATGTGTTCTGGTGTATTCTACCGATAGATGACGACACTGCAGATGTACTCAGTCATATCGCTCACTCCAGATGAAACTCTTCAAAGGAGTGCCCTAAGACTGAAGTGTGGTAGACATAGTGACTAGTCACCCTAACCCTCCACTTATTCGGAATTTTATCCAGGGAAATTGGCACAACAGAAGACCTCTGTGCCCAGACCAAGGCTCCGGTACAGTTTCTGCTGCCTGCTTCATGCAGTCGGTTTCAAAGTACCTTTCCAAATGGCTGGTCACCTGTGCCTGCACCTGCTGTCTCCGCCTGCACAACACTGGGCAGCAGTGTCATTAGGACATATGTATCTCGTCTTTTACAGACTCTTGCCACTACATCAGCTCTCTATCTCTGACTTTGGGACAGCCTTTCTACAGAAAGCTGAAGCCACTTGACAGCAGACAGACAGACAGACAGACAGACAGACATACAGACAGACACACATACACACACACACACACACACACACACACACACAGAGAAATGTAATGTGTGATCTCAGAGTTAATATTAATTAGTAAGACTGGAATCAACAGGACCTGTGATTGTCAGTAACCAGGTATCTACTTGGCAAATTGTGGGCAAGTAAACCACTGTAGATTGTGAATTTGTTACTTAATAAGTTCTGACACGTGAAAAGGCACACCAAATGTGTCTCTCTCTGTTTCTGACATTAACTCGCTCCGGACACTGGCCTTGTCCAGCCAGCTAGTGGCTGGTTTAAGGGGCAAGAGGCAAATGGTACATCTAAATGAAATTCAAATGTTAGGGAAGGCAACCCAAGGGCCTGTAGCAGCATAGGTCACCCAAGACTCAGCCGGATCCTGGGATGCGGGATCAATTCTCCACTGCGGAAGTGTGTGCCAGACAGTTATGGCGCACACCTTTAATCCCAGCACTCGGGAGGCAGAGGCAGGCGGATCGCTGTGAGTTTGAAGCCAGTCTGGTCTACAAAGGGAGTCCAGGACAGCCAAGGCTACACAGAGAAACCCTGTCTCGAAAAACAAAACAAAACAAAAAGCTTGTACAGTCTTGAATCCCATCTCCCCTGCCATACCCACAGCTGAGCAACAGTCACTCCACAGCTTTTTTTTTCTGACCATCTCCACGATCAGTTCTTGAGTCTTGGTAAAGTGTCCCTGGCTTGGGGGTGGGGGTTGGGGTGGGGTGGGGTGGGGTGGTCAGGAGGCTCCCATGTGCAGAGGTCTCAGTCTTGGAGTGGAGGACTTGGAAGAATGGTTTTGTGTCTTCGCTGTCACTGCAAGATGCAGAGCTATGAACCTCTGGGTCAGGGACTCCATTGGGCCTCCTCCCCAGGTCAGCATTCCAATGTCTTCATGTGCTCACACTGAGGTCTGCACCAGAAAGGAACGTTGGGTCCTTGCCTGTGGCCACTGCCTCAGGCCAGAGACACTTCGGAGGGCAGGAGTATTGGCCCGCCAGTTCGTGACTCCCAAAGAGTAGAAAGCAGCATGTGGCATCGGTCGCTCTGCTCTGTCTGGTGGCGAATTTGAAGTTCATGTGTGGTTGTGGGGCTTGGGGTCAGACAATCTGCCTTGCCTGGGAAATGTGGAGGCTTTTCTGGAACCTCCTTCAGGAGCCTGCTTCACTAGCAGAGGTGGTTGACAGAAGCCCACACTTCTTCCCCCTCCTTCCGTCAGCGTTCTGGAACAGATGCCCAACTCTCCTCCTAAGGAATTCTGGTCCATGCTGGGGAACCTCGGGAGAGTTGGAAGCCATGACAGGGTGTGTCAGGGCACACCTATAATTGTGGCTGGGAGTGGCAGTGCATGCCTATAACCCCAGTACTTGGGAAGCAGAGGTGGGAAGAAGGAAAAAAAAAAAGGAAAAGAAAAGCCTGACATCCCAATTATGTTTGCCATGCTAGGAGGTTCAAATCACATGCCTGGTGTCCTTTTGCTCTATTCAGAAATTGTGCTTAGGTGAGGACAGGCTCTTCAGGTTTCAGCCTTTGGTAGCCTTTGCATCCTTACATTGGCAGCTGGGACCTGTAAAAGCAGCGGGGAGAAGCCGCTAGTGTTCCAGCCCTCATGCCAGGCTCCAGTCCCGGGACCCCTCTCTCACTGAAACCTCAGCTCTCTGCTACCTACGCCTGCCATTTCTCCCTTTGCTGTCAGTTTCCTTTTGGAAGACCGTTACTGTAACTACCTTACTGCTGTCTTTGTTGTGGAAATTTTGGGTTAGGTTACGGAAACATGTTTGTGTTTTTCATCCCAGGTGTGGGATATGGGGGCTGCGCCAGTTTGTCCACAGCTGATAACAGCCTGGTGAGAGGGCTCGTGATCTTTGTCAGCTGGGAACTGCCTCGTGCGGTGTGTGTGTGTGTGTGTGTGTGGTGTTTGCCAGTTGAAATACATAAATTTGGGAGCTGATGGGGGGTGGTTGAGAGAGGGGGCACACTGTGAAAAGAATACTTGGAAGAGAAGGTTGGAGGAGGAAGAGAAGGTTGGAGGAGGAAGAGAAGGTTGGAGGAGGAAGAGGAGGCTGTTGCTGTGTTTGCTGTTGCTGGCTGAATTGCCTGACAGTGGAGATTGGTATTGTCCCAAAGAACCCGATGACCCTAAGCAGCAGGAAACAGCCAAAGAGAACTACACCCCTCAACCTTCTCTCTCTCCTACCTGGTGTTGGGGTGTTGGAAGGGACTGGTGTGGAGAAGAGATATAAAGGAACCCAATAAGATAGTTTAAAAATAGCGCCTACAAGTTTTTCTTTGCCTTACCAGTTCAACTTGCTCTACTAAAAGTTACCAGAACCACTCGAGAGATGCCTTGTTTTAGGCTTGATGTTGGAATACCAGGGGACGCAGGATAGGAAGTTGTCTTTCAGGAGTATGAACTCCGCATAGCCAAAGAAAAGTGTCTGATATGCAAATAGAGGTCTTTGTTTCCACCAATCACCGCTTTCCCTCTATAGCACCGACCACAGCCACCAAGGCTTGTGTTTTGACCCACTCCCAGGCATCTCTTGTGGAGACTGTCAGGGATGCATGCATCTCCTCTGGCCCAGGTGGACATGCCTGCAGCAGCTCACCTAGGCTGGAGCTAGCAGAAAGGCTGATGCAAACCGTTTGGAACAGCTTTGGCTGGGGCTGCTCCTTCACACCCAGGCTAACCAGCTGTGGTCAGCAGCTAGTTTTCTCAACGCTTCCATGGAGGGTTCCTGATGGTTGTGCTGACTGCAGTGACAAGGCATTTGCCCAAGGCAGCCAGAGCAGCAGCGGAGGGTGTAACAGGAGTCACATTGTCGCCCCCATCTCCAGTGTCTTTGCTTACAACAAGAACCCGAAGAACCATCATCTACACTAATAACGATTTGAGCTGGGCATGGTGACTTCACCTTTAATCAGAGCCCTCAGAGGCAGGCAGATTTCTGAGGCCAGACTGGTCTACAGGGCCAGTTCCAAGACAGCCAGGGCTACACAGAGAAAGCCTGTCTCAAAAAACCAAACCAACCAACAACCAACCAACCAACCAACCAAAATCCTAAAAAAAAAAAAAAGAACCTGTCTCCAGCTGGGTGTGGTGGTGCACACTTTTAATCCCAGCACTCCAGAAGTAGAGGCAGGGGGATCACTGTGAGTTCCAGGCCAACCTGTCTACAAAGCAAGTCCAGGACAGAGAAACCCTGTCTTGGAGAAAACAAGCAAGCAAGCAAGCAAACAAACCAACAAAACAAAACAAAAAACCCCCCACCCCCACCCAAAACAAATAAACAAAAAACTTGTCTCCAAAAGACAAACACAAAAATCAAACACTAACTGATTTTAACCGTGCTCTAAGATTGTGTTAACTCATTTGTCTCATACATACTCGGATCCCTTAAACCATTACAACGTTTGCAACAAAACTCCAAAACCACTTACTGTGTGGGGTATGTATGCTGGATGACCGGGGAAAACAGTCATGGAACTAGATGAAATCAGAGACCTGTCCAAACCCGGAAAACCTCATTCTGAGACTGGCAGAAGAAGGACCGATCCTCCCTGCGTGCCCCAGGACACATAGCCTGGCGTCCGCTACCTTCCCCTCTCCCCTTCACCCCCACTCCCTCCCCCGCTCCCGACGCCCCAACCCGGCAATTCTCAAGGTACAGGTCATCGTGTAACTTGGCACCTGGATACAAATAGAGCATCTCCAGAATCCCAGCACCAACCAGTGATATGCGCCCTCGCTAATCCCTTCCCACTCCCCAAGGTTCCTGTAGTCCTCGTCCACCGCGAATAAATCGGCCCGAGCGACTTCACTAAATATGGTCTAAGAGCCGCTGCGTCATTAGGATAACTCAGAGCTGAGAAAGCTGTACCACAAAAATCCTCGGGGAAGGTCTCCCCTCCTCCGACCCCGCCAGTACTCCCAGTTTGGCGGGAATCCTGCAGACCCCACCCCATCCCCTCTGGGCTCCATTTCATCCTTCCCGGCCTGGTGTGTGGCGGCGCGCAGACACCCCGAGGGATTGCGCGGATCGCCGGACCACGTTACTATGTACTGATTAGTTTTCTACAGCTGCTGTTACAAATTACTAGAAGCTGGGTGGCTTACAACAGTAGAAAGGTACTCTTGGCACTCTGCAGCCCGCAGCCTTTCCTTGAGGTTATTTGCAAGCCCGGCTTCTTTTCAAGGCTCCTCCTCCGAGGACCCTTTCTTGTCTCTCCCGGTCTGCAATCCGCATTGCTTTTCATATGATCTGTCACACTAGCAGTCGCTTTCCACTGTGTTCTTGTCTATTTCAGTCACTGGATTCGCTTGCTCCACTTTGCTGTGACCCCATCGCAACTTACTAATTATATCTGCAAAGACCCTTGTTCTCTGAGGTTCTATGTAGACAGGGATTTTTGTTTGCTTTGAGACAAAATCTCACTGTGACTTCTAACTCAGAGAGCCACCTTCCTCTGCATCTTGAGTGCTAGAACTAAAGGTGTGCACCACCATACCTGGCCTATACATGCATTTTGGGCAAAAACTATTTGTTTTGTTTTTTTGTTTGTTTGTTTGTTTTTGTTTTTGTTTTGTTTTGAGACGCTCTCCTCTAGTCTGTCCCGGCCCTGAACTCATTCTGTAGCTGAAAATGAGTTTGCACTTTTATTTTTATTTATTTATTTATTTTTGTTTATTAATTTATTTTTGGGGGGGGGTTTCGAGGCAAAGTTTCTCTGTGTAGCCTTGGCTGTCCTGGACTAACTTTGTAGACCAGGTTGGCCTCGAACTTACAGCGATCCACCTGCTTCTGCCTCCCGAGTGTGCCACCACCACCCGGCTTACTTATTTATTTTTTGAGACAAGTCGCGCTGTAGCTTACGCTGGCCTGGAACTCATTATATAGGGCACACTGTCCTTGAATTTGTCCTTCTCTTTCTGACTCCCAAGTACTGGGGTTACTAATGTGAAACCCCATTCCAGCACACCTAGGAATTTTTAAACATTATGAAGCTCCCTCCATCCATAGGCAGTTAGCAAACCGCAGGGCCATCTTCTAACCCGGGAGCTAGACCCTGCCTACCCGAACGTAGGAACAGAGTAGATGCCGTCAGGGGACTCATATGGTCAGACTTGGCATTAGGGGACAATGCTCTGAAAACAGCTGCATCCTGCGTCTGGTCCTAACTAGAGGAACCTCCCTGCTTGTGAGTGACACCTGGGCTTCGAAAGCCCAAGTACCTGTACCTCCCTGATCATTTGATTGACTAATGGTAAAATTGAGACAGAAATGAGCCGTAGTTCTCCTTGGGATATTAGGCAGCTGTTGGGTACTGTTAAAGCCCTGTTACAAACGCCTTTAATTTCAGCACTTGGGAGGCAGAGGTGGGCGGATCGCTGTGAGTTCGAGGCCAGCCTGGTCTACAAAGTGAGTCCAGGACAGCCAAGGCTAGCACAGAGAGACCTTGCCTCAAAAAACCAACCAACCAACCAAACAAACATAATTAGTGAGTGATTTTTCTTTTTAAATGCAAGTGCCCGAAGGGTCCTCATTTTTCTATGAATAAGCAAAGACATTGGTGGTCGGGGCAATTTGAATGTGTGCTCCTTCTGAGTTTGCTCCGGAAACTCAGGGGTACTCTCAGGGGTACACGCCTTGTCCTCCATATTCTCACTAACCTACACTCCTCCATGTGAACTTCACTGACTAAAAGCAGCTCTCGAGTTTCTTGTCCCCAGAGAAGAAGCGACCGCTTGAAAGCGAGGCTTCCTTTTAGAGCAAACGCCCCTTTGTGCGCATCTGGAGTAAATCTGGAGATTTCTGGCCTCGGCGCATCTAACACTGGTCTCCCAGTGGCCACCCGGCCCGCACCGCGGTGCATCCATGTCGGCTTCTACTCTCCGGGCCCCGGGCCTGAGTTCTTAGCGCAAAGGTCCGGTACTCTTACTGTTTTCCCGCTTGCAATTTTCTCACCATTTCACCAGAGCAGGTAAGGGACAATAGAACCTCTCTGATCTTTAGCACTGAGCTTGCTAGGCAGCCCGGCTAGCTCAGTCGGTAGAGCATGAGACTCTTAATCTCAGGGTCGTGGGTTCGAGCCCCACGTTGGGCGCAGCTGTTTTGTCGCTGGCCTTGAATAACTTAGAGTGAGGTTCTCCAACTTGGCTGTTCTTTGGGAATGTTGGTAAAAAACATTGGGAAACTGGACCCCCTCCAGGGCTCGTCCGGGATTTGAACCCGGGACCTCTCGCACCCGAAGCGAGAATCATACCCCTAGACCAACGAGCCACACAGCTTAACCTTTTCACTACTTCCCTGTAGGCCCGTGCCCGTTCCCAAATGCCCGCGCTCCTGCCCGGGTTGTGAGGTGGGGATAAAAGTTTGGCAATCTACCACGGAGCCATCTCTAAAAGAGCCTGTAGTCCGGAGAAAAGCCACACGTTGAGGGGGAAGTCCTTGCCCGACGGCTGAGACTGCCGTGGAAACTATTTTGCGGCTAGAGAGCCGGGAGGCAGCGAGGAACTAATGTTAAACATGCTTCGCCCCAAACTCTCCCCAAACACACGGCCAAACAGTCCCTCAGCGCGCCTAAGACTGGGGGACGCTGCCTCAGCTCAGTACAACCCAGCCTCGGCCCCCACAGTGCTGGAATTACAGATGTGCTGTTCTGGGTTTTGAAATTTACCAGCCCTCCACTCCAAAGCTTGGTTATTTCCCGCCTAATCCTTTTAGGAGCAGTCCAGGACTATACACCCGTAGCAGGGTGACTTCGTTGGGGGCTAGATCGGGCACTACATCAAGAGCCCGTCCCAAAGATGAAGGAAGTAGAGCTATGGCCCATAGCTATCAGTTTCTCGGATTCCAATTCTTTTTTCTTGCCATATGATGAAAACCAACCACCAACACCAACACCACCAACACCACCAAACAACCTCCAAACAACAACAAAAACAAAACAATACATAACACCCCCCCCCTATATATTTTCGAGGGTTTTATGTAGTTCAGGCTGGCCTCAAAGTCACCGAGCAGACAAAGATGACCTTGTCCTCCTAATTCACCTTACTCTATGTCTCAAAGTCAGGGATTTTAGGCTTTTGTCACCTCACCTGGCTAAAACCACATATATTTTAAGGACTTTAAATCTATGTAGCCAAATCTTCTGGTTTGCTACTTACGTATTTTGTTTTGATTGGTACTTGTAGTTTTGAAAACTGGATGCCTGCACTTTCCTTTGAGATCTCTAATGTCAGTATCCTGCCTAGAACGGCTTCTGTTTTAATGACAGGTAAGCCATCTGTAGTCTACGCTAGTTACGCACCTAGAGAATGGGAAATCTGCCATTATCTCCTTGGTTTGCGCCGCGGAACTAGCGCTTATGATTTCTTACGGTACTGGACAACCTAAGAATTGGAAAAAAAATAAGCCACAGCAGCTTCAGCTCATTTGGAGAGGAGGGAGGGGGGGGAAAGCATGTGTGCACTGGCTCGTTGGTCTAGGGGTATGATTCTCGCTTTGGGTGCGAGAGGTCCCGGGTTCAAATCCCGGACGAGCCCAGGGTGTGTCTGCTCTTTTACAGATTCCACTTACTTTTCTTTCTGTATCAGCAAAAGGCGGAGGAGCAGATTCGGGAAGCGGACCTATAAAGCCTGAGAGGAGAGAGAAGGAAAACCGCTTCCTTCATTGGGATGCCTAGACCAAAGGACCATCACAACTGTTAGGGCGAGCGACAGTGAGGGCGAGGCTTTGGGGAGAGGGAAGGGGATGGTATACTTTCAGCCCAGATTCGCTATGTTCTCTGAGGTTAAGCGAGGATGGACTAGGCCTGGACGTCCGTCTCCTCACCCTGCGCACGGCCCTGGTTTCTCAAAAGCAGCTTCCTCCGTCTGATGAGAGAGAACACTGCAACGGAGAGGGGGAGACGTTGGTGGCCTGACGCATCTGCACCCACTTTTTTTTCTAGGACCCGAGATCCTGCGATAGATCGTGTAGTTGTCGCCCCGAAGTCAAAGTCTCTTCCTTTCTCCTACCCCACCCCCGCCCCCATCCCCACCCCCTTCTCTCTCTCTCTGTCTCTCTCTCTCTCGCGATAAGAGTCCTATGTAACTCTGTCCTGGAACTCGTTACGTGGACCAGGATGGATGGCCTCGAAGATTAAAGGCATGAGCCACTACACCCGGCTGGGTAGGTGGAATGCAGGCACTCAGCTGACATCACTGCGCCCTGGCGCTGCTGCGTGGCCAAGGAGAGGAGGTCGGTCTACACAGCCGCCTCCTTACTCAGGGGCTCCATCCGATCTGCGGGTGTCTAGACAGAGAGCTGCCGCGTGGCGGACGCTGATCCTAGCCCTGCTCCTGGTAGCCAAAGCCAAGACCGCGGAGACCCCGGTTTGTGGGACCTGGGGCTGTTCCTGCCTTTGTATGGATTATTTTGGCGTACACGATCTCGGAGTTTATCTTTTCAGGAATATCTGAAACCTTAGCTCTTCTCCCTCACAGATTCCGCGCCTATTTCAACCACCACCATAAAGTGAAACTATCGAAGCAACTGCTGTGGCTCGTTGGTCTAGGGGTATGATTCTCGCTTAGGGTGCGAGAGGTCCCGGGTTCAAATCCCGGACGAGCCCGTACAGATTAACTTTTGTAAACAATTTATTTCGTTTCTCAAACTTTCATTTCCGATTTCTCCTTTCCTATACAATGGTCAAGTGTCCTAGACTTAACCCCTGACTTTTATAGAAGGCAGTTATTTAAAAGGCCCAAACTCTTTTGCAGCTGGTCACCCTGGCTGGTTGGAAGGGCGCGTTACCAGCCTTGAGTCAGAATGACTGTTAAAACATGCGCCTGCGCAGGCGGATCGCTGTGAGTTCAAGGCCAGCCTGGTCTACAAAATGAGTCTAGGACAGCCAAGGCTACACAGAGAAACCCTGTCTCGAAAAACCAAAACCAACCAACCAAACAAAAAAACCTGTGCCAGCAACTCCAATCTCTGCCCGGGTCTCAGGTCATAGTTTATGGAGAGGCATCCCTTCCAGCACGCGGATGCCTTGATGGGAAATTTAAGCTTCTGCAAAACTGATTTATACCGGTGCCCTCAGTCACACTTATTATATAACCAGAAGTGTTTGTATGGGTTTCCCAGCTAGTTAAGTCGGGAGAGCAAAAGGCTTTTTTTTGTTTTGTTTTGTTTGTTTGTTTGTTTGTTTGTTTGTTTTTGAGAGACTGGGTAATCCTGGAGCTCACTATGTAGACCAGTCTGGCGTGGGACTCACAGAGACCCTCCTGCCTCTCTCTGCCTGCCAAGTGACCAGCATGAGACTGAGAATCTTTGGGTTTTAGCTTCACGTTGGGTGACGTGACGTTTCAGCTTGGACAATAGTCCTGGGATCCCTGACTACTCATAGAGACTCCAGCCCTGAGTGTAGCAACTTGCTGTGTGATTCCCCACATCTCTCCTCTCTGCTGTTGAAATCCCATCATGGGACCAGTTAGTGGAGGACACTGCTGGTGCTGACCCTTGGCCTAGAGAAATGATTCTTACTTAGAGCAAAAGAGTGCCCAGATTCAAATCCTGGATGAATTGATCTTATTTCAAAACAAACAAACAAACAAACAACCCATTCTGAAGCTAGAGAGATGCTTCTATGGCTAAAAGTGCCTGCTGCCAAGCCTGATCATCCGGGACCGACATGACAGAAGGAAAGAACCTACTGTAACACAGGTTGTCCTCTGACGTCCACCCACACAAATAAACATAATCAGAAGAATTAAAAATAAAATCAATTAATCAGCTGGGCATAGAGGTGCACCCCTTTAATACCAGCACAAGGGAGGTAGAGGTACAAACTTGAGGCCAGCCTGGTTTACGTAGTGAGTTCTAGACCAGCCAGAGCTACGTAGTGAGGCATTATCTGTAAGTAAATAGATAAAATAAAATAAATTAATTAAAAAACCATATCATGTCTTTTTCTTCTCTAGATGATATTCAGAGGTCTCAGTTCACCCAGGAGACCTGGGCCTTGGACACCAAGACCATTTTCCCACCTAGTAGTAGAGATTGAATCTAAGTGTTGGACTACGTTGTCAAGTCCCTGGCTGTAGAAAGATACAGTTTTACAAGTCCACAGGCTCTCCGCAGATCTCAAACTGTTGCGAATTATAGTTCAGGCACAGCCCTGCACTTTTCAAACTACTTCTGTTGGTGTTAGTTTGAGGCACTGAGGAGGTGTTCCGTATGTATGTATGTATGTATGTATGTATGTATGTATGTATGTATGTAT
>OU015755.1:60098785-60118336 GCA_907169655.1 Acomys percivali | reverse complement strand
AAGAAAGAAAGAAAGAAAGAAAGAAAGAAAGAAAGAAAGAAAGAAAGAAAGAAAGAGGTTTTTATGGTTCACAGTCTCACAGATCAAATGTCCCGCGACAGTAATGTGAGGCTTTTCCCTGGCCAGAGAGTCTGTCCTCCTCACCAGAAGAGCTTTTCCCTTAACAAGTCCTTAGCGCCATGTTATTGTTCTCCTCCTGTTGAAAAAGTAACCCTAGAAGTGTTTAGTAGCCATATCGTGGAGTAAGCACCCCCCTTTCCTGTACTTTTGGCTTTTCTGGCTTCTAGCAATGAAGAGGCTTCCCAAAGGCCCAAGGACATTTTTGGCTTTTAGCCAAGGAGAACCTGGTCACTTCTTTGCAACCTTTCCCCCTAGACTGCCTACCTAACTTTTGGAACTTTTTCCCACCCTCCCCTCCTGGCTCCCCCCACGCACCCCCACCAAGAGGTACCCCTAACTGCCATTATGGAATTAGGACAGTGACTGATCTGGCTTCTTCTAGCTAGATGAGATGAACCAATGGGCCTGGTGGTCATGGTCCCCTCTGGCAGCCCTCCTCAAAAGAACATGGGTAGTTTTCTTTTCATACAACCAGGTGTCTAGAGGAAAGAAAGTCCTTGGCTGGTGCCTGGATAGAAATGTGAGGGAAATGGCGGGGGGGGGGGGGGGGGGGGGTTTGTTAGCACTAACGGCCTGGGCAGGAAACCAGGAGAACAGAACAGAGGAACCGTCCAAGTCAAAGTCTACTAGAATCTCCTTTAGAGATCAGAGCCTCCGTCCAACAGGCTTCTCCTTGTTCTTTGGCCTCTAAGGCTGGTTTACAGAGAGATGAGCCCAGGCTTTGCTTTCAGGAGCGGCTACAATCAGCGTGAGGTCCCTCCCAGATGGCTTCTAGATAAGGAAAGAAAGGAAACTTATCTGCCATCTAACTTTCAGGTTAGAACAGTAGCGGGCACATCTCCCTCAGCTTTGGAAGAGAATGGTTAGTAATCAGTTTGTCTATACAACATCCCATCTGGATTTAAATCTGATGTCCGGGGAGTGAGATCGTTGGGTTTCCATTTTACTCTTTGGTTATATGTTCTTGTCGGACATTCAAGATCATGTCAAGTGGCCAAAACCAATCACTTTCTTTTATCAGCTATGACCAGTTGAAGAGCTAGTCCTCGGGGGTCACTTTAGCTCGAGAGGAACCTCTGGCTTCTCCAGCCTTCCTTTACCAGTTGGCATGAAGGAAAAATGTCCTGTGCCAACCCTTCTCTTTGTAGACTGTACAGTGGGTCAAGTCCACCCAATGGAGTCTCTACGACTGACTTGTAAAAGAACAGATGACTCACTAGGGCTAAAGGACATTTTAAGGATGCCCAGGATCCTCTGGGACAGAGTTGATCTTTAAGAGCAAGGAGAAAACATTCCCCCCTTTTGCTCCCTCTCACTACATCTGTGTAGGCCTCTGTGTGTGGTCACTGCACACCCGATGGGTCAATCTCACCAGTCTTGGTACTTTTTACTATTGTGTAATATTTAGACAAAGCAAAGACAAATCACAAATGCTATTAAATAAACTTTGAATAAATTATTAGATATACATTTTAACAAAGGCTTGACATTAATGTATTAAACTTTAGCCTTAGAAATTTTAATATCAGGGTTGGAGAGAGGGCTCAGTGATCAGGAGCAAAGGCTGCTCCTCCAGGGGACTTAGGTTCAGTTCCCAGAACCCACACGACAGGTTCCATGTAGCAGATCCTCCAGGTCTAGGGGATCTGACCCCCTCATACAGACATGCATGTGCATGCAAAAACACCAATGCATGTGATTAAAATTAATTAAAAATTTAATATATAAAGCCGGGTGTGGTGGCACACGCCTGTAGTCCCAACACCAAGGGAGGCAGAGGCAGACAGATCTCTTGAGTTTGAGGCCAGCCTGGTCTACAAAGTGAGTGCAGGACAGCCAAGGCTACACAGAGAAACCCTGTCTTGAAACAAACAAACAAACAAACAAACAAAAACAAAAAAACTCCCAAACTTTAATATATAAAAAAGAAATTTTAATATTATATATAGAGCCTCATCTTTTATGTAACTATATGACTTGTTCCAAAACCTTGTAGCTTGCTTAAGCTTTCCAGCTTTTAACTCTGAAGGGAAAACCCTGCCATCTTCATCTCTGTCTAATCAGTAAGAGCAGCTGTGTGGACCTCCCATTGTTTCTGGTAGCAGATGGACAGACACAGCAGTACACAGTAGACTCTCATCAAACTGGTGTTTACGACATCCAGCAGCACTCAGCCAAGGAAGCCCTGCTGAAACTTAGAAAGGGGCGGCCTCCGCGCACTCCTTTTCCGTAGCCTGTCCCTGGGGCTGTAACTGCAAACAATGACACAACCCAGGGTATGCAGGCTCAGTGCGACAGACACAGAAACATGGAGCAAAGGAGTCTGGAGGAAGGAAAAGCACTTCAACTCCAACTCAGGGGAAAACAGGGCTGGAGACACAGGGCAGAAAGAACAGGCGTAAAGACCCAGCAGAGCCCCCAGCAGAACCCACATTCAAGGGTGAACTTTTCCCCAAGTCTATGTTTCAGAGTGTCACTCGCTGCCTCTAGCCCTTTCTCAGACTCTTCTCTTCCTCCCGCCCCCAATAAACTTCCTTATAGCAGATCTGTTGCATACTGTAATTCCTCGGGGGTACACCTTGGCACGGGCCCGCCATGGCACCCCCTCACCACATCATCCTTACAGACCATAACGTCAGCTCCCTTTGTTAGTGCTGGTGTTGGAGACACACAACCGGTGAAAGTTTAACGTCTTTCCTAGAAACCAGGAGATACAGCACATAAAAGAATTTGTCAAAATCAGACAAAACAAAAACAACAACAAAAACAACTGACCATAGAGGTCTGGTATCATCTCTGTAGTCTAATGTAAAAATGCACTGACCTTGCCACTTGGCAGTCCAGCCTCACTGGAGGCCCCTCTGGGTTTTCTATTTTCATGGTTCCATTAGGCACCAAGCAAGGTGAAGACCAGAAAGGAAAACAAAGTTGGGAGAAGAGGATGGGGACATGTGACTGAGTACCAGTAACAGCAGGAAATTCTGGAGGTGCGGTAATTCCCCTGGGAGCTCAGGTAGTTTTATGGGTACCATTGTTTTCGTTCATGCCATAGGGTGCACTAACCAAGATGGTGATGAAGTCACATGGTGATGGCCATTGTGATATTACTAACCAACGTGATGATGACCAAGTCACTTGGTTGTCTCCATGTTAATAAGGTCACCAGGCAAGATGGTGAGAATACAATCTAGTTCTTTTTGCTTATTGTGAGCTCGGCTCTATGATTAAATTAGCCCCTTTAGGACACACGTCTCTCTGAGACCCATGTGTCTCACAGATTACGTGTGGACAGTTACTCTTTTTCTTAAAAAAGAAAAAAAAAAAAAAAGCACAGAGCTAGGTTAGCATGGAGCTAGGAGAAGGCAGTACACAAAGCCTAGGAATACAGATCTTTAAAAAAAGGCAAAACAAAGAAACAGAGAAATAACTTCCATGGTCTCAGCCCAAGGAAAGGGAGTCTAAATGTCTTACCACAGATTATAGCTGTGAACTCCAAGCAGTGTCATCTAGTCATTTGACCCTTCTCTAGTTCCTAGGGACAAGTATTGTAGGGAAGGGGAAGCCAGGAAAAAGCAGAGGGACAGGCTAGGTGTGCCCAAGGCCCACAGGTGGCGCTGTTGCCCTGGAAGCACGTGGTGCCCCTGGGGAGGAGACGGCCACCTCAGCATCTTTCTCACCTGAACTGAGGCTGGCGTGGGCTAAGATCAGACAGATTTGTGACTAGTGTATCCCTGGGTATGGGACACCCCAAAACCCCTCTATAACCAAGCCCCATCGGCCTCTCATCAATTCAATTACAAAATCCCACCAAAAATACCGCCTGTGCTCAATACCCACTCTCTCTCTAAAGCCTCAGGGGACTAAAGCCCCTCATCTCTGACCTTTTAAGAAAAAATCCTCTATGCCCCCACATCTTCTCCCTTTAACACCCCCAAATGTGATTAGAGGTAAAAGACAAACTTTAAGCAGCCTGGAGAGAAACAGGGTCTACTGACCGACATAACTGCACAGTTTAAACTGTCTATTTAGAAAGTCTGTGTTTTCAGATAGGACTAAATTGGAGGCCCCAGATGATGACATCACCGCCCTGAACTTCCCCTCCACTTCTAATTGTACTTAGAAGTTATCCTCTTACATATAGGATAGTTATAATTAAGTACTATTTCTTGTGATAGGACCCTGTGTTATGGCATGTAAATAAGGTACTTATCCCTGTATGTAGATGAAGGATCCTGGCACCCTTAGCCCCAGTGAATCAGACACACTCACCCACAAACCCCTCTCCACTGCCCAAGGTTTATAAATAAAGGCTGACTGGCATGCTCGGGGGCTTGCTTTCTTGTTCAGCATTCATCCACCATGACCATCTGAGACTTTATTTATTCCACAGGGAATCAATCACCACTGGAAGTCTGGTGGTCAGGCAGGAATGGCAGCCTGCTGGGGCCTGCTCCACCCTGCTACTAGCTGGGTACTAACCCCCAGTGAAGCACTGCCCGGCCTGCATCTCACCGGACCCCCGTCTGCCATTGGGTTTCAAACATCTGTCTGCTTCGTCTGCTGTGCTTAGCCCAGCGCCTCAAACAAAGAGCTATAACACTTGGTATCATCATGGGCTTGTGGGGCTCCCAGGTCTCCACTGCCTTCTGAGACCTACAAGTGCTAAACTGTAACACTCTGTGGAAAACTCATTTTCCAACACCCCCCCCCCAAGAGAGACTGGGAACCTGGTTTAGTGCCCCAGCCTCCGGCCTCACCCTGAGCACGCTATGCTTTCCCTGAGCAAGAAACAGGACTTGGGACCTTTGACCTTGAGGTCCGTCTGTTCTCTTTCGGAGGCAAGCAGCATCTGGACCGACCCATGGGAAGTAGGACCTGGACGGATCCACAGGTGGTGGGACCCAGGACACCCACCACCAGGCACTGGACAACATCCCACTTGGTGTTTCAGGATGCAGACTTGTATACTTTAAGAGTGCCTTCGCCTTTGTGAGGGGCTCTAGGAATTGTGAGAGGCTCCCATGCTTGTCTGTACGACCTCTCCCACTTTGTCATAATTTACTGCTTTAAGGGTGGCTTTACAAAGTCCCACCAGGAGACAAGCTATAAACTGATCTCTAGCTTGGATGTTACCTGGGGTATTGTAATTCCACCCAGGGTCGCGGCTGGGGACTGCCTCCATCCCAGTGGCATGGGCAGTGTCAGTTCTATGGATTCCATCCTCATGGGCCCCAGCCTGATCCCAGACTCGCCTGCGTCCTCAGGGAGAAGATTGTTTGTAAAGATCATACGAACATCATGAAAAGTAAGAGTATAAGATTGAGTGATATAGCCGGGTGTGGTGGCACACGCGTTTAATCCCAGCACTCTGGAGGCAGAGGCAGGCGGATCTCCTTGAGTTCAAGGCCAGCCTGGTCTACCAAGAGAGTCCAGGACAGCCAAGGCTACACAGAGAAAGCCTGTCTCAAAAAAACCAAACCAAAACAAACAAAAAACAAAACAACCCCCTTCCCCAAAAAGATTGAGTGATATACCTGTGAGATACCAGAAGAACTAAAATTGGATTTCAGGGTTACTAGAGCAAATGGTAAGAAATAGGCCTACAGGAGATAATCTGCCCAGCTGCAAAGAGCAGCCCCACTAGAGATAGCGTTGCCTAGCGACTGACCCGAAGGGTCCCACTGGAGATAGAGTTGATAAGTGACCCAGTTTCATGGCCACATTCCTTCCTGCCCACCGGAGGTAGGGTTAATAAGAAACCAGACACTTCCCTGGGCAAGGTAATGAACAAAGAAAGCTAAGCTATGGTGGTCTTGGAGCCTTTTTCTGTAGCCTGTCACCTTCAGACATTAGACCTCTTTATGTTATTCAACCAATAGGCACTTGCCAGGTTGGAACTCCCCTACTTTGGTGCGCTGGGAGGCACAGGGACCTATAAATTTACGCTCAGCCCAGAGATGGAGGCTCTTTCTGGATATCACTGTGTTGGTGACTGGCCAGAGCCTGGCTCTGAGTCGATTAAAGGTCCTCATGTATATTGCATCGGTACTGAGTCCTGGTGATTTTTCGGGGGTCTCGTGATCTGGGTACCGCACCAGAATTCCTTAATAAAGGTGGAGGGACCGACAGTATAGGACCCCAGGCTCTTCATGGAAAGGGAATATGTACTTTGACGAAGACATCCACCCCAGCAACTTCCCGCAAAGGGAGAGCCATGGCTGGTTTAGGCGAGGTACATCGAGGTGAAGGAGGTACTTTAGTGGAGTGGGGAGGGTAGCAGGAGGGGCTAGGGGTTACTGGGGTGCGTAGGTGGATGCAGGAGAGAGCTGATTTGGGAAACCTGCTTCTGAAGAGAGAGAAAGGGAAACTGGGCAGTTGGAGGAGAGGGAGCTGAGGGTTTAGGCCCATAGGGGAGCGTTCATTAGCCAGATGGAAAATGGAGGCGGGGGGGGGGGTATTCTGTTTAGGCTTCAGAGCTAAGAGGGAGAGGGCTGGGAGCAGAGATAAGAGCAGGCTGGGACATAGGGGACCTCTTTCCATTTCCCAGATTGATCGAGGTATTTGAAAAGGTCCCTAATAAAATTGGGACTTTAAGGTGCTGTTATGTGGCCATTTGGGTTGGTTGTCTAAGGGGTAGTGAGGCCAAATTCAATTGCAAAGGTGAATAAATTCGGAGCCTTCGAGGTCAGGTGCCAGGTGGAGAGGCTGGCGGTGTTCTAAAAGGCATCCCTAGGGTGACGGAGAGGGATCAGAGGACACCATTTCCATGGATGAGAAACGGGAGGAGGAATGACACAAGCAACTCAATGGGTTGTCACCCGGTGTCACTTAGCTCAACTAAACGGAGGTCAGAGCTCAGCTTGGTCGGTTTTCCTGCTTAGAGATTGGTGGGGGTTTTGTTCAGATTTCTCATCCCAAATTAGTTTAATCTGGGATGAGTCCTACTCAGGGCCTGGAGATGGCAGTTACAGAGGTCTGGCCACTTTTCTGCCTTGAGGGGTAATAAAGTTTACAAGGAGTCCAAAATTTACAAAGAGTCCACTGTGAAGGCGTAGGCTGAAGCAGGAAAGGTTGTCGTCATCGTGGACAGCTCCCATGGCGGTGGCAGTGGGCATTCTGAGGCTGGGAAATGTCAGTTTCCGTACCAGTAGGACGAGGCGAGAGTTACCATGGACAGCTCTTGTTGAGCCTCGGACAGGAGCTGCCCTTTTTATCCCTGGTTTCCACAACCCCAGGGCAGGAGGGAGAGGCTGACTGCCCAGAGGCCAGCGGGAGGACTTCATAGCGAGCCACTTGGAAATTTTAGTGGTCTGATGCTCAAGGGCTAGACATAGCTCTTAGGAGGTGGCGGTACAATGGGTTGCCACAGCAGGGGCCAGTGGGCCAAAGGTCTTGGGGGTGGGCAGTGGATCGCTGCAGCTTGGGGAAAGCAGCAGTCACCACAGCTTGGGGACAGGGCCCAGTGGCTTGAGGGTAGACCACCAAGGCTTGCTGGCCCAGGCTGAGGCTTGAGGCGTTATATCTGCTGTGGTGGGCTGCCTGCCTCGGCGGCTGCTGTGATCTGGAACATCTACAGTAGGAGCAGCAGGATGCCATGGCTTTCCCCTCACTGAGGGGCCATGGCTCAGCGCTGCTCCCACAGCGCTCTCCGTGCTACCACCTTTAAACAACACATTTACTAATTCACTACCATTTTCTTTTGTGTGTGTTTTTTTTGGGGTGGTGGTGGTAATTAGTTTTGTGAGGTGTTGTATTTTGCTTTGGGGGACTAATTTTGGAGACAGTGTGGGTAGAAGTTATGTTCTGGTGTCTGGTGAGCGTGTAAGAGCTCGCTGCGACCCCGAGGTTTTATTTTATCTCTTGTAGCTGAATGTTACTTATTGAGAGGCCATGAATGAAAAATTTGGGTTATAAGGATTCAAGAAAGGTTGCTTAGAGCAACGCATGCTCTTGGGAGTCATTACGTTTGTGTCCTTAGAGCAGAGCTGTCTATGAAGTTACAGAAGGTTTATTTTGGCTCATAGTTTCGGAGAGGTCAGCCTGCGGTTGCTTGGCCCTGTGCACTTGGGTAGAGCAGGGTATAAGTCAAGAACTCCTTTTCACCCCATGACAGACAGACCATAGAGTGGTCAGAGCAGATAGGAGCTTGAGTCAGGGTACAGCCCCTAAGGACACAGCAATCTACCACACCTAGAGTTTCCAGTTTCCCAAGGTGATGGCCTGACCTAGAGACACAGCTTCAAAACAAATTTTCTTGGGGACAGTTGTCTTTTAGCTTTAAGTTTCCAAATGACATAATTTCAAGGATGTGGGTGGGCCTCATGCGGCTAAGGCTGGCTCCACTATGTAGCTGAGGCAGACTTTGAATTCCTGATTCTACTGCCTCTGTCTCCAAGCTGTTGAGCTTACAGGGATGTGCCACAATGTCTGAGAAGAATTATTAATTTTTTTTATTTTTTTTTAAGAATTATTTTTTTATTAAAAAAATGTAGCTAATCTGGACACTATAGCCCATGCCTGTAATCTCAGCACTCTGGGAGGCTGAGGCAGGTGGATCTCTGTGAGTTCGAGGCTAGCCTGGTCTACAAAGCATGTCCAGGTCATCCAAGGCTACACAGAAAAGTGTATGTGTATGAGTGTGTTGCCTGCATGCATGTCTGTGTGCCATACACATGATCAGTGCTTGCAGAAGCCAGACGAGGGCACTGGATCCCCTGGAACTAGAGTTATGGATGGTTGTGAGGCACTGTGTGGGTGCTAGGAGTTGAACCTGGACCTCTGGGAGATGGCTACTTGTAGCTTTTTAGATAAAAATGTTTCTTTTTAAGGTTCTTAAAACAAAAGAATTTTCATACAATGCCTCCCCTTACCAAAAGATGAAGACTGACTGAGGAGCCCACTAAAGAATGCTGGACAGTTATGGGTGGTGAGATTGCTCCATGCGTAAGGGAAGCAAGCCTGCTGCCCTGAGGTCGATGTCTGGAAGCTCCATGGTGGAAAGTGACACCCAGCTCTCTGCAAGTGCTTGCCCCTTCAGGTGCTGGCTGCTGGTGCTTGCTTTTTTACAAGACTCTTGATTTCTGTTTTACTGAGACACCAGCTTGTGACATTCACCAGTTTAAAGTATCTGAGGAGATAACATGGTAGAACAAAGAATTCTGACATTTTTCCTAATCTGTGAGCTTGCTGGTGATAGGAAAGATAGAAAATAATAGGTATGAGGGATGTGGACATAAAAACCAAGACATAGAAAGTCTCATTAGTATTGAATGCTAATTTGAAGGTGATGACCTGTGGCTTTAAGAGAAAAATGAGTTAAAAACAGCCAATATGGCCAGGAACAATGGCACACGCCTGTAATCTCAGCACTCATAAACTCCAGTTCCAAGAGATCTGATAGCCTCATACCAATGCCCATAAAATAAAGTTAAATAAATTGTTTTTTTTAAAAAAAGATTATATTTTTTTCTTTTTATGGCAACTTTGTAGGTTCTTCATGGGATCTTCTCCTAACTCTTTTCTAACAATATCTTTCTTGGCTCAGCTCAGCTTCTCTTGGCTCAACTGTCATGCGCTGTCTTTTCACTCACTCTGCTAACTCAATCCACTCTCAACTGTCTCTTGCCTTTACTCAAACTCCTTTCTTCTTCTCTCTAGCCCCATTCATTCTTCTTCTTGTACCAACTGTCCTGATCCTCCTTTTCTGTCTCCTAGCACCTACTCCTGCCTACCCCTCTCTCTTTCTACTCTTCCCTCTGCTCTCAGCCTCTCCTGGATTTTATATCTTCTCCTGTTCCCAGAAGTCCATAAGCCAACTGACACTGAAGGGCATAGAGTCATTTAAATAGCACATGAAATACTGTATTTTTTGGACTATAACACTCACTTGACCATAAGACTCACCCAGTTTTTAGAGCAGTAAAACAAGAAAAACAGTAAAAACAGCTATCAGACCATAAGGCGCACACCAATTCCCCCAACACTTTTGCGAGGGGAAGTGCGTCTTATAGTCTGAAAAATATGATACTTCAGACTGCAGTTACCCACGGAACTCAAGTATTCTTTTTCGTTTATTAGAATCCATAGTCTATATATATATATAAACTCATCAGTGGTTTTCATTTCTCATTCCCTTTAAAATTAAAAACAGAAGGCTTGTCCCATGACCCCTGTAGAAATGCCTGTGGGCATACAAAAGTAAGTGTGTGGCCTCCAGACGTCATCTACCCAGGTGAGGATGAGTGAACAGAGAAGGATGCAGGTATGACCTAATGCATAGCCTCTGCCTGGTGGACGAGGGCTTTGATGAGGTCAAGAGTCATAGATACTTAATACCAGCTGTTTCCATCAGTCATGTGTCATAACTCCTTGAGGTGACTGTAATGGAGGGAGAAGTTTTGTGATTCTGAGGAGGTCAGTTGCTTTCCCAAAGTCATACAACAGGCAGCGATGCATGAGGAAGGACATACAGCCCTGTGAAATCCTGGAGGTTACCAACTCTCTTTTTTACTTTATATTTATTCTTTTGGAGACAGGGTCTCACTGGGTATCCTTGGATGGCCTGGAACTCACTGGGTAGAGCAGACTGTCCTGGACTTCACAGAGATCTGCCTGCCTCTGCCTCCCAAGTTCTGGGATTAAAGGTGTGGGCCATCATTCCTTGATCTCTTTTAAAAAAAAAAAAAAACTTTAGAAATTACAGTGTATGTGACTTAGTTTCTTTTCTATTTTCATGAGCAGACACCATGACAAATACAACTTATAAAAGAAAACATTTAGTTGGAGCTTGCTTATAGCTTCGGGGAGGCTGAGTCCATGAGTATCATGGCAGGACGCATGGCAGGAGGTGGGCAGGCGCTGGAGCAGGGGCTGAGCACTTATGGTTGATCCACACATTGGAGGCAGAAGGCAAGCGACGAGACCTAATGTGGGTTTTTTAAGCATAATATTTCTACTGATTCTTACGGATTTTGTATCATGCACTGTGATCACACTCATTTTCCAATCCTTCCTTGTCTGCCCTCCACCTTTATGACCTCTCACCAAGGAAAAAAATTAAAATTAAAAAGAGACCAATTTGTGTTCTCCATATCCTTACTGGAGCATGGGCAAACTCTCACTGGCCTGCCCCTTAAATAGTAGTGAACTGTTCCCCTCCTGCAGCCCTTCCAGAAGCCATCGATGCTAGAGGGAAAATTCCAGCATCCTTATCACACATTTCAAGAGTCCTCTTTGCTGGCTTCCTGTTTAGGCTGCTAGTTATTTTGGGGGAGTCGGGGTTGGGATGTTGGTAGGAGTTGTTACAGAGGCCTTTCATGTCCCTCTTTCTCAGCTAAGCATCTACAATCGCAAGATCGCTGCAGAAGTAGCTCTTTGTTCTGTACAGTCAGCAGGAGTAGGGGGTCACGTGCTTGCACATGGCTTCTGGCCACAGGACAGACCGTAAACTTTGCCCTGGGCTGCCATAGGACCACAGCCTTTGGAGGGAGCCTGGACCATGGAGGGACATCACAATGGCCTCAAATGCAGTGCAGGCTACTCACTGCAATATAGCTCACCGATATCAACATGGCCTCATCTGTCAGACATCCATGTGGCCTTCAGTGGTAACATAGGCCATGGACATCAGCACAGACCCCAGCTTTGTAGGACCACATAGGCAGGTATTGCCCTGGTTGGCAATGTGGCTAACGTGGGCTTTTGAAACATCAAAGCACTTTCTTCAAGAAGGCCACACCTCCTAATCTTTCCCCAAACACTTCACCAACTAGAATCCAAGCATTCAAATATGAGCCTCTTGGGGCGGGTCTCATTTAAACCACAATTTCTTGTGTGTGTGTGTGTGTGTGTGTGTGTGTGTGTGTGTGTGTGTGTGTGCAGCCTGGCACAAGTAAGCCATAGTATACATGTGGATGTCAGAGAAATCCTGCTGAAGCCAGTTGGACCATGTGGGTCTTGGGTGTCAAATGACATCATCATTTTTGTGCAGGCTTTAAGTGAGCCATTTCTCCAGCTCTTGAAGGGCAGTCTCTTAATTCTTTTTTAAGAGAGAGTTTCTCTGGGTAGCTCTGGCTGTCCTGGACCTCACTCTGTAGACCAGGCTAGCCTGGAATTCACAGAGATATGCCTGCCTCTTCCTCCCAAATGCTGGGACTTAAGGTGAGTGCCACCTCAGCTGGCTCAGTCTCTTCTTCTTCTTCTTCTTTTTTTTTTTTTCTTTTTGAGACAGGGTTTCTCTGTGTAGCCTTACCTATCCTGGACTCGATTTGTAGACCAGGCTGGCCTCGAACTCACAGTGATCCACCTGCCTTTGCCTTCTAAGTGCTGGGATTAAAGGCATGCACCACCATGCCCAGCCCTCACTCTCTTCTTATAGGGCATCAGATTTCTCGACAATGATTTTAGTTTGGGCCAACTGGGTAGAGGAGGAAATACTGGGTTCTGAGTTCTCCTGTTGCAGAAGATTTTTTTGCCAGTAATTCCCCTCAGTATCCCACCATTCTCAGTGTTAAGCCCTAAGACAGAAAGTGCACAGCACAGCTGACAGGTCTTTATTATCAGTCTTGGACCCCACAGAGTCCAAGGAGGAGAAAGGACAAATTGCTCTTTGCTTGTCTCTAACGAGGCTCTTGGGGACAATGGCCCTAGTGGCCATGGAAGCTCTTCTGAATAGCTTGCCCTGTGGCTCTCCCAGATGATGCTCTGGTTCTGAGCACTGAGCTTGTGCGCCAGAGACTCCGGCATACAGTGACAACACCAATAGCAAGTCGTCTCCCGCAGACCAACAAACTGCTGGCCAAGCAGAAAAAGTGAAGGAGGCCCAGCGCTTCTGGTGACATCAGGGACTGCCATCTGCTCTAAACTCAGGTGAGTAGGACTTTGTCAGTAACTGCATAGTCCAGGTGACGCCTTCTAGGGACACCCCTCAGTTTTAAGTGGAGCCCTGGCATCAATGGCCATTCTTTGTTTGTTTTGCTTGTTTTTTCTAGACAGGGTTTCTCTGTGTAGCCCTGGCTGTTCTGGTCTCACTTTGTAGACCAGGCTGGCCTTGAACGCACAGAGACCTGCCTGCCTCTGCCTCCCTGAGTGCTGGGATTGAAGGCTTGTGCCCCCGCACCTGGCTGGCCATTCATTATAATCACGCATTATAAGCAGCTTTGGTCTCGTCCTGTTCTGGGATCCTGACTGTTGGTAGTCCAGGTCAGCCAAGGCTCTGTCCGTACTTTCCGACTCGTCCTTCCTGCTTTAACTCTACAGTTCAGCTCTGCACATAGCCAAGACGTCCTGGCTTAGAACTGGGAAGTGAGCTCTGTGGATGAGTCTAGAGAGCAGCACGATGTGGTTCTCCTCTGGGGGAGGTTTTGGATGAGGCCGATTTGGTCCTCAGAGAAAGCAGTCAGGAAGGCATCTTTGTTCAGATGAGAGAGGATGGACAGCCCATGCTGTCTTCAAAGCAACATCACTAAGGATGCTGATGGCAACTATAGTACTGGGCATTGAATGCTTGCTCCCTCTTAGCATCCATGGCCACTTCTCTGTGTGAGTATGTGCAGTTTTTTTGTGGTTTTCTTTTTTATTGTTTGTATAGATTACTTGTACTAAATAACAGTTTCATCATGGCGTTTTTACACATGTATAAAGTGTGCTTTGATCACGAGCAAACCCTATCACACTTTGCTGTCTTCCGCGTCGCGTCTGCTCTCCCTGTCTGTCGAGGCAGCTCTCTCCTTCTACTTGAACGCTTATTATTATGCATTAATTAATAAAACAATCAATTAAGCCTAAAAACAGGATCTCTCTACATAGCTCAGGCTGTACTGAAATTCTCTATGTAGACCAGGCTTGGCAGAAACTCAGAGAGAGCTGCCTGCCTCTGCCTCTGGAGTACTGGAATTAAAGGTGTGTGCCATCATGGCTGACCCTTGCTCATTAATTAGTTAATTATATTAGCCATGCCTATTTTTTTGTTTGTTTGTTTTTGAGACAGGGTTTCTTTCTTTTCTTTTTCTTTTTTTTTCCATGCTTTTTTTTAAACCTAGATGTTTCCATTTGGAAAGAAATGTAGCTGGGTAACGGTGGCACACGCCTGTAATCCCTGTATGTAGGGAGGCAGTGGCAGGCAGAGCTTTGTGACTCCCAGGCCAGCCTGGCCTACAAGGTTAGTCCAGGACAGCCAAGGCTACACAGAGAAGCCCAATATCAAAAAACCCAAAACCAACCAACAACCAAACAACCAAACAAAAAAACCCAAACTAAAAACAAAAACAAAAACAAACAAAAAACAAAACAAAACAAAAACCCCCCGAAACCAAAAAACACTCTTTCACTACCTCCTATGACATATTTATCTATAATTTTAGGTGTCCAGTCTTCACCAGTACTCTCCAAGTTTTTAGGATTTAATCATCTTTGCCTGCTGATAGTTCAATGAGAGGCAGCAACCAGACCAGCGTCTCCGAGTTCCTCCTCCTGGGCCTCTCCAGGCAGCCCCAGCAGCAGCAGCTCCTCTTCCTGCTCTTCCTCATCATGTACCTGGCCACCGTCCTGGGGAACCTGCTCATCATCCTGGCCATCAGCGCAGACTCCCGCCTGCACAGCCCCATGTACTTCTTCCTCAGCAACCTGTCCTTCGTGGACGTCTGCTTCTCCTCCACCACCGTCCCCAAGGTACTGGCTGACCACGTCCTCGGGAGTCAGGCCATTTCCTACTCTGGGTGCCTCACACAGATGTATTTCCTTTTCCTGTTTGTGGACATGGACAACTTCCTGCTGGCTGTGATGGCCTATGACCGGTATGTGGCCATATGCCACCCCTTACACTACACAACAAAGATGACCCAGCAGCTCTGTGGCCTGATGGTGGCTGGGTCATGGGTGGTAGCCAGCCTGAATGTCCTATTACACACCCTGCTCATGGCGCGACTCTCATTCTGTGGGGACAACATCATCCCTCACTTCTTCTGTGATGTGACTCCCCTGCTGAAGCTGTCCTGCTCTGACACACACCTCAACGAGCTGATGATTCTTACAGAGGGGGCTGTGATCATGATCACCCCATTTGTCTGCATCCTGATCTCCTACATCCACATCACCTGTGCCGTCCTGAGAGTCTCATCCGCGAGGGGGAGATGGAAAGCCTTCTCCACCTGCGGCTCCCACCTGGCCGTGGTCTGCCTCTTCTATGGCACCATCATCGCTGTGTATTTCAACCCCTCATCTGCCCATTCCCCTGAGAGGGACACGGCAGCCACTGTGCTGTACACAGTGGTGACCCCCATGCTGAACCCTTTCATCTACAGCCTGCGGAACAGGGACCTGAAAGGGGCTCTACGAAAAGTGGTCCATAGGAAGATATTTTCTGTTTAGTGAGAAGATTTGGACTGATCCTTGTTCCCTCTCACCTTTCAGAGTTGAGCACAACTCAGCAACTGGACTGAGCTAGGCTCAGTAAAAGACAACTTGATTTGTTAGGGGACTCGCATTCACCAGGTGTACAAGTGGATTTGCCAGGTAATGGGACTTGGTGGCCTTTTGCTTGTGGCGTTTCTAGGGACAGACCTCGGGGCATTGCACATGCTGAGTAAGAGCTCTACCACTGAATGACATTTTGCAGCTACTCAATACTGACTTAAAATTATTTTATCTGCAAGTCATTACTTTCTGTCTGTCTGTCTGTCTGTCTGTCTCTGTCTGTCTGTCTCTCTTGCTGCCTGTTCATGTTTGGTATATGTTTGTGAGTGAGTGAACAGAGGACAGCGTGAGTCTTGAGTGTCATTTCTCAGGAACCATTCACCTTATTTTTGAGACAGTGCCTCTCATCGGACTTTAGACTCATCAATTAGGCTGGCATGGCTGGCTGGTGCACCCCTGCAATCCACTTGTTTTCACTTCCACAGTATGAGAACTAAAGTCCCTCACTGTGTCCTGCTTTTTGTGTTGGTTCTTAGGGTTAAATCAGTCCCTCATGCTTGGAAAGCCATCACCTTACAGACTGAACATTTCCTGTGTAAAATAAGACTGGTTTTTGAGCTAAGCGTGGTGCCACACCCAGAGGCAGGTGGATCTCTGTGAGTTCGAGGCCATCCTAGTGTACACAGAAATTCCCAGACCAGCCAAGGCTACCTAGTGAGACCTTGTCTCAAACACATTACAAACAACAAGGTGTGTGTGTGTGTGTGTGTGTGTGTGTGTGCGTGTGCCATGCGCGCGCACATGCAAGGCAAGGCATGTAAGGTGGAGGTCAGAGGACAACTCGCAGGAGTCAGTTACCTCTCTTCAACTCTGTGGGTCCCACATAGTCAAGCCTCGTGGCAAGTGCTTTTACCCACTGAGCTACCTCAGCTGCCCCTAAGAGACATGCTGGCTGAGTGGTCTGTTTGGAAGCTGTGTTACATGTGCAACTGAACATTGAGATCACCTAAGAGTCGATGACAGTGTACAGTCTCCACACTGACTAAGTAACTCAGGACCTGCGGAGGGTAGGGCAGCAGTGAGATTAAGAAACATCTGAAGTGTTTCTGCTGAGCAGTGTGGAGGGTAGAGGTTTACCCCAGCCTCCATTATGTCTCCTCTGCTATGGCTTCCATAAAGGTTGGGCCACAAAAGCGCCTTTGTGAAATGCGAGGATCCCATTCAGGAAAAGTATTTCAGAAGTCCCTGAGGAGACATGGCTTCAGGTCCCAAAAGGTGAGCTGAGCTCATGTGTGAGGCATAAGGTAAAGGAAGCAACATCGATGTTCCCTCTGCTCAGACGCACAGCCAGGCTCTTCACACAGAGCCCAGTGACAGCCCTCCCCTCGGTGCCTCTGCCTGCAATTGTTTATTCTGTCCTCTCCATAAGACACTCTTCAGCTGATGAGCTGCCTCTGACTGTCACACAGTCCTCTCTCCATTTCCTTAAGGGAGGCAACAATCAACTTTAGTTAAAAGAAGAGAAACAAGCCAGCGCCTGTAATCCCAGCACTCGGGCGCCACAGGCAGATCTCTGTGAGTTCGAGTCCAGCCTGGTCTACAAACTGAGTGCAAGACAGCCAAGGCTACACAGAAAAACCCTGTCTGTGGCAAAAGAAAAGAAGAAGAAGAAAAGAGAAACAATGGCGCCAATGGCAAATGGATGAAAAAACATGACTTGAGCTTCTGTGTGCTTTTTGCTGGGAATAGCAGGGAGGGCTTTGTGCCCTAGGCAAACACTGTGCTGCCAGGAATCATCTGCTGCCCAAAAGAGGGTTTACTGAAAGAGGGTTTTCTTTGATTGATTGATTTTGGGTTTTTTTTTTTGTTTGTTTGTTTGTTTTTTTTTTGTTCTTTATGTTTTCAGAAAATGAAAACACTTATAAAAAGGAAAGAAGAAACATTTTTAAAATCCCACAGGCCAGTTGCTTCTCCCCTGTGTCCTCTTATAACCTCTCCCTCCAGCCAGGTGGTGGTAGTGGTATGCAGCTTTAACCCCAGCACTTTGGAGGCAGAGGCAGGCAGCCTGGTCTACAGAGTGAGTTCCAGGACAGCCAAGGCCAAAACAGGGAAATCTTGCCTCAAAAAACAAAACAAAACAGAAAACCAAAAAACAAACAAACAAACAACAACAACAAAATAACCTCTCTTTCCTTTGCACAAACACTGTCCCTGTGTCTGTTTTAACATCTGATAAATAAGATTTTGCTGATGTGATTAAAACTTCTTCAAAACATATGCTTCATGAGGAGGAGGAGGATGCTGGTGTGAGACATGCGGATGTATAGACTATATACCATCTTGGACATTTGGAGCCGAAGCAAAAGCAAAAGACATCACTTAAATTTTGCAAGCCGGTCACTCAGATTTGAATGCTCTTCTGCTTTCGTAAAATATTTCTGCACGTGGAATATCTTTTCTATCTACTCGCATTTTCATTGTCTATGTTTTTTTTTAATAAAAAGTTTTGGTATTTTATATATTTTATTTGTACAAGTGTTTTGCCCGGTTGGATGGATGTGCACCATGTGCCTTGTGCCTGGGGATGCCTGAGACTGGAGTTACAGGAAGTTTTTTTTTTTTTTTTTAGCAAGCATGTGGGTGATGGGAATTAAACCCCAGGTCCTCTCCAAGAGCAGCAAGTGCCCTAACTACTGAGTTACCCCTCCAACCCACATCTGACATTTTAATTGTAATGAGCTTTGACAACAGTAAGAACAGCTAAGCCTGGTTGACTGAAACCCTGGTGCTGCTCAACCTCTAAGTTGTGCTGTGTATAATATATTATCATTGTTTTTTCAGTACTAGGATGGAAACCAAGGGCTTTGGGTGTGCTAAGCGCTCACTGGTGCCTTGCATTTCAGCCCACTTTTATAATTATCCTTTGAAAACATTACTTTCTCTCTCCATCTCCCTCTCAGTTGGGTTTTTCTGTGCACTCAGGCTGCCCTTACATTACCAGTTCTCTTGCCTTAGCCACCCGATTACTGGGACTGTAGGCTTGTGCCATGCCATAAGGCTTAAGGTATTTTGCCTTTAAAAAATTGCGTGGTGGTCAATACTTGTAATTCCAACACACAGAAGGGAAATACGGGAGGATCCAGAGTTTATGCTCAGCTACCTGGAAAGCCTCAGACTGCTTCTGCTTCAGGAAATCCTGTTTCAAAACACTGGCAAAATGTAACTAATGCAATCTAGGTCTGTACTTTCTCAGCTGCACTGTGGTTGTTAGTTTTTGCCACAAACTGACAACAGGCCTCCATCCTTCACTCTCTTGTAAAACAGTGTTTCTACCTCTGTTGTGGCTTCTGGCAAATGGTTGTCTTTCCTGACCCTTGGCCTTGGCCGCCTGAGTTACAAAGGGAAGTCGTGCTGTGGGGTGTGCCTTTCTGCCTGCTGGCACTCTCCTGCCCAGCCGACTCCCCCAGCAATCCCTGCATGCTGAGGCCCAGGGAGAGCACCAGAACAGTAGGTATGAGAGGCAGCAGCTGGTGCCAAGTCCTGGTGCCCACAGTGGACGCAGAGGCCATTGAATGGAAAGGATACAAGTTACTGTTTCTTTTTTTTTTTTTTTAAGATTTATTTATTTATTACATATAAAGTGCTCTGTTTGCATGTACACCTGCTCACCAGAAGAGGACAACAAATCTCATTATAGATGGTTGTGAGCCACTATATGGTTGCTGGGTATTGAACTCAGGACCTCTGGAAGAGCAGGCGGCGCTCTTAACCACTGAGCCATCTCTCCAGCCCAAGTTACTGCTTTTTAAAGCCATTGAGGCTCCTCTGTGGAGAAACCACAGAGTTCATTCTATTTTGTTTAGAGACAAGGGCTTTCTACTGAGTCACAGAATTCACTACTGTGTATGTGTGTGTGTGTATGTGTACCAGTGTGTGCACGTGTGTGTGGTGTGTGTAAGAGTGTGTGCATATGTATGTGTGTGTGTGTGTGTGTGTGTGTGTGTGTGTGTGTGTGTGTGT
>OU015755.1:60062023-60097348 GCA_907169655.1 Acomys percivali | reverse complement strand
AGGGAGGGAGGGAGGGAGGGAGGGAGGGAGGGAGGGAGGGAGACTTCGGGATGACCCTAGAGGGAGATGCTCCAGAGAAAGCTTCAAGAAGGCTGCTGCTCATTCTTTCTGCTGCTGCTGTAGCTGATTAGCTGGACTGATGGAATCCTAATGATGAAAAGTGGAATTGTCCCAAGGACCTGAGTATAAAATGTCTACATCGCCTGTCCCTGCTAAGTTTCTTCCTCTCCCATGTAGAGTCAGTGGGTTGGAAGGGAGGTAGAGATATTAGGGAACCCCAAATAAAGTAGATTTTAAAAAATCAAAGCCTACATCCACATATATACACACACACACACAAACATACACACACACATACACATACATACAACCACACACCCCACATACACACAGGAATTTTTCCTGGTATTAACTAGGCACAACTTGTTTTGTGATTGAAAACTATGAATATTGAGCAAAATATGACTGAAAATAGAAAGTCATCAGAAAATGACTCAAATGTAGAACTGAAAACTGGGAGGGGATTTCTTCAAATCATTTCTCCTCCCCTCTCTTCCTCCTCCTTTCCCTCTTCTTCCTGTCTCTCCTTTCTTTCCCCTTGAAGCTAAGGCAAGTCTCCAAACGATAACTCTTCTGCCTCGACTTCCCAGGAATCACAGGTGGACAGCAGTAAGCCTGTCTGCATGTCTCTGCTCTTCAGAAAGAATGAGGAAGGCAGAAGAAGGTTAGAGTTACATATTGTGGCTCATCCCCACAGTGATATAAAAGAGATGGAACTTCACCCTACTTCCACATAGTGTGTGTGTGTGTGTGTGTGTGTGTGTGTGTGTGTGTGTGTGTGCTTTCGGAACATGGCTTCCCAGCCCTACAAACTGAGACTATGTGGGATAGGGGCTCCATTATTAGAAAGCAGTCAACCATGTGAGTTGAAAAGGTACCTCTGGGGCCGGGCGTGGTGGCGCACGCCTTTAATCCCAGCACTCGGGAGGCAGAGGCAGGTGGATCGCTGTGAGTTCGAGGCCAGCCTGGTCTACAAAGTGAGTCCAGGACAGCCAAGGCTACACAGAGAGACCCTGTCTCAGAAAATGAAAAAAAAAAAAAAAAAGAAAGAAAAGGTACCTCTGGGCTGGGCAGTGGTGGCGCACGCCTTTAATCCCAGCACTCGGGAGGCAGAGGCAGGTGGATTACTGTGAGTTTGAGGCCAGCCTGGTCTACAAAGTGAGTCCAGGACAGCCAAGGCTACACAGAGAAACTCTGTCTCCAGAAAACAAAAACAAAAACAAAAGAAGAAAAGGAAAAAAGAAAAAAAGAAAAAGAAAAAGGTACCTCTGAAGGCATCTACTAAAAAAGTCAAGTTCTTCATAGGCAGTGCTTCCTTAGGGTCAGGCTCCCCTTTATTTAAACCCTCAGTACAAGTCCTTAATTATTGTGGTGACCTTTTTGTACATTGTGTGTAGGTTGTCTTTGTATGTTCAACTGTTCATTTTGTACTGTCTGTCTTTGGTTTTGTTATTCTAATTGCTCAGCAGCTGCATCACATTTTGAAAACACACACTTTGTTATCATTAAAAATAATAGAGAGGGGCTGGAGAGATGGCTCAGTGGTTAAGAGTGCCACCTGCTCTTCCAAAGGTCCTGAGTTCAATTCCCAGTAACCACGTGGTGGCTCATAACCATCTGTAATGTGATATGGCGCCCTCTTCTGGCTTGCAGGAGTACATGCAAGCAGAGCACTGTATACATAATAATAAATAAATAAATCTTTTTAAAAAATAAATAAATAGAGCAATACAACAGATCTGATATGGAGAGATTTATTATATAAGTGTTGGGGAGGAGAAAGAAAAGGGGGAGGGATGGCCCTGGCGGACAGAAAGAGAGAGAGGGAGGGGGAGGGGGGGAATGTTTGGAATATATGGTGAAGAGGAAGGAAAAGCCCCTGTCCTGGGAAGTTCAGGGTAGAGGGCAGGGTACGCCAGCCATGTCCTGCAGCAGGTAGGGACTGAGGAACACTGGGAGGACCTGGAGCTGTTTGTCCTGGCTCTCACACATACCTTCTAGGCTTTTGTTGGTAATAAAAAGGTGAGGAGCTGATAGATCATTCATCTTTGGCTGCTTCCTACTGACATTGGGACATTGGAGGGTGGGAACAAAAGGCTCAAATGTTGGCCAAGTCTGGGGAGAGCAGGCTGTCGCATTTGCTGTCCAGGCTCTGAGAACGTCTGTGGCTAGAGGGGAAAAAACAGGTCCAGCTGGCACAATCCGGTTTCTGGCAGTAATTAAAAAGGTCTCATTTTGGATCTGTTGAAGTTTCATTGCAGAGTTGTATAAGGTTAGTATCCCTTAATGTGGGCATGCAGATTTAAAATTGTGCAGAAGGCACCCCTGATGGGAGCCCCGAGGGACCTGTGAATGGATTGTCCCCATGGGGACAGTAGAAGTCAGTAACTTGTCCAAGGCTTCCCAAGGAGATTGGGCAATCTGTTCCAGCAGCTCATCAGCGCTAGTCAGAGACCAAAAGCATAGTCAGAGCAGACACGGTCACCTAGCACTAGGGTGTTGAGGGCTGGTGAGAGACAGAACCATGCTGGTAGAGAGAGATCTCACCCAAGGGAGAAGGTTCTAGATGAAGGGTTTGGATGTAGGTTGTCAAGAATGCCAGGAAGCATTTACACCAACCGGGAGGGCAGACTCAGCAATCAGCCAGTGTTGGGTGCAAGACTGTAGTGATCAGGCAGCAAGGGGAGTCCCAGAACCAGGACATGGGGGGGTAGGGAGAGGGATCCCACCCTCTGAGATAGGCGGTAGGCGGGAAACTGAGGCTGTTGATTGGCGGTCCTTATCTGGGTTCCATTTGACCTGAGAGGTGGATTTCCTACAGCTGGCGTGAAGCCTGTTTAAGTTTGTAAAAGGAGATACATTCTATACATGTTAGCATTACCATTGTTTGCAGTCTGCAGTGGAACGCACATTATAGAAAAAGGCAGTAGACATATAACATAGCAGAGGCTTTGGGAAAAACCTTGGGTTAATACTCTCTGAGGTGAGCTTAGAAAATTGAGAAGCCTTATGGACTTTCTGACATGTGTGGAACTCTAACATGGGGAGGGTAGAAACCTCCTGTAGAGCAGAAGGGCAGACGCTCACTTGATCTTAATAATCAGCATCAGTGCACAGCATGAAAGAGGAGTTTTCCCCCTTCCAGAAGACTGGATGTATATAATTAAAGTGCAATAGGAAACATTTTAAGTTTATACGTCAAGACAAACCAAAGGAAATTAAAAATTTTGGGCTTGAAAGTATGATAGCAGATCATATAGTGGAATGTTTTATCAGAGTTAGATTAATAAATTAGAGCTGCAGTGATTAATGTCAAAGCTCTGAAAAGTTAATACAACAGTAGCACAGCAACAGGAAGAAATACGAAACATTTTAAAAATCTATTTGGATTCTTTAAATCATCTTTATAGCCTCCAACCTTCATAACTTGCATTTACCAACCTTAAAAAGCCTTCTTAGACCCTCAAATACTTTATTAGCAGTATTCCTTTTTAGTTTAAAATTCTGTGTTCTTATCTAACTATTTACCATGGGACATAAGTGAAATTGCAGTGAGAAGTCACTGTCTTTCAGCTAAAGGAATGGTACAAGGTTGTATCTGAGACCTGTTTTTTTACTGTACCTAACCCTGTCAGTAGCAGCTCTATGAATGAAGCTTAAGGCCTGGCCCCTTGCATATGAAGATAACTGAAAAGGCATCTGAAGCTTGTGTGTCTTTACCACAAGGTCTGCGAGTTAGGCGAACCTGTTTGCTTTTTAACTCACAGATCTGGTAGTTACTAATTTTTACCAGAGAATGCATTGACTAATGAACTAACATGGTGAATTGCTTTGGGCTAAGGAGCTAATTGACTGTTCTGTAGCTGTCAGGCTGCCATTAGCTTAGTCATCAATGTGATCAGAGACCTGGGAAGGATACATTGTAACCTAAATGAATGGATGTATCAATCAAAGTGACAGAGATGACTCTTCAGCCATAGCCCACTGCCTAGACAGGTGTCCCAGGTCTCCTGTGGTTTTCATGGCACCATGAGCAGAGACAGTCTGGCCTTCGCGCACAGAGACTGAGAGGCTCTTTCTGTGGAATAATGTGGGAGAGTCTGATCTCACCTCATTTTCAGCAGCGAGAGACAATAGCTCTCCCGGTGTCCAGTTTGTCCAGCGTTCAGGCTGGGCCCTAGCAGAAGGTGAGGCACTGGGGGCAGTCTCTTCCAGTGGTTAGCGTACCACAATCCAGGGTTGACATTATCTACCTTGTGTCCAACTCTTCTTGGAGACCTTGGGCAAGTACCCCTAGGATTTGGGAATCTCTGTTTACAATGATAAACTTACACATGTTAAGTGCTATATTCAGCAGATCTCTGACAGGCTTAAGAGTTGGTATATTTGAGTTAAATAGTCTTTGTCTGTATTTAGTTATCTGCTCTAATCTACATCTTGCAAACACAAAACAGAATGCTAAGATCTTATTTTATGTTTGACCTTTAAAATATGTGTAGGAGTCTAAATAAAGTTAAATCTTGTAATCAATCACATTGGTTCTTAGCATGAGTAAGAATGTATTTCTGAACCTGCTAAAGGAGGCAGGACATAATAACCATGTTGTAACATTGTAAACAAATGAATGTTTCTAGAATCAATATATTACAGTTTCCATGGCTGGCAAATAGTAGAACATTGTGGAATTATTTTAATTTTACATTTTATTTTATTATACGAAATCCATTGGCCAGAAAGCCCGTAGGTGAGCCCAGAGCAACTGGTGGAAGGAGAGACAGCATCTCATTCATGCTTCAAAGAACTAGGAAAGACATAGGTAGTTAGACATATATTAGCTTGTTTATCTGAATAGACCTTTATAGTCATGAAATTTCACCATTATATAAAAAAAATTCTGCTAAGCTTGAATCACATATGAGGCATGTTGTAAAAATATAACTTTTAATTTATATGAAAATCTATACCAATTTAAAATGAGACTTGTTGGTTTGTTATTATAAAAGGAGATAAAAGATTTTTCTGAGAACAGAAAAAGAAATCAGAGAGGATTTTTTTTTTTTTTTTTTTTTTTTTTTTTTTTTTTTTTTTTTTTTTTAGGAGTTGGAAAGTACAGTCTTAGAAGTAAGAGCAGAGTTTAGGCATTTGGGAAGGTAGAGAATAGTTTTGGGTGTCTGGGAATCATCTGTCTGTAAGAATTTGGAAATTTGGCTTGCCAATTTTTGGCTTTGAATGAGGCCAAGTTTTTAAAAATAGAGCTAATTAAAGAAGAGTGGGAAGTGCGTGGGCTTTTGGAATCCTGCAGGCTTGGTGGAAGAGTGGGGGATGGGGAGCTAGGTCCATATGTAGAACCTAAAGCCAGAGCCATGTGGATGAATCTCTAAGTAGAATTTAGGGTCATTTAACAAATGATTTAGTCATACTCCAGCAGTGGTGAAGATCGAGGTCTGATAGCAGGGGCAGGTGTGGTGTGTAGTGTCTGTTTCCATCTGGCTCTGAAGGCAGCATGCTGTAACAGGCGCAGCATTGCAGCAGCTCCTGGAACATGTCTGCGTGCTGGTGGTAGGGGTTACTCAAGAGGGCCCAGCTCAGCAGCATGAATCACGTTTCCAAGGCACAGATCAGGGGTTAGCAGGGTCATGCAAGACAAAGGGGCATTTGCTTACCTAACCATAGATGGAGTGGTGTGTGGGAGTTCAGCAATCCGCTCAAGGCAGCGATGTAAGGTGCAGAGCAGATGGGGGTGGGTGCAGGGTGAAAGTAAGATTTGGCAGGTAGAAGGGGTTTCTGCGTGCCTACACAGTACTGTAAGAGCCCATCTGAGTCACGGCACCAAATGTTATCATTAAAAATAGAGAAATGTGCCGGCCGTGGTGGCACACACCTTTAATCCCAGCAACTCGGGAGGCAGAGACAGGTGGATTGCTGTCAGTTCAAGGACAGCCTGGTCTACAAAGTGATTCCAGGATAGCCAAGGCTACACAGAGAGACCCTGTCTCCAAAAACAAAACAAAAAAACAAAAAACAAAAATCTGATATGGAGAGAAAAAAATGGGGAAGGGTGCTCCAGGGGAGGGAGGGAGGAGGGGGAGAGGGAGGGACAGAGAAAGAGAGAGAGGAGGTGAGAGAGGGAGAGGGAGAGGGAGAGGGAGAGGGAGAGAGGGGGGGGGGGGGGGGGTTGGTCCTTTTTATATCTGGTGCACATCTGGCTGCTACAGGTGATGATGTCAGAAGCTGCTAAGCAACCTAGCAGCCGTTGGGGGGCGGGGGCTGCCAGATGCTAGCACACTTCCCTCACCTTCTGATTGGTTTAATAAAGAGCTGAATGGCCTAGAACAAAGGCAGTAAAGAAGGTGGGCCTTCCAGGCAGAGATAGGAACTCTGGGAAGGAATCTGAGGTGGTAAGATTTATCAGCCAGATGTGGAGATACAGTATAGTACAGAGCCAAGTAGCAGAACACAGATTAATGTAAATGGGTTAATTTACATTATAGGAGCCAATTGGGAATAAGCCAAAGCTAAGGCCACGCTTTCATATTAATAAAAAGTCCCAGGTCAAGACAGCCAGCTATAATTGGCCCCAAATGTTATACTTAATATTACTGCCTCAAAGTGAGGATTATATGACATCACTGATCACTGTTAAAGATGTCAAGACACAAGAAAGCAAAAATTTTATCAAACATACAAGAATACGAAATTTTCATCTCCATACCAGTTGACACAAACTCAGAGCACACAGGTGATGAGAGTTGATGTCTGGAAAAATGCTGTCTGGGATCTGTGCCTGCCAGTGTGGACTCATTTCTGAATCTTGTACGTTTTGACCCAACCACTGCATCTAAACCTTGATGGTATTCTCTGTCATCCTTCTTCGGTCCAAAGGGGCCAAAGATGTAGAGAGGAGTTTCTCTCTTCTTGACTCTAATGAGGCTCGCTGGGATTCTGGTCCCAGTGGCCAAAGAAACTCCTGTAAATGACTGTGCTGTGGTTGTTCTGAGCATCTTTCCTGCTCAGAAGATCAAGAACCCAACACCTGCTCCTCACTTGCTTAGGACTTGTCAGTGTTTCCAAGACATCGCAAACCCCACAATTAGGTCAAGGCAACTAGCATTGGATAACACCAACCTCCCCCAGGTAAGGTTACAGAGGTAGAGACATAAACTTTTGATTATTCGGAGATGAAGTTACCTTAGAAACTGCCTTGCAACTTTTTCCAGAGGCAGGACGTCAGTGTACAGTCCCTGAATCCATTGGTTATCACCTGTGATAAACACAGAACTAACAAAGTGTTTCTCTGGTGTTGTTCTCAGCTGTGTCTGAGTGGACGGGAAAGCTGAAAGGTGTAAACATATACATAGCTAGTCTTAGAGGCTGTGTGGCCTCATGGATGCTCAGGTAGGAAATATACCAGGGCTGAGTGTTGGAAAGAAGTTGTGCAGAAGGGGTGGGCACACCCTGTGTTAGCAACTCTATTAATTGATTGCAACCCTGACCCTGTGTGACGCCCTGCCACATCGTGACCCTGCCCATCTACGTTTGTATTTACCTGGGCTCGGACTCATGAGAGGGACCAACCAGACCAGCGTCTCCGAGTTCCTCCTCCTGGGCCTCTCCAGGCAGCCCCAGCAGCAGCAGCTCCTCTTCCTGCTCTTCCTCATCATGTACCTGGCCACCGTCCTGGGGAACCTGCTCATCATCCTGGCCATCGGCACAGACTCCCGCCTGCACAGCCCCATGTACTTCTTCCTCAGCAACCTGTCCTTCGTGGACGTCTGCTTCTCCTCCACCACCGTCCCCAAGGTACTGGCCGACCACATCCTCGGGAGTCAGGCCATTTCCTACTCTGGGTGCCTCACACAGATGTATTTTCTCTTTGAACTTACAGACATGGACAATTTCCTGCTGGCTGTGATGGCCTATGACCGGTATGTGGCCATATGCCACCCCTTACACTACACAACAAAGATGACCCAGCAGCTCTGTGGCCTGATGGTGGCTGGGTCTTGGGTCACTGCCAGCCTGAACGCTCTGTTACATACCCTGCTCATGGCGCGACTCTCATTCTGTGGGGACAACATCATCCCTCACTTCTTCTGTGATGTGACCCCCCTGCTGAAGCTGTCCTGCTCTGACACGCACCTCAATGAGCTGATGATTCTTACAGAGGGGGCTGTGATCATGATCACCCCATTTGTCTGCATCCTGATCTCCTACATCCACATCACCTGTGCCGTCCTGAGAGTCTCATCCGTGAGGGGAAGATGGAAAGCCTTCTCCACCTGCGGCTCCCACCTGGCCGTGGTCTGCCTCTTCTATGGCACCATCATCGCTGTGTATTTCAACCCCTCATCTGCCCATTCCCCTGAGAGGGACACGGCAGCCACTGTGCTGTACACAGTGGTGACCCCCATGCTGAACCCTTTCATCTACAGCCTGCGGAACAGGGACCTGAAAGGGGCTCTACGAAAAGTGGTCCATAGGAAGATACTCTCCTTCTGACGGATGTATACTGCGTCTATGTATCACTCTTAAGCAAGTCAATCCACCTCATGGATGCGGTGCAATCTCTTATTGAGAGTATTTCCTGAAATAGAGTAAACACGTTTGGTAGAAGCTTATCCACAAGTCCTGACAAGTTAAACCCACTCCTCTTACTGTATAAAAACAATCACTCTGTTCTAAGGGTGTTTAGCAAACAATGACACTTCCATTCAGCTGGTGCTTCAGCTTAGTGGCAACGGGCTTACCTAGCACATAGAGTGCCATGTTTCTCTCCAGCGCCACAAACCGAAAGGAGAAGAATGAAAGTTAGTTTTTCCTTTCCCAGTGAAAATGTAATGATCACTTTGGAAGCCTCTGTCTCACAAAATTTTTTTCATTTCCCTTTTGAAAGTGGCTCTCAGGATGCAAAGCAGTCATTTTCTCAGCCCTGGCAGCGTGTTAGTCTCACGAGGAAAGCTTGAAAATGCAATTATCAGTGCCTGGCCTAACTTCAATCCCACTAAATCTGAATGTCTGACTAGGACTGGGTTTCTCATGTGTTTTGGGAGTTGATAAATCGTAAAACTGAATCTGTCTTACAACAACAATGAAGGGCTGGCCAGACACCCTCAGGGAATCTAAAGTCCTGTATGGGTAGGGGCAGAGTGGTTAATGGCCTCTCTCTGAGGCTTAACACCTCGTGCTCGCTGGGATGGCTGGCGCTGAGCTTCACATTGAATCATATTTACACCGGCTGTGCTTTAGTCTCTTGTTAACTAATTATCTCCAGCTTATGAGGCATATTCAGCATAAGGTATGCCTTTGAGTTCGAGGACAAAGTTTCCCAGGTGCTACCCAGGTGCCTAAGATGTCTGCCTTCCTCTTCTTGGGCACCCCCCTATCCCTGCCGCCAAATGGAAATTATCCCACTCTTTAGAGGCTTTTAGGTTAAGACACTCATCCCCTTTCTTTCCCCACTCCCAAGGAAGTCTCTGGAGCCATTGTGCATGGAAGACCCTCTAGCCTGCTGTAGGTGACATGTGTACCTTGGGTGCCCCAAGCAAAGCTTGGATCCTAACACAAGTTATATAAAAGATCTAGTTCTGATGAATAAGTGAATAGATGGACGCCCTCTTTTAATTTTTACTGAGTGGGCAAGAGACTTTACAAACTGCATTTTGAGAAAAATTGCTATTGCATCCAAAATAACTATAACATGTTCTATAATAGAAAATAATGCTGGGTATTAGGGAAGGCTGGTTTTTATTCCATTTTCTGAAAATAAAAACTTTGGGGCGTGCATTAGGGAGAAGGGAGTCAACGAGCTGTCTGCCACACAAGTCCCAGGATCTTTTACAATCCATGTAAAAGCCAAGCACAGTGTCATGTATCTGTCAAAGTGCTCTGGTAGAGAGGTGGAGATAGGTGGAGAATCGTTGTTGTTGTTGTTGTTGTTGTTGTTGTTGTTGTTGTTGTTGTTCTGAGACAGGGTCTCTCTATGTAGCCTTGGCTGTCTTGGGCTCACTTTGTAGACCAGGCTGGACTCGAACTCACAGCGATCCGCCTGCCTCTGACTCCCGAGTGCTGGGCTTAAAGGCATGTGCCACCAGGCTGGACCATATGGAGAATCTTTAAAACCAAGTTTGAGGGTGAGGGAAGGAGACAAAGAAAGTTGATCTAGGCATGACAGTCATGTGCATGTGTCTCCCTCAGTCATGGGCATGCTCACCCCAACCCCCCCCCACCCCCCCCCAATATTCACAAAAAAGTGAAAAGAAAATGAAAGCTTTTTTTTTTAAAATGAAAGCATCTTTATTGTTCATTGATTGTTAAGACTTACAGCAGCACATCAGAAAATAAATAATACAGAACTACCCTGTATTCTTCAAATGGCCATATAAAACACTGCGTGTTAGAGAGGACATAAAAGAAATAGGTACAGTGGAGTATGTTAAAAATAATGAGATGACAGAACAGTGGCACATCACAAAGCCACCATGAAAAACACTACGGTTGATCTTCAAAACAAACGGAAGTATTGAATGATCCAATCAGTAACTTCAAGGCTTGTAAGCTGAGGACCTGAGTTTGGGTCCCTATAAAACATGCAAAGCTGGTTTAAGCATTGCAAGTCTGTAATCACAGTGCTCCTGCAGTGAGGTGAGAGGTGGAGACAGGAGAATCCCCAGTAGGTCCTGGCCAGCAAGTCTGAAATATACACTATCAAACAATAAGAGACTTTGTCTCAAACAAGATAGAAAGCAATGGTCCACATCTGGGGTTATGCTCTGATGTCTACATGAGTGCTATGATACTGGGGCACATTGTGCGCGCACACGCACACATACACACACACACTCCATACACAATGTCCACTAATGAATAAACAAACTATGGTACATACATATAGTGTAATAATACTCAGCCTTGAAGAGAGAATTCTGATGTGCTACAAAATGAATGACCCTGAGGGCACGGTGGTAAGGAAAATAAACCAATCACAAAAAGACAAATCCCACAACATTCTCATTATGAGAGGTACTTACAGCAGTCAGACTCATGATTGGAAGTAGAAGGTAATTGCCAGGGACTGGGAAAAGGAAAATAAAGAATCATTACTTGTAGGGTTGCAGGAAGCCCAGAGTGAGTCAAGCCCTGAGTAAATGTGTATTTTGACATAGGCATTGCCTCTGGAGGACTCCGAGGACAATTGACCCATGGACAATTGACAAAGCTGTTATTACCCACATGGGCCACACTCAAGAGGGATGCCAAGCCTTGGGAGCCCCAGCATGAGATTCCCCGTTGGCTCCAATTCCTTAACAGTTCTACTTTATAAGGGATTTATTAAAGGCATGTACCTCCCTTACAACCCGAGTACCCTAAACAGGAGGGAAAGGAGATTAAGAAGAACAAAAATGAAACCTTCTGGGTGTCAGTTCTGAGGGGCAATTCCCCTGGTGTATTATCAGGAGTGTCGCAGATCCTTTCTCTGGCAGAAGAAGCCACACCGTCCACGGACCAAACCTGGAAGTCTTCCCTGAGCTCCAACTCCACGAGCTGCCCCTCCCACCCTCCCGCCCTCCCTCTCTCCCTTCCTCCCTCCTTCCCTCCTTTCCTCCCTCTTCTTTTCTTCTTCTTCTTATCCTTCTTCTTCTTCATCTTCTTCTTTTTCTTCTTCTTTTCTCTCTCTCTCTCTCTCCCCCTCTCCCTCTCTCCCTTCTCCTAGCTTCCTCCTCTTAATCAATGATCTTTTGGCAATACAATACCCTGCCTGAAAGGCTCCTGTCTTTTGTCTTGGGCTGTTATTTCCCCCTCTGAGTCTATCCTAAGATATTTATGAGTTTGTAGAGACAAAGTCTCAGTGGGGTAATGCATCCCAAGTCTGTTTTCACCTTGGGCCCAGACTAAGGCAAGGTTACATTCCTGAGCTTATCTAAGATGTTTATCAGTTTGTAGAGACAAAGTCTTAGTTGTGGTCAAACATCCCAAGACTGTTTTCATCTTGGGCCCAAACTAAGGCACGTTTACATTCTCTTCACACATACCCCTTTTCTATAAAAAAAAAATAAAAATAAAAATAAAAAATAGGCAAAAAGAAGAACTATATACATAAATATACATATATATAGAACCATCAGGTACAAGTTACATGTACATAACTCAGTCCTTTTGTATTTGACAATCTTGGAGAAAATTCTCCACTATCCTCTTACAGTGAGTCCTTCCCCAGTGTCCAAAGTTTTTTAAAACCTCTTTATTAGAAATTACATTTATCAAGCTATAAACATGTTTTTAATTCTTAAACTAAAGTTTATAGTAACACTGTGGCTATCTAGTCTTCAACCCCATCAGAGATCCAAGAAGGAAATATTATCTAATATTAAAGAAGCACAGGCAAGCAACTTCCAAAAGCCAGACAGGACAGAGAGAGTTGACTGGATAGTCACAGTTTTTCTCTATCGTTGGGGCATCCAGTCTTCAGCCTTCTGGACCAGCATATCTGACAGACATAATTGTGAAGCAGGAGTTTTGAAGAACTGGTCTAGCCAGTCTCCATAAAGCTGCACAGACAATTACCTTGTGCTCTGTTATGATCACTGTTTGGGCTGTCAGTCCGCCGTCACCAGTAGAGACAAGGACAGTACTTCAGTCCAGCGGTCATTCTGCCACACTTATTTCTTCTATGCCCATCATCTCCCTTGAAGTCTATTGAAGGTGTTGTCAGGAGCAGGTGTGTCTCTGTGTCAGAAAAGCCCTTTATTATTAAATGCCATATTCTATAGATCTCTGAAGTGTTTGAAGACCACCATTCTATTTACCATTACACATATTCATATCTTTTTTAGTTATATATCTGTTTATTATTTGCTTAACTCATCTATCTTAATGTATCTATATAAACAAACATTGCCTATTTTTTAGCTATTTACTATTTGCTTAACATATATATGAGAGACTAGAAAAAGCTTATTCTATAATTAACTAATTTAGTAGTTATTAAGGTTTATAGGTGACTGACTACCACTCGCTGATCAGTGTGTGCAGAGTCTATCAGCTGTGGCTCCCTTCCCCGGGATCTTGACAGCCTGAGACCACCGGCTGCACTGACCTCCTTTCCAGACTAGCTGAACCCTCATTCCCTGCTCTACCTAATGGAGGCACTGGGTTTCTAGGTTGGGGTGCTGGTGGTATTGGTTAGAGAACCCCACCAAAGCCCAGACTAACTGTATGCATGTCTGTCTGTTTTTCTTTCTTCATTCCCTTGACACCCCTAGCTAGGGTTCCCAAATGCAGCATTGCCTAATCAAAATAAAATTTCAGTAATATGCAAAATGAAAAGAATCTTGAAGAATAAACAGTCAGAAATGTGGATGTCCTTAACAGTGCTGAACTGCTTAATTGAGAAGGAAATGGGCAACTCTTGTTGCTTGTTTTACTATGAGCAATATAAACAATGTTTTAAAAAGACAAAATATACTTTAGAGTCATAGTATAGCATACAATGTAAATGATTTTTTTAAAAGTCTTTTATTTATTTATTATGTATACAGTGTTCTGCCTGCATGAATGACAGAAGAGGGCATCAGATCCCATCATAGATGGGTGTGAGCCATCATGCGGGTGCTGGGAATTGAACTCAGGACCTCTGGAAGAGCAGTCAGTGCTCTTAACCTCTGCGCTATCTCTCTAGCCCGTAAATGATTTTTATATCAGGAAGAAAATGAAAGTAACTTGTAGAAATGCATGAAAATAACAGTGAAAGACTTTTTAAACAAAGTTGCCCTCAGGCTGCATGGTGCATTGAATGAGAAATGTCCCCCACAGACTCAGGCAGTTGAAGGCTTGGTCTCCAGTCAGTGGTGCTGCTTGGAGAAGTTTAGGAGGTCCAGCCTTGCCAGAGGAAACAGGGCCTCTCCCTATTTCTACCTCACACTCTCTCTGCTTCATGTTTGAGTATAAAGCTGTGAGCTCCCGGCTACTCTCTCCGGCCTGCTGCTTGCTGCCGTGCCCAGCCAGGATGGACTCTTATCCCTTGGGAACCATAAGTCCAAATAAACACCTTCTTCCATAAGTTGCCTTGGCCGTGGTGTTTTATCCAGAAGCAGAAAGGTGATGAATACAAGTTGTCATGGCAACATTTCTATGTGTGCATGACATAGAGTCTCATGTCTGTGAGACTCCACTATGTACCCAAGGTTGACCTTGATCTTAAAGTTCTCATCGGAAGGGCTGGGATCACAGGCGTGGACCATCATCACACTTGGTTGATGCGCCTCTGGGAATTGGTCTCAGAGCCTCAGGCATGGGAAGCGAGCCTTTACTGCCTGAACATCTCTACAGTCTTGCCGATTGCTTTTTCTACTTTTTGTTTTCCATATCATCAGCTTTCTCAGTTGTGTGGTGTTTGTTTCATGGTATGCATTACAATTTGTTTGACTAACTCCCAACCTTGAGCAAATGCTGTTCCTGCTACAAGCATGAATTACACAGCAGTAAAGCATCAAGCTCACAGGACTGTGCACACACCAACACTGCCGGAGACAACTGGTACGAGCCATCTCAAGACCACGGGTAGGAACTGAGTTATAGTCCTCAAACCAGTTATCACCACTGAGTCAAACTTTGCTGCTTGGGGTCTCATGCCAGCCTGCTGACAGAGAGTCTGCATACTCAGTGGAACTGTGTTTGAATTTGTGAAAGTCACATGTTCCCTTGCGGCTTATCCGTGTAGCGTGGCTGTTCTTTTTTATATGACTTCAATATGTTTTCTCTGTTCTGTAACAATGTGCCTTCCTGGCCTTCCTTTGTGCTGAGGTCAGCAGGCTCACTCTCGTCTATTCTTTCTTGTCCTCTGACCTGTGTGACTTGAGAAGTTGGCATTGTCACTGGCCTCAGGGTCTTCTTCACCATGTCTTTCCTGATGTAGCATTGTTAACAGGGCAAAACTGGAGCCTAGAGTATCTTTTTGGAAAGAAGGCTCAGCCTCCAACCAGGAGATAATAGCCCAGCCACTGCACCCTTCTCTGTGGCAGTTGGAAACCAGGAATGGGGTGACTGAGTGAGGCTCTACTGCAGCTGGCGGCTTTGGTTCTTTTTACCATGAGTGACACGCTAGGGTTGATGACCACCAAACCTGGGCAACTAACAGGTCCCACGAGCCATCCCCAATCCACCTGCTTTGCATCCTTTGGTTCTGCCCTGATGGCATTCCCTTTCCGATTCCATGGGTCCCAGGCTCTTTGGGATTCCAGTCTTCTACTTCTATGGATTGGGGCAGACAAGGCGAGTATGATTTCCAATCTGGATATTGTCAAAAAATGAGGTTGTCTGAGACCTGCAGCATATGAGAGGTGTGGGTGGTCCAATCCCTTTGCTGGGGACCTGTAGCACATGAACAGGTGTGAATATGCCGGTCCCTCTGCTGGTGCTTGTAGGATATGAATGGATGTAGGTACACCGATCCCTTTGCTGGGGACCTACCTGTAGCGTGTAAACAGGTCTGGGTGCACTGAGCCCTTTGCATAGGAAGGCCTCTTCTCCCTCTAAGTTGAAGAACTTTGTTGAAGGATTTGGACGTGGTCCCAAATGTTCCTATGCAGGATGCGTGTTCCCAGCACAACAGAATTGAGAACTGCAGGATTGTTAAGGGAAAAGGGCTTGCTTGTTGGTGATTAGATCAGAGGATAGCATATTTGCAAAGGATCAGAGGACTGGGTTAGTCCTTGGGCGAGAGAGAGATTAAATTTTAAAAAAACTTATTTTATTTGTGGTGTGTGTGTATGTGGGGGGGGGTCTTGGTGTCATTAAAGGCTAGACTGTACAGTACTGTTTTTGCTTGATAAGATTCATACGAGTTGCTAATATGCACTGAACTTTCCTCCACCAGTGCGCTCCTGGGCAAAGAAACAAGGACTGTAGATGGTCAGCTTGTCTGGACCTGAACTTTCACCTCTATTCCAGTCAAGCTGGATTCTGCCGAGGCTTCTTATGGCCTAATTTGGTCTCTCTCTCTCTCTCTCTCTCTCTCTCTCTCTCTCTCTGTGTGTGTGTGTGTGTGTGTGTGTGTGTGTATAAATAAACTATACCAGAGCCTGGAGAGATGGCTCAGCTTAAAGGCTAGGCTCACAACCAAAAATATAAACTACACTAAAAGGAGATTATACTGTTCTAGTGTGTTGTGCTATTTGAAAAAATATGATTTTATTTGTGTGAGTGTCTGTTTTGTGCGTGTGTGTGTGTGTGTGTGTGTGTGTGTGTGTGTGTGTACGTGTGTGTACGTGTGTGCTTACAGAAACTTTTAGAGGACAGAAGTCATTGGATCCTCTGAAGCTGAAGGTACAGGGCATTCATTGTGAGCTTCCTGATAGAGTTTCTGGGAACAGGACTTGCAAAAGCAGCACAAACTTCCCCATCCCATGTTTTGTGACTTTGACTGTCAATAAAAGTAATTTCTCCCCTACACAGTGGTAGCCGAGAGGGTAGTCATGAGGTCTCCTTGAGAGGACTCTGAAGTCGCCTTGTTCACTTTGTTTCACATCCTTAACAGCCTGAGCTGTCACGTGTGTGTTTTAGCTTAGCCAGTCTGATGGGCGTGAGCTGGAATCTCAGAGTCATTCTAATTTGCATTTCCCTGATGGCTAAGGATGTTGAACATTTCTCTTTCTTTCTTTCTTTCTTTCTTTCTTTCCTTCTTTCTTTCTTTTCCTTTTTTTCAAGACAGGGTTCTCTGTGTAGCCTTGGCTGACTTGGACTCGGCTGGCCTTGAACTCACAGAGATCTACCTGCCTCTGCCTCCGGAGAGCTGGGATTACAGGCATGCACTACCACTCCCAGTTTGTTGAATATTTTTTCAAGTGTTCTCCACCTTTTGGGATTCCTCTGTTGAAAATTCTCTGTTTAGCTCTGTACCACATTTTAAAACTTGGATTATTTGTTTGTTTGTTTGTTTGTTTTGATGTCTAGTTTCTTGAGTTGTATAAAACTTTTGGAAATTAGCTCTCTGTCAGATGTGGGTTTGGTGAAGGTCTTTTCCCATCTTGCTGGCTGCCATTTTGTCTTATTGGTGGTGTCTTTTGTCTTACAGAAGCTTTTTAATTTCATGAAGTCTGCTTTATTAATTGTCAATCTTAGTGCCTACACTATTAATGTTCTGTTCAGGAAGTTGTCTCTTGTGACAATGCATTCAAAGCTACTCCCTACTTTCTTTTCTATCAGATTCAGTGTATCTGGTTTTATGTTGAAGTCTTTGATCCATTTGGACTTGAGTTTTGTTCAGGGTGATAGATATGGATCTATTTACATTCTTCTACATGTAATCATTAGACCAGCACCATTCGCTGAAGACGGTTTCTTTTTTTCTATTGTATAATTCTGGCTTCCTTCATCTACCTGTCTGTTTTTATGTCAATACCATGTGACTTTTATTACTATAGCTCTGTCGTAGAGCTTGAAATCAGGCATGGTGATACTCCGAGAAGTTCTTTATCTAGCCTAGGTTTTTTTTTTTTCTTCCCCATATGAAGTTGAGAATTCTTTGTAGGCATAATGTTATTGTGCACTGTGTAAAGTTTCAAATGCTGATTTCTGGTTGTGGTCCTTGTTCTGAGACTCTCCTGTCTCAGTGTTGGGTAAACATTGCTCCCTAATTGTTCCCTGATTTGTCAATAAAGAAGCTTAACAGCTAATGACTGAGCAGGGGAGAGAATAGTCTAGACTTCCTGACAGACAGGGCAGGCAGAGAGAGAAAAATAGAGTGGGGTTCAGCCATAAGAAGAGGTCCCGGAGACATCGTAGAAAGTAGCTGGAGAATAAAAGGCCATAAAATGCAAGTATCTTGGGAATTTTGGCTGGAAGACAGCCAGATTAGCTTGGAGGGTTAAAATAGGTTAATGCTGCTCAGTTGTTGGGCCTTGAAACTTGTTAAATCAATATGATGGTCCAGTCTCAATTATTTGGTATTATCCAGGTTAAGAGAAAAACTGCAATACAGTTTAAAAATAACCACTAGCGTCTTGTCATACCAAGTGTAGCAAAAACTTACATAGAATGTAAACGTGGACAAAAACAAGTACTCCCTGGGTGCAGAGCAGTTCCTAAGTTCTGTTCACTAAAGGAAAAAAAAATCTAAGGCAGGAGCTGACATCTCCTGGATTAGACCTTCCACGAGCAGCAAGGTCCCCAGTGGCTGCAGAAAAACAAAAACAAACAAACAAACAAAACCCAGAGCGGCAAAGCAGAGGCCTCTTTTAAGAGTCCCCTGCTGAATGAAAAAACAACAATAAAAACCAAAAATCCCAACTGAACCAAAAAAAAAAAAAAAAAAAAAAAACCAACAACAACAACAAAACCCTCCCAAACCCAAACCAAACCAACCAACCAACCAAACTAACAAAAGAAAACCTGGCTCTTCAACACATTTAAGCTTCTCAGAGCCAGATGCAATTTCCTAGCCAAGGGAGGAGGCTAAATCCCTTTGAGAAGGGGCTGGTGCTGGCCTGAGGAGCAAACACTTGTGGACCCAACAACTTCCCAGAGTGAGGGTGTGGCCAGGAACCATGAGGGAGGCAGAAACACCTTTCCCTGTGGGAAAAATAAAGACATGGTGTGGTTACTCAGACTCTGGAAGCAGGAGCCAGGCACAGACTGAGAGAGAACAAGAAGAAATTCAAAACAACAAAACTTCTGACCAGGTTAAAAAATATTTAAAACTATATTTTAATGTTAAAAGAGGAAGGAGACTGAGTATGAACATTTAATAAATAACTTAAAATTGACACATTTAAAGAAAACAGACACATAAAAATGAAAGGCATAATAACAATTTTTTTGGATTTTATTTAATGCTCTTCTAAATTGCTCAAAGATAGGAACAAAAGAGAAAGACATAATTGAGATGGGCACATTAACAATCATGAGTAGCACCATGCTGGTGACCCTTATATTGGTCATCATAATGGTTTTCTGTGCCTTACTTTAAAAAGGCATGAGAAGAAAAGGTAGAGAACAATAATTAAAAATTAGGAAGAAAAAGAGAAATATGAGAAATAAAGACAAAAACTAGGAGAAAAGTTAGCAAAAATTATAAATAAAAATGAAGAAAATACTAAGATAATAGAGATATGGAAGCAAACATTAGAAGGAAAGGTAAAACATTGTAAATAAAAATGAATAAAATGATAAGAATAAAAATATGAAAAATCAAGACAGGCCTCAGGAGAAAAAAAAATAGAAAAAAAAAAAGGTATTAAGAAAGAGACAGAAGAAATAAAGCCAGAGCCTATGAGATTTTATGAGATTCAACAAAGTCATCCAGAGATTGTTAGAGAACAAATTTTAGCTTGTCTGGTTAGTATATAGCAAATATCAGCAGGTGCCAACATTCTGCAAGGCTATGAACAATGTGGGTGGCAAACCGTAGATGTGCTGTATCTGAAAAAAAAAATGTTCAAACAGTGTAACAAAGTATGGAATGCATTCACCATTCATGAAACAAATACTAAATTTGTGGGCTGTTCAAAATAAGTAATTCCCCAAGACTGGAAAGCTATGACAAGAGCAATATAAGAACCTGGTCCCCAGTTACAGTGTCACTCATGGTAGAGTGAAGAGGCTAGGGAGCTAGTATAGAAAAATAGGGCCAAAGGTATTAGTCTCACTCAAGATCACCTAATAGATGAAGGTCCATATGTTGAGGTACAGATGCAAATCATATAAAATGAGGCAACCTTGGCATTATGTTGCATAGCAGCAGTAATGATTGAAACAAAGTTGAAGAAGCAGAAAAAGATCTGAACTGTTTACTCAGATTAAGCAAGGTCCAAAAGAAACAATCACTGATTTTAATGAGATTGACTTCAGCTGTTGATAAAAGTGTATCAGATCCAGTAGCTAGGAAAGCACTAATTGAGTCTTTAGCTTTCAAAAATGCCAATGCCAAATGCAAAAATGTGATAAGGCTTTAAACACAAAATTAGCATCAGTAGATGACCAGATTAGAAATATGGTTGATTTTGGATGTCATTCATATGATGTAAATTTAATAGAAGTGATCTCTAAAGATTTTTAGAAAATTCAAACTCTCAAATGTCTTAATTGTGCCATACAAGATCATTTCATAAAATTTATAAATAGGATCTAATTACTTCTGAAAGAGGGCCTATGCTTTCTGGAATATGCAAAAAATATGGCAAAGGCTGACACTAGGCCAATCAATGTAGATCAACAAAAGACAAAAGGTAATACCTTGTCAAAAAATGCCTGGGGAGGACAGGTGCCTCTTGCAGGCCTCAATACCAAATTCAAATCAGCCATTTCAGGGTAACAATGAAGATACTCATCCAAAAAACAATTAAACAACATTGCTCTGAAGCTAGACTTAAAAACCCAGATATCCAGGTCAGAGCAAGTTTTATAAATAAAACAAAAATCCCAGAAGGAGCCAATAAACATATTTTGGCAAATTTCTATAGCTGATCTGAGGCCAAAACTAAAGGTGTTTATAAATAACATTAAAATTGAAGGAATGCTAGACAGATGTTCCTATAATATCACCAACATTTTCCCCATCCAGATGGCCTCTTCAGGAGGTAGATATTCAGTTTCAAGGAGTTGAGACTTTATCCCAGGTGAAACAAAGTATGAAATGACTTAAATGTATATGGCTAGAAGGTCAAATAGGAAGACAAAGGCCATGTGTGGTTAATATAGCCATGGATTTATGGGGAAGAGATTTGCAACAGTAGGAAACATGGATTAACATCCCTTCAATTTTGGATTCAAACTATAAAATAGAAGATGCTCCTGATAAAGAAGTTTAAAAAATGTTCTCAAAGACAGTTACAGACTTTCCAGGCAGTTTATAAACAGGATACAGCAGAGACAGACTCTTCAACTTTATCTGGGGGAGTCACCGCTGATAAAACACCAGTGGCCTTACGATTGAGGTGGTTGACTGACCAACCTGTTTAGACTGAGCAATGGTCTTTTAGGCACTAGAACAGTTAGTCCAAGAGCAATTGGAGGCTCAACATACAAAAAAAAACCCACCAGCCCTTGGAATTCTCCTGTATTTGTCATTAAAAAGAAATCTGGAAAATGTAGGATGTTGACAGATCTAAGACCAATTAATACAATTTTTTCATCCAATGGGTTCTTTACAATCTGGAATCCCATTGCCTTCCTTGATACATAAGGAATGGCTTATCATAACGATTAATTTAAACAATTGCTTTTTCACATTTCATTAACAAGAATAAGATAGAGAAAGATTTGCTTTCACAGCGCCCACATTTAAGTACTGTATGCCAACTAAAAGGTACCATTGGATACTCTTGTCACAAGGAATATTGAGTAGTCCGACCTATGTCGATATTTTGTACAACAGCCACTAGGAATAATTTGTAAGCAATTTCCTCAATCTATAATTAACATTATATGGATGATATCTTACTGGCTGATACAGATACAAATACCTTAGAAAAATGTTTGATAAAATAAAAATGTTTTGTCTTATTGGGGATTACAAATTGCTCTTGAAAAAATACAACAAGGAGATTCTATTAACTATCAAGAATATAAGATATATTTACAAAAATTTCGACCACGAAGGTACAAATCAGAAGAGATGGATTAATAACTTTTAATGATTTTCAAAAAGTGTTGGGAGACCTTAACTAAGTCCTACAATTGGATTAACGACTAAATATCTAATTAATTTATTTCAAACCTTACAAGGTGATAAAAACTTAAATAGTCCAAGAAAACTATCAGCAGAGCCTAAAAGGGAATTGGCTCTGGTAGAAAACAAATTTGAAGATGATCCAAAGATGGCCTGTATTTTAGTTATCTTGCCTTCTACTCATTTTCCCAAAGGAATTCTTATGCAGAGAAACGATTACATCTTAGAAGGGATATTAAAAACTTATATAGAAAATGTTTCAGAATTGATTCTGAAAGGAAAAATGAGAGTTCATCAATTAGCAAGAATAGACCCAGCAGAAATTATGGTACCTTTTACTAATGCTGAAATTGCCTCACTATGGACAGAAAATAAACATTGGCAAAGGGCTTCCAGTAATTTTTTTGGGGGGAGATTAACAAAAAAATCCCTAAAGCAAATGACTTCCAGTTTATTAAAAGAACTAATTGGATTCTCCCTTATATAGTAAAGGGAACCACAATTTCCGGAGCCCCTACATTTTATGCTGATGAAATGAATCAAGAAAGTCAGGAAATATGATATGCTGGGGAAGTGTTTGTATTTGTTTATACCGAAAAAGAAAAACTGTGGATTTCATCCAAATTGATAAAAATCAGATTTGACAGGGGGTGACCTCCTGAAGATCTTGGCTGAAGGAAAGAAATCAAGAAGACCAACCAAGACAGGTAATGTAACTGCTGAACTTTGTACATGGGAATAGCTCTGAGAATGGCCAAGACATAAAAAAATGTCTCCAGCCAGGACTTCAACTATGCATGGCCAATAAATCTTTGGCTACAAAATCCTCAGAACTTATCACACCACAGATAAAAATTCATATTACAGTTTGGTTATGTAGTCCAAAATAACTTATAAAGAAATACAAATGCCTTACGTGGTTGAACAAACAACAGAGAATGATCTTTAACTCAATTGTGTTCACTGCACATTCCATACATATATTAGGCAGAAATGTATGATAACTTTGAAAGTTTAAATGTTTGCAGAGCAAGAGGACTAGACACACACATACACACACAGACACACACACACACACACACACACACACTAGTAGGCCAAGTGATTCTACTTCATAGATAGCCTCAATAACTGTTTCCTCAAAAATCTGCATCTGGGCCAATTTCAAAATGGCTAGCTAGATCGAACAACATCACAGACTATACCAGTCAAGACTTTAGTTAAACCCTGGACTTCCTCAGCTTGCAGAGACTGGATAGCAAATGTTATATATAGCTTTCTTAATGCTTGCCAATACTCCAAATATCTTGGGCCCCTCAAAAAGAAAAGGACACTCAAAACCAGCAGAAAGCAATTTTTGGAGAACTACACCCCATTCCTCAGAGATGGGGTGAATGGTTTTGGTCATTCTTTGTGTGACAGATGTTTCATGTCATTTTTAGGAGGTTGTCTAAAGGAATGATAAGCAAAGGGGTATACTATTGAGCCTACTTGTAGACCAAAGACCATTAATAAGCCAAAACTCTTATATTGGTACAGGTATTTGTATGTTAATACAGATTTAAGATTACATTTTGCTACAACATGGTAAGGCATTGTACCTGTGTAATTCCTTAAAGTGCAATGCTAAACTCTAGTCCTTTAGAAATCTGGTATTATGAACTCTTCAGGATAATTAAAAAATGCAAAGCCAGGAGTGGTGGTGCATGCCTTTAATCTTGGGAGGCAGAGGCAGGCATCTCTGTGAGTTCAAGGCCAGCCTGGCCTATAAGGAGAGTTCCATGAAAGCCAGGACTGCTACACAGAGAAACCCTTTCTCAGAAAACAAATTGAAAAAGAAATGCAAATTACTAGTCAGGCAATCAAACTCAGGGTCATGTTGGATACTTGTTTAATTACAAAAATAAATTTCCTAGCTTGAACAGGTAATAAATAGCTAGAAACAAACAATTCAGATTAGATAGATAGATAGATAGATAGATAGATAGATAGTCTTAAAAAATCTCAGAGATCAGGCCTAGAGAGATGACTCAGGGGTTAGGAGCACTTGTTCTTGCAAAGGACCTGGGGTCAATTCCCAGCACCACATGATGGCTGACAACTTTCCCTAAACCCACTTCCAAGGGCCCAAAGAGCACAAATACATGCATGCAAGCAAACATTTATACACATAAAGTAAAATAAGTAAATCTAAAAAAGCTCCTCAGAGATCTACAGAAAATGGCTGGGATGACAGCCTACAGGAAGTCTTTCTTTGGTGCATGGAAAATTCCAGTCATGGCTGGCCACATACCCTTCCATTTTTCTTCTTCATTTTGTCTTACACCAAGTTCTTTAAGGATCAGCTGCAATCCTAATTCCATCTACTCTAGTCTTGCCTCCTATCTTTCCACTTGGAAATGTGCCATAAGTCCTCTGCAGTAAACAACCAGTTAGGAAGCCAAAGAAGGACACACCCCAAGCAGCGCTGTGATACCGCCAGTCTCTGTGTCGCAGGAGAAGAATCTGGAATAACTGCAAACCTACAGGCTTAGGTCACTGAGGTGAGGATGTTCTCGGAAATTTTCCTCTGGGACTTGTCTCCCCCCAGATTGCTTTTTCCCCAAGCTCTGACCCAGGAGTAAGGTGTTTAACTTATTCCTCATTGTTGGTCCACAGAGACCAGGAGCTAAGCAGGACAATTACTGTCTGCCTGTCTTTAATGAGATGCTCTGGGACTCTAGCCTAGTGGGAAGGAAGCTTCAGTAAATAGGGGCCCGAGCCCCCAAACCTCTATGCTGCTCACAGGACTAGGATGAAGTCCATGCACTTCTTCACTTGCTGAGAACCCTCCTGGGACTCTGACCCTTTCCCATCCTTAGACTAAAGGCACCATTGCCGGGCACCTCCAAGTTAGGTACGGTACACGGGGCAGGTACAGCACTGACCTGTCAGGTATTGTAATCACAGCACAGATGCCAGTTTCTTTACCAAAACTCATGGCCAAGAGCAGATGGCAAGGCTTTGTGAGCACATGATGCATAGTTTGAATTAAACAAACAGTAACTATCTATTTCTCATTACGTTTTTTTGAAAGTTCATGTCACTTTGTGTGTGTGTGTGTGTGTGTGTGTGTGTGAGAGAGAGAGAGAGAGAGAGAGAGAGAGAGAGAGAGAGAGAGAGAGGTGGATTCCGGGGTTTGGGCTCAGGTCTTCAGGCTTGGCATAAGAGTCTTTACATGCTGTGCCACCTCTCTGGCCCCTGCTATTAATTTTTTTTATTTCTATGAGCTGCTAAGGACTGAAAGTAAGGCAGGAACAGTCAGCAGAGATGTCCGTGATTTCAGGAAGGGGCCGTGTTGCCTTAAGACAATGTATGTATTATTGTGTGTGGGCAGACACATGCCAACACAGATATGTGGAGGACAAGGACTCTGTGAAGCTGGCTCTCCTTCCCCCATTATAAGTGTTTGGAGTCAGACACAGGTTGTCGGGTTTGTTCAGTAAACACAATTACCCGACTGAAACATGTTGCAAATCACACATGCGTGTTTTATGTTGTACTCAATGAGGCACTAGGGGGAATTTGGTGGGACCAGAAGCATGTAGGACTGAAAGTTGGAAGGTGAGAGTTTGAGCCCTATGGGTAGATCCTGACTCAGCAAATCGAACGCAGGCTTTTAAAAAAAGTATATACTTTTGTTTTTTGGGATTTTGTTGTTCTTGTTTGGTTTGGTTTGGTCTGGCTTTTGGAAACAAGGTTTCTCTGTGTAGCCTTGGTTGTCCTGGACTCACTTTGTACACCAAGCTGGTCTCAAACTCATAGAGACCCACCTGCCTCTGCCTGTTCGAACCACTGTTTTCAGCTTATTTTGTTTTTTAATTAAAAAAACAAACAAACAACTTTATGTCTATGAGTGTTTTAGCTGAATGTATGTATACTGACTGATGCAGTGCCCATGGAGGCCAGAAGAGGACACTGGGTCACCTGGGAAAGGGCTGTACACTATTGCTACATCATGTGGGTGCTGGATGTTGAACCTGCTCCCTCTGGGAGATTAGCTGGGCATTTTAATTGTTGAAACATCTCCAAAGCGCTATTGCAAGTTTTTGTTTGCTTGTTTGTTTTTTATAACACTGCAACTGTCTGTAACACAATTTGTTGCATTCAAACCCCTTAGTTCCTAGCTTTCTGCTTCTCTTTGTAGCTGGGCTCGGACTCATGAGAGGGACCAACCAGACCAGCGTCTCCGAGTTCCTCCTCCTGGGCCTCTCCAGGCAGCCCCAGCAGCAGCAGCTCCTCTTCCTGCTCTTCCTCATCATGTACCTGGCCACCGTCCTGGGGAACCTGCTCATCATCCTGGCCATCGGCACAGACTCCCGCCTGCACAGCCCCATGTACTTCTTCCTCAGCAACCTGTCCTTCGTGGACGTCTGCTTCTCCTCCACCACCGTCCCCAAGGTACTGGCTGACCACGTCCTCGGGAGTCAGGCCATTTCCGTCTCCGGGTGCCTCACACAGCTGTATTTTATCTGTGTGTTTGTGGACATGGACAATTTCCTGCTGGCTGTGATGGCCTATGACCGGTATGTGGCCATATGCCACCCCTTACACTACACAACAAAGATGACCCAGCAGCTCTGTGTCCTCCTAGTGGTTGGTTCATGGGTGGTAGCCAGCCTGAACGCTCTGTTGCACACCCTGCTCATGGCGCGACTCTCATTCTGTGGGGACAACATCATTCCCCAATTCTTCTGTGAAACAACTCCCCTGCTGAAGCTGTCCTGCTCTGACACGCACCTCAACGAGCTGATGATTCTTTATGTCGCAGGGCTGATAATGATAGCCCCATTTGTCTGCATCCTGATCTCCTACATCCACATCACCTGTGCCGTCCTGAGAGTCTCATCCTCGAGGGGGAGATGGAAAGCCTTCTCCACCTGCGGCTCCCATCTGGCCGTAGTCTGCCTCTTCTATGGCACCATCATATCCCTGTATTTCAATCCCTCATCCTCTCACTCTGTAGCGAGGGACACAGCATCTGCCGTGATGTACACAGTGGTGACCCCCATGCTGAACCCTTTCATCTACAGCCTGCGGAACAGGGACCTGAAAGGGGCTTTAAGGAAAGTGCTCACCAGGGCGTTTTTGTCTACTCAATAAGGCAAAAAACAAAATCATGGAAAGAAGTAATTTCCCAGAACATCATTTTTATTTTATTTGTGAAAGTCAGCATGTTTGCTTTTGTTAGGAACTCATCTTCTATTTCTCTTGGGAAAATAAAAATCCAGGTTACAGACTAAAGATGTGACAGGTGGAAAGAGTTGAAGATGCGGCTCAGTTGTAGGGTGCTTACCTAGCACATACAGGGGCCAGGCTTAATCCAGACTCGTGTCAAAATAAATATAATTCTTTTTTAAAGATTTAAAATGAGTGCGTGCCTGTGTGCATACACATGTGTTTGCATCTCTCTCTCTCTCTCTGTTTACCTCATGTATGTGGGTGTCCAAAGAGACTCTCTCTCCCTCCCTCTCCCTCCCTCTTCCTCCCTCTCCCTCCCTCTCTTTCTCTCTCTCTTTGTTTTACCTTATGTATGTGGGTGTCCAAAGAGACCAGAAGAGGATTCTCTGGAGCTGGAATTACAGGTGCCTATGCATCATCCAGTGTAGGTCCTGGACACCACATTGGGTCTTCTGGAGGAACAGCAAGTGGCTGAGGAGCTCATCTCCTCTCCCACACCCACGGGCACCCTGCACCTTCCTGCTGGAAGCCCAGTCTCTCTCCTCTGCTTACCTCCTCCCATCCATGGTTGTCGTTTTGCAATACAATAGCCCAGCCGGACTCTCTAAGCCCTTGTCCTTAATTCCTGGCCCAAAATGGCTCCTCACAGATGTTTATCTCAGTGGGGAATCAGTGCGGTCAAGTCACCCTTGGACCCAGTCTAAGGCAACATCACATTCCTTCCACACATCCCCCTTTCTATTTAAAAAAAATAGATAAATAAAAAATAGGCAAAAATAAGAACCATATACATAAATATACATATATACAGGATCATCAGATATCAAGTACATAACCCAGTCCATTCAGATTATGTGCAAGGTGTACAAAGTATACGGTGCTCTGCCTGCATGTGCACCGTCAGGCCAGAAGAGGGCATTAGATCTCCAAGTTGTATGAGAGAATGTTATGTTATATGGGCCAAGTAGCCCTTAAGATTCCTTTGCTATACACACACCTTCATATTTTAGGTACTAGGAGATCTTTCCTGGTCAGATCTAATCTTTATAAGCTTTGTTGGTAACCATATTTTTTCACTCTCTGTAGAAACAGAACATAACCATGTCCCCATCTCAAATCTATTGCAGGTTTCCAGTCCATAAATTCTTATAGAATATTGGTTGTCCTTGTTCCTTAGTTTTTTCTATAACCCAGTGTCTCTCAACTGCTGTGGTCTCTTCTTAACCAACATTAAGAAAATTTAAAGACAGCAAAGCACTATTCCATCGGTCCCTGGGGGTCTTTACCCTTTTGTTTAATAGACATTTCTTTTAAGGTACGATTAGCTCTTTCTACAACTGCTTGCCCTGTGGGATTGTGAGGTACTAGTAATGTGCTTTATATTATAATATATAAAGGATTTTTCATCATAAGGGACAGATATGCAGGAGCATTGTGTGTCTTAATTTGTGTAGGTATTCCCATAATTGCCATTATTTCCAATAAATGAGTAATCACACAATCAGCTCTTTCAGAACTTAAGGCAGTTGCGCATTGAGAACCTGAATATATTTTGATGGTACAATGAATGTACCTCAGCCTTCCAAATTCTGCAAAGTGAAACACATCCATCTGCCAGATTTCATTCCTTTTGGTACCTCTAGGGTTAATTCCAGCAGGTCATGGGATTTGATTATACAAGGAACACGTAGGACACCTATTAATTATTTCTCTGGCTTGTTGCCAAGTGATGGGGAATCTTTTCTTCAAACTCTTACTGTTAACATGTTTTTTCATGAAATTTTGAGGCTTCAAACACATTTCCTATTAATAATTGGTCAATTTCTTCATTTCCTTGTGCCAATGCACCTGGTAAACCTGTATGGGATGGAATATGAGTAATATACAAGGGATAGTTTCTACTTCTGATGACCTGTTGCAGTTCCATAAATAATGTAGTTAATTCTGAGTTATCAGGAGTAAATTCAGCAGATTCTATATGCAGAACAATCCTTTCTGCATATTGAGAATCAGTAATTATATTAAGAGATTTAGGAAAATTTAACAGCACCATAAGCATTGCATACAATTCTGATTTTTGAACTGAGGTAAATGGACTTTTGATCACCTTAGTCAATATATCAGACTTATAACCAGCCATACTCAATTTATTTGCATCAGTATAGAAGGTAGGTGCCCCTGGTATAGGCGTCCTCTTTACAATGCTTGCAAGGATCCAATTAGTTCTTTTTATAAACTGTACATGTTTGCCTTTTGAGTATCTTTTATTAATTTCTCCAAATAGTTACTACAAGCCCTTTGCCAATCTTCATTAATTACCCATAATAATTTCAGAATTACTAAGAGGCATTATAATTTCTACCAGGTCTGTCCCTGACAGTTTTCCCAATCTTACTCTTCCCTTTAGAATCAATTCAGAAAATTTTTTCTATGTATGTCTTCAATTTTTTACTTTGTTTATTTGCTAGGAAAATCCATTCTATAATCCTATTCCCCCTTTGCATAAGGAGCCCAGTAGGAGAATGTTTTGAAGGCAAAATAACCACAATGCAAGCAAGTTTAGCATCAATTCTACCCACATGTGCCCTTTGCAGTTTTTGCTCTACCAGAATTAACTCCTTCTTTGCTTCAGCTGTTAGGCACCTTGGCCTGTTTAAATCTGAATATCCCCTTGTAACATTTGAAACAAGTTACTTAACTTATAGATAGCTGGTCCAATTGTAGTCCTTAACCAGTTAATATCTCCCATTTAGTTTTGAAGATCATTAAGAGTTTGTAACTGATCTCTATGGATCTGTACTTTTTGTAGTTGAACTTTTCTGTTTAGTTATTTTATAACCTAAATAGGTAACTGAATCTCCTCTTTGTATTTTTCTACAGCAATCTGTAATCCTCAGCATGGCAGAAGTCTTTGTGTTTCCTTAAACATTTTTTCTAAAATATTATGATTAGAATCGGCCAACAAAATATTATCCATGTAATGGTAAATGATATATTGAGGAAACTGCCTATGAATTATTTCTAATGGTTGTTGTACAAAATATTGGCATAAGGTTGGGCTATCCAACACTTCCTGTGGAAGTACCTTCCAATGGTATCTTTTCATTGGACCACTACTGGTCAGAGTAGGTACTGAGAAAGCAAACCTTTCCCCATTCTTCTCCTGCAAAGGTATTGTGAAAAAAAAAAAAAACCAGTCTTTTAAATCAATTACTATTATAGGCCAAGACTTAGATAATAAGGAAGGCAAAGGAATTCCAGGCTGTACCAGACCCATTGGTTGAATTACTTTATTTACTGCTCTCAAATCCTTTATCATCCTCCAGCTGCCTGAATTCTTTTTTTTTTTTTTTTTTTAAACAACAAACCCAGGAGAATTCCAGGGACTGGTAGATTCTTCTATATGCTGAGCCTCCAGCTGCTCTTACACTAAATGGTGAAGCACCTATACTTTTTCTTTTGTTATGGGCCACTGATCTTGACAAACAGGTCTGTTTGAAATCCATTTTAGGAGCAAGGCTGTTGGTACATCAGCAGTGGCCCCTCTTATAAATTTGGACACTCTATACTTGAGAAGTTCTGGCTTTGGACAATGGGTATAGCTTGTGGTTGCTCCTGATTACTCATATTAATATCTCCCCCAGAAACTTACCATTTCACCCTCAGTTTCATCATTGTTTATCTCTGTAATTGCAGGAATATTAATCTGAGTACCCCATTGTTGTAAAAAATCCCTTCCCCATAGATTTATGAGTATGTCAGCCACATAGGGTCTCAGCTTCCCTGTCTACCCTTCTGATCCCACACACTTAAGACACCGCACACTTTGTTTTATTGGAGTTAATTTAGCAATTCCTATAATTTCTGTATAAACCTTCTGAAGTGGCCAATTTGGATTCCAATGCTTTTGAGAAAGGATCCACACATCTGCCTCTGTGTCCACCAAACATTCTATCTCAACACCATTCATTTGTATAATCAGTTTAGATATCTGATCATTAACCAGTGTTTGCCAGAACACATGTGTCCCTGTACTTCCAAATGGACCTGTTCTCTCCACAGGAGTGGCTTTGCCCTTAATGTAAGGAAATCGTAACAGCTGAGCAATTCTATCCCCTGCATTAATTTGCATCTCCTTTACACTCGCCATGATTTTTATTTCCTCTTTGCAATCCCCATCTATAATACTAGGACACACAAAAAGACCTTGAGAAGTCAACCCACTTCTTCCTAGAATTATTCCCACTGTGCCTGAAGCAAAGGACCAAATGTTAATTTGTAACATTCAACCTGTGGAGATAGTGTAAGAGACACATCTGAGGCCAGATCCAAGGCTGCGCTGCCTTCAGTAGCATGCTTTAGGTCACTGACACCTAATTCCTGTTTTTCTCCAAGTCTGTTACTTCTGAACTGGCCAAGGAAATCTGGCTTGTATTGTTGGTGGGGCCCCGAGGCGATGGGCCACTCCTGCCATTTCCCATCGGCAATCTTGCACATCTCTTTTAGATTGACAATCCTTAGGCCACTGTCTTCCTCTCCCACCGAGGCCATGGTGCTCTGGGAGTCTTGGCACCGCGTTACCATCATGGCCAGAAGCTCCTTGTTCTCTCCTGTGAATTATATTTTCTTCTGGGTTATTGTTTCGGTTATTCCGAGGTCTGGAACTTTTACCTCTACAGTTTCTTTGTACATGCCCGATTTTATCACAATTAAAGCACCGGGTGTTATCATATTTGGGAATTCTGGCTGTAACTTGTCCTACAATACGTTTTGATGCTCCTAAGAGTTAATATTAACTGTCTCTTTTACCGACTCATCTAATATAGCTCCCTTTTCCTTTAACAGTCTAGTTTCCCTCTTACATTCAGGATTTGCATTCTTATAAGCCATAATCAGTTTCAGTGCCTGTCTGGTCTCAGGATCTGGTATGGTTCTATCTAGAGCTGTACACCCAACCTCTGTAAAAAATCTGTGGCGGCTTCTCCAGGCCCTTGAAATACCTTAGTGAATGCAATGGCTGTCTTAGCAGGTTCTCCTACCAGCTCCCAAGCTCTTAAGGCTGCAGACAACGTTGTTCAATCACTCTATCTTCAGATTGAACTTGTTCTCTTAAGTCAGCATATGGCCCTTCACCAAGCAACTGATCTTTATCAACATTTATCCCCTTTGTCCTATTTTTCTTGTTCTAGTCTCACAGCCTCACTTCACCACCATGACAACCATCGTAATTGTTGCTCCACTTCTAGCACTGCTGAAACCAAACTTTTCCAATCCTGGGGAACAAGTCTATGCTGCACTGTCCAGTTATTCAACATTTGTTTAACAAAAGTCAAGTGCATTCCATACATGACGATAGATTGCTGAAAATGTTTTAAATCCAACATATCTATTGGATGCCATGCCATCTCATCATGAGCCACAGCACCATTTTGAGCAGGAATGTGTCTTACAGTAACTGGAAAACTGAAGATTTTTGATTGACTCTGGAAGTTTCCTCCATTGGAACATTTTTCTCCAAATCCCTTTTTGTTTGTCTGTGTTTCTGTCTTTCTTCATCCTTTTTTTCCAAAGGGGTTTTGTGCCTTTCTAGCACTTCAATTTTTTTTTTTTCACTTTCCCCATCTGTTCAGTCAGGTCTGTAATTCTTTCCAAAAGGATAGAACTTATTGGCTCTTCCTGTTTTCCTATCTCATCAGCCTTTCTTCTAATCCTTCTAAGAATGAAATACAACTAAAAGGGCAAAGGAAAAAAATCCCCTCTAAGTATAAAGCAGGAAATAGTTTTGCAATAGAAATTGCGATTTTGCTGATACGCTGAAACAGCATTGCTATGTCTTCGGATCTTGAATCTATATCTTGGTTCTTCCCTCATACCATTAGAAATTACAGAAGCCATCATGCCCAACATTGAGTGCCACTTGTTGGCTCTGGTTCCTTAAAAATTAATCTTTATTTTGAATTTATTAAACAAAGGTATCATCCTTACGACCTGGCTATGCTAAACAGGAAAGAAAAGAGATAAGGAAGAATAAGAATGAAACCATCTGGGTATCAGTTCTGTGGGGCGAATCCTTTGGTGTAATTCTCCGGGAACTCGCTGGCCCTCTGCCCCACAGAAGAAAGCAGAAAGGCCCCTGGCCCAAACTTACAGCCTTCTTCTTCTTCATCATCTCTTCTCCAAACACCTGTGGCCCCCATGCCATTGGGGTAGAACCACAGCTCTCTCCTCTGGTATTATGCAATACAACAGACCATCTGGAGCCCCCTGCCCTACTTCTTAAACCCAAGCCCAAAATGGCTCCTTTCAGTGTTCTCACAGAGGTTTCTCTCAGTGGGGTCAAGCCACCCAAGACTGCTTTCACTTTGGGTCCAGTCGAAAGCAAGATCATGTACCTTCCACAACTTTCCACACTTTTAACATGACACCTAAGTCTTTTGTGCTTATCCTAGCTGGAATTAAGTGTGTTTCTGCTATATACAGATCTTTTCTAATTTTGAATTTTTAGTCATTATTTCTTTAAATAATTTTCCATTTCTTTTTTCTTTCTCTGAAGCGTCCTTATTTTATATATATATATATATATATATATGCATATATATGCACTAATGCTTTCTACATTTGACTCTGTATTTATTTTTTTCTTCATACTTTTCCCTTCTGTTCTTCAAATTCCACAATCTGTGTATGACTACTTATAAGTTTGCTAATTATTTTTTTTATCTGGTTCAAATTTGTGGAGCCCATTTAGTGCACTGTCTATATCAATTTTTACTTCCCAACTCCAGAAATTCCATTTGGCATTCCCAATACTTTCACTCTCCTATTCCCCATTCGATTTGACATTGTCTTCATACTTTTACTTACTTCTTCAGTCATGCCCTCCTTTCCACCTGCCAACACTTTAAACGGTTACCTTGAAAGATTTTTGGTACAGATGGCGCCAGCTCTTTCTCACAGGCCATAACTATTGGTTGTTTTTCTGGTGTAATGGTCACACTTTCCCGGTTCTTTGTGTGTCTTTTAGTTTGTTGTGGCACACTGGATATTTTGGAAAGATACTGTTGAATATCTAGGTTCTGGTTCCTCTGGGTTCTGTGCTTCCTCTTGCTGTTGCTTGTTTGCTTGTGGTGGTTGAATTATTTTAAGCAGCCCACCCCTCTAACACTGTGACCCCTCTGATGAGGTGACTCATTAAAAACTGCTTTGATTATGCCAGTCATCCCCCCTGGGATGGCTCTGAAGTTAGGATTCTTTTCCAAATGTGTTGATTACAGGAATTGATAAACTCTGGTACTCTAGATGAGACTGCCCTACTCTATAGATAGAAATAAATCCCAGTAAAACATCCAATCTAGAGAGGTGGCTCAGAGGTAACAGCAGTGAATGCTTTTTCAGAGGACCAGGGTTTGAGTCCCAGCACCTCCATTGCGACTCAACCATCAATGTGAGATTTGCAGGAGATCTGACATCCTCTTCTGGCCTCCTTGGGCACCATCTTGTTCTTCCTTCACTGCGCTTCACACCAAATGTTTTACAGGATGAAACCTGGCCCTGAAAGGCCAGTTCCTCCCAGGGCTGCCTATAGGCTAATGTACCCTAAACCCTCTGTGCTCAGTGACCCAATGCAAGGAAAAGAGGTCACTGACTCACACAGGACAGCACCTCCAGGTTCTGTGCTGAAAGTTAGAAGAATCTGGACTGGTTCTTCACACCTCCAGGTCAGATCTACACTGAGGAAGCTCTCGGGGACTCTTCTCTGGGACTCATCTGCACACTGATGGCTTCATGCCCATGTTCTGACTGAGGGCTCAGATGATCTGCTCCGTCACTGCAGGCCAACGGGGACCAGGAGCTAGGCGCCATAACTACTTCCTGCTGGTCTGTAATGAGACGCTTAGGGAGTCTATACCCAGGGGAATGGATGATGCAATAAATACCTGTCTAAGGCTCCCGAACCTCCTCCTGACACAGAGGGCTAGGACAGTTACCAGCCACTCTCCACCTTCTCAGAGCCTCCCTATATCCCCGAGACTTTCCAACCCTTGGAATAAAGAACACTATTGCCCAGCAACTCCAAGGTGAACATAACGGAATGGGCAGTGTTTTCACAACAGCAGAGATGATAATGCTTGCTTTTGTAACAAGTGCTGCCCACTCCCTCTCATAGAGACAGCATCAGGAGGCATCACAGTCCGTCAGTGGGAGCTTGAGAGAGGCACAGGAGCTGGCTGCTTCTCCTTTTACTTGAGCTTCTAGGAGTAGGAGAGAACTGGAAATGTTACCAGAGACATATAGGATTTCAGGGATGAGTGGTGCATGTGTGAGGATGCTTTATATTATTATATTATATTATATTATATTATATTATATTATATTATATTATA
>OU015755.1:60046359-60062013 GCA_907169655.1 Acomys percivali | reverse complement strand
TATTATATTATATTATATTATATTATATTATATTATATTATATTATATTATATTATATTGAATAAAAGCAAAAGGGTGAATCTGGGGAGCCAGCACCATGTAAAACTGACCATGTAAACTGAGTATGTGGAAAATGAGAGTAGATCTTAATTCAGAAACTCTACTGCAGGCTTAATGTGAACCTGGTTGTAGCATCCAAAGGTGGAGACTGCATTCTGACCTCTGCCTCTGTTTACCATAGCTGGACTCATGAGAGGGACCAACCAGACCAGCGTCTCCGAGTTCCTCCTCCTGGGCCTCTCCAGGCAGCCCCAGCAGCAGCAGCTCCTCTTCCTGCTCTTCCTCATCATGTACCTGGCCACCGTCCTGGGGAACCTGCTCATCATCCTGGCCATCGGCACAGACTCCCGCCTGCACAGCCCCATGTACTTCTTCCTCAGCAACCTGTCCTTCGTGGACGTCTGCTTCTCCTCCACCACCGTCCCCAAGGTACTGGCTGACCACGTCCTCGGGAGTCAGGCCATTTCAGTCTCTGAATGTCTTATGCAAATTTATTTTCTCTGTGTTTTTGCTGTCATGGACAATTTCCTGCTGGCTGTGATGGCCTATGACCGGTATGTGGCCATATGTCACCCCTTACACTACACAACAAAGATGACCCAGCAGCTCTGTGGCCTGATGGTGGCTGGGTCTTGGGTCACTGCCAGCCTGAACGCTCTGTTGCACACCCTGCTCATGGCGCGACTCTCATTCTGTGGGGACAACGTCATCCCTCACTTCTTCTGTGATGTGACGCCCCTGCTGAAGCTGTCCTGCTCTGACACGCACCTCAACGAGCTGATGATTCTCTATGTCGCAGGGCTGATAATGATAGCCCCATTTGTCTGCATCCTGATCTCCTACATCCACATCACCTGTGCCGTCCTGAGAGTCTCATCCGCGAGGGGGAGATGGAAAGCCTTCTCCACGTGCGGCTCCCACCTGGCTGTGGTCTGCCTCTTCTATGGCACCATCATATCCCTGTATTTCAATCCCTCATCCTCTCACTCAGCTGCCTCAGCCACAGCATCTGCCGTGATGTACACAGTGGTGACCCCCATGCTGAACCCTTTCATCTACAGCCTGAGGAACAGGGACCTGAAAGGGGCTTTAAGGAAAGTGCTCACCATGGCATTTTCATCTACTCAATAAGGTGAAAAACAAAATCATGAAAAGAAGTAATTTCCCAGAACATCATTTTTATTTTATTGTGTGAAAGGAAAGTTAGCATTTTGGTTTTGTTAGGAACCTGTCTTCTATTTCTCTTGGGAAAATAAAAATCCAGGTTACAGACTAAAGATGTGACAGGTGGAAAGAGTTGAAAATGCAGCTCAGTTGTAGGGTGCTTACCTAGCACGTACAGGGGCCAGGCTTAATCCAGACTTGTGTCAAAATAAATATAATTCTTTTTTTAAGATTTAAAATGTGTACATTCCTGTGTTTGTACATGTGTACATGTGGTGTCTGTGTTTACCTCATGTATGTGGGTGTCCAAAGAGATCAGAAGAAGATTCTCTGGAACTGGAATTACAAGTGCCTGTGCATCATCCAGTGTGGGTCCTGGACACCACATTAGGGTCCTCTGGAAGAACAGCAAGTGGCTGAGGAGCTATCTCTCTTGCACAATAAAAATGCTTCAACCAAACCCTTTTATTCCCCTCACGAGTGTCCTCCTGACCAAAGACACCACAAACACACCTACACCTTATAGCTGAGTACAAGAGGGGACCCGTGAGGTGTCTCAGTTGGAAGCTGCTACAAGGAAATTATGGTAAGTTGTCTTCTTTGGGTGATGCTGGAAAGGAGTTGGGGGTTGGCCATTGCTTCAGATGGGCTGTTAGTCAGGCTGCTTGGGATCGGCTCTCTCAGTGCATCTCATCTAGAAGGAAGGAACAAAGCTTGAGCTCCGAAGCTGCGAAGCATTAGCCATTTGTGCTGACCACCATCATGGAGCACAGGATGTGTGGGTACGTTCTCAGAGGCCAGTCAGCTACAGTCTTTGTCTTGTGATGTCAGTCCTGGAGACTTTCCTTGCTATGGCTGTTCTATGGAATTCTCTACGTTCATCAGAGAACCTCTAAACTGTGCCCACCCAGCTCTTGGGTGCCAGTGCTAAGCTACCCTTTTCTTTCTTTTTCTTTTAAAGATTTATTTATTTATTATGTATACAGTGGTCTCCCTGCTTGTACCCCGGCAGGCCAGAATAGGGCATGAGATCACATTACAGATAAATGGTTGTGAGCCACCATGTGGTTGCTGGGAATTGAACTCAGGACCTCTGGAAGAGCAATCAGTGCCCTTAACCTCTGAGCCATCTCTCCAGCCTAAACTACCCTTTTCACAACAGAGTCCTTGATATGAGCACATCTTCATGAGCCCCAACCTGGCAAGGCGATCACATCCATTCAGACCATTTCTTCCTTTGTTCGGTTCAATACAGGTTGTGCCTTTAAAAGAGACAGTCTGCTTTACCCAGGTTTTCCAATTTGTGAGCAGATTTTTTCATAATATTCCTTTATCATTCTTTAATACTTTTCTTTTTGAGATTTTTATTTATGAGTGTCTTGCCTGTCTGTATGTCTGTGTACTATGTGCATGCAGTTCCTGAGAAGACCAGACGAGGGCACTGCGTCCTCTGGATTTGGGGTTACAGACATTAGCTTCTATGTGGTTGCTGGGAACCAAATTGTGTGGTCTGGAGTAACAGCCAGTCTCTAACTACTAGGCCAGCACTCCAGGTCCCTTTTACCATTCTTTATCGTCAATGGGGTTAATATGCTTTCTCAGTCATATGGGTGGAACGGTGGGACATGGGGGTGGGGAGAGGGGACAGCTTAATGCAAAGGTGTAAACAGATCCTTAAGGCAGAGGCAAGTGGATCCCTGTGAGTTCGAGGCCAGCCTGGTCTACAAAGTGGGTCCAGGACAGCTAAGGCTACACAGAGAAACCCTACCTCAAAAAAAAAAAAAAAAAAAAAGGAAATTTTGGACTCCCAACCCCTCCTGTGTTCTTTGCTTTCAGGATCCCATGATGAGAACAGACCCCTCCACCACATATGCCCATTTTTTTTCTTTTGTTTTTTGAGACAGGGTTTCTCCATATAGCCTTGGCTGTCCTGGACTCCCTTTGAAGTCCAGGCTGGCCTCCACCTCACAGTGATCCACCTGCCTCTTCCTCTGGAGTGTTGAGATTAAAGGCGTGCGCCACACACCTGCTGGCCATATGCCCATCTTGATAGAGGGAACTTCCATAGATCCAGAGCAAAAATGTCAAACACATGTGGACTGAGATCTCAAACATTGAGTCAAAATAAACCTTTCCTCTTTTAATTTTCTCAGGTATTTTATCATAGAGATGGAGAGCTAAAGCATTAGTTTCAGCCCTCTCTGCTCAGATGTACAGTAGGGGCACAGGGCCCCCTGGCACTCTTTATCTTGCAAATTTTAGCAAGTTAAATTTTATTTGCATTTTTGCAATGTTTTAACATTTCTCATGATTTTTTTCTTCTTTGATCCATTTATTTGGAAGTGTTCTTTAATCCCAAAACATTTGGGACTCATAATTCTTCATGAAACTTTTCAGGCAGAAGCAGGATCTTTCCTGATCTCATGTTTGCTCCTGGGTCCTATACGTTGAGTGACTTCTCAAGACCAAATCTTTTCCCACATTTTTTTCCCAACTGTATGGTCTCTCAGCCTCATGGACTCTGTAGATGAAGCACAGGTTCTTCATTTGGGGGGAAGGTTTCCCACATTCTGGACACTTATATATTTTCTCCCTTACATAGATTCCTTCATGGCGACTGATGAAACTTCAATTGAAAGTTTTTCCTAAGTGAGAACCAGAACACGCTTCTCCCTATATGGACTCACTTTGTCTATTAAGCCTTGTCTTATGATTGAATCCTTTCTCACAGTCGCTACAGTCACAGGGCCTCTCACCAGTGTGAGTGCTGGGGGAAAAGGTAAGAACTGTTTGGTTTTCTTTTTTAAATCTCAAATGTTCAATTCTACCAATGAAGACTCAGGAGCCAGATGCTGGGGTGAAAGCCTGCTAGCTCAAAGAGGCAGAGAAAGCACCCAGCTGACCTTCCTCCTCAATTGACATTCCCCCAAAAGTTCTCCTCCATGCTATCTCAGTAAACCCTCCTGAATGTCCCTCCCTTATACTTCCTGTGCATCTCTTTATCCTTTCTCCTGACTTCCTCTTACTCTCTATGGTTTTTTTCCTATGCTGACTCCATCAACTGGTTGCTTGTTCTGCCTCTTGGCCTATGGTTGACTTTATTTAATTTTGTTTACAATATTCAAGCAGAAAGTTCTTGGATAAAGGTGTGTGCTAGGGTTGACCACACCACAGGTAGAATCAGGCTTTTCTAGTAAACAACACAATCTTGGGGTTCACAGTGTGATCACACATCTTGCAACAAAGAACTTTCATGAAGCTGCTTCCCACATGGGACACACATACAACCTCTTTGTTTTCTCATTACATATTGCGAGAGGTTTTCTAGGGGAGCATTGTTTTCAATTGTAACTAGAAGGCTTCTCAACTTCCTCTGCTGGGGAATAGGTGCATTTATTCTTTCTTCTTGGAAAGCTGGAGGTTGCTCAGAAATCCAGGACCAGTCTGTGGCATCAATATCTGAAGACTTCTCTCTACAGTCTTCTGTCTGAAGATCCTCATCCCCGCGATGACGCTCACCGACAGCTGAAACGGAATGTTACACTGTTGAGAGTTATGGCTTCATTGGCCAGGAGAAGTCAGGAGTCAGATTTCTTATGAAATAATAACTTTGATGAGCCACATAGTCCCAGCATTTTGGAGACAAAGGCAAGAGGAATGCTGTTCAGTACAAATGCAACCTGGTCTACGTAGTGAATTCCACCCAGCTGGGGCCAGATAGCAAGACCTTGTCTTGTAAAAACAAAAACCAAACCAAACCAAACCAAACCAAGCAATAAAAGTGGCTGGGTAAGGAGGCACTAGCTTTTAACTCCAGCCCTCGGAATGGAGAGGCAGGCAGACCTATGAATTTGAGTCTAAAGCCAGAACGATGTGGTCAAAGCTGTCAAGTTCTGGCGCTTGCCAGAGCTGGAACTTGGCCCCTCTTTCAGTGATACTCATACCAGCTTTCTGTTGCTGGTGCTCTCCTTCACCGCTTAAGCTTCCTTTTAATTCCTTTTGACAAATTGGAAGCTTAGCTAGGTGGGGTGGGGTCTGACCCTGAGGTTACCACTCTCTATCCCATTTACCATCAACATTTTATTTAAACTTTTTAACCTCCTTGAACATTGGACTCCGCTCCATTACATTTTCTGGTGCGCCTTCCCTTCTTACACTGTATGTTTTGTGTTACTTCTCCTTGTCCAGCTGGTTCCTTTTCATTATAGTCGTGTACAAAAGAGCTTACTAGTAACCACACGGCACTCCCAGTACAAGGTGGTCTTGAAATCTCCTCTGCCAATGCAGGTAATCCAAAAGTCTTCAACAAGGCCAAACCTCCTAGTGGTACCACTTCCTACAGCCAAGCATTCAAACACATGGATCTATGGATACCATACCTATCCAAATCACCACAGATCGTATCTCAGAAAAAAAAAAAACCAAACCAAAACCAAAACCAAAACTCTTCCTCTTGTTTCTGTTAGTCGTTTTGTTAAAGTGGCAAATACTGATTGAGTTTCAGGTCAGATTGTCAAATTCCATGAAAACAAAAACCCCCCAAAACTTAAGTAGTATCATCAAAGGAATTACTGAATTCAGAAGTCAGTTATGTCGCATATAACAGGTGTGTGTTCCTTTGCTGCCTATCCATTACTGTACAAGAAAACAGTCACCCATAGCTGCAGCTCTGTCGTAAGCACTACCCAATGGCCTTGCACTGGCACTTTGTTAGTGTGAGCACTACTCAACCACTGCAAAGACGGAGAGTAGACTTCTAGGCTAAGCCTGGTGGATGCACCTATAACCTCAGGACTTGGGAAGTAGAGGCAGGAAAACTTCCAAGTTTTATGTCAGCTCGTTCTGTACAGTGAGTACCAAATAAGCCAGGGCTACAAAACAAGACTCTCTCTTAGAAATAAGGAAACAGCTCTCTCTAGCATACAATCTAAACAGAAAAGACTTCTTACCCAGTAACATCAGCTCCCCAATGTGACTATTATTTTCCTTCTCTGAGTTGGGTTGCTGAGCAGGATGTGCGCTCACACATTCTTCTTGGGAGTGAGAGATGCTCAAATCCTCAAAGACCATCAGTTCCTGAAAGAACAAGAGGCTCCCTTCTGTTTAACAACTGAGGTTCCTTGGCAGCTCTGCTGCTTAGGAAAGACTTAGACCCAAGTAAGCGAAAGGGACCTATAAACTACTTACAGGAGCAGCATAGACAGGACAGCCAGGCTGAGGAGGCAGAAAAAGCCAGAAGAGAAACATCCACAGAGGCTGACTTTCAAAACTGTACTAGATATAGTCTGACAGAAAGTGGAAGGCTGCAAGAGCAGAGAAGGTGAGGCAGTCAAATAAAACCCACCGCAGGGCTGGCTTTAAAACACAGAAACATCTTCCGTGGGACTCTTCAGGGAAGATGTCTCACCAAAGGATGGGTCTGCCCTGGGGAAAGAGGAAGCTGTGGTTAGTGAAGACTCAGGGACTCTGCCAGACACTGCCCACAACTTCAGGCCCAGCTGGCCTTGCTCCTTGGCAGGTAACTCAGGTAACCACTTTCTGTTCCTGTGAGACCTGGGATCAAGTCCCTATGGGAGTCTCTTCATTATGAAAAAGAGTTCTCTAAGCGAAATTTTCAACAAAGAGGTTACCATAGGAGGAACCAGATTCAAGGAGATCCTGAACAAGCACAGAAGTTCAAAAATCCCACAAACATTGAAGACCGGGCTGGAGAGATGGTCCAGCAGTTAAGAGCATGGATTGCTTTTCTAGAGGACTGAAGGTCAATTCCCAGCACCCACATAGCAGCTCACAACTGTCTGTAACTCCAGGATATGACACCTCAGACATCCGCATTTGGGCCTTTAACCTCAGCATTTGGAAGGCAGAGGCTGGAGGATCTCTGTGAGATGGAGGCCGGCCTACTGTAGAGAGACCTTGTCTAGATAAACCAAACCAAACCAAACCAAACCAAACCAACAAAAACAAAACAAAAAAAGAGGAAAATATTACGTGTAAACCCAGTATAAGAGTCATAATTTAACTCATGATTTCACAAAGAGAAATGAGCTAAAAGACAGGAGACCCAGGGTCAGTGTTGTGTGCCCTCTCAGGACAGGTTGACTCCAGGGTGGACGGCACACTCAAAGCCCTGTTTACTTTTGGCTGCTGATGGAGGCAGGACACATCTGCCTAGGGCTCACTGGGTCAGACCCACCCATCTGCCTAGGGTCACCCGTGGCACTCTTTGGGGGAGCACGTGGTACCCTAGCTGCTTTTGCTCACCCTCCCATCAGCAGGCCCAGCCTGGCTGTTTGTCCTCACCGCCCCCTGCCTTTGGCACCCTCAGCCTCAGGCGCTAAGACCTGGGTTCCGGAAATGACACAGAAAGCCAGACGTGAGCGGCTGATATCTAGTCTCCATCTTCTGAGTGCCCTCAAGAGCCACCGTTTGGAACTTGCGGCCTTCACTTACGAGGACATCAAAACCCAGTTCCTTCTGGGAGGCCGGATGTCTGAGCCTCTGTGAGGCCCCATCCAGGGAGCCACTTCCGGTGTGGAAGCCTGGTCTCCCGGCTCCGAGTGAGTGCTCAGTGACTGGAAAGGCAAGGTTGAAGTCTGGGTGGTGGAGCTCTTACAAGAGGCAGAAACTACTCTCTGTGGTCCACTTGGGAGGCGAGAAGCAGGAAGCTAGTTCTGGTCCTCCCTGGAGTGCGCACTTACCTCCACGAGCGGCCACTGTAGTGTTCAGTACTCGCTGGGAAATGTAGTTCCCTCCAAACTACTTCTGGGAGCCTACCAGGTGGCAGGGGTTGCAGGGCGGGGGGCGGGGACAAGGGGAGATGCTGCCGGAAGTTGGCCACACCCTTTTCCTTTGCAACATTGCTGAGAGTTTGGGGCACGCCTTTGCGTGCGCCCTGGGGTGTACAGTGCTAGTGTCCGCCCTGCCCTGAGGTCTCAGCAGACCCTGCGTGTTGGGCTGCGCTTAGATTCCAGCTTATAACCTCTGTTTTGTCTACATTTTTAAAAGTAGAGTTTCCTGTTTCCCTGTTCATTTTTGGCCTCTCACAGACTCCAGATCCTTTCTGATCTGGGAACTCAAGGCAGTCTCCTGCCTCATCCTCCTGAGTGCAGGGAAAACAAGTGTAACCGGCCAACTCTTAGCTCTTCACTCTTTCTGTGCTCAGGTTATTCCCGGTGAAGTACTGCTGAGGGGTAGGACAATCTATAGCCACAGATTCCTTTATTCATGTGTTGTGGCATTCGAATCCCCTGTGAGAAACCAAGACTTAGGCTCTTTTCAAATTCAGATTAAATGAATTCTTTTTTTTTTCCGATTTATTTATTTTATGTATATGAGTGCACTGTTTTCATGCACAACACAAGAGGGCACTAGATCACATGATAGATGGTTGTGAGACACCATGTGGTTGCTGGGCTTTGAACTCAGGACCTCTGGAAGAACAGCCAGTGCCCTTAACCTCTGAGCCATCTCTCCAGGCCTGAATTTATTCTTAAGTCCAGCAGAAGGACCCTTAAAGCCAAACAGCATGACGTGAGGGGGTGGGGGAGGGGCTAAGGTGGGGCTTTCAGGCAGCCATCAGAAAGGGGTGTGTTTAAACGTCCATGGAACCCACAGCGGGGTGTGAAAATTGTTTTACTTCCCTCAGTTTCTTACTTCCCGCTATAATAAAAAAGACCGTGTCAGCCGTTTCCTATAGCGAAAACAGGTTTTACAAAAACAAAGGCAGCTGTTCATACTTCATAGTCCATCAGTCTATTCTCATCTCCCCTGCAGGCCACTGCATCTTCCAGGCACTACAGAGTGGACGGTCCTTTACGGAACGTCTGGTTCCATGTTACGTCTCTCTAGTCATCATAAGGGACCTGTGTGAATTACTGCTCAGCCCGGAGCACTGTAATGAATGGGATAGATAGAGCAGGCAAAACCACAGTGCCATCAAGTTAGGGCTGCCTGTCACATCCCTACAACCTCCATGAATGAAATGTCAGCTTCCAGTCATAAAAAATAAGACAATGTACAGGTTGGTAAACTTTTATTTTAAGTGTGTCAAAAAAAAAAAGTGTGTCAACACTAGTACTAGCCAACTCCCTTAACCATGGCTTAGAATAGACAGGATGAAAACTGTGCGGCAACAAAGTGTTTTGGAAGGTATCTGCAAAAATGAATAAAGAATAGAAAGTGTATGTGTGTGGGGTTTTTTGGGGGGGTTGAGACAGGGTTTCTCTGTGTAGTCTTGGCTGTCCTGGACTTGCTTTGTAGACCAGGCTGGCCTCTCACTCACAACGATCCATCTGCCTCTGCCTCCTGAGTGCTTAGATTAAAGGCCTGCGCCACCACCGCTCAGCTGTGTGTGTGTGTGTGTGTGTGTGTGTGTGTGTGTGTGTGTGTGTGTTTTAAAAGCCAGGGATAATCCCAGTGCTGGGGAGGTATAGATAAGTGGACTCCCTGGGGCTTGCAGGCCAGCTGTTCTACCCTATTTAGCCAGTTTCAGGTAAGTGAGACCCTGTCCCCCTGCAATGCCCCCCCCCAAAAGATGCATCTGAGGAATGACCTGAGGTTGATCTCTAGTCTCCATGTGCTACCTCTCCCCCACATATAACCATACATGCATGCAGACAGGCACACACACACACAAAAGTTGTATTGTTACCCAGTAAAATGTATAGCCTGCCTTCAGAACTGTGGTTGAATCATTATATGTTAATGTAGTACCAATAAATAGAACAAATTAAAAAGCAATTTACAAAACAGTATTTTGTAATGATAAGAACAGCAGCGGTCTGCCTGAAAGGAAACTGATACATAATTCTCTTCAGGAATGAGATTTACTGGAAGATAAGCATCCAAAGGCCATGGTTGGGCCTTGCGATAGGAGGAAGTGCATTGGAGACACATGATATGGAGAGGTAAATATGGTGGTGCCTTTAAAACCAGACAGGTGCTTCATTAAGAATAAGAACAAAAGGGGGGGGGAGTGTGTGTGCCCCTCTTGGAGTCTGTTTATATTTATTTTCTGTAGGTTGTATGTGTCCACCAGACCAGGGCAGATGGAATGATGGACATATTCTTGCACTGGGGAGGGGAAATGAAGTGGACTCTCGTGTCTCGGGAACATCTAAGACTACTAATTCATGCAGGATTAGGCAGTAGCCATGCACTTGCTCTTCTGAGTGCCACGGCATGTCATTGTTGGGTGTGCCATCTTCACCTTTGATTGCCAGGACTGACGTGCCTCCAGTGGATTCGGCTGCTCTGGGGACTGTGACGGCCAACACTGTCAACCTGGCAGGGTTTAGAATCACTCTTGGGACAAGCCCTGGGCACATCTATGAGAGTGGATCTTGAGTAGGTTCAGGTGGGTGTCAGCGTCCCCTGGCTTTGAGTCCTGGACTGCATAACAAAGGAGGAAAGATGTGCCTTCGAAGTTTGTCACTCTGTGCGTCTTGATGGTGGATGCAGTGTCACCGCCGGCCACCGTGGCTGCTCTGCCATGACGCAGACCCTTGAACTATGCATCAGAATGACTGCTTCCTCTCCAAGTTGCTTTCATCAGGGCATTTTATTACACCAATCGGAGTACTAATTCATACAGGCACTATTATTATATTCTTTCTTTTTGTATGGAGGCTGGCCTCCATACTCCACAGTCAAAATCTACCAGGCCAGATCCGAACTCACAGGGAGCACCCTGCCTCCGCCTCCCAGACTGTTAGGATTATAGGTATGCACCACCACACCCAGTCTAATATTATTTGCTTATTCATTACGTCCCTTACATCTGCTGACACCTCGTTAATGGCTGCTGAGTGCCTGAATGCAAGAGATAAGAGCAGAGGCCAGAGTGGAGGTAGAGTGGTGGGCCCTCAGTGAAGTCTCTGGTCACTGGCTGGACTCAGAGCAGCCATGGTCTTCCCCTCGTCACATGCCCCAAGGTTAAATACAGGTTGAAGGAACTGGGGAAAGAGAAGCCAGTGGGCATGTAGACGTGGGATCCGGCTGTCATGTTGTAAAAGGGAGTGCCCCTGGGCGAGTCGTGCAGGAAGATGCCACCAGTTTCACAGACTGGAGGAAAGTGGGCTCCCATTGCTTCGTCATCGCTGGCACCCAGCGGCCGTTCTCAGCAGCTGTAGCTCCCTTCCTGCTTGCCAGAGCTTTTGCATGCTCCCAGGACCCGAATTCCACCTCCCAACGTTGGCTTGGCGGCTGGGGTCGAAGCTGGGAAAATCCAGTGTGGTGACGGTCAGGCAGTGGGTACCACTTGTTTCCAAATCTCACATTCTTCATATCATCAGAGATGATGAGGTTGGGGTGAGCAGCTGCTGGGTCAGAGTCACAGGCACTGCAGGAAGGATAAGAATACCGAGCTGGGAGCGGGATCTGTGGGCTTCTCCCAACGGTCTCCCCATCTAAGGAAGAGGGGGAACACACAGGGGACCCGATACACCAAGGCTACTACTTGCCTTGATGGAAGTACCTACCTACATGTTCCCAAGCACCAATCAGTTCTGGAACTACAGAGGAGAGAAAAAAGAATAAAGCTATAAGCAGAGAACCGCCCGATCCCCACAAGGAAAGAGAAGGATTCTCCTGCTTGGGGCTCTGCATCCTGCGTTACTTATAACCCAAGGCCTCCCAGGTACCCCAAGGACTGAAGAGGTTAGTTCAAACAGCAAGGCACAGAGGGATCGAACAGAGCTGTGGGGCCTTTTATGAACAGTTACCCCAAAGGCATGGATAAAGGATCATTACACAAACTCTTGGCTAGCTTCTATTGTCCCCATACTTACAAAGGAAGGTTTCCATTTCAGGAAAGATCTAAGTTTTCTTTTGTTGTTCTGAGAAAGGGTCGTGTGCAACTCAGGCATGCCTTGAAACGGCTGAGGGTAAAGGTAATCGTGGGGTTCTGACCCTCCAGCTTTCTCTTCTGCATAAAGCACGATGTCGCCGTCCTGTGTGCCTCCACCATCACATCTTAGGTGACCTTCGGGAGTCAAACCCTGGGCTTTTGTTATGCCAGGCCAGGGCCCTCCCCATGTGGCTGCATCTGAAGCGCCTAGTGTCTCCATTTCGGTGCGCAGCATTTCTGAAATGGAGGAAAGGGAGCAGAGAGACAGTGAGTTAGCCGAGTGAGCTCAATCAGAAAGAAACTGGAGGTGGGGCCGTGAAGGCTTCGGTAGCCAGCCAGGGAAGTGAGTGGACAGGCTCTGGGCTGCCTGAAGTCCAGGGAGGAAGTGGGCAAGGGCTTTCCATCTGTGTCCATGCTCACGCACCTGAGAAATGCTGCATATTCTTCTCCACAAACTTTGACTTCTGGTAGAGCAGGTGGATCCTTTCTTTAACATCTGCAGGGGTGGCCAACGGCTCAGAGACAGTCATCATCTTAGCCCTGGAGACAAAAGATTGTTGGCCAGAGGACACAGGAGCAAGATATAGCCCCAGTTCCCATGAGGTGGCAGTGGGACCATCCCCACTAAACACACCCGTGCCAGTTTGGGCAATGCAAAGAAGTCCTCCCTAGACTCAGAGCTCTGACACTGGTCCTCAACGTCAGCTGCACATCAGCATCTCTGAACTGCTTTTTATAAAAGTCACAATGAGCTTAAACAACAGCCTTAACATTGAGTTAGTCTTGCTATCAGAATTTTCTATGTCAAATTAATTATAGTTTTCTACTATTTCTATTGAAAGGAAAAAAGAAAGAAAGAATGAAATGCTCCTTCACTCCTATTAGAATGGCCATTATGGGCTGGAGAGATGGTTCAGTGGTTAAGAGCACTGTCTGCTCTTCCAGAGGTCCTGAGTTCAATTCCCAGCAACCACATGGTGGCTCACAACCATCTATAATGTGATTTGATGCCCTCTTCTGGCCTGCAGGTGTACTTACAAATGGAGTGTTTATATACATAAAATAAATAAATCTTTAAAAAAAAAAAAAAGAATGGCCATTATAACAGCAGTAAAAGACGATAACAGGAAATTGCAAGTTGATGACAAGGATGTGGAGAAATTAGCACTGTGGGCGGGAATGTGAAATGATGCTTCTACTGCTGGAAATAACATGCAGGTTCCTTAAAATGTTTAAATAGGGTGGACATACAGTGTGTAGTTGTAAGTGTAAAATCTGAGAAATTGAAAGCAGAATCTCCAACAGGACTTGTATACCCGTGTTCGCAACAACCCTATTTCCAATAGCCCAAAGGCTGAAACATTCTAGATGTCCATCAACGCTGAACAAATAAGGAAGATGTGATATCTGCATACAATGATGGTGTGATATCTACCTACAATGATGTGATATCTGCATACAATGGTGATGTGATATCTGCATACAATGGTGATGTAATATCTGCATACAATGGTGATGTGATATCTGCATACAGAGGCGTGTCATTTGGCGATTCATAGGAGTGGAATTCTGATACATGAACCGTGGAAATATCGTGCTGACTGAAAGTAAGCAAAAGGCTAAAGGACGAACATTGTATGATTCTGCTTGTAGGAGTTATTTAGAACAGCCAGGCCAATAAGCACAAAAAACCAGAGTGGTAGTTGCCAGGCAATGGGGAGGGAGGATGAGGAATGAGTGTTTATGGCACAGAGTTCCTATGTGGGAAGACAAAAGGTCTGAAGGCCGATGGCGGTAACAGGTGCGCACTGATGTGGCTGTGTCAACATCAGCGCACTGTGGACAGAATGTAGCTGAAATTATGGGTTATGCGTATTTTACTGGGAAAATAATCTTTCAAAAAACCCACTAAAGCCCAAGTCCCAACCACAAGACTGAGATTTCCTTGTTGTGGCTGTGGCTTGGACACCAGGATTGTGTCAAGTTCCTAAGTAAGTCTGAGAAATACCTTTTCTATCTCACCTCTCTCTTCCCCTGCCTTTATCCACCTCTAAATTTACCCCCAAAGGTCCTCCCCCCAACAAGGACCACTGTGGCCATCCATTGGAAAGGCTTCTGGATTCCACAGGTCTGGGAAACATTCCTTCCTCTTGACATTCCATTCATGCCCGCCCCACTCCCACCTGGTCAGACTCCCGTTCTGTTCTTCCCACACAAAGTCAGGAAGGATGCTCTCAGGAAGCTTCAGGAAACAGGACTCCCGCATCACAGACCCAGATCCTCCCTAGGACTGTCTCATCCAAATACTTTCTGCAGGACACCCAAGGGGACACCATGGGACCCCTCTGTACCTGTGCAAGGTGACTCCGATGTCCTAGGAGAGAAAAGAGAGAAGCCATCTGTTACCAGTCTCCAAGAGGCTGTGATTCCCTGCTCTCTGGCCTTTCAAGGCCTCCTAGTCCTAGGGTACCAGTAAGTAGGAGCACCCCTCCCGTATCATAATCCTTATCACATGGGTGGAAGCCAGGAGCATCCTAGATGTTGAGATATTCTGGGTTCCCGTCAAAGAGGCGTGAGCCCAAAAGACAGCATGAGTTATTGAGACCAAGTCTCATTCCAGGCCTCAATGGCCTCGATTCCTGACTTAGGCAGTGACAACAGCCTGAGTCATCCCCTTGGGCACAGTGGGTAGGGCAAGGCCAGCTGCACTCACACTCACCTGCATGAGCTTCCACTCCGGCTGGTCTTGCTTGGCCTCCAGTTCTCCAATCAGCTCGTCCAGGAGGGCAATGTCCCGGGACACCCGGGTGTCATATTTCTCTCGGACCTTGTCGATGGTCTGGCCTAGCTCCTGTAGCCAGGTCACAAAGAGTTGCTCTTGCTGTTCCAGGAACCAGTACAGCTTCTCAAGCTGACAGGAAACCCTCTGCCTCTGGGTTTCTGTTTGCTTCTGGGGAACACAGAATTGGGAGGTATATGAGTGCGTGCTGTGGACTGGAAATACGTATCTAGGGATGGTCTCAAAGTCCACCTCATAGAGATGGACGAGAGGCAGCCTTCCTCAGTGTGAAGCTTGAATGAGCATGGTTTCCATAGGCTCATATATTTGAATATTTGGTCTACAGTTGGTGGAACTGTTTGAGAAGGCTTAGAAGGTGTGGCCTTGGGGAGAAGTGTGGCTCTGAGATTGAGCTTTGAGGTTTCAAAAGTCCACACCATTTCCAATTAGTTCTCTCTCTCTCCCCCCCCCCCTCCCCCCCTCTCCCCCCTCTCCTTTTTTCTTCTTCTTCTTCTTCTTCTTCTTCTTCTTCTTCTTCTTCTTCTTCTTCTTCTTCTTCTTCTTCTCTCCCTCTCCCTCCCGCCTCCTCTCTCAGCCTAATGCTTGTAAGGTAGACGTAAGCTTTCAATTTCTGCTTCAGCTCCAAGCCTGCCTACCTGCCTGCTGCCATGCTCCCAACCATGCTGGTCATAGTCTCTAACCTTTTGAGTCATGAGCCCCCAATTAAATGCTTTTTTAAATAAGTTACCTTGGTCGTGGTATCTCTTCACAACAATTTAAGGTTTAAGTATCTTAAGATTTG
>OU015755.1:60029830-60046259 GCA_907169655.1 Acomys percivali | reverse complement strand
TTTTTCCTGAATGCATGTATGTGTTCCTGGTGCCCTCAGAAGTCAGAGGAGGGTTCCCGATCCCCTGCAACTGGAGTTACGGATGGCTGTGAGCCACCAAGTAAGTGATGGGAATTGAACCCAGGTCCTTTACAAGAACAAATGCTGTCAACTGCTGATCCATCTCCCCGTCCCCATCTTCACAGCAACTAAAATGTAAGTAAGATTCCAGCCTCTTACCAAGATTGCTCCAGAACAGGGAGCAGTCTGTATGGAACTTTCCAGAACAGACAGCATAAGAGGAGCTAGCTCTTAAGAAAATCTATTGAGTATGGTACCAGGTTCAATAGTTTTCCTTATTTCTTCCAAAATGTCCATGTTGAAGTTGTCAGCACCTCAGAACATGAGCCGATCTGGAGGTAGGATACTGGCAGATGTATGTACCTGGTTAAGATGAGGTCATTCTAAAGTAGGTTGACATCCAGGTCATCCAGAAGTATAGAGCAAGATCTAGTCTCAAAAAGCCCAAAAAAGGGGCTTGGGGACTTAACTCAAGCATAAAACCCTTTCCTACAAGTACGAAGCCCTAGGTTCTGTCCCTAGAACTGGAGGAATAGGACACCAAAAAGTCAATATAGTTTTTTAAAAATAAAATTTATAAATAAAAATTACATCATTATTTTTATCATTCAAAGACAGGATTTCACTATGTAGCCCTGGCTGGCCTGGAACTTGCTATATAGGCCATGCTGCCCTCAGACTTGTGGCAATCTTTCTGCTTCTCCTGAGTGTTAGGATTGCAAGTGTATGCCAACATTCCTGATCTTCCAGTGTGTGTACGGGGGTCCAATGGAGCCCGGGCTGGTTTTGGACTTACTATGTAGCTAATGGTACATTGAATTTATCTTCCTGCCTCTGCCTTCCAAATGCCGAGATTACAGGTGTGTGTTACCATATCCAGTTTTTGCCGTACTGGGGGTGGAACTCGAAGCCTCATCGATCCTAGCCTTCTTGCTACTGTACTAGCAGAGCTACAACAATAATTATAACAACAATACAGAGAGTTTTTGAAGTGACAACTAATGTCTTCCAGTTTCTCTAAACTGTTCAGTTGTGAGAAGGAGAAAGTGAGAAGGTCCTGACAGGGAGCTGCAAGGGTGAGCTCCCCCTTAGTCCTCCTTCTCATGGACAGAGACTCAGTGTGGCCATCCCTGATGTGAATGATGGCAGACCCTCAGGGACCTTTCCTCACTCTCAGCCCCCTCCTCTTTTCCCCCGGGCAAACATCGGCAAGGGCTGGCCCTGGGACCCACCGGGCAGTTCTCTGTCTTTCTGCGTTCCTCCGCGCTCCCCCTCAGCTCCCTCAGCCGCTCCAGCTGTTTCTGGATCTGCTCCTGGAAAAGAGACCTGGTTAAGACGCTCACATTTGGCTCCTGCCCATTTTAGCTCACACCGATTCTAGAGAGAAGGGAAGCAGAACCGGGGGTGCTGCCATTGAGGTATGGGGGCGTGGGGGTGGGTGGGAGGCATTCTAGGAAAGAAGAGGCCTGAAGCCGGGTGTGGTGGCGCACGCCTTTAATCCCAGCACTCGGGAGGCAGAGGCAGGTGAGCTCTGTGAGTTCGAGGTTAGCCTGGTCTACAAAGCGAGTCCAGGACAACCAAGGCTATGCAGAGAGACCCTGTCTTGAAAAACCAAAAGAAAAAGAAGAAGAAGAAGAAGAAGAAGAAGAAGAAGAAGAAGAAGAAGAAGAAGAAGAAGAAGAAGAAGAGGTGTGAATTCATCACCAACGGAAACAGAGCCACGCAGAGAGCACCACTGATCCCCAACGGGGGACCCAGGATTCATACTTAAAACCAAAACCCTTGGACTCCCAAACAACATAAATGATCGTTTCTGCCATTGCTGTGCCTAGTTTGTCTTGTGTTTATACCTTTTCGAGCTCAAGGATCCGGACTAAGGTGCCCACGTCCCAGAGGGGTTGGTTTATAAAGAACACTCGATGCAGGTTCCAATTACGTGGGAGAAAGGGCACCGGCCGGCCGTGATCGCCTTACCTTGTACTCCAGGGCAGCCTCCTCTATGGGGCGCACACGATGGCCTTGATGCTCCTGGGTCAGCCTGCAGATGAGGCAAATAGGCTCCCCGTGGTCCTCACAGAAGAGCAGCTGCACCTGCTTCATGTGGCGTGGGCACTGTGGCAGGGGCGGGGGGCTCTGGGCTCCACAGCTCTTTCCTGCAAGTGATCTTTGGCATTGGAAGCATATTGGTGAGCATCTGCCTGAGGCTTTGGGGTCCCCCGGGGCAGTGGAACAGCTACAGGAACTTTGCACACAGGTGCCACCATGCAGGTCCCCTTCCTGGGTGTGACAAAGAGGACATGCAGCCTTGTCCCGTGGCCTTCCTGGAGACACAGGAGTGGAAAATATCTTCAGTGGTAAACCTCAGATAGTTACAAGACAGCAACTGTTCACAGGATACACACATTCTCCGTTAGATCTGGCTACTTCCCAGCATGCTTTTCTCTGATAGCCATCCAATGAGGCTATTGGACAGATCCCCTGGGGCTAAGAGATGAGGACAAAGCTTTCTGCTTTTCTGAGCCGTTGGCATCCTTGGGCATTTATACTGTGAGAGACCCATGGCCCTTTGCTACAGATCCTACGTGTTCCCCTTGCACAGACACAGATCTAGTGAGTCATATAGCGGACAGCATTTGCTTTCCTGCTTCACACTAGCACAGTTAGCTCACAACTCAAGCAAGAGCCCCTGGGCATGGCCGCCTTGTGCCTGGTTCGTGGACCCTCACTCCTAGCAGAAAACATGCAAGCATTTGGAACAAGTGTGGCAGGTAAATCCTCAGCTCCCACTCAAGAATCATAAATAAAAATAAGGGGCTTTATAAAGCTAATGGGAGACTCTCTCACAGTGAGGACGGAACAGTTATGAGGCTATAGGCACTGCCTTTATGCCCCAGAAACAGCAGGAGACACATGAAGAAAGAGCAACACACACCATCTGCTGGCTCTTCCTTTCTCCTCCCTCCTGGCCCAGGAATTTGCCTCACAATCAAACGTCACAGTGTCCCAGAAGGAGCCCTTCTTGTGACAGAATCAATTGTTTGCCTATCCTCGCTCTAAACTGAGCTTCTCAGCTTCCTGTGCAGTCAGCAGAGGCCTTTTGACCAAATTCTAGTCAGAGGGAAGTGAGAACAAACAGCTTCTAGCAACTTTAAAAAACCTTCTTTACATCACGGTGTCCCCTTTGTCCCTCCAATACTCATGAGTGGAGCCAGGGCATCACCTGTGAGGTTACAAATTTATGTAAGGAAGGAAGCAAGGAAGAAAGAAAGACATCAAATCAGAAACCCTCGTTGTGGTCACGCAAATGTGAGTCACTTACATGAAAGAGGAACAAGCGTCTGTGCTGTTGACGGTTCTAGTTCTTACAGACAAACACAATCCTGATGACGCCCCAGGAAGAGGGGTTTTGCTCAACCTCTTTCCCCTTCCCAGAGAAAGGTGCTTGTGGAATCTCTGCCCCAGCACTTACCCCGTGGGGGTCACTGTGGTAAAGGAATATTTTAACCCATTCAGTCCTAGATTCTTAACCTAGCCTGTGGCTACAACTTCCAGGAACTCAGGCACAAACTAAAATTTGATGCAACCCGGTTGTGTAAGATGTGTGAATGTGTGGTTTTTTTCTGGGCCTGCATCACATTTCAAAGGGACCCCTGGAGGCCAGCGGGTATCCCAGCAGTATAAATCTGGTTAGAATAAAGGGAGTTTGGGGGAGCTTGGGGAGGGTACCTTGAGAAGCTGGGTCTTCTGGAGCTTGGGCTGGTTTTTCACATAGAGACAAGGACAGTTCTGCATAGCAGGTCTCTTGTCTCCCGGTTCCACTTTCCTCCCAGGATACAGGACATCTCTCCTCTCCAGTCAATGAGGTTTCGGAATGTTTCCTGAGTGTTTCTTCATCCAGGATGGTGGAATGTTCTGGATTCCCCTTGCCCTTTTCTAGAGCCCCAGCCATCCCTCCTTTCAAGATAGCTGCTCTCATGGGGGTCGTTGCCGCGTGAGGACTCCCATTGCTTGTTTCCTCTTGACTCAGGAGGGTTTCTGAATTTGGGGGTTCTCCTTCTCTTGAACAGGAAGTAATTTCAAGACTTTTGGGTCGCTTTCTTCCTGAAGGCAAATACACCTCAGCTTTCTTGCTTTCTCTCCTCACTGGCACGTTGTTGCTGAGTCCCTGCAGCCTCCCCGCTGAGCTGGCGTTCCTGCGGAGCTGGGCGCTTGCTGCAGTCCTGTTCTCCTTGTCCCCTGGGGACTGGGTGACCAGGCTTCTCTTATACAGTGAGGCAGTGCTCCTGGCCCCTGGCCTGGTCTTTGAATCCAGGCTCTCGGGGCCCCTCTGATCCCTCCTTTGGACCAGAGATTTCTTCTGGGGTCCCTTCCCCGCTTCAGACTGGCTGGGTGGCAGGCTGTCCAAGCCTTCACCACTCTGCCTTGTCCCATCACCTTCCAGGACACTCGTGGACTTAATCTCTCCAGGAGACTGGGCAGAACCATCAATTCTATTTTCTTCAGTTACATGTTCTAGAAAGACAATCAGAGACGGTCATGAAGCTGTCCTACATTCAAGGCTGACGTTGAGGAAGGAAGAGAGGACCTCCACAGAAGTTATTAAAATCAAAGAACAGGACATTCTAGACAACAGCAATCAATAACACAGAACCATAAAATATAAAATAAATGAAAGCTGGCTTGTTGGTATGGATGTCTACATGACTATAGATGTGACAATTGATTCATAAAACAAAGCAATTAAAAAAAGAAGAAGAAGAAGAATTAAAACAGACCAGCTCAGCAAGTAGGTACTTGCTACCAAGCTTGGTGACCTGAATTTGACCTCCAGAGCCCACAAGGGAAGGGAGGGAATCAATTCCTTCATGTTGTCCTGACCTTTTTATGGGTGCCACAGCACACTAACACTCACTTACATACGCAGACAGGCTCAACACACATAAATAAACTTAAATTAAAAATTAAAATGGGATCCCAGGGGGAGAGAGATGGCTCAGTAGTTCAGAGCACTGGAGGATCTTCCAGAGCATCCAGATTTGGTTCCTATCACCCACATGGTGGCTCACAACCAGTTCCAGGGAAGCTGATGCCCTCTTCTGGCTTTTGTGGACGTCAAGTATGCAAGTGATGCACGCACGTGCATGCAAACAAAACAACCACAAGCATAAAATTAATTAATTAAAATAGGGGCTTATAACTGAATCTGTTTTCTGTTCACTGCACAAACTGAAGAAAATCTCAGGCCCCATAGGAATGTCTATATGATACTTGAAAACAAGTTTTCTAATCTCAGCACTCTGGACACAGAGGCAGGGGGATCTCTGTGAGTTTGAAGCCAGCCTGGTCTACATAGTGAGGTCCTGTCTAAAATGCAAAAACAAAACAAAACAAAACACCCAAACAAATAAAAAAAACAGTAAACAAACTTGCCTGCAATTTTAGGATATTGTTGCTTAAAATGACCAATAAGGCTTAATTCAATGAAGATAATCTGTAATTTTGGAACTTTCCATTAAAAATAAAGAACCTTTAAGTGTGCTTGTAAAGGATGCTGAAATTAGGCAGTTAATAAGATTTTTCAGCCTTGTTAGTAGGGTTGGATTTCCAGCCCTTTCTGCTAACCGAATGTTCGTCTGCGCATGCGTGTTAGTTAATAAAAAAAAATGGAGCGTTTGTCCTGATTCTCACGCACAGCCTCGTCTCTGGGAGCCTGGGGGAGAGGGAGGCTTCTCTAAGCAGGATACAAAGGCCAGAGAGAAGGTCGAGGCACACTGCTCAGGTTGTGGGGGAACGGACAGGGGCTCCCCAATCCTTAAGCTAGTGAGCTTGGGTCCGAGCGTTCCTTCCCTCCTCCACCAGTACCCAGCAGCCATGGCCGCTGGGAAAGGGCTTGGCCACATACCTGGGCCTGTGGCCTTGCGAAGCTCCTCCGCTAGTAGGCGCTGGTTGGTGGCCCGCAGGATCTGCAGGGTCAGCCTGACAGCATGCTCCTCCCCATAGTAGGTGAGCAGAAGGCTGGCCAGCTTTACCGGCCTGGCCATCTGTATGTGGCTCCGGGGGATCCTGGAGTGGCCCTTCTCCATGGTGCTGTTTTGTAGCTTGAACTTAAACTTCTCGAAGTCATAGGGCAACAGCTCCTCCAGGGTGTTTAGCAGGTGGTCGCTACGGGTCTTGGCCATATTGCTGGCCAGGAGGAACTGCAGCCAGCTGTGCGGCTTCTGGCAGAAGATGAGGACCTCTCTCCCGATACTAAAGAACGAGCAAGAAATAGCTTGTGAAATACCAGGCAACGCACAGGAAACAACGTAGCCTTTGGTGGGAACTGAGACTGACGGTGAGGGCGTGTCCTGGGTGCAGCCCACTGCATCCCTCTTCAAGGATTCCGAGTCATTTCTGATGACGAGAGCTCTGCTTTGCCAGCCTATGAATAAAAGGCAGGCCAGACTGTTAAGGGAGGTTCTGGGGTGGAGGTCCACACCTTCCAGATGCTCTCTTGTTTGTTCTTGCTCTCAGGACCCTGGGCTGGTGGAAGAGGAGAGATGGCCTTGCTTGGAGCTGGCCCCCTCTGGCTAAGTGCTCTCTTCGGACTCTTGGGGTTTATAGACCTCTGGGCCAACGGGCAGGCGAAGGAACAGGCAGCAAATAATCCCTATAGGCTTTGCCTGGTCCTGCTCAAGAAAGCCGAAGCAGCGGGGCAGTGTGATGCAGTTCCAGGCTGTCTGCTCCGGGTCTAGTCGATCCTCTAGCATAAACTTCTCAAATAGTGGCTCCGAAGAGCACCGTTGTCACCGCCACTCACGGGCATCTGCTCTCATCACTTGCTCCCTGGGAGTCGGGGTGCTCTTCTTCTTCCCTGTGCCCATTGAAATATATTCTCTAGGCGGTCACTAGGATGCTTGAGGTGCAAGGTTGGAGAGATGCGGGCATCCTTTGGCACAGGTGAGCTATGGTGAGCTTCAGAGTGGCTCCAAAGCCAACGGAGGATCCGTGAGAGGAGCTGACCTCTAGTTTCCGCCTTTATGAAATTCCTGATTTTTTACCCTCAATCTTTTTTGTTTGTTTGTTTTGCTTTGTTTTGTTTTTCAAGACAGGGTTTCTCTGTATATCCTTGGCGGGGTCGGCAAGTACAAGAAATGTAGCTGAAAAGTCTAGGACAGCCAAGGCTACACAGAGAGACCTTGTCTCGGAACAACAAACAAAAACACCCATTAAAAAAAGAAACGTAGCTGAAGCTGGGTGGTAGTGGCACACACAGAGGCAGGTGGGTCTCTGAGTTCGAGGCCAGTCTGGTCACAGAGTGAGTTCTAGGACAGGAAGGGCTGTTTCACAGAGAAGCCCTGTCTTGAAAAACCAAAAAGAAAGAAAGAAACGTGGCTGAGTGTGCACCTGGGAGCAAGCCAGTGAGCAGTGTTCCTCCGCCATTTCTGCTTCAAGCTCCTTTGTGTCCTGCCTTGGCTTCATTTGATCATGTACTGTACCCTGGAAGATGAAGATAACCCCTTTCCTTCTCAAATTGCTTTTGGCCATGGAATTTATCACAGCAATTGAAACCAAATTAGAACAATGACCTGAAATACTTCCAAGAATGTATTACTTTACTCTGTGTGTGTGTGTGTGTGTGTGTGTGTGTACTCATACACATGTGTTCGGGTACATGTGCACAAATGTGTGCATTTAGAGAGGCCAAGGACTGACATTGGGCATCTTAGTTTATTGATTTCCATCCTGTTTGTTTGTTTGTTTGTTGTTTATTTGGGACATCATTTCTTACCTGAACCTAGAGCTCACCAATTCATATAGACCGAGTAGTCTGAGAGGCCCCAGGGCTCCCTCCCCATCTCTCTGGCACTGGGATTATACACCTGTGCCACCAGGCCTGACGTTTTACGTCAGTGCTGAAGAGCTGAAATCAGGTCCTTATACTTGTGTGATAAGCATCAAATCCACGGAGCCATCCCCCCAACTTACCTAAGGTGCTATTTTAAGTAACCACAACGAAAAGTTTACACTGGAGAAAGGCAGTGTCACAACAGAATAACCAGTCTATGAAACGTCTGCGCTTGTTCCAACAGTGTCTCGTTCTTCCTATGCTTTTTAAAAATTTGAGATATTTATTTTTCCATTTTAATTTGAGTTTGGTGTTTTATTCATATAAACATTTTTAAACTGATTAGCTAATTTGCGCTAATGTATAATCATTGTGTATAATTCTGGATTACAAAAGGATCATTTCATACAACTACATAATACACTTCCCATACCTCCTGACCCTTCCCTGCCTCGGCCCCCTTTGTTCCCCGAGACGGTGTTTTTTCTACTTTCATATCATATAAACATATGTGATTTTAAGTGTCTATATAATATATAGGAACCAGAAATGAAAGAAAACACATTATCTTTCTGAGATTGACTCAACTCACTTAATATGTTCATCTCTACTTACATCCATTTTATGAAAATGATACGTATTTTATTCTTTATTACTGAAAACATTTCAAATATATATTGCTTATATTACATTTTCTATATCTATTTCTCATTTTTAAAGAATAATTTTCTAAGTACAATATCAATCTTTTACACTCAGGTCAATATAGAATGCTTTATATTACTTATAATATAATATTTATAAATATTTCAAACCTGATTTTCATTTCCCATAGTAAAAACTGAAATTTTTACAAATCTGAGCCCGTGTAACAATAATGACATTCGGAAACATCTTAGGAAAAACCAGTATGTTGTTGTTGTTGTTGTTGTTGTTGTTATTGGATGAGTTTCTGGACATTAAGAGGAGAAAGTGTGTGGGGTAAATCTCCTCTATGCAGCCCTTGCATGGAGGCTGAACCCACATACACCGAGGGTTCCCTTGACTGAAGATGGATGCTTTCCTTGCTCCTGAGGAGTTCAATTCCTCATCATAGAGCACAGGCAGTATCCGAGGAAGCAATCCAGCAATGTCTGAATTATTTATTGTGAGGAAAGTCATGTAATGGCGTGGCACAGACCTTACGTGGGAGATGTCACTGTGGCTTCTGGCCTGTTGGGTTGAGGCAGGTTCTCATTGAGGACAGGTGAGCCTGGAACTTGTAAATGATGCCCTTGAACTCCTAATCCTCCTTTCAAGTGCTAAGATTAGCACTTGAATATCACAGCAGGCTCTTTGAGGTTTTAGGTTCAGGTAGGACAGCCTTGAACTTCTGATCCTCCTGTGCCTTGGGATGCCTATGCATTTGGGAATGCTGGAATTTACAGGCAGGCATGACCAAATCAGGCCTTTTGTTGTTGTTGTTGTTGTTGTTGTTGTTGTTGAAGAGATGGTTTATTTTGAAACCATTTCCCAAAAACGTGTGTGTGTGTGTGTGTGTGTGTGTGTGTGTGTGTGTGTGTGTGTATGTATGTATGTAATAACTCAGAGTCTTGAAATGCTGGAAAATTACCCTTTGTGAGAAACTGTTCTGTAGGTTTGCATTACTCGGAGAAAATGGCTTCCCTTGTGTGTGGGTGGGATGGGCAGGGGCGTAACTAAGGCAAACTAATCAGAACTTTCCAGGTCATTGTTGAAAAATACTGAGTTTAGTCTGGACGTCAAAGAGGACAAAAACAATGCCCAATACCCTGTCTTACGCAGGGTTCCTAGAGGCGTGAGAAACACCACGATCTGAAGCAACTTGGGGAAATAGAGGTTTCTTTGGCTCCCACTTCCACGTCACAGTCGAGGAACTTGAGGCAGGGACTGAGGAAGCCTGCTTTGTTGTTCACCCCAGGACAACCTGCCCAGGAGTGGCACTGGCCCCCAAAGAACCAGGACTTTCCACATCGATTATTAACCAAGAAAACGTCCCCTGCCTGCCCACAGGCCAATCTGGTAGAGGAAGTTTTTTGTTCTTTGCTTTTTTGTTTTTGTCTTAAATTTGCAGTCCCTCCTTCCAATTGGCTCTAACCCGTGCCAAACTGACAGAAAAGTAATCAATACACCCCTCCATCCAAACAGTCTCTTAACCGGTTCACACCATCTGCCTCCCTGCCCCTATCAACTGGCATTTTCAAAACTATAGACATTGGCTTTTTATAAGTCTATTTCAGGGGCTGGAGAGATGGCTCAGAGGTTAAGAGCATTGGCTGTTCTTCTGAAGGTCCTGAGTTCAAATCCCAGCAACCACATTGTAGCTCACAGCCATCCATAATAAGAGCTGGTGCCCTCTTCTGGCTGCAGGCAGACTACTAAATATATAAATAAATATTAAAAAAAAAAAAAAAAGTCTATTTCAAGCAGAGTGCCCCCCAGTTTGCACATGCTTGATTGGTTCTTTGTCACTAGGCAGCAGGCAGCACTCAGGTGTCCTCAAGATCTCTCCTTTCCTTTAACCTGAGAGTGTGACAGTAACTTCCACCCATTGAAGACTCTTTTCTAAATAAATTACTTCAAGTGATTGCGAAACAGCGATAGTTCCACTTCTTTGTTTGTATTATTTGCATATCTTGAATCAGACTTCTGGTTTGCTGTTCCCATCAAAGTTTTGCCTTGAAGTTGTTTTGTGAATAATACAATTAATCCTTTAACAAACAGCACTTTTTTCTTTCTTTTCATTTTTGTTTGTTTGTTTGTTTGTTTTTGGAGACAGGGTTTGTTTGTGTAGCCCTGGCTGTCTTGAAACTCACTCTGTAGACCAGGCTGGCCTTGAACTCAGAGATCTGCCTGCCTCTGCCTCCCACATGCTGGGATTAAAGACATGTGCCACCACCACATGGCACAGCACTTGTTTTATTCCAAGCATATTGTTCACTCTATTTTGTTTCCCCTACCTCCCTTCCTCCCTCCTTTCTTTCTTCTTTTCATCTTTGTGTATGTATTATTTGTTATTTGCATGTAGGAATGCAATTGTACACATGCCAGGGTACACATGTGGAGGTCAGAGGTCAACCTCAGGTGTTGGTCCTTGCTTTCCACGTTGTCAAGAGATAAGGTCTCAGCACCACTGTAGATGCCAGGATAGCTGGTCCTCCAGCCTTTGTGGCTTCTTCTAGCTCCATCTCCCCACAGGAACACAGGGATTACACAGGGTTGTGCCAGAAGGATCCAGACTGAGGCCTCACTGGGACCAGGACCTGTGCAAGACTTTAGGAAGCTGCTGCCCGATCTCTGGATGGCAGACAGCTTCCTGCTTCTGCTGCTGGGAGAAGCGGTGAGGTTTTGTGACATGCAGGACTCCCTGACTCATCAGGAAACTCCTTGGAGCATCTACCACAGAATGAGGCTGAGAATGGGGATTTCCAGAGCCACAGTTTGCAATTGTAACTGCCTGTTTTGTAACAGGGGCAACTCTGAGTCAGACACTTCTGGAAGGCAGTGTTTTGATAGTACTAGAGTCTTCCAAGGCCAAGAGAGAGACTCCAAAAAGTTTCATTTTTTTAGGGGCTTCTGATGAAATGGAAAACTACGCTTAAAGCCTTAGGTGATATATTGTGTTTGGTTTAAAAATGAAAGTAGAATGGTACAGAGTTTCCCCCCTCATTTTTTTTCTTTTTCTTTTCTTTTCTTTTTTTTTTTTTTTTTTTTTTGGTTTTTCGAGACAGGGTCTCTCTGTGTAGCCTTGGCTGTCCTGGACTCACTTTGTAGACCAGGCTGGCTTCAAATTCACAGCGATCCGCCTGCCTCTGCCTCCCGAGTGCTGGGATTAAAGGCGTGCACCACCACCGCCCGGCTCCCCCCTCATTTTTAACAGCATCTTTGTTATGTTTGGTAATGTTGGACATGCTTACAACGCATCTTGATCATAACGAGCTGCTCCTACTTACTCAAGCTGCTCCCCCAGCACAGCGCCTCCCAATGCCTGCGCAATGGCGACTAAGCTTGTTGTCTTGGTCTTGGCTCTCGGGCAGGTGGCCCGAGCTTCAGTGATTTAGTTCATGAGTGCACTGAGTAGACGGCATTTGACGGCATGCCTTCCCCACCCTTCAGCAATTCCACCCTTTCCGCCTCTCTTTTGGGGTGCTCTCTAAGCTATGTTGGAGTTGATTTAGATGCCCTGTTTAGAGTTGAGCAATGAACCTCTCCCTGCATGCTGGGATTACGGGCATGTGCCACTGCACCTAGCTTCTCCCTTTCCTATGGCTCCTCAGTTTTCCATCGTTTGGTCCTGACTCAAGCCCATCTGGTGTGCAGAGCTTTGTTCTATTAGTCATGTATCTGTTAGTACTTTGTTTAGGCTTCACCCCATGCCAGGAGATGGTAAAATATTTCCAGAAGGAGAGAAAAAAGTGAGGTTTATTATCTTAGTGGGATTAGATTAAACTCTCTGAGATCATAAAGTAAATACTAGGGGGAAAAGACACTTCAGGGCCAGAGTCTAAAATCCCTTGAAACAGGAATGTCTAAAATACACGAAATCACAAGTCTTTTTTGTTTGGTTTGGTTTGGTTTGGTTTTTCCAGACAGGGTTTCTCTGTATAGTCCTGGCTGCCCTGGCCTCATGTTGTAGACCAGGTTGGCCTCTAACTCACAGCGATCCACCTGCCTTTGCCTTCCTAAGTGCTGGGATAAAGGCGCGCACCACCATGCCCGACTATCTTTTTTAAACAAGATTTATTTTTGTGTATGGATGTTTTTTTTGTTAGACCAGAATTGAGGCAGCGTAGAAATAAGAGAGGTGATTGACCTCTACAGAGTCAGAAATGCCCTTTGGTCAGAACAGTTGAAGGCCGGTAGTCTCTCCTCGAAGTGGAGACTGTGCTCCATCACATCCGGGGTTTGGGGTTTTATAGGGCAGAAAAGGGAACTTTGAAGATGGAAGATTCCATCTGCAGATCAGTTCCCCTGTAGTCTGAGAGTGATAAATACATGAGGTTGTAGTCAATCATATCAGAGGCTTCCAGGATCCTATCAGCCCACAGGCATTATCAGATGAGTCAACTTTCCTGTCCCAAGGTTCTAGGCCCACTTGAAGGTTTGGACTGTGACTGCATATTTATATCTGGCAAGGACCAGTACCCGTGGAGACCAGTAGAGGGCGCCAGATCCCCTGGAACTGAAACTAGAGAAGGCTGTGAGCCACCACATGGCTGCTGGGAACAAAACCCAAGTCACCTAGAAAGGCAGCTAGTACTCCTAACCACTGAGTCATCTCTCCGGGCCAACTTCACAAGTCTTGACAAGGTTTTTCTGAATGAACTTACTGTTATTCCCAAATTGTGGAAGACTCCCCAAACAGACCACTCAAGACAAGAGCCAAGTCCAAATGTAATTGCAAGGAAATCTTTACTGCAGGTTCAAGCCCAGGCCACCGCTCCAATGCACTGACACAGCAGATGCAGGGAGGCGGCCTTGAGTCTCAATTGAGAGGGGTTTCTATAGGTTTTAGACAAAGAAATGGTTTTTACAGTATATGATTGGATGACATTTGGGCAGAAAAGCTGCAAGCAGGGAGTTATAAGCCTTGGCGTTTTGTGGTTGGGTAATAGGTGTAGGGGCAAGTTGACTTATAGAAAAGATTGGTTGAAGCAAGCTAAAAATGTATCTGGGAGGGGGAGCATTAGGAACTTTGGCCTGGTCTCTCCTAATTGGCTGTTGCTATGTGCCAGCCATCTGCTGGTCACCTGCAGATAGTATATTTGGACTTTGGGTGCTTTCCCAAGGTGAGATGATTGTGTTGCTAGGGGAATTTGTTTTGTTTTGTTTTTGTTTTTGTTTAGACTACTTTGTGGTTTTTCCTGGAATCTGGGATCAGCCTTGGCCAGGTTTAACACAAAATAGAGTTTCTATTTTAAAAATGGAGTTTGTCCTGATCCTTACATTTTCCCCTCTTCTAGTGACTAGAGAAGCTCGGTCCTGGCTTCTGTGTTCTTTGCAATTTATAATTGTTTAGGCCCATGTTTTGTAGGGGCTGACAATGGACTTTGTTGACCATTAGTTGGATGATACCTAGCCTTTCTTTGATGATGATGATGATGATGATGATGATGATGATGATGATGATGATTTAGCTTATTTAGTATACAAGACCCGAAGGTGAGAAGGAGGGATAAAATAAAGGACCTGAAAGCGTGGCCATCAAAGTGGTCAGCCATGGAGAAGAATTGAACCATGATTCAAACCATCCTTGGGCTGGTTCTCATTCCCTTTTTCATTTGGCCAATCCTTCCCTGAAGTCTTTCATCATCCCAGAATGGTTTCTACAACATTCCTCCCTGAGGGCTGCAGAGCCCTCCGTGCTGTAAGAATACCAGCCCCCTTCTGTTCTGAAGAACCACCTCTGCAAGGGAGAACAAGGATTCTGTAAATGGGTGATAGATTTTTCTAAGTTTTCTATATCTGAGCCAATGGCTGCTCTGAGCCTAGTATAATTCTGGTGTTGTAAAGTGAGGGATGATACTCCTGCGCTGGGGCCAGCAGCTCCAGCTCCCAAGGCTAACAACATAGTTACGTTATAGTGGTTGTCAGCTCTCGTTTTGACTGAGTCAGATCTAATCAGTCAAGCAGTTCCTCATTAGAATGATAAATCATCCGAGGGATGAGCTGTACTAACACACAAAAGTCCTTTGAGTGTCTAAGGACTTGTCCATGCACACAGCGGATAACATCCATTGAGCAGGCCCACCACGCATTATCAGGGGGAATAGCATATTGATTCGCACCGACCTGACCTGTTTGGTTGCATAAGTGACCATATTCAAGAGGGACTGACCCACGCAGGTACTTGCCAGGCTACTGCTTGCAAGGTTAAGTGGGCATTCCTTTGTCACCATCTACAGGTGACAGCAGAGGCCCTCTTAGTGTTGTTGCCTAGCACAACAGCAATTCCCTCATAGTAAAGGGGTTTAACATCAAAACAAAGCCAGCGTGACTCTGTTATATCAGGCCGAGTAGCATTTAAGGTTTCAAAAGTATATACCATTACATTTCATAAGGGATCTTCTATAGGCCTATTCTTGAAGTTTAAGGTGGTACAATCCAGGGAGGCACTGGTGAACAAGTGGGTTAAATGTGTGGTGCCAGGTTTTGAAAATATAGATGGCTTGTTTAGGCTTTGCCAGGGAGCTAGAACTGAATTTGGGCCTATACCGGCTAGGTCAGAGGACAGCTGGTATTGGTGCTGTAGTCGCAGGGTGAAAATTAGACCTGGATGATATCCCACAATGCCATGCAACTGGGCGCCCCAAGATTTTCTTATTTCCCATCCATGGGCTTTCTTCCTCGTGTCTGTAAACTGAATGATCACCTTGGACGAGTCGTCCTTATTACTTAATTTGATAAGGTCTCCTTTTTTTGTTGTTGACCATTTGGCACCCTGAATGGTTTTTGAGGTCACCACTGAGGTTTCAAACCCCCATGAGGCACAGTAATAAGTTTCAGGTCCCCCACACTGACGTGCTCTCCTTTTCCCAGGGCAAACACAGAAGGTGTTCCACCTGCACCGGGGTATGAGTCTCTGAGTGTCTGTTGGGTATCCAGCCAAGAGTAGTCAGCTAGGCGACAAAAATCAAAGGTGAGATTAGGAAATCATGGGGTCCCTCGGTGGCTAGTATGGTGGGCAAGACATGCCTGATGCCCTGTTTCTGGGTTGGCTGTTATCTAGGAGCTGTTGGAGGGCTGGTGGGGGGATTAGCTAAAACGGTACATACAGTGAAGTTATTGCTGGGGCGTTGTAAATTGAATCTGAGGGGGTTGTCTGGATGTCTTGAAACCTTCCATTTGGGGGGATTCTGGCTCTTGGAAGGTCTCTTCTTCTGTGAAAGGGTCTGAGATTTTGGCATGAGTACAGTGAACCCAGGTTGTGATGCCATCCGGTCGGAGGGCGGTTGGGGTAATGCATAATACAAGGTAGGGTTCTTTCCATCTGGATTTGAGGCTGTCCTTATGATGTCTTCTCACGCATACCCAGGCACCCCTTCTGAAGTGGTGAGGCTCAGCTGGAGAACCTGAGTTCACATTTGCTTGTGAGCGCATTTGAGTCCTTGAAGGGCCTCAGGCAAGTCCTTGTGTCATCAAATTCAGTAACAACATCTGCCTGTAGGCTAGGTACAATTGGGGGTGGTATCCAAACAAGATTTCAAAAGGGGTGAGTCCCATTTGATAAGGGGAATTTCTAACCCTATAGAGGGTGAAGAGGAGAAGAGGCACCCAGTCTGCGCCAGTCTCTAAGACTAATTTAGCTAAAGTCTCCTTTAAGGTTCTATTCACTCTTTCTACCTGCCCTGAACTTTGGGGTCTGTAAGCACAATGTAATTTCCAATTAATCCCCAATCCAGTGGCCAAACTGTGACTTACCTGGGACACAAAAGCTGGTCCATTGTCTGACCCTATAACTTTTGGGAAGCCATATCTGGGTAGGAGTTCTTCTAAGATTTTCTTTGCTACTATTTGAGCAAT
>OU015755.1:60002068-60029820 GCA_907169655.1 Acomys percivali | reverse complement strand
ACCTGCCTCTGCCTCCCAAGTGCTGGGATTAAAGGTGTGCGCCACCCACGCCCGGCTCTCTCCCAGTTTCTTAATCTGCCGCCCCTGAGGGCGTTCTCTTGTCCAATGTCCTTTCTTTTTGCAGCAAGCGCATTGGTCTCTCTAAACGTACCCTTCTTTTTGTCTTTCTAAGGCCTGTCCGGCAATGTCTTTCAGTCGTCTACGATCCTCTAGTTCGGAGGTAGCAGCAAGCAAAATACGTGCCAAGTCCTGACTTTTGTCTTTTCTCAGCTTTTATCTGCTGCTCCTCTGCACTGTCCCTTCCATTATCCACTTCCTCTGCCACTGCTAATAAAGCTCGGAGGCTTTTTTCTCCTAATCGTGCGATCTTCTGCAGCTCTCTTGGCCAGGTTTAACACAAAATGGATTTTCTTTTTAAAAAATGCAGTTTGTCTGGTCCTTACACTTACACACCTGCCCATGTGCTACCTACAGTCGGATAGGTATCTGTCATGGCAGCCTGGGGGCCTTGGTACCTGTAATGAAACGGAAACACTCAAGACTACACAGCCATCCGAAACAAACTAGTATTTCTGCAGCCTGAGCTTTTTCGACAGGTTAGCCGTGTAACCTTACGCAAGCAAGTTAACTGGAGTGTGCCACAATCACAAGCCTTAGAGTCTACTTTATACCATATTGTGAAGGTTTTATTTCAAGTAAATGTATTCAGTAAGTGACACTGGTTTACACAGGACACTCCTGGAATCTGCGGACTCCACGTTCCAGTCTCGGACCTGGGCAAAGGAGTCCGCCTTGCTGTTCGCTTCATCCCTCAGGATGACAGTCACAGCCGACGATCATGCTCTCGCAGAGCTAGGCCATAGAACTGCACCGGGAGCATGGCGAGAGAGCAAATCATACTCAGCTCGTTCCTCTAGGGCGGCCGGCCGCCTGAAGTTAGAGGACTAGGGACTAGAGCAAGCACCGGTATGGTTTAAGGCGGTAGCTGAGACTCAGTCCGTAGAGGGCGGTGCAGAATCCACGGCGCAGGCGCAGTAACAAGGGCGTGCTATAGACTACATTTCCCGGCAGTCCCCACGCAGCTCGAGCCTCGTAAGCGCCGAACGCTGGTCTCCGCTTCTGGCCGTAGTTCTCCCAGGTGTTGGGATCGCCCTTCCGAAAGGTTTTCTTGGTGGAGCTTGTTAGCAGCTGACACTTCTGGGCCCCAACATGACACTGGATTCTGGTCCGATCGTACTCAGGAACCTGCCCGGCCCACATATGGCCCAGGGATGCCGGGTCCTACAGTTTTCCACCTGGCGGCCCCGCCCACTCTGTAGCCCCGCCTCTCACTAGAGGACATTTTCTCCCCTCCCCGCCTCCCCTTATGCAAAATTTCCTCGTGGTTGGTCGGCCGAGAGTACGTGGCGAGCCCCAACCCAATGGGAGACAGCGTAAGCTAACGTGAATCGGATGTCTGTCCTGACCAGCAGCCGTTGGCTTATGACGCATAACTCACGCGCTGAAACTTCCGCCGCGGACGCCGAGAGCTAAGTTCTGTGCGGCCCGAGAAGCCGGTCAGGTGGCGACGCTGCAGGCCTATTATTGCCAAGGTTTCAAACTGGGGTTTTCCGGCGGGATTTGGAGCTCGAGGCCTCTCGTGATCTACTGTCGAAGAGAACCTAGGGCGTCTGGCAAGGCGGACGTAGGTGGTTTCGGGACCTAGGCACTCTGGGGGCCATGACTATGGCTGCGGGTCCGAGCTCCCAGGAGCCGGAAGGGCTCCTGATAGTGAAACTGGAGGAGGACTGCACCTGGAGCCAGGAGGTACCCCCGCCTAACCCCCAGCCCAGCCCAGAGGCCTCCCATCTGCGTTTTCGACGGTTCCGCTTTCAAGAGGCCTCTGGTCCCCGAGAGGCGCTTAGCCAGCTTCAGGAGCTTTGCCATGGCTGGCTACAGCCGGAGATGCGCACCAAGGAGCAGATACTGGAGCTCCTGGTGCTGGAGCAGTTCCTGACCATCCTTCCCCAGGAGATTCAGAGCCGGGTGCAGGAGCTGCGCCCAGAAAGCGGCGAAGAAGCGGTGACCCTTGTGGAGCGTATGCAGGGAGAACTCGGGAAACTGAGGCAACAGGTGACAGAGCAGTTCTATCCATAGTTTGGCTCGGTAGACTGGGACATTGTGCTAGCCCGGTTCTGTGGTCTAATATACTTGATTGCCCCAGGAGACTGCATGAGGAAGAGGGATTTTTTTTGTGTGTGATTTGGGTGCATCGTTTTCCTTCCAGGTTTCCCCCATACGACAGTAGCGGGCGGTGACTTTGTTTTAACATGTAAGGCGTTCCGCCAGTAGTTAGTCCTGGAGTTAGGAAGCCTCCCACTGGTTACTAGCTTTGTGATTTTCTGTTTGGTCTTGTTTGCTACTGGAAACAGTCAGAGGGAGAGTCACTGAGCTTCACGCCGGAGCCAATGGTCCTCTTTTTTTCTATTGCTAAAGTGAAGGTGCCAAAGTACTGTCTGGGGATAATTTCAAGGTTTGGGAGAAAAGTATGTCAAGTTGGATGACACCACTGCCGCTGCTTTGAGGGCTTTGCCAGTTTTGTGCCAGCGTCCCGTGTAGCCCACGCTGACCGTGACTGGCTGTGTATCTATCTCAGCTTGGCTCCGGACCAGTGCCGGTCCTCCAGCGTCAGTTTCCCCCAAATTCTGAGTTCTAGGATTGCAGACGTGTGCCATCTCGTTTGCCTCTGCTCTTTCGAGATGCTAGCTATGTTGCCCAAGTTTAAACTCGAGGCAATCCTCCTACTTCAACCTCCCTACAACTGGGATTACATCAGGCATATGCCGCCACCCTAGGCTTAAACTTAGTGCTGAATACCACGAACTTGGTCAATAGTCTCCAGCGTAGAGTTGGATCTCTGTCAGTTGAACTTTGAAGAACAGCTAAGCAACTGAGGCACTGCTCACTGCCTGCTAAGTTCACCTTATCTAGTAGTGAAAAGGGAAGCATCTAGAAAAGGCGAGAGAGAACATGAGCAGAAGTGAAGTGTATTAGAAGAATATATTGGGATGCGCACTAGTAGTGGACCCTCACTTTTCCTTGCTCCCATCCCTCCCCCATTTTCTGTTAGACACAATGTAAAAAGCCTTTAGCATAAACCATCCTTTTGGCCAGACCGAAGGGATGGTCCATGGTGGTTCTCTATTGAAGGTTTGTCCTAAAACTCCTGTACTGATTTCCGTTGCTGTCAGCCCCATTGTGATGATGAGTGATGTGGGTTGGTTCCCAGGTCACAAACCAAGGGCGGGGAGCAGCAGTGCTTTTGGAGGAGCCTTTGCCGCTGGAAACAGCACGAGAGTCACCGAGCTTCAAGCTGGAGCCAATGGAGACTGAGCGAAGCCCTGGCCCCAGGCTGCAGGAGCCGCTAGACCCCAAGGGGGACCCCCAGGCTGTAAAGGAGAGGGGTGAGGGACAGTTATGGGGGGCAGGTGGGAGGGAGGAGGGGCTTTGGGGTTGCCCCTCGCCCCAGCAGAATGTAGTACAGGTGCCAAGGAGAAAAAAAATTTCTGAAGTTAAGGATCTCAGATGTCGTCTGGAAAACCTAAAAGTGGTGGTATGAATTCTGTGAGGGCGGGTGGGAGGAAAAGGGAGCATTCTAGTAAAGCCCTTTTGTGCACAGAGCAGGCAGTTTATAGTTAGGTGGTTGGTGTGGGGGGGGTGTGGGTAGAATCCTGTTGGCCAGGACGAAAGGCCGCTCAACCCTTTCTATGACCCCGTTACTTTAGATCACCACATTACACCTTTCGCTTCTTTTTCTTTAATGTCAGCCCTAAGAGCTGACACTGGGTGTTGGGGAATGCATATTGTCTTGTAATCTGTGGGCTGCCAAGGTTTAGTGCCACTGTTCTCATTGTGATTTCTGTCATCTTCAGCATTGTCTGCTCCCTGGCTCTCTGTCTTTCCTCCAGAAGGGCATATGGAAGATAAGGATGCGCCTGGGTCCCAGGTGATGTGGGAGTTCTCATGCCTCTCCTCAGAACCCTCCTTTTCTCCTTGGCTTTCGGGGTGGGAGGTGCCCCTCTGCTGCTAGGAGGATGTTTCCCTTCTGCTCAGGTGCCTCTTTTCCTCCTTTGTCATTCCAGCCCATCACTTGTCCCCCCCATGACGTGTTCCTGGTATGCCTAGGTTTTACCCCTTTAGCTGTGTCTCTGCTTGAATTGTTCTTATTTCGTGATGCTAAAGGAGAGCTTGTGTTGTTTCAGTTGCCCGAGAGCTTCGAGGACATGGCAATGTATATCTCTCAGGAGTGGGGCCACCAGGATCCTAGTAAGAGAGTTCTCTCAAGGGACATGGTGCCAGATAGCTGTGAGAGCATGGGCGCCCTAGGTAAGAACTTCTCATTCTGGGATGATAGCATTTATGACCAGAATGTCCTGTTCCTTGGACACACATGAGCTCTGAGTTGGATCAAGAGACAGCCCCCACCCCCACCCCCACCCCACCTCCCCCACTGCCCTCTCCTCTAACAGTTCTCATACTATGGTCAAACACGTGCCAAGTGGCACAGCTGATAGGCTTAATGGCATCCTTAGACTGTGTTTCTGTTGCTAGAGTTTAAGGCAGAGTCTGAACTGTAGAGAACTTCCCCGGGCAGCACAAATCCTGACCACAGGCCCACGTCACACACACTCAGAGCTCTAAGTTCTGCTTCTGTGCAATAGCGGTCCTCCCTCTGAGCTCACTTACCTTATGTCTTTTGTGTTCCGGTGGTATTTGTAGACTTTACCAAAGACAGAAAATCCAGGGATACTGCCATCATTATCAGTTTATTAACTCTCCTAGCCTGTGAAAATTCAGGAAGGAAGGGGGACTCGTGAGAATTTGGAACAATGTGTATACACAAAGTAGGCTGGACAATGTATTCATTAAAGCGAGTCTGTGTTGAGCAGTAATGCAAAGGTTCAAAATGATGGCAGTAAAATAAGACAAACTGACAGCTAAATGTAGATAGAGCATATGTAAATATTACATAGTTCTCATCTTCTCTGTGTATATGAAAATCTCCATAATAAAAAGTTGGGCAGGGCCATGGCGGTGCACACCTTATAATCCCAGCACTCAGGAGGCAGAGGCAGGTGGATCACTGTGAGTTCGAGGCCAGCCTGCTCTACAAAATGAGTCCAGGACAGCCAGGACTACACAGAGAAACCCTGTCTCGAAAAACCAAAAATAAACAAATAAATAGTAATAATAATAAAAAGCTGGAGGTAATCTAACAAGGCTGTGTATAGTCTGATTGATTATATTGAAGCATACAGCAGGAAGGAAAGCTACTGCAGTGGCTGTTTTCATCGTGTTTGTAGAAGGCTAGTTAGAGCTGTGAGCTCGCCTACATTAACTGTGCAGCCTTCCTGCTGGTTTCTGTCTTCTTCCTTGGGATGCCCTGGTTTGCGTCATTCCCATTGCCATGCCAGCGGTGACGAGAGGCCCTGAGCTTCTGTTGAGTCTGTGTTTTACTGAAAGAGTGAGATGTTTTTCTTTTTAGCACAGCACGGGGATTTTTACAATTAAATTTAGTACTATCTGTAAGCAGCGAACACACTTTTAGTATAGTAAGTTGAGTCTCAAAGAGAAGTGGTCATCCTAGGTTTATTTTATACTTACTTGAATTACAAATTGTATATTCTATTTTAAAAATTCAAGTTCTCTGAAAATATTTAAAAACCCATAGTCTTCACTAGTTGTCTTTTCTTTTTCTAGAGTAAATGCTGCTTAGTTAGTCTAAGGGGACGCGTTAGTGTAGACAGGGTTGTTCCTATGCTGCCATCAGGAAGCGACTTTGTTTTCTCTACGTGGTAGAAGAGAGTGGTGACCTATTTCTGTTGTTCCGAGCAGAGCCTTGCATTGCCGGTCAGGAGGTCTTAAGCACCCACGTGGAACAAGAAGGGAAGCCTTGGGATCCGAGTGTCCAGAGTTGCAAGGAAGGTGTGAGCCTCAGAAACCCAGTTCCAGGTAAGAACCGAATGGAGGTAGCGGTTGCTCAGGAAGGCTCCCAGGGTTGTGTGTGACATTGAGAGGCTGAAGTACATGACCAGTGTTGCATGCCTCTTTGTCTCCTGCACACGGGTACACCAGTGAGGTCGGTGAGAGTCTGAGGAGGTGCTAACTCTTGGTATATTGTAGTTTCAGCCGTGATCCATGCATGAAGCGTGAAAGCTAACCAGAAAGCAGGTGGGCGGGGCCTAAACAAGAGAATCCTGAGACTCGTCTGAGCTCTGAGTCTCCGAATCTTTTCCGCGCCTTCTCTGGCATGCTTTGCTTACAAGGACAGGATGGGGAGCAGAGAGAGCTCTGCTCTCTGAGCCTCTTGCCTGAAAGGCATGTAGGGATTTCTTTTTCCACTGCGAAATAATCTAAACGTTTGTTTTTCCTCCCTTGCTAGGGGTAGAGAAGTTTGAGACCCTAGAAGGAAATGTCGAGTCTGTTTCTCCCGAAAGTACGGATCCCCCGGTGCTGCTGGCTGGCCAAGCCAGGAGGGAGGTGCCCTGGAGTCCTGAGCAGGGAAGGCCTGATGACAGAGAAGAGGGACACTGGGAATGTCCCTCAGGAGACAAGACAGAGGAGTCCTTAGTGGGAATCACAGCTTCTAGGGGACTGCTGCAGCCAAAGGACCAGCCCAAGAAACTCCATTTGTGTGCCTTGTGCGGCAAGAACTTTTCTAATAACTCAAACCTCATTAGGCACCAGAGGATCCATGCCGCCGAGAAGCTGTGTATGGGTGTGGAGTGTGGGGAGGTCTTTGGTGGCCATCCGCACTTTTTCTCGCTGCACAGAACACACGTGGGAGAGGAAGCCCATAAGTGCCTTGAGTGTGGAAAGTGCTTCAGTCAGAATACCCACCTCACCCGCCACCAGCGCACGCACACGGGCGAGAAGCCCTACCAGTGCAGCGTGTGTGGGAAAAGCTTCTCTTGCAACTCCAACCTCCACAGACACCAGAGGACACACACCGGGGAGAAGCCCTACAAGTGCCCTGAGTGTGGGGAGATCTTTGCCCACAGCTCCAACCTGCTTCGCCACCAGCGGATCCACACCGGGGAGAGGCCCTATCGGTGCCGTGAGTGTGGGAAGAGCTTCTCTCGGAGTTCACACCTTGTCATTCATGAAAGAACCCATGAGAAGGAGAGACTCGACCCTTTCCCCGAGTGTGGGCAAGGCATGAGTGACAGCCCTCCCTTTCTGACCAACCACGGAGCTCACAGGGTGGAGAAGAGACTCTTCGAATGTTCAACTTGTGGGAAGAGTTTCCGACAGGCCATGCACCTGACCAGACATCAGAGGACTCACACAGGAGAAAAACCATATAAGTGTACCCTTTGTGGGGAAAACTTCTCTCATAGATCTAACTTGATCAGGCACCAGAGAATTCACACAGGAGAAAAGCCCTATACCTGTCACGAGTGTGGAGACAGTTTCTCTCACAGTTCCAACCGGATTCGTCACCTGAGAACCCACACAGGAGAGAGACCATATAAGTGTTCCGAATGTGGAGAAAGCTTCTCTCGGAGCTCACGCCTTACAAGTCATCAGAGAACTCACACTGGTTAGAAACAAGAGGTTTCTTTTTGCCCCAGTTTTGGCAGAAAGTTGTCTTCCCCAGAGTTGGTATTCTTTGCCGTATCTGGTGTATCTTGCAGGTAATTAATACAAAGAGAAAATGGGACTTATTTTAAGGGAGGTGCAGAGGTGAAGAACTAACTTACCACTAAAAGCTCAGTCTTCAGAAGGAAGAGTAAGTTCTCTGAGATAACCTGCTCAGGGCCGTTTTCTGTGACAATAGTCCCATTTTCAGACACATCTACCTTTATTGTTTGACCTGGGTATGGCTTGGGTGCTGTTCTGAGCACGTTTATCCCAAACGTTTGGGAATACATATAACTTTAGCTCCTTAATTTTGACATTCAGCAGGAGAATTTGGGCTCCTGGGGGCCTTGAGAGCAAACAAGGGCTGGATCTCCTGGAGACCTGTGTGTGGGCCACAAGGCTGATTTTAGTTGCAGGCTTTTGAAGCGCCCTGGCTGGGAAGTCGTGGGCAGTCCTGTTCTGCCGCTACGGCACCCTCTGAGCAGTTTGGCAGGAGTGCTCGGTGGCATATAAGGTGACCTCAGAAAAACGGAACTGTAGGCATGGGGAATCATACAGTAGGCTCCGCAGGTGAGCCTGGCAGTTTACAGATTAAGGATACATGGTTAAAGTCCAGAGATTGCGGCTTCCATCTGTCAGAAAGGTGCGTAGAGCGCTAGAGATGTTGGCTCCTCAGAAACAAAAAACAGATCCTAGAGAAACTAGGAGTTATGTCTTTCCCTGTTGAAACTGTTTGGAAGATTTATAATAAATATCTCCCAGGAAACATAAACATGCGTGAATCATTATTGAGGGCCTTTGTGTTGATGTGTTTCAGACAAATTGCTCTTTCCTTGTGGAAATTCTTTTGGTTTTTTTGTTTGGTTGGTTGGTTTTGGTTTTTCAAGACATGGTTTCTCTGTATAACCTTGGCTGTCCTGGAACTCTCTAGACCAGGCTGGCCAGTCTGCCTCCTGAGTGCCGAGATTGAAAGTGTGTACCACCACCATCCAGCCAACTCAGGGTTTGTTTTGATTTTTTCTTTTCTTTTCTTTTTTTTCCAAGACAGGGTTTCTCTGTGTGTCCCTGGCTGTCCTAAACTCGCTCTGTAGACCAGGCTGGCCTCAAACTCACAGCGATCTGCCTGTTTCTGCCTCCCTAGTGCTGGAATTAAAGGCATGCGCCACCACCTCCCAGCAGTGTTTAGAGAGTTAGAACCCAGCACTCTAGGAGTAGGAGGTCAGATGCCAGGAAGCCATTTCACCCTCTCCAGAGGAAGCTATTTAACTAGCTGTTCTTTTTTTTTTGGGGTGGGGGGAGTTTATGGTAGAAGAATGTAGTGAGAATTCTGGAATTTTGGCTTATTTCAAAAAACAGAACTACTGTTTGTTTTTGTTTTAATCCCAGCTGTGGGGATATGGGGCTGCTTCACAGCACCTGACTGATTTGCCTCGTGCTCTAACAGAGGAGCGGTTTTGTCAGCTGCAGATAGTTTCTGCAATTGTGTGGTATTTGGAATTCTGGGAATTTTTGAGAAGGTGTGTAAATGCTAGTACCCTGAAGGCAGGGGCTGTGGTGGTTGGTCTTTGGAGAGGGGAGGGAGGGGGTTGGTGGGTTCTAGTTTATTAGTAGTTGAGCTCAAAGAAGAAATAAGAAAGAAAATTAGATTCACAGATCCCCCTCCCTCCCTCCCTCCCTCCCCCTCCCCCTCCCTCTTCCTCTCTTTCTCCCCCTCCCTCCCTCCCCCTCCCTCTCTCCCCCTCCCTCCCTCCCTCCCTCCCTCTCTCTCTTCCCCTCCCTCCTCTACCCTTTCCTATCTAGTGATGGGGTGAAACTGGGGGAATAAAGGGTGGGACAAAGGAGAACCCACAAAATAGCCAAGACCAGCTACAAGCAAAGAAGAAAGAAATTAGATTCAGAGATCTCTCCCCCCCTCTAGCCTTTCTCTCTTATCTAGTGATAGAGGGAGTGAAACTTGGGGCTGTGGGGGAAAGAAAGTGTGGGCAAAAGAACCCATAAAGTCGCTAAAGCCTGCTGCAGAAGAGGCCATTAGCCCCAGTCGGTCAAAGCAGTCCCCGTTCTTAGCCCAGGGCTTGGCTCAGAAGCTTTGGTTTTCTGGATCAACTTTTAAAACATTCTCCCGTTTCTCTCCCTTTGTTTTATGGGCCTTTTCCACAGGAGGTGGGCAGTGGTGGTGTGAGGCCTGAGGCCTGGGAAGGAAGGTGAGGTGGGCAAATGTAGATTAGAGATTAATACAGGATCTGTAGTAGAAGCAGGACTGAGAAGGCGCCTGGTGCCAGGAATCGGGTGCAGTGGTACACAGTTGCTGTGCCACAAAGCAGCTTACTTGGATTGTTCATACACACACACACACACACACACACACACACACACAATAAAATCACCCATGCAGCTATTCCATGGTCTCTCTAGTGTTGCTGTCGTGTGTGCCTTTTCCTGGGCAGATGACAAGTGTCTGTCACCCCAGATAAGGTACCAATGACAGACTAAAGAAAGGAATCCGCTCATGTGAAGACTGTTAAGTCAGGGAGTTTGTTGGTGCTACGCACAGGAGGGCCAGATGGGAGCAGACTTTTCTGAGCCTAGAGCTTTCTTAACTGTGTGGGGATGTGGAGGCCAGAGGACCTGTGGTGTCATTTTTCAGGAGCAAGCTAGGGATAACTACTGTCATTCTAGGCAGAAATAAATAGATAAATAAAATCAAGCCAGGTTCCATAATGCTATAAACTGAGCCAAGCAAGCTGGAATTAAGGGTAAGGGAGGCAGCCAGTGGCATCGCTAATACTTTTCTTTGGAATTATGCATAAAACACCTTATAAAACAAAATTCCCTACTTTGCAACAATCAGGTCTGGACTACTTAGAGCCTGAGACAGTATCTTTCGTCATTGTGGTGACGCACCCCTTAATCCCATCATTTGGGAGGTTGAGGCAAGTAGATCTTTCTGAGTTTGAGGCCAGTCTGGACTACATAGCATGGCTACACAGTGAGAACCTGTCTCAAAAAAAAATTTTTTTAAGCCTAAATTATAACTCCTCTGTATCTTAGGCTGCCCTTTAATTTGCTTTGTGGCTTGAGAGGTGACCTTAAACTTCTGATCTTCCTGTCTCTGCCTCCCAACTTCTGGGATTGCAGATTTGCGTGGTGCCTACCCAGAGCTCCAGACAAGTTAGGCATGGCTCTGCCACCTGGCCTACATCCACACCCTCCCTGGTCTCGTCTTTTCTGAAACTGCTGCGGAGCTGTGAAGAGGATGGGGTCAAGGTGGTGTTAATAGGTGTTCTTAGTCTGTTTTAGGGTTACAGGGCCTTAAGCCATAATGAAAGGTTTGAGTCAGATTTTGGAGAGGGGAGGGTTTAGTTAACATAGAAGGTGAACCCTGGACTGTGAACACATGTTTGGAGCCTAATGGCCTGTAATCTGGGAGACACTAGCCATACTAAGGGTTGAGCAGGGGCGTACCCAGAACAGAATTACAAGAAGGAGCTGAGAACAGAGTAAAGAGCAAAAGTCATAGTGATTAAGTAATTTCAGGAAAACAGACAAAATGTGTGGTAATAGTGATGAAACCCAGGAATAGTGAGGTAAGGGATGAGGGCATTAGTTAAAACTCAAGGTAGGTGATGACATCCGTGCGCAGGTTACTCTCTGGCATCCGGGATGCTGCCTGAAGACATGAGATCTAGAGGCTGTGTGAGCTTCCAGGAATGGGACAGCCTTAACTCTGCACAGATACATGTGTGGTGGCCGGCCTTGTAATTCAGCTGCAGTTGGAGACACGAGAAGAACCCTAAGATGTGGTCCAGACAGCTTCTAGTGGCCTTTAACCCCGTAGGAGAGTTTTTAGATAGACCCAGTCTCCCCACTTAATGTGAAGAGCTGGGCTCAAAAAGGTGCAGTCAGGCTCGGAAGTGTGCCCACCCTGGTGCTCAGTGGAAGCCGGGGCATTGTCTGTCCCAGTGGTGGCGTATGGTAAACAGGCACCAAGTGGTGGTGGGGTATGTTAAACAGGCACCGAGTTTCTGCACCTTGGAAGGGGTCTGTCTGGGTGGCCTACTGTAAAGTGCTTTGGGTGGGCGGAAGTGAGGTGTCAACTTAGGAGTCATGTGGGATCATTTTCAGTGTGCGTGTGTATTGGAGAGAGAGGGAGGGAGGAAGGGAGGGAGGGAGGGAGGGAGAGTGCCAGTTCTATCCTAACACTATGTAAATCTTGGGGATCAAACTCAGGTTGTCAGCAAGTGCCTTTATCTACTGAGCCATTTCCCAGCCCTTTTTATTTATTCTCTGGAGAACTTCATACGTGTATATGATGTAGTATGATCATGTCCATCCCCATTCTTCCCATATGCCCCTCCCCCAATTTAATGTAATTTTTTTTTTTTATAACCCACCTAGTCCAGCTAGAGTTGCTTGTATGTGCATTTTGGGGGCCATCATGACCACCCTCCCTTCAAACGTCCCCTCCTTGCCAGTGGTTGTCAGGGTGTCACTAGCTCTTCGGCTGCAGCTGGGCCTGTAGGCTCCTCAGCAGCTGACAGCTGCTGTGAGTTCATGAGTGACATGTCTAGAAGGCGGCATTTTGTATCATTCCTTCCCGTCCTTCAGTTTGTGCTTTCACGCCACCACTTCACGATGTTCTCTGAGCCCTGGGAGCAGGGTTGATACCAGCTGTCCCACTTAGGGCGGACTATCTTTGAAGCTCAGTTGGGAAGTAGGGAGGCCAAAAATGCTGAGTGTAACAAACAATCACTGGAGAGTTATATTCTCCGCTTTAACCTTCCTGAGAGAGGATGCTGGGCCACGTGGAAATTATTTGTTTGTTTGTTTTTTTGTTTGGTTGTTGTTGTTTTTCCAGACAGGGTTGCTCTGTGTAGCCTTGGCTGTCCTGGACTCGCTTTGTAGACCAGGCTGAAACTCCCAAAGATCCGTCTGCCTCTGCCTCCCTAGTGCTGGGATTACAGGCGTGCCCCACCATGCAAGGCTTGATAATTTTAAGACCTTTACACACTTGGTGCGTGATACTCAAAATGACAGACAGGCAGTTATAAAACTGTGTGCACTGAGGGAGCCCAGAATTGGTATTAGGACAGTGGCTGCCTTTGAAACCCTTTCCATTTTACTGGCAGAATGCCCCATCCACTGGTTAAGGGACCAACTACAATGGGTAGACAGTTGAGTTCCTTATGTGGAGGTATTTGTCAGTCTCCCCCCAGTGTAGTTACCCTATGCTGGACAGGCTATAAAACGGGAAAGAGGGAACTCTTTCACAGTGTTCCCCAAGCCTTGGACTGACCACAAGTGGAACCAGTTTTTAGAAATCGACCATAAAGTCTTAATTCTCAAAACAATGAAGAAGGCTCCATGAGAATTTGGAGTGTTTGAACCCCCCAAAAATGTGGCTGGATGAACGTTGTTAAGGATCCAGGGAGTAACAGCTTGTTTCCTGAACTCCAACCATCCCTACGGAGATGGCAGGGCCTTAGGCCAGAAGACAGCCCCAGATCCCCTGGGGCCAGAGTTGGTACAGCTGATTGTGGACTGCCATGAAGGTCACATGAACAGGCAGCATTCCTAACTGCTGAGCCACCTGTCCAGCTCCTAGGTTGTAATATTGTAATTATCTTTGGTTGCACTTTCCTATTGTGTGTTAAGGCCATGTAGGCAGCCGTAAATAAATCTGATTATGGCCAGTTTAGCTCCTTTTAGGAGCATAGGAGGAGCCCCTTGCTCCTTTATGTGGCATACTTTTATTTACTTGTTTGTTTGTTGTTTGTTTGTTTGTTGTTTCTAGGGAATGAACCAAGGTCTTGGTGCATATTACATAGGCTGTACTAGTCAATTGCAATTTGAACTTCTGTTTTTAACATAGCCATTACAATTTAGATAATTTGGGACAGTAATTCATTATCCTGGTCCTTGTTTTTATAAATAAACGATATTCATACATTTAAAGAAAATTAAATTTATTGTTTTCAAACTATATTCTAACCACTATAAGTGGGCATTGATATGAAAATATGTTTGATTAAAAACAATGTCAACAGTTCATTTGTATCTTTACATAGTCTAATTACTTGAACCAAAAGTTGAAGGCATATTGGAAATATCCTTAGTATTATGAAGCCTTTTTTTTTTTTTTTTTTAATCTACCAATTCTTGAGCTGGGTGTGGTGGCAAACGCCTTTAACCCAGCACTTGGGAGGCAGAGGCAGGCGGATTGCTGTGAGTTCGAGGCCAGCCTGGACTACAAAGTGAGTCCAGACAGTCAAGGCTACATAGAGAAACCCTGTCTAGAAAAAACAAAAAAAATTAAAAAAGTAAATAAATAAATAAATAAATAAATAAATAAATCTACCAATTCTCAAGTCACTTTTACTTTCGAGATCTTTATTGGCTGTATTGTGTCGCACCTCTTTTCGTGTGAAATGGAATCTTTGGAACTCAAGTATGGCAGCAACAAAGTTAACAAGGCTGTCCAAACTGTCTTTTACAGCAAATAACTATTTAGCTCTCTGCTTTTCAGCTCCCCCTCCTTTGGACAGCTTCTTTTATAATCTCACCTTTTGTTTTTGGGGAGGGGATACAACCCTTTTCTTTATCACCTCCATTTAACGACACCCTGTCATTACCCAGCTTGGTTTCTAACTCCACATCTTTCTCCAGAATTTCTCTATAGTCCTATCTTCTAATCCTCGAAGGTCACACACACGGGTTCTTCTTTTATTTTTTCTTATGATTTCCTCATGCATTTGCTGTTGTTGTTTTACTTCATCCCAACTTTTTGCCTAGTTAAAAATTCCACTTTTCATGTTGCAGTCGTTAATCTCGGTAACTCCCTTTTTCCTTTATCCTGTTCATCCTCACTTTCTCCAAAAATTACAAAACTCTCTTCAAGTTGTTTCCGTGTGTGAAGTTGTTCGCAGTTCAAGATCACACCTTGACTCAGTGGATGAAGTTCATTGGTTGGATGAAGTATTGGGGAAAGAATATGCATTTAATTCCCTCCGCCTCACTGGCTAGCGGCTCAGCGGAAGGCTGACTGAAGATAGTCCAGCAGGGCGACGCCCTGAAGCCTGCCTCAGGAAACCCTAGATCCGTTAAGCTGAAAATGCTGAACCTCAGGAACAAAATGTGAAAGAACCATTCTGCAAACAGCCCTCTCGTGAACAAACATCTTCACTAGGCTTATATATTACAGATAATGTCCCTGTGACCTCTTTCACACTTTTGGGCACCTTTGCTTTTCCAATGATGACTAATTTTAATTCATGAGTTCCATCGGCATTTGCACATATAAGGGCAGACAACTGTTTATTTTTCTTCCTGGGAGGCAGGTATCTTTCCTACTTGCCTGAGTGTTCTTGACTTCAAAAAGAGGTCAGCCTCAAGCCCACTGTGTAGCTGGGACAAATGTAGATTTTTTTTTTCCTCTTTCATTATCACAGTTTTTGTTGAAATGTGCTCTGAAGCTGAGCCTCAGAAATGTTCCCTGCATACTTTTTGGTTCCCAATTTCATGCCTATTTCAAAATCCAAAACATCATGCAAACTTTTCTATAGCATCCTGGAGCTCCACGCCTTTAGCAGGGACACCAGATGGGTGTTTCTGTTGGTACCACACATAAACCACATCGCTCACATCACTGTATTGGATTCCTGTCATCCTCTTTCTGTTTTCAATCCCTACTAAAGGTACATCCCGTTTCAGCACAAAATTCAAAATCAGTTTTTTAATGTCACAGGATATTACTTTTCTGATACCAAATTCATTCATCACACTTTTAAAGAGATTGCCCAACTTCAATCCTACTCAGAACCTTTATTTTTTTCTCCCCCAAATTCAGTGTAATATACTTTCCTCTCATTCATTCTGAATTTGACTAAAAACAACAAACAGGAGGAAAGGGGAAAGCCTTAGAAAACTGGGAAAAATATTTTAAGCAAGTGAATAAACAAACAAACAAACAAAACTAGCCCAAAGCCCCAGAAGGCCACAGTCTCTTATAGTAGAAAGTAACTACTGACTGAAAAGAGTAAGGCTTCATGACGGAAATGCCGAGCAAGCGAGGGAAGCACTTACGCTAAGCTGCCGCTGTGCAAGTACTGTCTGGTTCTTTCTATTGCAAAGCAGAAGTCAACTGCTCAGAATTCTGCTTTTTCTCCAAGTCAGCTACGACAGAGAAACCCGCAGCCTTTCCCTAACTCAGCACAGGGAAAGCGACAAAATAAGGAAATAACTGAAAGATTTCCCACAAGAACATATGTGGAAGGGGTGTGGCTAGAGAGCGGTGCTTGTGAAGAGTGGGAAAGACTCAAAGACAATGCCGGAGTAACTGTGTGGCAGAGGAGCAGCTGTAGCTTCTCCCCTTCCAAAGCAGCTGATTTTACCTCACTGCGAGAGAAGAGCGTGGTGCCCTTCATGCTCTGAGGGTAGCATGTACTGGTAACTTCAGCTGTTCTGTCAGGCTACAAGCCTCGAAGATCCTGACATTGGAAGCCTAGATAACAGGAACTTGGAAACAGTTGTATAGAGTCTTTTCGTTTCTTTCTTTCTTTCTTTCTTTCTTTCTTTCTTTCTTTCTTTCTTTCTTCCTTTTTGTTTGTTTTTGGATTTTGCTTTTGCTTTTTGTTTTTTGAGACAGAGTTTCTCTGTGTAGCCTTGACCATCCTGGACTTGCTTTGTAGACCAGGCTGGCCTCGAACTCACATCGATCTGCCTGCCTCTGCCTTCTGAGTGCTGGGATTAAAGGCATGTGCCACCACCCTTGGCTGTGTAGAATCTTTTTTTTTTTTCTGAGACAGGGTTTCTCTGTGTAGCCTTGGCTGTCCTGGACTCACTTTGTAGACCAGGCTGGCCTCGAACTCACAGAGATCCACCTGCCTCTGTGCTGGGATTAAAGGCGTGTGCCATGCCTTAGAATCTTTTAAGTGAAGAAAAGTTAGTAGATTGTACACATGAGTGCAATCTAACTTTTATTTCAGTCGCTACATCAGTGAGCTTTGAGTGTTAGTTGTTATAATGAAGAAAATCCCAGACATTTGAGTTTACCAATGAAGACTCAGGAGCCAGATGCTGTGGTGAAAACCTGCCAGTTCAGAGGGTAGAAAGAAAGCACCCAGCTGACTTTCCCACTCAGCTCATGTCCCGAAGGAAAAAGCCAAAAGCCCAAGACCAAAAACCTGCTAGCTCAGCTTGATAGCCCAGGAGGAAAAAGCTAAAAGCCAAAGAGTTCCTTTTCTCCACACAGTCTTAAATGCCCTTCTCTCAAAGTCTGTCCTTTCAACTTAATCCAACTGTCAGCCAATTTCCTGCTCTGCCTTTTGACCTAGAGTTAACTTTATTAAATCCTGCGTACAGAAAGCTCTGGGACTAAAGGTGTGTGTTAGGGCTAAACCACACCAAACAAGAAACAGGTTTTTACAGTTCATAATCTTGGGGTTCACAATGGGGTCAAATATCCTGCAACAGTCACTAAGTTCCCAAAGTAATCTGTAAGTATGCAGACAGCATTTAAGTAGCACTTTTCTATTCTCACATCTTCTGGAGTATTCTAGATATATTTTCAGTGAAATGGTTTCATATTTGGGATCTATCTTCAGAATAATGCATTCTTACATAGGAGTCTAGAAGGTTTGTGAAATATTTTACCAGAGTTAAAAAAAAAACTATCGGGGGCTGGAGAGATGGCTCAACGGTTAAGCACACTGACTGCTCTTCCAGAGGTCCTGAGTTCAATTCCCAGCAACCACATGGTGGCTCACAACCATCTATAATGTGAGCTGATGTATACTGATGTATTACTGTATACATAATAAATAAATCTTTAAAGAAAAAAAAAACTATCCTTTTATTTGTTTTCCTAAATTTACATCAGGGTATCAAGTGACATGTTTTGTGTTTTAGAGTTTAAGGTCTCATTGGCTTTTACTTAATCTGAACTAAGAGACAGCAGCCAGGAGAATTAAAATGCTGCTGTTCCTGACCATCAGTTTTCCGTCAGATCCCCTGGAATTGAATTTACGGTTATGAGCTGTCCTATGGTTGGTAACTCCAGGGCCCTCTGCAAGAACAGCAAGTCAAGTGCTTTTAACTGATGAACCATCTCTCTAGCCCATAATAGTTTACATTAAAGGGAGAACCAAGTCAGGACCTTTTCTGTTCATTTCTTTTCTTACGTTAAGTAGCAAATTTTAAGATCATCATGACCCTTTTATTGGTGTGTAATTCCCTTCTCCCCACCACCCTTCAGTGCCTTTAGGAAGAAGACACTTCCGTTGACTGGGCTTCAGTTGCCAACTTTGGCACCTGTGTTGCTATAGGAGCAAATATAGTGAGACAGCACAGTGGTGATGGGGAGTCTGGAAGCGGGTGGACATTTGGACCCTTAGATCAAGGCTTTATGGGATCCTGAGGAGCCTGAGATAAAGAGGGCCGCTCAGAGTTAAAAATCCATTTCACAAGAAGGAGCTCATGAACCTAAGAACTTCCATTGGCACGTCCAGAACTTCAGCAGTCACAAAGTGGCTGCACCTCCTGAGGCTCTCAGCTAGCTTCCAGAACCATGCCATGGCGGCAAAACCAAACCAACCCCCAACACCACCACAAAGTGTTTGCTGTCATCTGACTCCTTACATGGGTCCTAGGAGTCAAACTCACGCCTGTGCAGCAGCAAGCACTTTACCAACTGAGCCATTTCCCCAGCACAAAGACAATGGTTTTTAATTTACTCTAGACTTTCCTCCTATCTCCTAGGAGTTTTGCCACTTATATTTAGGTTTGCGATTCGTTCTGTGTTAGTTTTCTCAAAGGGTGTAAGGTCAGATGGCACCAGCCTTCCAACTTTCTTGATATAGTCTGCAATATTCTGTCTCTTGCCTGTGTGCATAAAGGTTAGAACAGGTGGCTTTGATTAATCCCATTTATGGCTGTGATCCACAGTTCAACAGGTGGTGTTCCCAGCATAGGCATGTGGCTTGCGCAGGTGCCTGCCCGGCTGTCATTAGAAATGCTAGGACAAATCCAACTCATACCAGGTAGTACATGGAAGTGGCCCAGCAAGCAGAGACAGCCTTCCTGCAGCTGGGAGCTGCAAGCTTTCCTGGGAAGCCAGGGCTGCAGAAGAAAGAGCAGATGATAGAAATTTGGTCCTTGGCAACATCGTCGAGCTGTAGGATCAAGCATCACCCGAGGCTTCTTTCTGCCTGACCTGAGCATGAATTCTGTGCACTCCTCTTATTGCTAACGCTGATGTGAACTGAACTTTCTGTTAATTATAACTGAAAAAAAAAACCCCATAGATACATAGGATAATAACTAACTTAATATATAGATGGAAAATCCCTTTCATATAGCTATCTCAACATTTTTAATAGGAATTATCAAGCATACATAAAGGTAGTATAATAACTGTTATTTATGCCCCCAAAATTATGTTGGCATGACACCTCGTCTCAAAACTCACCATTTTGCAATCTTACTTAGTTTATTCCCTTCAGTGTTATGGTTTTTGTTTGGCGTGAGAGTGTTGTTTGCTTTGTAGTATTTAAAGAGACATTACACATTGGCCTGTCGATAATGTCATTTGAATAAGAATGTAGTATTGACAACCACCACCTTAAAAGGTCCCGCAGGGCCCTCTTTTCTACAGGGACAAAGGCAGCCTTTCTCAACCCTAGCGTAAAACAAAACTTGACCTGTAACTTCTCAAGATACCTTTGTAAGAGGCCGCTCTTGGCCTCCCGCCCGGGGCATTAGTTTATGAGATCACCAGCTATCCCACGTGTCTCATAATGAAGGCTTTCCAGAGGGGGTACCAGCTGCCTGTAATGATCACCAAAGCAACTTATTAATAACTTGAAACTATGTGACCTACTGTTGTACTTTTAATGAGCCCCAGAGTGACTCATTCATGAAGAGTTCAGAGCATTGGATAATTGATGGTTTCCTGGAAGGCTAAAAAACAATATAATGACATTCGCCCTCTAGTGTGCATCGAGCAGGTCCCCAAGAGCTCAGTATATACTAAGTAATTTCTCATTACTCACTTCCATAGACTTTAAGTATCTTTTTCAAAATAATGTATAAATGATTATTTAAACATTAATTAAAGTGTCATTGTCATTTACTTCCCTCTCTGTACCTCTCCTTCATTATACCTCTTTTGTGCATTGTCTATCAGGTGACTACTAAGAAGAGCGATGACCTGGAAACTTAATAGCTTCAGTCCTGATGAGGAGCTCGCCTATCCTTTAGGGTTAGTGTGCATTCCGGCCTGAAAGCCTCTTTCTGGAACTATTCTAGAGCAGTCACTCTGTACTTTAACACCCTGTAGGCTGCTATCAAGAAGCATCACAGAAACTACCTGAAAGATTCCTTAAGCCCCCATTCAATACTTAGCATAGTGTGTGATTTATCATTTATAAAGACGTATTAGCCAACTAAGAGTTCACTGCAATCAAGGCCCTGGTGTTGTCAGCTAATATTTATCACCTTCTGTAATTCCCAAATTAATGTGCACTAACTTTTGCCCTCAATTGGTTTTTTTCCCCCCCTCTGCCTAAGGATACTTACTTCCTAAAGCTTCCTGAAAGATATATACTTTCTCTGTTGATTCACTCATCAGTATTTTAAAAATTTACTGAGCACTTTCTACCGGTTAGGCATTGATATTTTTTATTTGCAAACATTATGGGTCTTTGGATTTTGTTTTTGGTTGGTTTTAATGGGCTTTTTGGTTTTTTTGGTTTTTGTTTGTTTGGACTATAAAGAAATATTTTTGGACTTAAGAAAAAGAAGACATTTTCTAAGCTTCTTTATGGTGTTTAAATAATAATAGGTATGATAGTTGTACCATTTCATTTGGCTAGCTGATTTGCTTTTTCTGGTCAGTTTTAAATCGGATCTTATCTTTAGTTTCAGGTTACACAAAATGGAATAAGGAAAGCATCTCTTTCCAATTTTATACATACAATTCAATTTTTAAAAAGGATTTTGATTGAATTGACTTAGATGCTACCTTTTTTTTTTAAATAATAGACTTCAGTATTTACATTTGAGAGACATATCAAAATATTTAGACTTTTCAAAAAGTCTTGTAGAAACATACACACACATTAGATTATTAAGTTCTCAGTAAAGACATTGAGACAGAAAGCAAACTCTTAAGAAAACTGTAGGCACTTCAGCCCGTAGGTAGTTACAGCCACATGTCCTCTATCAATGGAGAGAGACCCTAAGAAATGCATTGTGAGAGCATCAGCACGTACTTAAAGGCAGCCAGTGTGCCCAGATTTTACAGTGTTATGGGGCCACAATCATGCGAGTGTTGTGTGACTGGCTCAGGTATCACGTGCTGTGAGCTCTACACTAGGATCCAGGTGTGTTAATTACAAAAGTCAGGTGTAGCCACTGATTGCTCTAAGAGGCAGGGGCTGATGGGGGATAATTAGACTGTGAAGCCTCAGGCCAGCCCGCCCGTCTGCCTTCTGCCACGTGAGGATACAGAGTTCCTTCCCGCTGGAAAGTGGATCACCAAGCATCTCAGAAGCAGATGACTCACCTTGCTGTCACCTCCACCTTGTGCTTTCCAGCCTGTAGAACTGTGAGAGCATCTGGTTAGCTTGCTTATACTCTACAAGCAAAAGATACAGATGTAGTTCACACCGGAAGGTAGCATTTCTTTATTTTTCCTGTTTTCCAAACTTCTACTACAATCAGGCCCCAGAGATCAGAAAGGTTGCCCCAGGAGCAATATTTAAAACTATATGATGGGCAGAGGATGTAGGTCAGCGGTGAAATAACTGCTTAGAGCGCGCAAGGCCCTGAGTTCAATAGCAGGTACCTTACACAAACAAAGACCAGTATGAGGTGGTAGTGCGTGCTGGTCCTCCCAATTGCTAGGAAAGCTGAGGCAGGAGAATCATAAGCTCAAGTCCTGCCTGGGCTACAGAATTCAGTTCCATGTTGGATACCCTGATAAAACCTTGTCTCAAGGGGGTGGGGGTGGGGGTGGGGGTGGGGAAGGATGCAGGATCGTTCCTTGGAAGAGTACCTGCCTAGTGTGCTAAAGGCCCTAGGACCACAAAATAAATAAAAACTATATGAAATATAATCCCAGCACTCGGGAGGCAGAGGCAGGTGGATCGCTGTGAGTTCGAGGCCAGCCTGGTCTACAAAGTGAGTCTAGGACAGCCAAGGCTACACAGAGAAACTCTGTCTCGAAAAACCAAAAAAAAAAAAATATATATATATATATATATATGAAAGAAACCCAGAAATAATAGACAAGCCAAATTTTCAACAGAATAAACAGGTGTGGTGGCGCACGCCTTTAATCCCAGCACTTGGGAGGCAGAGGCAGGCGGATCACTGTGAGTTCAAGGCCAGCCTGGTCTACAGAGCAAGTCCAGGACAGCCAAGGCTAACAAGGAGAGACCCTGTCTCAAAAAACAAAACAAAACAAATATTAAAATGGTACAAAATAATGTGTAAAACAGCCAATCACTACATAGAAAGCCTCAAAATCATTAGCCACAGGAAAGTGCAAACCGAAGTCACCAAAACATCACACAAACTAGGATGGTTATAATAAAAAGATGACAAAGTATTGGAGAAATCAGGACACTGACACACTGCTAATAGCAATGTAAAAATGGTAGAAAAGAGTCCAGAGGCTTAACAGGCTAACTATAGGCATGTGTGGCTTCAAACCCTTGTTTATTGTGTGTGAGCCCCCCTGGCCTCTATCTCAACATGGGAATGTCGATAAAGCCATGTAATTAGAGCGCTTCCTTGTTTGCTACCCCCACCATTCCATGCGTCTCCAAAACGAAATCATGTCTAGATAAAAATGGGCCCCCACAGCTGGTCATGGTGGCTTACACCCACAACCCCAGCACTCCAGAGGCTGAGGCAGAGAACTGCTGTGATTTCAAGCCCAACATGGGCTAAAGAGTCATAGTGCGTCTCAAAGGAAAGAAAAAACATTGCCTCCAAATGTAAACAGTGTTCTTGATGGTAAACCAAACCGAGGCAGAGCTCAAATGTTCACTGACTGCTTAATGGATGCATGCAATATGGTATATGACATACAGTGGATGTCAACCAGCACCTGCTGCTGTGAACTTGGTATGCCTACAGTGCTTTCCACTTAATGAATAGCATTACTTCTTGCACAGTATGGAAGTTTCCCATACATGATACGCTGTGTGTCACAATCAGGAATTGTTCTGCTGTTATTTTTCAGATTAATCATACTGATACCTACAGACTTTATCGATGTTACATGCCGCCACTTACTCATGTCCTATTAACCTGACTGTCTCTACTTCTGGTTTTATTTTGTGAGATTATATAGCTCAGGTTTGCCTTTTTTTTTTTTTTTTTTTCCCTTCCATGATCCTCTGGACTCAGCCGCCCAGCTACTGTAATGCAGTGATGTTTGCCCAAACCTTCCCACGCAGGTCTGAAGGCGCTTCCTTGATAGCTGTGAGCTGAGGGAGTCTGAGTGTTGCTTAAACTCTGGGTGCCAGTTTCCTCAGCTGTGAGATCAGGATATGCCATGAACTTCGTTCCATGTTTAATGTTAAGTGAGAGAACATAGATGACGTCAGCACTTCATATATTCCTTAGAAACCTTAATTAGATAATGACAATACACGGTTAAGCATCAGTTTTAGGTCACATGTGAGTGACCTTAATGTATCTCCTGAGCTCCGTGTGCAGACTCCTGAGACACTGGATGACTTTGACTGTCCGTGAACTGGTATTGAACTCACTTGCTTCCTCTCTCTCCCGCCAATGATGCTGCCCCCCTCTGCATCTGCTGTTTCATTGATGATACACTTCAGTTCCTCAACACAACTTCCAGAATCGCCTGAACACTCACGACCATCCCGCTGCCCACAGTTAGAAGCGAGCAAGTCTCCTGTCCCCTTTGAGTCTTGCATCCAGCAGGAAGCTGTGGCAGGGACACCCGCGGTCCTGGAGGGAGCAGGGCTGTGAGGCGAGGCTGCCCAGGGGCGTGAGGGTGGTTGTGGTCCCTGCTTCCTCGGTTCCTTTGTCCTGCTTCTTTCCCAGTTCTGATTTCCCTTGGTGAGCAGCTCTGTATTCTTCCAAAAACATTTCTTTTCTACTTATTTCAAACAAAGTTGGCTTCTCTAGAACCTAAATCAGTTTATGAGCCAAGAGCCTGATGCCCTTGGGTATTTTGTCATGCGTTCTCTATACCATAGAGGAATGACGTTTACTGGCTTGGTCAGCCTCAGGACCACCTTCCCAGGGGTGATATCACCCACAGGGCTGGGTCTTCCTACATCAATTATCAATCGAGAAACTGCCCTGCAGGCATGCTTACAGGTCAATCTGATGGGGACGTGTGCAGGACATCATGGGGTTGGCCTGGTCTAGCTGCTTTGAGAGGTGTATGTCAGGTTTTTCAGGTTAGAGTCCGTGGACCGTGGCGTACCACAAACCTTTCATTTCCCAGGAAACCGAGGCACTCCCTCAGGCAATGGAGCACTCAGGGCACCTGTGCGTCACTGTGCTCTGTGCTTTTCTGTGCTGCTCCCCTAGACGTTAACAAAGTGTACAGAAGCTTGCCTGGGCAATTTACTCTTAGAGATTCATCTTGTGTGCTCTGTATAGCTTGCCAATGCCATTGTATCCTGGCAACTATAACTGTGTACTTCCTGGGAACCACCGTTGTATTCTGTTTCTGATAAGGGTATAAAAAAAGCTTGATTGTTGGCAATAAACTTGTCTGAGCCTCAGTCTTGCTGCGAGCCTTCAAACTCTGCCTGCTTTGCATTCCCACCGACCATATCAGGAGCTCCTTGCTCAGTACAGTGAGCGATGGCGCTTATAGGCTGATGGTCTCACTTCCTAAATATCCCTAGCTTGTATCCAGTTGACAAAAAAAAAAAAAAAAGAAACAAAACAAACAAACAAAAAAGCTAATCACCACAAGCATCAACCCCAACACAGAAGAACCATCAGAAAGGTGTCCGCTGTATACAAGTGACAACCCATCGCAATGACAAGCTTCCTTTCCCTCCTCTCTGCCTTGTAATACTACTTTCCAGGGAAAACTCTTAGGATTTCTATTTCTGTGAAGAGATAACATGACCATAGCAACTATTATAAAAGAAAACATTTCATTGGGGCTGGCTTACAGTTCAGAGGTTTAGTCTGTTATCGTCATGGCCAAGAACACAGTGGCGTGCAGGCGAGTGGTGCCGGAGACGTAGCTGGGAGTTTCACACCTGGGTCTGGAGCAGAAAGGAGAGAGAGTGAGCCACCAGGCCTGGCTTGAGCTTCTGAAACTTCAAAGCCACCCCCAATGACACACTTCTTTCAACAAAGTCACGCCCACTCTAATACGGCCACACCTCCTAATAGTGCCACGCCCTCTGGGCCAATGGGAGCCATTTTCATTCAAACTGCCACACTAACCATTTTTGAAAAATACAGTGAATAAGAAGTCATGCCATCCAAGGCGTATTATGACATTAAATCTATGCTATTGATTGAATGGTCACTTCATTCATAGTGTGCTCTGGTTAGCCCGCTATCCAATATCTGCTTCTTCCTTCTCTGCTTCTCAGGAGCATCTCACTCCTTGAGTTCCTTGGACAGGACTAATTATGTCATTATTAGTTATGCAGGAGTCAGTGTTTTATGTCAGCTGGACCAATGTCACCTGAGCAAGAGTGTGCAAAAGCGATTGGGGAAAATACTCTCAAAGAGTACCCTGGCCCTCCATGGCATTTAGTATCACTCATCTTGGTAGTGACATTTTATACAAGATAGTCATAAGAATCCAATAAACAGATAGCAATACTGAAGAAAAACCTTGTGTTAACTTCTACACATGAAAAACATAAATCCAATTTTTAAAATTCTATGGAATCCAGGTGTGGTGGTGCACTCCATTAATCCCAGCACTCGGGAGGCATAAGCAGGCAGATCGCTGTGAGTTGGAGGCCAGCCAGGTCTATAAAGTGAGTCCAGGACAGCCAAGGCTACCCAGAGAAATCCTATCTCAAAAAACAAAAACAAACAACAAAAGACTATGGAAAGCCTCAGCAATAGAATGACAGGAAAGGAAGAATATCTGAGCTTGAAAATGATTTGGATCATTCCAACAAAGACAAAATAAGTTAATAAGGCATGAGCTATATTTTCAAGGCAGGATAAGATGAGAAGAACAAATTAAAGATTTGTGGACATAAGGAAGGTCCATAACTCCACCCCAAAGGTTTAGAAAACACTTTCGGTAAAATCACAGCAGAAAGTGTCCCCACCTAGGGAAGGAGAAGGCTGTCTAGATGCAGGAGGCATTTGAAACAGCAAGTAGAGAAGAGAGGGGAAAAGTTTCCATGCCCTACCTTACTTACACTAGCAAGTATTCATGACAAAGAAACTACACCAAAAGTGGTAAGAAAGAAAAACCAAGTCACATAAAAAGCAGGCCCACAGAATAACAGATTTCTCCTCAGAAACTGTTCTAATGTGCTTTTCACAGCTATGACAAACACCATAACCAACAGCAACTGGAGAAGGACATGGTTTATTTCACCTTAGCTTACAATCCACTATCAAGGGCAGTCAGGGCAGGAACTCAAGGCAGGAACTGAAGCAGAGACCGTGGAATAATGCTGCTTACTGGATTGCTCCCTGTGGCTTGCTCAGCCCCTACCACCTGCTCAGGAGTGTCCCTGTCCACAGGACTGGGTCTTCCCATATCAACACTAATCAAGAAAATACCGTATAGATTTGCCTACAGGCCAGTGTGATGGAGATATTCTCTTCGTTGAGGTTTCCTCTTCTCAAATGACTTTAGCTTGTGCCAAGTTGACAAAAACAAACAAGCAAACAAACAACAACAACCCTCCAAGGCTAACCAGGATAGAAACTTAAAGTTAGGAGGGTTTGGAATGATGTTTTAAATTTTTGAAATAAAAAAGGTGCCAACACAGCCTATGTCCATGAACGCTGTCTCTCTAATAATTCATGGTGAAAGGAAAAGTTTCCTTTCACAGGCTTAAGGAATTCATGGCCACTAAATCAGTTCTATTAATTCTTCCAGCAGAATAAAAAAAAGCATATCTATAGAGCCACAAGGAAAAACAAACCACTCTTTACTAGTCAGGCCAGAGATTAGAAAAGCACCAAACACTACAAAATCAACAGTGACAGGAATTTATATATACTTTTCAATAACAACTTTGACTATTATGGTCTAATGCTTCAATAAAAAGATATGGAACAGTTGATTGGATTAAAAGGCAAGATGTAGCAATTTGTTGTCTGCAAGAAACACATCTCAACACAAACAAAGGACACCTGTTTCAAGAAAATGGAACTTTGAAATAAGCAGGAATTTGTTCTAAATTCTGACAAAATAGACTTTAAACCAAAAGTAGAAGAGATGAAGATCGTATGTTGCTGATTAAGGGAGCAATCAATGAAGAGGACATTACAGTTCTAAACACATGTACACTGGTGCAGATGCACCTAGTTTCATTTAAAAAAAATACTACCAGAGCCAAAATTACTTATTGACTCAAAAATAATAATAGTGGGTAGCTCCAATGCTCTATACAAGATTCTTCTTGAAAGCTACAGAAATTTCCCTAAAATTGATTATATATTAGAGCACAAAGCAAGTCTTAACAAATGTAGGGAAACTGTAGTGATTACTTGTATTCCATCTGATCTCAATGGAATAAAACTACAAGTCAACAGCCGGAGACACCATAGAACATTAAATGATATCATTGGATGACAAGTTGGGCATTGAGGAAATGAGAAAGAAATCAGAAAATTTCTAGAACTGAATCAGAATTAAAACACGACAAACCCAAACATGGGGTACAATGAAAGGAGTTCCTAATCGGAACTTCTTTGCTATAAGTGCCTACATTAAGAAATCAGAGCCGGGAGCTGAGGTGTACAACTTTAATCCCAGAACTCAGGAGGCAGAATCAGGCAGATCTCTCTAAGTTTGAGGCCAGCCTGGTCTACATAGTGAGTTCCAGAACAGCCAAAAGCTACACAGAGAAGTACTGTCTAGAAAGAAAGAAAGAAAGAAAGAAAGAAAGAAAGAAAGAAAGAAAGAAAGAAAGAAA
>OU015755.1:59957874-59971349 GCA_907169655.1 Acomys percivali | reverse complement strand
CATCTGAACTCAGGATTTACGTAACAAGAGATAGAGAGCATCTTCAATGAAGTAGGCAAGTCAGGAATGAATTTTAAGGCTGTCTAGAAATAAATCCAGTCAAATTATTTCCTGGAAAAAGATATAAAGGTATAGAAATGTGGATGCTGGGTGTGGTGGCACATGCCTTTCATCCCAGCACTCGGTAGGCAGAGGCAGGTGGATCGCTGTGAGTTCGAGGCCAGCCTGGTCTACAAAGCGAGTCCAGGACAGCCAAGGCTAACACAGAGAAACCTCATCTCAAAAAACAAATAAAACAAAACAAAACAAAGGTATAGAAACATGGAAGTTTGTACTAGCCATACAGTGGACTATTATGGGAGGACAGGTAATTTCAAACAGGAACAAGGTACAAGTACATGGTTTTCCTTTAGAGTAATGAGAATTTTTTTATAACTAGATAGAGTGGTTGTTCACTCTATATTGGTTAATTCTATGTTATGTGAATTTTTACCTAAAGTTTTTTTCTATGAGTATCTGCATTTGTGCATGTTTTTGTGGGCTAAAAAAAATCATCCATAGGGGGCATTTCTCAGGAGCTATTCCTCTTGTGCCCTTCTCCCTCACTCTTGTGCTGCACCTCCACCCTCCTCTCCCATCCCTGGTGCTGAGGAAAATGATCAGAAATTATTTTTAAACACTCTCTGAGCAGACATATTGATTAGGTTTTTGCTTGCAACCTGTTTTTAAAACTTTTGTTTTTAAAGATTTATTCATTATGTATACAGTGCTCTGCCTGCATGTGTACCTGCAGAGCAGGAGAGGGCATCAGATCACATTATAAATGGTTGTGAGTCACCATGTGGTTGCTGGGAATTGAACTCAGGATCTCTGGAGGAGCAGCCAGTGGTCCTAACCTCTGAGGCATCTCTCCTGCCCTAAAACTTTTTGTTTGTTTTTCTTGAGGCAGGGTCTCACTATGAAGCTTTGGCAGGCATATAGACTAGGCTGGCTTCAAACTCACAAAAATCATCCCTCCTCTGCCTCTTGGGTCCTGGGATAAAAGACATGTGCCACTATGTTGCTTTTTTTTTAACTTTTTAAAGTTTTGTTTACTATTTGTAAATATTATATGAGTGCATGTGCCTGTATGTGGGTAGGTATATGTAAATGCAGGTGCCAGGGGAGGCCAGAGGTGCTGGGTGCTGTGAATTTGAAGCTATACATGAGCTCCCTGACACTGTGCTGGGACTACAGCTCAAATCCTCTAGAAGAGCAGCAAGTGCTCTTAACCACCGTACCATCTCTCCAGTCCTCTTGTTGCTGTTGTTTTGGGTGTTGTTGTTGTTGTTGTTGTTTGGTTTTCCTTGTTGTTGTTGCTGTGGTTAGACCACCTTGCTATTTTGAGGCAGGGTCTCTCACTGGCCTGGAAACTCACACCTAGGCTAGGGTAGGTAGCCAGGGAGTTCCAGTGATCTTTCTACCTCCCTCACATTGGGAGGATTACAAGAGCTCTGTATTTTTCACATGTGTCTTCATGCTCATGTGCAAGCACTGTATCAACTGAGATACTTCCAGGCTCAAGAAAAAGAAACCCATTAAAACATTTCCTAAGAATGCTTGTACTTGCACATACCTATTATCCCAGCACTGGGCAGGCTGAGATGGGTGGATGGAAAACAGGTTTACATGGTCTTAAACAACATCAAAAAGTTTTTTTATTTAAAAAAAAAAAAAAGCTTGAGTAAAAAATAAAAGAAGCAGGCTGGAGAGTTGGCTCGGTGGTTAAGAGCACTGTCTGCTCTTCCAAAGGTCCTGGGTTCAATTCCCAGCACCCACATGGTAGCTCACAACTGTCTGTAACTCCAAGATCTGACACCCTCACACCAATGCACATAAATTAAAATTAAATAAAAAAATGTTTTTAAATAAATAAAAGAAGCTGGAAAAATGGCTTGGCTGTTGAAAGCATTGGCTGTTCTTCCAGAGGATCTGGGTTCGATTCCCAGCACCCGCATGACAGCTCACAACTGACAGAGAAACCTTGTCTCAAAATAAATAAACAAAAAACAAAAAACCCCAAAATTCTCTGTAAGTCCAGTTCCCAGGGATTCCCACATTCTCTTCTGGATTTCATGGGCACCAGGCATGTGTGTGGTGCCCAGATATATTTACAGGCAAAACACCCGTACAAATAAAAATAAATTTAAAATAAAACTGTGGAAGAAAGGCAAAAAATCATAGGAGAAATGCATTTTGCAAAGGTTAAGTTCTTAATATGTGTGGGGAGCCAAGACCATAGCCGACAAGCATCTCGGACCTTGGTATAGTACATCAAATGGACCTGGGGCAGGCTGCCTTGTGACCTCTTTCCCTCCTTGCTTCAGGGTACATTCCAGAAGGCTGCCTTGTGACCTCTTTCCCTCCTTGCTTCAGGGTACATTCCAGAAGGCTGCCTGTGACCTCTTTCCCTCCCTCAAGGTACTCTCCACCTGTTCTCAGTAAGATTCCACCAATTCCTGGAATTACAGAGACCTCAGAGGACGAGGGGAACAAAGTCTACAGATAACATCTTGTGGTTCCAGATGCCTAACAATTGTACCCAGCCCCAGAGCCACAGGGGCCCTCACCCTGCCAAACTTCCTGACTTCCTGATATCTTGAGAAAACCTCCCGCCTGGGTCACCCCACTCAGTGTCCTGCTTCAATGGTACATAATTGCCTGTGAGAAAATAAAATTTTGTCAGCTTGATCAGACTCCTTGACTTGCTGTCCGTTCTTCCCGTCTCTTGTCCCCCATTCTCTCCCCAGGAGTCGGAAGGTCCCAGTAGTGGCGCCCAACATGGGGCACGAAACGACGCCCCAAGAGAGGCCACCGTCCCACACTTACGTGAAGGAAGTCATCTTCAAGACCAGAGCGTCTCCCGGACCCGGACTGGCCATCTTCAAAAAAGCATGCGGTGTATTTCATAAGGCAAGGTATCATTATGGGACAAGAAATCTCCCAACAGGAGCTTTTTCTTTCAGGTCTAAAAGATTCTCTCAAGATGCAAGGAGCTAAGGCAAAGAAAAAAGAGCTTATAAAATGTTTTGAGTTCTTTACCAATGTCTGCCCATGGTTCCCCCAAGAAGGGACTATAAATGAGAAAAAATGGGGACGCGTTGGTGATTGTTTACAAGTTTACTGTAGAGTATTTGGCCTGGATAAGGTCCCAGTCTCTGCCTTTAGTTATTGACATCTAATAAATGAGGTCCTCAAAGCCCACCATAATTGGCATGATGTTCAAAATGTTGTAGAAGAAGGGGAAAGGCCTTGCGCCGTTGTTCCTGCGTCCCTTCGGAGGCAGGACATTCCCGATCACCTTCTCCTCATAAGGATTCAGCCGCCTCCTCTGTGGGCCCCCAAAATGCCCTTACTGAAAAACCTACCATCAGAACTGATAAACCCCCCATTAAAACAACACCCCTTTACTCATCTCTCATTGACTTAGAGGATGATGAGCCTTTGGATCCAGGTGACACGGCCACCTTAGACGAGGAGGCAGCTCGTTATCATAACCCTGACTGGCCTCCAGCCTCAAGGGCGCCCTGGCCACAGCACCCCCCCCAAAGGCTCAATCCTTGGCTACCTGCCTATTGCCCCCTTTTAATCTACCTTCTCCATACGAGACATCCTCCCTGAATCGCGTATTCGCTGCAAATCCCCCCCTGGTGCGGGCACGCTCATTGGCCACCTCTGATTTGGCAACTTTGACTGAGTTGGTCTGCAACCGACAAGAACAATTAACCCTCCTAAAAACCTTTCAAGACTTAGACTCACAACTTGCAGATCTATCCCTCCCCACCTCAAGCCCCTCGAAACCTGTATCCATTACAACTAAAAAAGGAAAAAACTCCCCGCATGGCACTTGCATTTCCACTTTTCGCTTCGTAGCAGAGCCACCTTCCCACGTGAATTGCTGGCTGGCTCTTCCCCCCAGGATGAGGAAAGCGATGAGGATGCCGATTCCCCTCCCCCCGAAGTATCTGAGGGTCCTAGGGAGGGTCCCCCTCAAGGTACAAACGCTCTTGTTTATACCCCATTAAGTCTATCGGTCCTAGAAAACTGAAAGCGGCTGTATCGAAATACAGAGCCACCACTCCGTTTACCCTAGCCTCCTTAGAGGCCTCTACTGAAGCCTGGTTTTCTCCAAATGAATTCCACGAACTAGCACACGTGGCCCTGGAGGGTGGCGATTTTGTCCTATGGAAGGCCAAATTTCAAGAGGCCGCGCGTACGCTGGCCCTCAGGAATGCCCAAAATGAGGCTACTCGGGATTGGACCGCTAGCTGTATCTTCGGAGAGCCTCCTTTTTCACACATTAGAGGCTCAAAGCCTCTACACCTCTGGACTTTTGGCTCAGGTCAGACAGGCTGCCTTGGGTGCCTGGAGAAAGCTGCCCTCCAAAGGCACAGCCTCCGCCACCCTAACAAAAATCAGGCAAGGGCCGGAGGAACCCTATAGCTCCTTTATCAGCCGCCTTTCCGAAACGGCTACTCGCCTTTGAAAATGCCAATCCTGTGTGCCAGGAAACACTTCGCCATCATCGCAAAGGGACTATGTCGGACTACGTCTGACTGTTCTAGGATTGGCTCCAGCCACGCTATTGGCCTCGCCATCAGAGTAGCCCTCCCCCTCGGAAAGGCTGGACTTGACTCCTCCCAAAAAAAAACTTGCTTCAATTGCTGACAGCCAGGCCACTTTGCTAGAGAGTGCCCTTCGGGCCGCCCTAATACCTCTAAGCCACTGGCCACACCTCAGGGAGGCCCCCCAACCCCGGCTTCGGGAACCGGTCGCCCCTTGCCAAATTCGTTACGCCCTCAGTGCAAGAAGGGGCGCCATTGGGCAAATGAGTGCCGATCTACAACTGGTATCCTGGGGAGACCCATTCCACCTAGGGGTCAGGGAAACCCAGTACGATACTAACCCCAGAGGAAACACTCCCCCCCACCCCCTCCCACCCCCGCTTAACTCCCACCAACGTTAAGGGCCCATTACCTCCTGATACTTTTGGTCTCATTCTGGAACTGGCCTCAGTAACCCTCCAAGGGATCCATGTTCATCCAGGGGCCATAGATTCAGAGTTCCCTGGAGAATATCAACTTCTAGCTCCCGTTTCCAAGGGCCCAGTCAGCCTATGTCCGTTCTGGACAGAGGTTGGCACAGCTGATCCTTTTACCCCTCGTTTCACCTAATGATCGTTTTCTCCAAAGTACTAGAACTTCCCCGATTCTTCCCTCCTCTGATGCGTTTTGGGTCCAAAAACTTACAGCCACTGGGCCCACGCTTTCCTTATACTTGGATGGAAAGGCCTTTACTGGCCTTCTGGATTCTGGAGCTGACGCACTGTCATTGCCCTGGAACACTAGCCTAAAGCCTGGACCCTTACTGATTCAGTCACCCATCTCCAGGGCACTGGACAATCCAGGAATCCCAAGGTCAGTACACGGACCTTAAGATGGGCCGATAAACAGGGAAATTCAGGGACTGTAACCCCCTTTGTCACTCCCAACCTACCAGTCAATTTATGGGACCGTGATATTTTATCCCAAATGAACATCCTCGCGGTCAGTCCGAATGAGGTTGTGACTAAATTAATGCTTAACCAGGGCTTCAGGGAGGGCCTTGGAAAACAATCCCAGGGAAGTCCAGACCCCATCCAGGTTGAACAAAAACCAGATCGTCATGGCCTGGGATACCCTTTTCCTTAATGGTCACTGCTCCTCCTGCACCCCTATACCCAGATCGGATTTCTTGGAAGTCCCCCTCACCTGTATGGGTTGATCAGTGGCCTTTACCAAAAGAAAAATTGGATGCCGCCACTTTGTTAGTGCAGGAACACAGCTACAGGCCGGCCATGTAGAACCCTCCAACTCCCCCTGGAAAACCCCCATATTTGTCATAAAGAAAAAGCCAGGAAAGTGGAGATTATTACAAGACCTCAGGGCAGTAAACAAGGCTATGGACATCATGGGGGCCCTTCAGCTGGGCCTCCCATCTCCTGCAGCTGTCCCTCGAGATTATCATAAGATCATTATTGACTTAAAAGATTGTTTCGGGACTGGGGAGATGGCTCAGTGGTTAAGAGCACTGCCTGCTCTTCCAAAGGACCCAGGTTTGATTCCTAGCACCCACATGGTAGTCTACAACTGTCTGTAACTCCAAGATCTGACACCCTTGCACCAACATACACAAATTAAAATTAAATAAACTATTTTTAAAAAATAAATAAAAATAAATAAAAAATTGTTTCTTCATCACCCACCTTCATCCCGATGACGATGCTCATTTTGCCTTCAGCCTCCCCCAGGTTAATTTCCAAATGCCTATGCCCCAATTTCAAAGGAAGGTTCTCCCCAAGGGCATGGCTAACAGCCCCACCCTGGCTCAAAAGTTTGTCGGACAGGTCATACAGCCTGTCTGTGACTCCTGGCCCTCTGTCTATATTCTACATTACATGGATGATATATTTCTAGCTGTCGCCTGTCAAATTCACTTATTACCTTGTTTTGAACACTTACAAGAATTGTTGACCAGGGCCAAACTTCAAGTGGCTCCTGAAAAAATTCAATTATCTGAGCCGTTTACCTACTTAGGCTATGAACTCAGGCACACTCAGGTGCTCGTGCCTAAATTAAAAAATTGCCACTCTTCTTTGACCCCTGGGAAAACCAAAAATAATTAAGACAGACAATGGCCCAGGTCACACCGGGGCCAAATTCCAGTCATTTTGTAACGCTTTACAGTTCAAATACATAACCGGAATCCCCTACAATCCTCAGAGACAGGGCATTGTGGAGTGTGCTCATCAAACTCTTAAAAATACTTTACATAAGTTAAAAGCTTCCTCCCCATCCCTCTATCCTGTGACATCTCCAGATATTTGGCTTTCACATGCTCTTTTTGTCATAAACTTTCTCGGGATGAAAAGGACCAATCCACTGCCGATAGACTGTGGCACTCGGGTACCAAGAATGGACATGCTTTAGCCATGTGGAGAGACCCTCTCACTAAGCAGTACAACGGCCCTGACCCAGTCCTTATATGGGGCAGGGGCTCCGCTTGTGTTTATGACCAAAAAAAAAAATGATGGCCCTCGGTGGCTGCCCGAGCAGTTGCTCAAACAAATCAATCCACCTGCAATGTTGAACTCCCCTTCGTCCAATATGGAGCAAAATTCTCCTGCTAAGACCTCTGTCTCTCTTTCCTCTTCAGGACCGCCACCTTTAACACATGCCACCCGTCACTCGGGGCCCCATTAGCGACTCCCACTCCCCTGCCCCATTCCCGCCTCCATTGTGGCCATGGGAGATCTCGTTCTTAAGCTTGTTAATCAGACCTTTCTAACCCTCAATGTCACTCACCCAGAGCTTACAGAGCGGTGTTGGCTTTGTTACCACTCTACCCCCCCCACCTTTTTAAATGAAGGGATCGCTGTCTATAAGGACAGTATTCTTGAAACCAATGACTCCTCCACCTGTTGTTGGACTCAGGCCACTCCCGAGGGATTCACCCTGACACAGGTCTCTGGCTCTGGACTGTGGTACCTCGCCCATAAGGCCTCCATACCCAGGGAATATAGACACTAATGCAATTTATCCATCCCCTCTTCCTCTTCTCTGTATCTCATTCCCCCTGCAGGTATGTGGTGGGCCTGCTGCAGCGGCCTTACCTCCTGTGTCCACACACAAACACTGGACTTTGTATGGACTCATACAAAGGATTCTGTATCCTTGTCCAGATCCTCCCTCACCTTACATCTTACTCTCCAGAAGACTTCTTCCATCTCTGGAGCTTAGAGGATTCCCCTGGGATACCGGAGGTCGCTCAGGTCCATCGGGCTCACAGGGAACCCATCACTGCCATTGCGGTTGCCGTCATCCTGGGTCTGGGAGCTGTGGGTGCGGGGACAGGGGGACAGGGGGACAGGGATCTCTTCCCTTGTTCTTTCCAATAATCACTATGCAGAACTTAGCACTACTATAGATAGTGATGTCTGTGAGTTACGACAAAGCATAGAAAATCTTGCAGAATCTCTCTCCTCCTTGGCCGAGGTTGTACTCCAAAACCGCAGGGGACTGGACTTGCTTTTCCTTCAACAGGGGGGCCTGTGTGCGCCTCTCAAGGAAGAACGCTGCTTTTATGCAGACAAGACTGGCCTAGTTAAGGATAGCATGCAGAGGCTTAGAGAAGGCCTAGAAAAAAGACAGCGTGAAAGATGGTACAAAAACTGGTTCGCAACCTCCCCTTGGCTGTCTACTCTCTTGTCTTCCTTGCTCGGGCTATTAGTTGGACTCTTGCTCCTAGTCTCCTTTGGCCCCCAGGCCTTCAACCGTTTGACCTCCTTCATTAAACAACAGGTAGACGCCCTCAGCCAAACCTATTCAGGTCCATTACCATAAACTCATTGCCGAGAAGGAGGAGGAGGAGGAGGAGAAGGAGAAGGAGAAGGAGGAGGAGGAGGAATCCCCACCCCGCCTCTTCTAAAGCACAGCTAACAGCCTGAGGACTAAAGGGCTACTGGCTTCCCCTGTATGTTTCCAACTAATCTCCCATATAGGCAAGAAGGCCTTGACTCGAAAAACGCCCGTCTGCGGATGAGGGCACCTGCAAGGGATGCGAGACAAAGTACCGCAAAGGGGGGACCACATCTGTCCGCTTTCGAGCCCCTTGAGAGGCAAACCCGATTGCATAGAGGTTAGCATTGATTTTCGGGCTCCCATTTTCTCTAAAGGAGTCCCCTTTGGAGCCTTATGAGATCCTCCTGTGCCTCTCCCCTCAAAAAGGATGCCATATTTATCACAGGGGATCGGGTCCCTACCTCCCCCCTCTGGTTAATGCCCACCTTCTCTGTAAGGACTAAGTTGCCTTTTTAGTCTATAAGGGAGAAATGTGGGGAGCCAAGACCATAGCCAGCAAGCATCTCGGACCTTGGCATAATACATTGAGTGGACCTGGGGCAGGCTGCCTTGTGACCTCTTTCCCTCCTTGCCTCAGGGTACATTCCAGAAGGCTGCCTTGTGACCTCCTCCCCTCCCTCAAGGTACTCTCCAGCTGTTCTCAGTAGGATTCCACCAACTCCTGGAATTACAGAGGCCTTCAGAGGAGGAGGGGAACAAAGTCTATGGATAACATCTTGTGGTTCCAGATGCCTAACAATTCCACCCAGCCCCAGAACCACAGGGGTCCTCGCCCTGCCAAACTTCCTGACTTCCTGATATCTTGCAAAAACCGCCCACCCGGATCACCCCTCTCAGTCTCCTGCTTCAATGGTACATACTTGCCTGTGAGAAAATAAAATTTTGTCAGCTTGATCAGACTCCTTGACTGCTGTCCATCTCTTGTCCCCCACTCTCTCCCCAGGGGTCCGAGGGACCCAGTTGATTGTCCGGCGGGTCCAGACAAATAAGCAGGAAAAAAGAATGTCTTCAAGCATACGAAGAAGTGTGTGAAAATGTTAATGTTGATCTTCAGTAATAGAATTAAACTGTAGTTCCTTTACACTTTCTCTCATATACTGTACTTGTGTAACTCAAGAAAGTGTAGCAGATGCTCTCCTCACTTAACGACTCCCATGAACCTCTTATGTTCTGTTCATCACTAAATTATTGACTGATTGTGGAGACAGGGATTGATCCTGTGCCCAGGCCATCATAGTGGTGGTCAGCCTTTCTCCCAGACTCCGAAGGCAGTCAGTCCGCTGAGGCAGTGCCAAGGTCAGAACTTATAAAGTGGAAAAACCCTAGAGGTAAGGTCAGAAAAAAATCAAGGTCCTACTGTGGAGAGCGAGTTTTGGAGGGTTCGTTCAACGCATGGGTGTAGCTCCAAGCACCCCACAAACCGCTCCTAAGAGGGAGGGCCTCCCGGCCAATGTGACACCTCACGGGGAGCCCTCCACACGGACGACGCGCTTGAGAACCCACAATTAATGATTGTCTGGGCACTAAGGCAACGCATTGCACCCTCTCCCAGAAGAGCTACTGGACTACGACTCCCGAGAGGCACTGCGACTGATTGATAGATCAAGCAGCTAATAAAAAATTGTCAGTGTTCTGGAGACCCAATCCTGTAGCGGAGAGGCGGGTCTTCCCGTGGGTAGCTCCCGCAGCCAGTGGGCGTCCTCCTGGGCCGGCTCCGGCCCCGCCCCTAGCCAGTGCTCTAGGGCTCCTAGTCACCCGTCTCTGGAGCGCTGGGTTGGCCGCTGGCGGGCTCTGGCTTTTGAGCTGCCTCAGACCTTGGCGTCGCACGTGGCTCCTGGAGCTGACACCCAGCATTGCAGTGGTGCTGCACGCCCCGTTGCCGCAGCATCACCGGGCCGGGCTGGCTGACCCGTGGAGCCACACTCGCTTTCCCTGTTCTCGCTGTGGCCTCGCTGGGCTCTGCTTCGCTCTCGGAGGTACTGAGGTGGGTGTCTGCTGGATGCGGGAGAGTTGGTGCGAGCTACCCTGCAAGACAGCTTGAACTTTTCTGGGGATTCCTCTACCAGCCCGTTAGGCCGTGTCGTGCCTTTCGCCATACTCTGCAGTGCCCTCTGGAATAGTATGACTTTTCGCCTTAAAAACGGACGAAAAGGCCAACTCCTCCCACTTCCAGGAACTATCTTGTCTTCAGAGTCTGGGATAAAGGCTAGCAAATGAGAAAGCTGTGTTTTTGCGGTCCTTCCCTAACACTTCCAGAGGACCTTCATTCCTGCCATTTTTCTAGTCTCCAGATTTCTCTAGAGCAATGACCCAGAAGACGTTATCAGTTGACGATTAGAGTGACATTGTTCCCTGAGCCCCCGAAATGGCAGCTAGAATGGAGATAACTTTGCGTACCCACCCTGAGGATTCTGACAAGCAGGAGAGACATATAATAATGAAGCTCGAAGAGAAACGTGGGTCCTCTCAGCAAAAAGCCTGTCCTGATCCTGAGCTTTCCCGCCAGAGGTTCCGACACTTTTCTTATCAAGAAGTGTCTGGACCCCAGGAAGCGCTCTCCCGCCTTCGACAGCTCTGCAAGCAATGGCTGCAGCCTGAGCTACACACCAAAGAGCAAATGCTGGAGCTCCTAGTGATGGAGCAGTTTCTGGTCGTCCTACCTCCAGAGATCCAGGCTCAGGTCTGGCCTCGATATCCGATGAGCAATAGGGAGATTGTGACTCTGGTGGAAGATTTGCACAGAGAATCCAAAAGACCAAAGCAGTGGGTAAGGAGGTTGCTTTTTCTGTGGGTCTTTGCATGCCTTTCTTGTCTTCTCAGGTAGGGTTTTGTCCCATGATCCTTAGCTAGATAGAGATTCCAGAGGAATGAATAGCTTCAAAAGTTGCTTCCAGCCTCGGGGAACTCCCCTGCCCCCCACAAAGTTGTAACAGGGTTTCAGAAAACCGAGTCACTGGCACCCAGTGAGGAAGTACACTGAGGTATTCATTCATAGGACCCGTGAGCTTAGAAGAGTAGTTTTAAGTTCTGGAATGATCTTCTCTGACTCATTCATCTTTTTTTTTTTTTTTTTTTTTAAAGATTTAATTCTTTATTATGTATACAGTGTTCTGCCTGCATAGACAACTTCAGGCCAGAAGAGGGCACCAGATCTCATTATAGATGGTTGTGAGCCACCGTGAGGTTGCTGGGAATTGAACTCAGGACCTTCAGAGTAGTCAGTGCTCTTTAACCTCTGAGCCATCTCTCCTGACCCATTCATCTTGAAGTTTTGCTACAATCAGAGTTCTTAGCCAACAGGTCTAGCCTGTACGATAGGAAACCAATTTGGGAGGGCAGCTCCGTGGGCCTTGTTCCAGTGACTCATCTGCCACATTGCCTTTGGATGGGGACACCTCAGCTCAGTTCCCCGGTGTCGCTGCCCTGCCACATCCTCTCCCCAAGTCAGACTCCAGCTGGAGCCTCAAAAGGAAGCAAGGAAGGCGTGCTCTGGAAAATGGAACCGAGCTACAGGGGGAACCGTGTTCTTAGATCTGAGCACCCTGGACCTCTCTGGCAGAAACGCTTACCAAGTTGGAACTGTACCGGTTCTGTCCCCACGTAGCCTGTCCCCAGAAGAAGTAGAGAGGGGTGGGGCGTAGGGTGGCAATCCAGAGGGACGGTGGCATTACTGACTTGGATATTTTTGCCAGCTCTCTTCTGATGATGTTGGCTCCAGGCCGTGGGAATAGCCCAAGCTTTGGTCATCTACCTGGGGAGTCCTGGCTGATTATGAAGCAGCCTCGTTCCTGCTCTGCGTTCCTTCCCTTCCCTTCCTTTGAAGGTGTTGGTGGTCTCTGGAAGTTGAACTCTCGGTCATTAGCAGGTCTCCCGAGGGTAGAGGCTCCCTCTGTAGCAGTGAGTGGCGTGTTGCGCTCAGCCCAAATAATGCAGAATTAATGGATAGCCCTTTTCCTAGGTGACCGTTTGTATGCAAGGGCAAGAGGTGCTCCTGGAGAAAACAGGAGCTCAGCTTATAGAACAAGAACCTCGAGACTTTCAGCCCCAGACTCCTAGCAGAGATACTCAAGAGAACTCTCTGGATGGGCGAGGATCTCATGACTGGCTGAGTCCCCATCACTGGGAAAAATTACTCCTCCTTCAGGACCCAGTGGCCAGATTGACAGAGACAGGTAAACACTCTGTGTCCTTGGGCTCTCTCATCAGCTTACTTCATCACAGCTGGGCTGCATATGCCCGCCTTTTATAAATTATTAATTATGTGCATGTGTGTGATGTGTCCAGTGCTGTGTGTGTGTGTGTGTGTGTGTGTGTCCATCTGCACGTACATGCCACAGTGTCCACGTGGAAGTCAAAGGACACGTTTAAGGAATCATTTCTTTCCTACCTTTATCTGGGTTGTGGAGACCAAACCCCACTCTTTGTGCTTCAGTAGCAAGTGCCTTTATTTACTAAGCCATTTTCCTGGCCAGTTCCCACCTTTTAAAATTACGTATATTTTTGAGACAGGGTCGCACTATGAAGCCCAGGCTGGTCTGGAACTCATTATATAGACCAGGCTGGCCTCAAATTCACAGAGATCCGCTTGCCTCTCCTCTCCTTCCCAAGTCCTGGGATTAAAGGTGTGAAACACCACACCCGGCCCGTTTGGTTTTTCACTTGTTTGTGTTTTTTGAAGAACTACTGGGCTAGTTTGTAAAGCAGCTGCACCATTTGAGATGCCTGTCAAAAAGCGTGAGGGTGTTTGTGCACATCCTTGACAGTGCTCACTCCCAGCTGTTTTTATTATGACTTAATATCCCCTGAGGTTTTGATAGTCATTTCCCTAATAAGCATTATTGCACATATTTATTAAGTTATATATCTTGGCCAGTGAGATGGCTCAGTGGGTAAAGGCACTTCCCACCAAACTTGACAACCTGAGTTTAATACCCGGGGCCCACACACATGATGGAAGGCAAGAACCACTCCTGCGAGTTGTCCTCTGAACACACACACACACACACACACACACACACACACACACACACACACACA
>OU015755.1:59930543-59956333 GCA_907169655.1 Acomys percivali | reverse complement strand
CACACACACACACACACACACACACACACACACACACACACACACACGGGGTCTGGAGTTGGTACGGACAAATGCAGGTCTGAGGACCACAGATAGCACCTGCTCTGTGTTCCCATGTGGTTGGAAAGAAAAACAGAAAGCAAGGGTTTTCTGTCTTTTTGACAAGGCATCCATGAGGGCTCCATCTTTGTGACCTGTTCACCTCCCAATACTTCTTCACTGGGGATTGTCAACATACACGTTTTGGGAGACACTCAGTGACTGGAATCTAACTTCATTCTTTGAAGCCTGTGAGAATCCAGTGATTCCAGGGTCGAGCACTGGAAAATGATTCCTTTTCCACTGAGTGGTTCTTAAGAACCTTGATGAAGCCAAGCATGGTGATGCATGCCCACAGAGAGTCTTAGCACTTAGGAATGTGGAGGCAGAAGAGCAAGCACTTCAGGTCATCTTCAGTTAGTGAGTTTGAGACCGGCCTGGGCGATATGAGACCCTGTCACAAAAAAAGGAACAAAACAAAACCTTGATGAACATCACTTAGCAATAGCAGTTTGAGATCGATATTAAGTTTTAAATGAATGAAAATTCAAAATTTTCCCATCTGTCTGGTGGATGCCATGTTGAGTGGTGAGTACAGCTCATGGAAACACATTCTTCACGTTGGAGGACCTGTTGGCCAGCGCTGTCCTTGGTTCTCTGGAATCCCACGTCCATTCCAGTTCACATCCATCTTGAGCCTCAGTCCTGTCAGATGGTGCACAGTTTTTCCTTAATTAGGATGCATATCTAGTCTGTATTCCAGTTTCTAAAAACACAGGCTGTCAACATTGAAATGAGAAAACACCACAGTCACTGGATTTATCATCCTTTGAAGTGAAGGAGGTTCTCAATTGTTGTCCACATAAGGGAGGGATATTTATGCAAATACTTGTTTTAAAGTCTTGGAATTTTAACACTGAGTGAGGTGCAGTGGTACATTTCTGTGGTCGCAGCTACCTGGAGGATCACGTAGGCCCTAGAGTTTGACGTCAATCAAGGCAATACAGTAGACCCTGTCAATAAATAAATAACATGTCAAAGCCTTCTTCATTGTTGATGCTTCACTCTGATGTTTTTTCTTTTTTTCTATTCCCATTTTCCTATACCTTTTCCTAAAGACAGGAAGGACAGAAGGAGAGTTTGGTCCCTAGCTTTGCCATAAATTAGGGACACTCCCAGGAACTAGTTAACTGTGCAGATTTCCAGGCCTACCCCCCAGAGCTTCTGACTCACCCATGTCAAGGGTGAGGAGCCTCTTGATGGGTCCCCCAGGAGGCTACCAGCAGAAGACTGCCTCCCCTTTGACAAACTCGACAACACATTTTATACTTCTTTTAGAGCTGAAGTTCTGTCTTCTAAGTACAGAAAATGAAGCATATTATTTCTAATTATAGAGGGCTCCAGAATGAGAAGTGACAACAAGGAGAATCCACAACAGGAGGGAGCAAAAGGAGCGAGGACGTTTGCGGTGTCGCCCGGAAGAGCTAAAGGGAGTACTTTGCACGGCCCTGAGCCAAGAGGGATGAACAGGAGTGAAGGCCGGTTGTCAGGGTGGCAGGGCAGCCCCTCACATGCTCAGGCGCCACTCGCTCACTACCAGAGACACTGCAGAGACCTGGACTCTATCAGCAACCCCCTCAGGGGTCCCCCACTGAGAGAGCTAAAGAAAAGCGGAGGAGGCAAAAGAAGCCTGAGCAGCCTTCTGCACCGCCTTAGTCACCAGGCAGCCCACTCAGCCGGGAAACCGTATAGATGCGATGACTGTGGGAAAAGCTTCACGTGGAACTCGGAGCTGAAGCGGCATAAGAGGGTGCACACAGGGGAGAGACCCTACATCTGTGGGGAGTGTGGGAACTGCTTTGGGAGGCAGTCTACTCTGAAACTGCACCAGAGGATCCACACTGGGGAGAAACCATACCATTGCAGCCAGTGTGGGAAGAGCTTCCGCCAAAGCTCTAACCTCCACCAGCACCACAGGCTCCACCACGGGGACTAAAGAGATGCTGTGTGCGTCACAGTCCTAGGGGAGGGCTGCCGGTCTCTCTCTTCCATTACTTGCATGTAAATCACAGAATGTCTTTGTGATTTACAGAGCAAGTGGCACTTGGGGGAGTGATGGGTGAATATTCAACTGGTAAGAAGCTCAAAAAGAGGCTGGTGGGGCCTGTCTGTCTGCAAAGATGGCTGGTGGGGCCTGTCTGTCTGCATAGATGGCTGGTGGGGCCTGTCTGTCTGCAAAGATGGCTGGTGGGACCTGTCTGCAAAGATGGCTGGTGGGGTGTTAGGGCAGAGAGAACTTAAGTCTCTGCAGAGTGAGGACTAGATACTAGGAATAGTTACGATGAGCTACAAGTGGTTTTAATTAATTAACCCTCAATTAAATTCTCCTTGTTGCTCTATCTTCTAAAATGCAGTTGTTTTCATGTACACACAAAGCATTTCATCAGATTGCCAAGAAAACTTCCACTGGGGAGTCCTTTAACAGTCTTTCCGCAATGGTGATGATTTTGAATTAGCTAATTAGTTAAGTCATGTCTCTACATAGCTCTGGCTGTGCTGGAACTAACTTTGTAGACCAGGCTGGCCTCAAACTCACAGAGACCCACCTACCTCTGCTTCCTGAGTGCCCCACCCCCTGCTGTGACTGACTTAACAAAAGACAGATTGAGAATATATGTGTATTTATGTGATTCGCAGTTTCTAAGTAAGTAGATGGCACTTTTATTTTAAAAAGTCGTATTTGAGGGATTGTGTATCAACGCACGTTTGATTTACAAAAGGTGTTGCCACTGCAGCCTGAGATATAAGAAAAGCTGCAGATGGGAAATACTACTCTGTTGGGTGGGATTCTACCTGTTCTTTCTCACATCAGCCAGAAGCTGTAAGGCTGGGTGTTTACAGTGTTTACAGTTGGATTGTGGTGATGGTTATACAATATATTGAAATAGGTTAATTTATGACAGGTAAATTATACCTCCATAGCATTTTATAAAAAAATGACAATACTATATTTATATAAAATGTTACAGTTCCGGAACTGTCTCATTAGTAACTTCTCAGTCATGTCTGCATTTGTTTTCTACTGGTGCTATAACAAATGACTGCAGACTTGGCGGCTTAACACAAAACTTCTCTTATACTTCTGGAAGGTAAGTCTGAAATCAGTTTCACTCAACCAAAATCACCTTGGTCAGGGCTTTCCTTCTGCAGACTCCGAGAGGTCAATCAGTTTCTTTGAAGTCTTCAGCTAAGCAGCCTCTTGCATTCTTGGGCGCGTGGCCCTTCATGCTCAGAGCACATTCTTTGGCTGTCCGTATTGCCCAACCTTGTCTAACTCTGGCCCTCCTGCATCTCTCTTAGAAGGATCTTACATTGGGTATAGCAGGATAATCTCCCCATCTCAAGATCGTTAATGACACCCACAAAAAAGTAACGTTTGCTGGTTCCAGGGGTCAGGATGTGAATGTATATGGGGGACTGTCATGGAGGACCGTCATGGAGGACCGTCACTCGGCTTACCTACCGCGCCTGTGTAACTTGGGTCAATATGGGATCTCCAAAAAGAGAAGGAGCATAGAATTGTTCATAAGGGTTGGCACAGGCATACTTCCTTGAGCTTTGCCACTTGGGATAGTTCATAGAACTTGTATGTTTCCTCTTTCTAGATTACACGTAATTGTTTAGTGTCTTCAGTACCTGGTCAACTGAAGACTTTTCACTTCTGTGACGAACCCACAGTAAACATGAGGTATCAAGGCCATGCTGCTGCCTTGCCTCCTTGGCATGAGGCTCACCTCCAGACAGCTGATGGTAGTGGGAGTCTGATGGCACAGAAGGCCCTTGGGTACTGTACTCAGGAGTTCCTACGTCTCCTTTGCCCACGCATGCTTCACCAGAGCCTCAGCGTAGAGTCTTGACCTATTTTCTTTGCAGCCAGCTTCTCTCTGCTGGACCCCAAAATGAGAAAAATAACCATTTCCTTTCATATGCAGCTCTTGCTCCTAGCCATCCCATTGGTGCTACCATACTTCTGGGTGCTGCCTAGCAACACTGGTGTCAGGTTAGGGGCGACTCCTGCATTCAGTATTTGATCCCTGAGTCACTCCCAGGGAGACCCAAGGAGAAAGGAAACATTGACAGATCATGGAGGTCTGTACCTCTAACGAGCATTTTCTCATCTCCAGCAGATGCTGTGTAAACCAATCCCACAGTCCAGCTGTCTCTCTCAGTGACTCCTCACAGTGCAACAGATGCTAAATTTTCCCTCCAACTGTTTCTAAAACGAAAACACTTCCTTATTATTGCTTCATTGAAGTATTGCACATACATACTAGAAAACTTGTGAATTTATAGTACACAGTTCAGTGGTTATAATACGGGATTTAGAGCTGTGTGTCTGTCACCACTGTCTCAGTTTGCCAGCATCAGCGAGGAAGTACCCTTAAGCATTAGCAGGAATGCCCCGTTCCTGCCACACCGTGAGCCTCTGGGACCCTGTGCCTTCAGGTCCATATGCATTGTGTCACGTGTCAGAACTTCATTCCTTTTATTCCCTCATCGCGCTGCACTGTATGAGGGGACATTTTGTTCATCCACTGATTGGTGGACATTGTGGAATTGCACTCTAGCCATTGTGAATAGAATAATGCTGCTATGAACATTGATGTTCAAGTTTTTATGTCTTATTCCTCTTGGGTACATGCCTAATGGTTGAATTGCTAATCATATGTTAATTTTTTTGTTTAACTCTTCTAGGAAACATCAAACTGTTTTCCACAGTGGCTGCACCACACTTTACATTTTGGCCAGCAGTGCACAAGGGTTCCAGTTTCTCTCTAGTTGTCTTTTGGTTATTTTGCTTTTTTTGAGACAGTATCTCATGACTGGCACAGAACTCACAATCCTAGCTGAGGATGGTCTTGAATTCTTGCTCTTTGTGCCTCCACCAAGTGTCAAGATGACAGGCATGTGTCACCATGTCGTTTTCCTGTATTTGTCTTGGTGATTATTGCTGTCCCAGTCAGCGTGAAGTGATGTTATGATCTCGATTTTCTTTCCCCTGGTGACTAATGATGTATTTGTTTATTGTCTGTATATTTGCTCTGAAGAAATGGCTACTCAAAACTCCCCTCCCACGTGGTGTTTTGAGACAGGGTCTTGCTGGATAGCCCTGGCTGGCCTAGAACTCACTATGTAGACCAGGCTGACCATGAATTTGAGATAATGCTTCTGCCTCTAGTCCTGGGATTACAGGTGTGAGCCGCCATAACCATGTCTGTGGCCCTTTTAAAATGTACTAGTCATCGTTTTTTATTGCTGTTAAGAATTCCTTACATATTCTGGAATGAAGTCCCTATCAGATGTATGACTTGCAAACTGTTTGTCCCATTTTGTTATACATTCTTGTACAGTTGTTTTTGTCCTTGCAGTGGGGGTTGACACCATCTCCTGTATAACTCAGGCTAGCCTCAAACTTGCCAGCCTCCTGTCTTAACCAGTGGAATGCTGGGATTACTCGTGTATATCCATGCCCAGCAGTACACATCTGTAATGAAAACAGCTGTCATTGCCAAAACACATGGGACCAAAACTCTCTCCGTTTCCAAATTGCCAGTAAAACAGCCTGACATCCCTGTGAATAAGAATGAAGTTTAGGATCCTTGGAACACAGCTCATACCCGTTTCTGCAAGCCTGTCAGGTCCCATCATCACCCACAGACTTCCCTGTGCCAGTCACACGTGACTGACGGGCCCTAAGGGAAATAGTTGTGCTGTTTAGGCTTTGGAATAAACATTTTCTCACTGAAATGAAGGTGCTATTGATTACTCCATTAAGTAACAGTAAGTACTTGACATACATCTTTTCCCAGTCGTGGGGTTTAACTCACTTAAATGCAGCTAACTTGGAGACTAACTTTCTATTGTTGTTGCTGTTTTAGGCAGAAGAAAACCTCAAATGTTCAGAATTCAAATACTCTAGGCCACATCTTATAGCCAGCCAGACAATTAAGAGTCAGTGTGAGTTTCAGCTTTTCATTGTTTCTTTAGTTTACTGATTGGCTCTTTGGTTGGTGTGGTTTATGTTTTGAGATAGGGTCTCACTGTGTTGCCCCAAACTCTTGGGCTCAAGCAGTCCTCCTGCCTCAGCATCCCGAGTTTCTGGGACAACAAAAGTGTTACTGTTTTGCTTTTCTTTCTTAGGTCTGTCTTCATCGCTATTCTATTGTTGTGAGGAGACACCAAGACCAAGGCAATTTAAAAAAGGAAGCGTTTAATTGGGGCCTTGCTTAGAGTTCAGAGGGTGAGTCCATTTCCATCATGGTGGGAAACATGGTGGCAGGCAGGCAGGCAGGCATGGGCCAGAGCAGTAGCTGAGAGTTCCACATCCGATCCAAAGACAGCAGGCCAGGGCAGGCGGCTGCCCACGCGCTCCCTAAGGCTGCAACACCTAATCCTTCCTAAATAGTCTACCAACTGGAAACCAAGCATTCAGATACATGAGTGTCTGGGCCACTCCCCTTCAGACAGTCACAGAGCTCTGGACAGAGTCTCACATAATCCAGGCTGGCTTTGAACCATGTAGCCTAGGTTGACCCTGAACTTCTCAGTTTCCTCTAGCCCATAAGTGCTGGCAGTAAAGGCATGTGCCACCGCATCTGTCAGTTTTTGAATCACTGTGCTGTGAATTTGGGGATGCTGGCCTCTGAGAAGCATGTCAGTGGAGCTGACAGGTGTTCTGGGTTTGAGGAAGATCTAAAGAACAGATGCTGGGTGGCTTTTCTGACACAGGCTGTATTGAAGAATGCCACCTGCAGCTTGGTTCTTCCAAGCTGGATCATCACGTAGATTTATAGGGTACATACCCCAGCAGAGAACATAGATGACAGAATGAGTAGGCAAATTGTCCTCCCTGGGTGAGTAGTCAACCGTAGGAAAGCAAGTACATATACCACATACACACCCAAAGCCAGGCTCAGTGATAGAGGCCAAGTGGCAAAGTGCATACATGTGTGATTTCAGTTATGGAGACCGCCTAGTCAGGCAGATCCTAAAGACAAAAACTAGATTAGTGATTGCCAAAGGCTATGACAAGGGGCGAGTATAGAGTGTTTGCTGATACCGGTTTCTTTTTTGGGTTGTGGTGGTACAACCTTGTGAATATTTTTTAAAAAATGAACTTTGTGCCTTAAAGGATAAATTTTATGTCAACTATAGCTCAAAAATATGATGAGGCAACCTCACAGTTAAGTCTTTAGCATGGGCTGCACAGTCAGCTGAGCCAGTGCTCAGGGCCAGGATCATAGCACCTCCAACTCAGAGCAGTCACCGAGACTCTCCAAAGGTGAACGCGACAAGTAAAGTTTTATCAGTGATAATCAGTATCCTGAAGTGTCCCTCCAAAAGGAGCAGACCACACCCGTTCTTCCTTCATTTCGTCTGTCTTTCGCTGCTGAGGATGCTCCTGAGCTTCTGATAGCCCGGCCTCCATCTGCGTGTGTTGTGTGCACGTGGAAGTAGAGGACAACTTCGTGGCTCAGTTCTCTCCTTCATCATTATATGGGTTATGGGAATCAAACTTAGGTCTTAGTTCCTCAGGCTTTTGCTTTAAGCGCCTTTACATACTAAGCTATCTTACTGGCCCCTCGTTGATTTGTTTTTGGTTTTGCTTTTGTTTTTCCCAGACAAGGTTTCACTGTGTAGCCCTGGCTGTCCTGGAGCTTGCACTGTGGATAAGACTGGCCCTGAATTCAGAGAGCCACCTGTCTCTGCCTCTGAGGTGCTAGGATTAGAGGTGAGTACCACCACCGCCCTGAGGCCTCTCGTTTTTATTTTCTGTATCCAAGGAAACTCATGCTCCGTTCTGTGAAACTCTGTGAGACTGCCTTCCCTTTCCGGACGTGTGGTTTCTGTAAGAAATACTGCTTGAACTGAGAATGTTTGCCTAGCAATGCATGAAGCCCTAAGGCCAATCCCTAACACTGCACAACTCCTCCTGAGAGATGCACAATTCCCAAGGAAGAAACTGGCATGTGGGACTGGAAGTCCACACGTAGCTAGAGCGCGTGGCTGGCGAGGAAGTAACAGAAATGGTCGCATTGAAGACTTTAGATGTTGCTCTGAGGATAACAGAATGTCTATGGAAAGTGTCAAGTTGAATAGTGACATAATCAGATATTTGGCTATTTTACATAACAGGATTGATAAAGTTTAGTGACTGCTGGATATAGGTAGGGACAATTAAGTAGAGAAACAGGTTTGGAAAATATTTTGGGTTTTCTTTGGTCTGGTTTTTGTTTTGTAATGCTAGGACCGAAGACAGGCACCCCCCCATATGCTAAATAAGCACTCTGTCACTGAGTTATACCCCCGGCAGGTTTGAGAACTATTCTTGAGGTATTATTTACAAAAATTCACGGAAGAATGGATGAGAAGTTGGGACAGCTTATAAATATTTCTAGAGGCTAGGAAGTCTAAGACTAAAGTGCTAGCAGACCCTGTATCTGAAAAGGGCCATTTTATAGTGTTTTTTTTTTTTTTTTAAGTTTTTGGAGACAGGTTTCTCTGTGTTATCTTGGCTGTCCTGGGCTTCCTTTGTAAACCAGGCTGGCCTCAAACTACGCCTGCCTCTGCCTCCGTAGTGCTCGGGTTACAGGCGTGAGCCACCACAGTGGGTTTTGAGTGCCTTCTTGACAGGTCCTCATATAGTGGAAGGTTCTGGCTAGTTCTCTCAAGTTTCTTTTATAAGGGAACTAAATAAGGGTTTTCACCTAATCACCATCCAAAGTCCTCCACCTTCTCACATTATCCCTTGGGAGCTAGGATCCTAGCATATGAATTTTGGGAGACAAACACTGGAACCATAGTGGGAGGGAAGGAGAAGGAAGGACAGTTGTGTGGATGGCGTGGCACACTGGAGGCAAAGTCAGAGGCTAGATATACGCACCATTTTGGATAGGTATTTGGAAGTCTCGAAAATGTTCAAAGGAGGATGTCTTAGGCGCTTCACTACAGGAATTGAGTGCAACATGGAGGAGAAACTTGGACTGACATCAAATACGTCTGTGCTGTCATAAACAGGGCTAAAATCATCCAGGAGAAACCATTTAGCCACGGTGAGCCAAGAACACACTCTGACTAACCAGAGGCCATTAAATAGGGTAACCTCCAAGAAACCAGCTGAGCTTTCAGACTCAGCTAGTCCGGAGGGGGATGCAGGAGGATCAGGACTGTTTGAGCACATAAGGTAAAGGTTAGTCTGAGCAACATACAAGACATATTAAGCAGAAGAGCTGCTGCTGCTGTAGGTTCCAGAGAAAACGCTCTACCCAGAGCAAGCAAGAAGCTGAATGGACAACGCGGCTTCCTCTGGTCCAGCGTTGGTCACTGCTTCCCATCGTGGTATTGAAATAAAGGTGGCCTTTGTAGCCTCAACGCGTTACTCTCGCACAGACGTGCTCAGACTCAGTCCGGAGTAACCTCAGGACACATGTCCTCTGGCCACAGTCCAGTTTCTGCTGAGACCTTAGAAGTGTGGGGTGGCCACGCTCAGCCCGAACAACCACAGCAGTGCGCAAGCGTAGATGGACGCAGACACCGGAAGTGGCCTCAGCTTCCGGCTTCCTGCCCACTGCTGAGGCAAATGGCATCTGACAGGTAGTAACTCCAGCCTGTACGACTGACTGGTGGCTGCTTGGCTGCCCCATGATCACCCTGAGGCCACGGGAAACCAGAAGAGATAACTATTTACCATACTTCTTCCCAGCTGAACCTGTCAAACAACCGCTGCCCAGAGGAGCAGGAGATACCTGGTCCTATGCTGCTATCCTGCAGCTAAGACGGGAAGGTAGGTAGACATCTAGTGCTGTCTTGGAATAATTCTGGAACTTTATACTGGATTCGAGGGAACATGACATGTTATTTCCTTTATCAAGCGGGATAAAGCCATTCGTCCTCGTTCTCAAAACTATTATCCAATCAGCTGTTTCAAATTTACCTTACTGCAAACCCAAAATCATTTAAGTATACATTTTAAAAGCTCACCACCTTTCTGTCACAATAACGTTTATTGGATGATAAATTGCACATCAGATTCACACATTCACAGTTGAGAGATTGCAATCTAGTGCTAAGACTGATGAGAATGCATCAAAAACTGTAAAGCTGAAACGGTAAAGTGCAAACAGAAAACTAGGCATCAACATAACTAGACATGGTAAGATATTTTCAGGTTTATATAAGTATGTTGCATCCCCTTTCTAGCTAGACCATTCATGCAGATGGGAATCTCAATTTGAAAAGGCAAAATACCTGCAGTCACACAGGCCTTGGAAAGATAGCTAATAGCCATTTTTATATCACATAAATAGCTCTCCTATTATACAAGACTAAAACAGTTAAATATACACACTTAATAAACATCTTTTACCTTGTTAACAAATAGTCAAAGCAAAAACAGTTTCCTACTGAGATCTGGATCTCAGTCAAGAAACATTCAAAATAGGTTCTTTTTTTATATAACTATAACCTACACCTCCCCTCAAATACATATAAATTACAGACTATTTAAAGCCAAATCTGTATTTTCAGATTGCTTGACATCTTACATTACAGTCAACAGAACACTGCCACTTAATTTTATAGAACTTTAGACATGAAGACAAAAATGTCATGTGTTGTACCTGCAGGAGCTATTGGGCTGGCTGGCTGCAGTATTATAGGGCAAGTTTTTGTAGCAGCAAAATTCTAAGCAAAACTAGTTTGAGTTCAGAAATTCTTTCAACAACAAAATCTAACATTTCTTAAATACAAAGTGCAAACACTAGCATCAAAAGTCCACTGGGAAATGCTGCTGTCACTAGTGGTGACTGTTTAAGAGAACCTGGTGTCCCCACAGTCATGTTAAGGAATAGCTTTATTCACATGTCTATCATGACATCAACAAACCCCACAAAGTTTGAGTTTATTTCTTCAGTATCAAGTTTTCACACTCTTACATTCCATTTTTTATCCCGGTATTGACTGTATTCAATATTTGTTATTAGCACCTAACATATTTGCTAACATCACCAGTTTAGAGCAATTGTATGGGATCTACCCTCGTTGGCAATATTATACAGAGGACAAAAAGGGCATTATCATAAATGTAGCCCAGATGCCATTGGCAAACACAGCTTTCCCTTCAACTCCTTAGGGCAGAGTAGCTTGAGAATAACAATGTTTTTAGGAAAAAGTACACAATAAGGAAATAACTAAAAATATGCTTATTTCACAGTAACTGGCATACAATTTTCCTTTTTTCCTGCATACCAATCATCAATAATATACCAAAGATGATTTAATTACTCTCACATATATTGTTTTCTGTAAAAGTCCTTATCTAATCTTTTGTGGGTAGTCTTTCGAAATTTGGAGAATACAGAAAACGACAAACACTAAGAGGTAAACTGTTAAGATGTACAGCACTGGAAGCAGAGGCAGGCCTGTGAGTTCGAGGCCAGCCTGGTCTACACAGCCACGTCCAGGACAAACAAACAAAAAGTACAGCAGGACCTGTAGCATAAACTCACCTTCTTCAGTAATTCCTTAGAAGGAAAAAAAAAGTGACAACTTCCATCTTTTATATCAGCCACATTTTGTTGCAGTACCTTCTGACATGTTTTTCTTCTTTCTGTACCAACTCTATTAGTAGGGGCCTCTTTTCCAGTTTCACTCCCTATCCTTCAACTCTTTTTGTCTTCACTGCAGTACTAGAGCCTATGAGGCACCATGCCAATTCCTCCGTCTGGGAAGCTAAGTATGGGAAGCTAACGCTCCCGTTGGTGTTTAGTAACCATTGTATCCCAGGGTTAGCTAAAGACTTAAGTTGAGACTACCAATTGAGACTTGAGACTATACAATTCAAAGCATCTCCGACAGAGGGCTAAAGGGCCTTGGAGGTCATTTAAAATGTAAGACCCCCAACTCCCTGACAGAATGATGCTTTATATCCTAAATGTGTAGGAACATCCAAGTCTGACCTTGACATATAGGCCATATGGTCTCAACTGTAGATCAGCAGAAACAGTGATCTCTAGGAGAGGGTCAACAACCAGGAGAGGAATGACAGATGAGGCAACGCTGCTGACTTCAGTCTCTCTCACACAGCAAGCACAGTCGCCCTGTCTCTAGTGCACACTAAGAACCTAGCTGGGACACTACCCAGGTACTTCTGTTCACCCACTGGCCCTCAAGAGGGCTTGATTTTTGTTTATGAAATTTCCCAGCAGTAATTCTATTTTAGTAAATACTGTATTTTTATAGTCCATTTAAACAACGATATCATCCTTGCATACCACCAAAAGACCATATAGATAAGTTTTACTGATATATAATCCATTTTATAATAAGGTGTAGTTCTGTATGAGTGGATACTTAGAACATTTTGGGGTCTTTTATATAACTACACTATATGATAATATTTTGTTCTAATATTTTTCTGTAATACCAGTACCTAATGGTATATATGTTATTATTTTGGTTAAAAACTCAACAGTGCTATATGTATTTTTCTTTGGAGATGGGCAGGAAATGTTACAATTTAATGGAAAAAACCCTCTGATTTAATATAGTGACAAGGAATTCAAGTGTGAAGCTGTAGAGAATCTTCTGTTGCCTTTTAAGAGTAATGAAATAAAGCTTTGGATAAAACTAAGGACATAATGGGCTTCAGGTAATAAAGTCCAAGGGCAGCCCCTATGATGACTGTCTTTCCCCTCCCTCTCCCAGCCTCCTTGTCTCTAGTAGTATTAACATGTGACACAAACAGTAATTGATAGTGCAGTGTCACAAATGCATGGCTTTAAGAATTACAAAACACCTGCACTTAGATGTCACCCTCATCACAATGTAGTCTTTTGTGTGCTTAGCAAAGTACTAGCTTTACCCTGTGAAAGCTTCAGGTTATTTATAAACAGTCCCATCTCAGATTCTTTTGAAGATTAATCTAAATAATATACCCATAGTATTTAGCATGCTTTCTAAACAGTAGTTCTAATTACTCATAACCAGCTTCAGTGGCAATCTGGAGGCAAAACCCCTTAGAGAGGAACAAGTCTCCTCGAAGTCTAACCTCTAGCGGCCGTCAGGGCCTATCCCTGCCGCCAGGTCTGAAAGTGGGAAACGCATAAACACTGTAATCAAGCTGTTAGCCAGCTGGATGTGTTGGTATATATAGCAATCCTGGCATTTGGGAGACGCAAACAGGAAGATAATGATTTTGAGGCCAGCCTAGGCTATACAGCAAGGTCCCCCCCCAACATACTTAAAAAAAAAAAGTTGGCCCATCTGGTAACTTTATATGCATTCCTAAACTAGAAATTCACATTTTAAAAAATCCCATACAAATATTACACTGAAGTAGTTTTAACAGAAAGTATAAAAACAGATACAAAAACATTCATTTTCCTAGACATTACATGTATACAACTGGCAAAAAATAAATTTTCCTCTTCCTAAACTATTCTTAGAAACCACATTAAAAAAAAAAAAAAAAAGAATTGTGGCAATAACCCTTCATTTTAACAAAAACTGTTATTTTGGTTGTTTTTTTGTTGTTGTTGTTATTTTCCTTTTTGAGATAGAGTCCTACTGTGTAGCCTTGGTTTGACTGGAACTCACTCTATAGTCCAGGCTGGCCTCAATATCACAGAGATCCTCCAGTGTCTGCTACCTGAGTGCTGGGATTAAAGGCATGCGCCACCACACCCAGCAGTCAAAAACTGAATTTTATAGAAGTTTTATGTTTCTCTGGCTCATATAAATAGAATTTGGTCAGTAACTGTGTTTCAATCCTTGCTTCATATACTATCTATGTAACATAAATTTCATCTCCTCAGTTCTGAGTGAGATTTAATAAATAACACTGCCTACATGATATGGACTGTGTGTAAAGTGCTTGCTTAGCACAATGCCCCGCATGAGCAGGGCTTACCATCATACAGATACTGAAAAGCTCACATGGTAGCATAAGCTTGTATTTACTTGGTCTTTCTCCTATGGGTCCGTTTATGAGACATGAGATGCATATTCGCTTGGAAGCTCTTCCCACACACCGTACACTTAAAAGGTTCTCCTCGTCTGTGGCTCTTCTCGTGGGATGCAAGTTCTGAATCTAAAGCAAAAGTTTTTGCACATGTTTTGCACTTATGAGGTTTTTCCATCTCGTGGATGGTTTGATGAGAAACAAGCTCTGAGAAACAAGGAAAGGTCATGTCACAATCAAGACACTGTAAGGGTTTGAATCTGGAGAATGAAAAAAAGTCTTCGTCATCAATACTGCCATGTTTGGAGTCCTCCTTTTGGTCCCTGTCAGGGAGAGCAGGATCTGAGGGCTGCTCCAAGCTCTTCACATACTGTGGGCATGGGGTGTCTGATGAGCCTGTGTTTTCAGGCAAAGCCAGATTTGTATGTTGATCACGGTCAGCACATTCGTAAGGTTTTGTATCAGTGTGACTCTTCTGATGCTCTGCCAGTCCTGGAAGCCACATAAAGCCTCTCCCACATATACTACAAGTGTATCGTTTCTCCTTTACATGGCTGTTCATGTGCCGGGACAGGTGTGATTGCTGCCGGAAGCTGGCAGCACACTTGGCACACTTGTAAGGCTTCTCCCCAGTGTGGATTCGCCCGTGTGTCCTGAGGCTGGCTCTGTGACTGAAGGTCTTCCCACAGGTAGAGCATTTATACCTTTTCTCTCTTGAATGAATCTTCTGGTGCAAAACAAGGTATGTATTATCACTGAAGCTTTGGTCACAGTCAGGACATTTGTACACACTTTTAGCTTCTTCCCAGGGAACTTCAATAATATCAGAAAGTGTTCTGACTCCTAAACATTGAGATAATTCTACTAATGGGGTTTTGTTTTCAATGGTAACCAAGAGGCTTATAAGCTTGGTCTTGCAAGTGAAAGTTCCACCTGGCATTTTTCTTTCATGTATTCCGGCATCACTCTCAGGTTTTTCAGAGTAATGGACAAGGGGTGCAGCAGTGGAGCATGTTTCTACAGACATCTCTTCAACTTCCATAGGCTCTAGGCTTAACTGCTGATTGGGCTCAGGCTTGTCTTCCCCTCCTATTGATAAAAGCAAAACACAGATACCAACCTTTCAGCGACACTAGAGAAAGAACAAGTTAAAGCAGTTACACGGAACACTAGGGAACTGAAAGTGAGTTATTACCCAAGACACTACTTCATATACAAAATCAGGAGCCAACAGGCGCTCTGACTTCCCCAGATCAAAAGTCTATCCATGTGGGTGCACATGGCCAATCTGCAAGGAGAAGGAGCAGAGAAGACTCGAAGATGGCTTTGGTGACATGGGTGCTAAGGACAATCTTGGTAGGCAGTGCCTAGACGTGTGGATTTTCTGCTTAATCTAGTTAGAGTCTAGAAGTTTTCCTTTATCTCAAGTGAGAGTTGAATAGTCAAAACTGGGATGGAGATTAGGCATATTTATCAGAAAAGAAAAAAGACAAATGTCTTTCTACTTTAATGTACATACAACTTATCAAAAATAGTTCTATATCCCTAGAGGGTCTCTAAAATTCCGTCCCTCACAGAGGACATGGTCATGATAGAACTGCTGTGTATGTATAGACTATGGGTAGATACTATCTTATCGCAGGAGGGCTGGCAGAACCTAAACCTAACATAAAGAATTCCTTTTAAATATCTTTCCAAATATATCCATCCCTTAATACCCATAAGTTTATAGCTATAGATTCAACCAACTGCAAGTTAAAGATTTCCCTTTCTTTTTAAATCATATCTGTGGGGACTGGAGAAATGGCTCAGTTAGTTGTTAAGAGCACTGGCTGCTCTTCCAGAGGATCTGGGTTCAATTCCCAACCACATGGCAGCATGCAATCACTTGACTTTAGTTCCAATGGACCTAACACCCTCTTCTGACTTCAGATACCAGACATACACATGGCACACAGACATACACATGAAGGCAAAAATATTCATATACACAAAAATAAAATAAATCTTTAAAAACCACAAGCTATAGATAGACAGATAGAAAGGAAGGATAGCCAATGTCTAAAAATCCAGCCAAACTTTGCCAGGCATGTTAGGAATAAGAATGCACTACCAATACAAATAGACTCAGAAGCAACACAGATGATTAAGATTAGCATGTCCATTGCCTATAATCCTGATACTTAGGAGGCAGAGATGGTGGATCTCTGTGAGTTTAAGGCAGCCCGGTCTACACAGGGAGTTCTAGGATAGAACATAGAGAGACCTTGTCTCAAAAAAAAAAAAAACAAAAAAAAACCCTAAGAAATAAATAAAAACCAGCAAAGAAGGCAGCAAGAGGCATTATAAACATTGTATATACTTATAAATATGTCATTTATACTATAATGTTTATAAATATTTGTTTGGTTGCTATTGTCTACTTTGGATCCTATGCATGTACTGTGGCTGTGGGTTCCTTAGTAGAGACTGCTTCTGCAGGCCAGTGGGTGACACTGTGGTCTAGTGACAACACAGGAAGAAAGATTGCTAGGAACAGTGGGAAAGAGCTAGGTGGACCAGGGTCAGCCTCAGGAGGCAGAGTGCCTAGAGTGGGAGGAGGGGCTCCCGCAGGCAGGCTACTAGGAGACTGAGAGTAATTTTAGATCCACTAACATTTCAGGCAAGTGGGGTCCCCTTAGGTGACACAATGGACTAGGAGGGCAGGCTGAGCAGGTCGGCAAGAACTAACCAAGAGTGGAGAGTGGCGAGTGACTGAGAATGACATCAACCTCTGGCCTACACACACACACACACACACACGCCACACAGTTAGCATCATCGATGTGGACAGGGCATAAAATTCTCATCCTAAAACTGAAGAAAGTTCCATAATGCAGGGAAAACAACGATCATACCCATCAACTCCAAATCCTCCAGATAATCCAATGGCGCTTCTCTGCGGAGGGTCTTCCGGGCAGGATGCAGATTCACACATTGCTCTTGAGAAAAATACACATCCAGATCTTCAAACAGCAGCGTTCCCTGAAACAGGGGAGCCCTGTGAGTACAGGCAGGTAGCTGCTCAGTTGAGTGTCAATAGAGGAAGGCTGAAGAGAGCTAAACCCTTCAGAGACCAAGGGGCAAAGGCTTGGTGTAAAATATTCCTCAGCAAGAGGATTCTACGACTTGGGTAGGGTCAGGAGAGAAAGCATAAACGGACACTGTGAAACAGCGGTGTGAGAATCAAGACAGGACACTGTGAAAATGCAGTCTTTCCTGAAATGAACGAACAGTTCTTGAGGGGAGAAATCATTAAGGATGCGCTAAGAGGGGGGAAAGGGAGGGGGGAGGAAGAGAGGGAGGGAGGGTGGCTGGCCACCTCAGTAAGAATCCTGAGAATGTCTTCAGGAGTTTCCTAACGTCCTTTGCTAGTCTGTCTTCTTCCCTGTGACTGCTCGGCTCCCCCCCCCCCAACACACACACTTCAAGATCTAGTTCTCTTAATTCTAAGTTTCCTGTTCCTATAAACCCACAGAGCTTTTGGTGTGGTTAAAAATCACCTGGGCTTTAGCATCATTACTCAACAGGTGCGAAGCCTACACGCATGCCACTGGGAGAGGCCGTCCAGCAGGACACTGTCAAGCTGTTAGCGACCCCTGCAGGGGCTCTCCTCCCCGTCAGCTGATGCTGAGGAGGAAGTTGGTAAGCCTCCGAAAGAAGACAGCTCGATGACAGGGCTATCCGAGGAGGCACCTGAGGGCCTGCGCTTCTAACCCTGCTGCCAGGAGGCCAGGGCAGCTGTAGGAAAACAGCGACAGAATTCACCTGCTCATCCGATATGGGGAGCGTCGACGCCATCAGGGGAAACGACGGGCTCCCTCAAATCCCTACGTTGGGACACTTCGAGTGGAGAGAAGAGTCCATAGAATCTCCGACTGGGCTTCCAGGCCTTTCCACTCCGCCCTCCGGCTCGAAAGCCTCAAGCTCCTTTGAGAATCTGAGGTGACAGCTTCTCTCTCCGAAATAGCCTTGAGCCGGTCCCATTCGGCAGCCCCGGAGCACTGAAAGCCTCGCCCAACCCGGCAGAAGCAGCACGAAGCCACGCCCAGCCGGGACGCCACAAAGGAGGCGGAGGCCACTACAAAACTCCCACGCTCCCATGCTCCCCTACGCCGTGGCTGTGAGGAAACCGCCGGAAGCGACGCGCCCCCGGCCCAGCCATCCTGCATCCTGATTGGTCAGCGTGCTCCCGAGGCCGTCCCTCTTCAATGGACCAATCTAGCAGCTTCCTGAGGACCAAAATCACACCTGGCAACTGAGAGACGTAATTATTCCTGAGCTTCTACGAACAATAGTTTCCGGTTCCGTTGGCTGGGTCTCGGTGGTGAGTGCCCGGCCTTTTGGTGGGCTCAGTTGGAGTAGTAGAACGGCCCCAGAGCGACCTGGCGATTCCGGAAACAGAGGCGGGAACGGCCTGGACTCTGTCACGGAATTGCGGGCCTGATGCGTCTGATGGACGGGATGAGGTGAATGGGAGGCCCTGAGACCCAGGCCTAGGTTGGGCCCTTGTCTCAGATGGATTGCAGGGTCACGGTATATAAGAGGTTGCCTTGTGCAACCACAAGTTCAGGCCAGGTTAGCCTGGTTGCTCCTGTCCCACCCCTAAGTATTCTAAGGGCTTGAGGCATTGTAGCCCACAGCTGTAGTCCAGACGAACGGTCGGGACATCAAGCGGGGATAAGTCGTTGATTTCCTTCACAGGATGTCGGTCGCTTTGTACCTCGCACTGGACCTGTTCCAGTGGCAAATGTCTCTTGTAACCAACACTGACTAGTTTTGGTTGATTGAAGATTCAAAATTAGAAAGTTGAGCTCCTTCTAGAACTGTTACTAATTGGATAATTGTGCCAAAATTTTTCCTTTGTGGTACTGAGGGTGGACCTATGGCTTCACTTAACACAAACACTCCTCCTCCTCCTCCTCCTCCTCCTCCTCCTTCCTCCTCCTTCTCCTCCTTCTCCTCCTCCTTCTCCTTCCTCCTCCTTCTCCTCCTCCTTCCTCCTCCTTCTCCTCCTCCTTCTCCTTCCTCCTCCTCCTTCCTCCTTCTCCCTCCTCCTCCTCCTTCCTCTTCCTCCTCCTTCCTCCTCCTCCTCCTTCCTCCTCCTTCCTCCCTCCTCCTCCTTCCTCCCTCCTCCTTCTTCTTCCTCCTCCTTCCTCCCTCCTCCTCCTCCCTCCTCCTCCTCCTTCCTCCCTCCTCCTCCTTCCTCCTCCTCCTTCCTCCCTCCTCCTCCTCCTTCCTCCTCCTTCTCCTCCTTCCTCCTCCTTCTCCTCCTCCTTCCTCCTCCTCCTTCCTCCTCCTCCTCCTTCCTCCTCCTCCTCCTTCTCCTTCCTCCCTCCTCCTCCTCCTTCCTCCTCCTCCTTCTCCTTCCTCCTCCTTCCTCCTCCTCCTTCCTCCTCCTCCTTCCTCCTCCTCCTTCCTCCCTCCTCCTCCTTCCTCCTCCTCCTCCTTCTCCACCACCACTACTACTACTACTACTACTTTGTATCCAAGCCCCCATCCTTTCTTTTTAAACTTCATTTTGCATTTTGAAACTAGGTTGATCCAACATCCATATACATAAAATTAAATCTTTTAAAATATTATTCCAAATCTACTTCCTATAATACTGTATTTCCCTTGAGGTGCCCAATACATTGTAATGGCAAAACACTCCTGTTCTGCTGAGTTTTTAGTATAAGTGGATGTTGAAATTTTCTCTATTAATAAATGATTGTTTATTAATGTATTAAATAACTGTGACATAAATACAAGCCCAAACTTATAAGTCTTGAAACAAACAAAAAACCCACTTAAATATCCTTCCATGTATATATACGTGCATATATACACTCACACAGGCACATACACAAAGTCTAAAAAGGTCCATTGCAAACTGGGTGTGGTGGCGCACTCCTTTAATCCCAGCACTAGGGAGGCAGAGGCAGTTGGATCGCTGTGAGTTCGAGGTCAGCCTGGTCTACAAAGCAAGTCCAGGATAGCCAGGGTTACACAGAGAAACCCTGTCTCAATAATAAATAAATAAATAAATAAATAAATAAATAAAATGGTCCATTGCAAGATTTTCCATTTTCATCTTTAACATCAACAGTAGTAGTAAAACCTTTACAAATACTAGCTTTCTCTCTAGCCAAGTGTCTTCTTTCTTAAGATCTAAATAAATCAATTAAGATCATATTGTATTTAATAAAAAAAATAACAAGACTGGTGTGGTTTGGCATGGTGGCACAGGCCTGTGATCCCAGCACTCAGGAGGCAGAGGCAGGCAGATCTCTGAGTTCCAGACCAGCCAGTGCTACCTAGTGAATCCCATCAAAAAGAGAGCTAGACACTAGTGTGGTGCTGTATACCCGGAATCCCAGTTCTCAGAAGGCTGAGGCGACAGGATGAGTTTGAGCAAACCAGAGGTACACAGCAAGAGCCAGTCTCCCCCCCCCCTCCCCCACTTCACACACAAATACAAATATTTTTCAACTGTAAAAGTAGTCCATGTGTTATTTTTTAAATTATTACTGAAAGAGCCGGTTTTAAAGACTCGGAGGTTAACAGAATAGTTAGCTGACTAAGGAAATAAACAGGTATTAGTATATGCATGCTCTCTTGTCCCATCGTCAGGCCCAGTCTCAATGGAGGTAGAGAACCAGATCCTCCATGGTACTGCCCTAACATTCTGACACTAGACACTCGGGTCACACGGTCAACTTAGTCCACTGGTTTTGGTCCTGACTCAAGTGGTATCAGCCACAGTGTCTGTATGAATGTTTTCCTTGCATGTATGCCTGGTGCTCAAGGAGGTCAGAGGAGGGTGTCAGATCCCATGGAACTGGAGTTACAGGTGGTCGTGAACCACCACAGGGGTGCTAGAAACTGGGCCTGGGTCCTCTAGAGGAGCAACAAGTTTCCTGTACTGCTGAGCCATCTCTTTAGCCTACATGTGTTATTTCATAGCAGGAACATTTCTTTGGATTTCGGAAGTAAAATATGTGGCTCTCGTTTTTCCTGGATTGGATGTGTGAGCATGCTTATGTGTATGTGAATGCACGTGCCCGTGGAGGCCGGAGGGTAACTGATGCATGTCACCCTCAGGACCACTGTCCACCTCCTTTGAGATGGTCTCTTACTGGTTGGAGCTCAGCAATTAGGCTGGGCTGTCTGTCTGATCAGGGATGCCCAGGGATCCTGCTGTCTTTACTGGGATTACAGTGCCTAGCATTTTCATGCAGGCTCAAGGACTGAACTCAAGTCATGCTTGCAGACACTTTCCTGAGCTGCTTCCCAGACCTGTCTGGCTTTGATCCATGCCCTTTAGAATCCCAGGCCTGGGTAATCCACTGTTTCATGACAGTCTCATGGAGGCCATTCTCTCCTGAGTGCTCCCAGCAGAAATAGGTGATGGTCAGTAAGATGTCTCTGCTGAGTTTATCATGAAGATGCTTATTTTAAAGTTTGTTTACAAGACCCTGGGAAAGATGGCTTCAGATGTCTTCCTGGAAAGGCTACTTTTGGAAACTCAGTTTTTATCCAGGTATGTCAGGAAAATTGTGATCCAAGTGAAGGACTTGTGGTTTTTAAAGATAAACCACCTGGTTGTCATGACTTTGCCCTCGACAGTGGGCATACTATAAAGGCCTTAGGTAAGTGTTTCATTGCAAAGCGAGGGCACCTGTCGTGGTTATTGAGGAAATAAATGGAATATATTTGAAGGACTAGCGGAATATTTAGCATGGCAAATATATATTCACTCATACTCAATTCTAAAAATTGTTTCTATAATAAACACTTGTTGAAATCCTTAACACACTGTTAATATCAAATCTTCAGAGTGTTCTGAATCCACACTGCCTGGTTCCTCTGTAAATGAAGAAAAGAAATGAACTTCAAAGCTTGACTTTTGTGCCGAGTGTGTGTGTGTGTGTGTGTGTGTGTGTGTGTACGCATGTGTGCACTTGTGTGTTTGAGTACATGTGCATGTAGAGGGCAGAGGCCAGCCTTGGGTGTCACTGCTCAAGTGCTGCCCATCGTTTCGTTGAGACAGGCTCCGTCGATAGCCTGGAACTTGTGAGGTTAGCTGTGCTGGCTGGCCATCAAGCTCCAGATCCCTACCTTCCCCTAGTCCCCAGTGCTGCTGTCATGGGAACCCCACCCTGTTGCTTTGGGTTTATGTGGATTCTAAGGATCAAATTCGGGTTCTGCTTGCACAGCAAGCACTTCATGCGCTATGCCATTTCCCCAGCCACACCCTGACACAGGGCCTCATGGTCCTCTGGGCTAATCTAGAGCTGGGTAGTAAGCTGAAGCCTGGCTGCAAATTCCTTAGTTCCGTGCCTCAGACGTCCTAGGAATATAGGTGTGTGTGTCATCCCAGTCAAGCACACACTTGGATTTTGTTTCTGAAGAGACAATGTTTCACCATGAGTATAAGATAAAAGATTCCAGGAAAGTGGTAACTGGTAACCAAGACTCAGACAGAGTCACTGGACACCCTTTTAGTCTATCTGAAATGTTTGCTACAGACATGCATTGCTTCCTTTTAAAATGGTTTAATGTCAGAAAATCACTTTTTGTGAAGTCAGATTCAAAACATCTTGGACACATTTGTAAAAATTATGTGAAGTTTAAAAAAAATTATGTGAAGTTTAAATATAGACTTTAAAAAAAAAGATTTATTTATCATATATTCAGTGTTTTGCTTGCACATACACCTGCATGTATGTATGCCTGCACCACATCTCATTATAGATGATTGTGAGCCACCATGTGGTTCTGGGAACTGACCTCAAGACCTTTGGAAGAGCAGCCAGTGCTCTTAACCTCTGAGCCATCTCTCCAGCCCCTATGGTGGTTCTTTTAAGTTGGGGGAGGTGGGTATGGAGCTGAGCATGTTAGCAACTATGTGATACCAGTTTTGGGGAGGTAGACACAGGAAAGTCAGGAATTCAAAGCCAGCCTTGGATAGATGACAAGTTCAAGGCCAGCCTGGGTTGTATGAAACCCTGTCTCAAGAAGAAATCAAGAAAACAAACAAAAGGCTGAAAGCTTTCCATCTCAGTTGTCTAAGCAAGGGCACTGGCCATGTGCCCTGCTGTAGCAAGGGAGCTCTTCTCTTAGAATGAGAGGCCATTGGTAAAACCTACCTGCCAGTCAAATGGGTTTGTTTCCAAAGTTAAAATGTGGTTAATTAAAAACAATTTTAACCAACATTCTAGGAATTTTCCCTAAAGCAATACAGATGGTCCCCAACTTAGCATGCTTATATTTAACAGTTTTCAGCTCTTCAATGATAGATTATTACCCATTTAGTAGAACTGTACCTCAACTTTTGATCATTTTCTAAACTAGCAATACTTTTCCTGCAGTGTTTGGCAGTGGGTGCTATAGCACCCAGTCAAGCCTTTGAGCAGAACAGTCATCCAGCACTCTACAGTGTACTATGTTGCCAGGATTGTTTGGATATAGGTAGTCAACAAGTTACAGGAGATGTCAATATTCTATCGTAACAGGCTTTTCGTGAGATGGTTTTGCCACACTAGAGGCTTATGTGTATGTTCTAACATGTTGGAAGGCAAAGCAGTGATGTTTGGTAGGTTAGATGTGGTAAATTCAAGTTTTTATTATTTTGGGTTTTTGAGAAGGGAGGCTTTGTTTTTTCGAGACAGGGTCTCTTTGTGTAGCCTTGGCTGTCCTGGACTTGCTTTGTAGACCAGGCTGGCCTTGAACTCACAGTGATCTACCTGCCTCTGCCTTCTGAGTGCTGGGATTAAAGGCGTGCGCCACCATGCCGGGCTGAGAAGGAAGTCTTAAGAAACAGAAGCTAAGTCAGGTGTGATGGCACAAACCTTTAATCCCAGCACTCGGGAGGCAGAGGCAGGCAGATCTCTTGAGTTCGAGGCCAGCCTGGTCTACCTAGTGAGTCTAGGCCAGCCAAGGCTACACAGAGAAACCCTGTCTCAAAAAAAAAAAAAAAAAAGAAAAGAAAAGAAAAAGAAAAGGAAAGAAACACAAGCTAGCCTCAACTCACTGTGTAGCTGAGGATTACCTTAATTTGCTGATCCTCTTGCTTCCAAATGGAGGCTAGAGATAGAACTCAGTGACTTCTCTATGGCTCTCCACCTTTTTTGGTTTTTAAGACAAAGTCTCTCACTGAACCTAGAGCTTGTGGCTTTGGCTAGACTGGCTAGCCAGCAAGACCCTGGAATCTTGGCACCCCCTCCCCCATACAAGCTTATGTGATTGCCAGGAATCTGAAAGGTCTTCATCCTTGCCCAGCAAGCATTTCACAGACTGAGCTTTCTCTCCAGCCCTTAGTGCATTTGTGGCTTCTTATGGTGGCTTTATCAGGAGGTAGCCACATTGTGAGTAGAGCAGCCTCTGCCATCCAAGTGTGTCGATGTGTCTCCTGACTTTCACTGCACCTCATCAATGCCTACATATTGGTAGGTCGACACGATACCATTCTCTGCTCTACTCCTTCCCCAGCCCAACTACTGACAGCCTTTTTCAAACATGAGAGTACGGCCATGGCTGCTGCCTCCCAGAGAGCGGCGCTAGGTTTGTCCTCATAAGGGCCAGAGAAGCATGAAGCAGAGGACAAGGGGATCCTGACTGAGTAGGCTCTCCGGCCTTCAGAGAAGGAAAGAGCCTATGCATGCAGTTGAAAGCTTGCTGCTCACCCTGTAATCACAGAAGCCGATGACAGCCTTGTCTCCAAGGCTAGGAAGGCACTGGGGAGCTGAGGTGGAATTACCGGTTTCTCTTGCCAGCTTGCCCCCACTGCAGTACCTTTGGCAAGACCGACCAAAAGCTAGAAGGTGAAAGGGGCCATGAGGGAACCAGAGGAAAACAGTAAGCCTGATAACGCGCTTAGGATCCAAAGGAAGAAGCCGGCTCCTGGTGGGCCTGAAGGAGACAGGGGGCATTTTTGTTCAAGCTGTAGCAGACTCAGTTAGGTGGACTGAGGGAGGGGTGGTCATTACAAAGCTTGAGCCTGCTGAGCAACGTAGAGCTATGTTAAAACATCAGAAGTTACTAGAAGGCAGTCTTGGGTGCTCAGTAAGCACTGCACCGTGTTGATTCAGATCAGTCCCATGTCCCTCTGCCCTGCTTAGGCTAAGGTTAGCTAAGCTAATCGGTGAGTCCCCGCAGGGCAGGGTGGCATTAATTCATTGATTAGCCCTTGTAAGGATGACTGGAACCAAGGCTCAGGTTGAGGACACCCACATAGGAGGGAGAAGCTTTGTTGTGTTTGTCTTTTAGGGGTTAGCTACCTTTGCTCTCACTGTAAGACCACAGTCCTGAAGTCCTGACCCTGTCCTGAGGATGGTGAGACCTGCTTAACGTGTGTGGTACCTAAGGGGCTCCAGGAAAATCACAATCATCTCATTTGGGTCTAAAAGTAGTGGTTTAGGGCTGTGAGATGAGAAGTTAATTCAGGTCCCTGGAGCTCACATAATAGCTGAGCGGGATGGCAGTCTCCTATAATCCCAGCACATGGGAAGTAGAGCCAGGGAATCCCTATGGCAAGCCAGCTAGCTGGGTTAGCTGGGATTGGTGAACTCTGGTTTCATCAAGGGACCCTGCTTCAGTAAACAAAGTGGAGAACCATTGAGGAACGCATCTGACGTCAACTCTGAGCCTCCACAAGCACACACACCTGCCCACACATGCCCATACACACTGGGGCATGAATGCACAC